>CM022297.1:535676159-536349719 GCA_011799875.1 Thinopyrum elongatum
TCATCTTTTTTTGACTGGGCTTTTTTTTCATCTTTATCCTTTCTTCTTCTAATTATGTAAATCTAAACCTAGCACTCTAACCTAAACAGCAAAAAACAAAAAAAACTCACCTTGGAGGGGCCGGTGGAGGAGGGGGCCGGTGGAGGAGGGCCGCCGCAGGGAGGACGCCGGCGCTGCGATGCTGGAGAAGGGCCGCGGGGAGGGGGCGGCGCCGCGGCCTGGCTCGCCGGTGGTGGGTCGTCGCGGGGCTTAGCCCGGGGCTCGCCGGCGATGCGGCATCACGGGCACATGGGCCGGTGGGCGGGGTAGTAGCAGGGGCCGGGGCCAGGGGCGGGGCGGGCGCAGGGGCCGCCGGTGGTGCTGGGCGCAGGGGGCGGCGGCGTCAGGCGGGGCTGGGGCAGCTGTGGCACCCCGGCTCAGAGAAACGGTTCACCAATGTTTCCAACCCAGAGATCATGTCTTCTGGAAACGGTCAACAACTTGGAACAGAACAGAACTGATCTTTATTGATAAACTTCGGGTACAAGCTCATATTTTACAAAGACAGCGAGGCCAAAGCACAGCCAGTGCTAAGACAATATCTACATTATTTTTGGAACATAGTAGGGACTTGGTACTACTGGGAACTCTACGGCATAGCGGAACATAGCGAAAACTCCATCCACAGGGACACTACTAGGACACAGCCTAATTAGCGTAGCCTGAGCCATCGGGACCTCCGTCCTCGGCTTCTCCTGCATCTGGCATGATACGCCAGGTGAGTACGTTGAATGTACTCGCAAGCTCACGACAACCAAATAATGCAGCAAACAATAGCATGGCAAGTAACATATTAAATTCTTAAGTGATTTACTTACTGTCACCAGTTACCAACTTACTCTCTTCTAGGTTGTCCCACAACCCTCGGAATACTCATAAGTCACCGAGTACTTCCGATCATAAGATGAGTTCTTCCATCATTATTATCACTGTTACGGTTGACCACCTAGTGAGGTCTGGATGGGCTGTCCAACACCATGGACGCGGCTATTCGAATAGATTTTACACTCTGCAGAGGTTGCACACTTTACCCACACCATGGAGTACCCGGCCTCGTACTTAGTACATGCTCCCATTCGGGTGGACCGGAGTTACTCCAACGAAACCCACCTGACCCGAAACCCTCCCATCGTACCACCGGCAATCATTCTCCCCCGGAATCAAGCCCTGGGTGGCCCCTGTGTCACCTCGTGGCACCTGCCACCGTCATGGCCAAACTAAACTGTGCCAAATGGGGACGCCGGCACAATACTCAACTGGGCTCACAGGGTTATCGCCGTCTACCTGATCAGGGCAGCACACACGCATAACCCTCCCTATATGGAGGTACCGGTGAAATAGCACGGAGCCAGACCAAGTCAAGGCCGTCCCATACCGGTAAATGTGGTTGGACGAATAAGCCCGGACAGGTGACTCAAGATCAACCGACTAGGTTCATTTAGCGAGCATAGTGGTTCATCACAATAACTTGGGATGGCAGCAACTAGGCATTTAAAGTAATTTGCTATGAATTCTTATATAGCAAGTAAATGAAAGTAATTCATATGATCATGCAATGCTACTGAAATGCTTCATAAAATGGATGTCCTGTCTTGCCTTGCTCTGTTGGGTTGCCCAAGAACTCCTGGTCTTCAAAATCACCAAAGTTTCCTTCTGAAAATATTTTTAAACAGCAATTTAAAATGTCACATAACACTGTTTTGTCCACCAGAAATTTTGTGAGCAATAGAAAAATACCAAGTTTTACCACAAATTAGAGGAGCTCAAGACAAACCAAATGCCAAAAGAATCAAGTTATTTGGACTTATAGATAAAAAGTTATTAAGGGTCAAAGTTCCTGGTCAAAACTGAAATTTAAATAAAAAAGAAAACCTACAGGGGGCCACGTCGAAGGCGTAAAGTGGAGGGGCGCCTCCACTTACCGCTTCGGCGAGCGCGGCTGGGTGGCTGACAGGTGGGGTCCCTGGCGTTTTAAAAGAAAGGGAGGAGGGAAACAGAAGCGGGGCGGCTCACTAGCGACACTCACCGGCGATGGAGACGGCGGCGGAATCGGGCGACTGCGGGGATGTCTTGGGTGTGCAACAGTGGTCCTCCCTGTACCAGCAGCTTCTCCGGAGACGGCCTGACGGCATCGCCCCCTTCTACTCCAGCGGCGGCAACCTTCAGGGCTCGTCAGTGGTGGCGAATCCGGCGAGGATTAGGCTGGGCAGGAGGTCGAGGCGGACCAGGGGAGCTCACTGATGTCGTGGGTGAGGTCGGGTGAGGCTGGGGTGGGGTGGAAGGCGCTGGTGGTGGAGCTTTGCAGGGCAGTGGAACTCCGGCGAGGTTCGAGGCCAGATTGCCTCTCAGCCGTGGCTCGGCGCTCTGGAGGGTGATTTTGTGGTGGTGTGGAGTGGAGTGAGGAGCTCGGCGGAGCTGGCCACGGCCTTTTATAGGCGGGGGCGAGCTCGAGCGACTTCTCTGGAAGCGGCGAGGCGCGGGACATGTCTCCGGCGAGAGGACGCCACGCTGGCTGGCTGTTAGCGGGCGACGAGACAGGAGAGAGCAGGGGCAGTAATGGCGGTCGGTGGCGGCTAGTGGAGGAAGGCGACGAGCTACAGAGCTACGACGCAGCCACGGGCGGCACAGTGCCCTGGTGCGTGGCGGCCGTCGGGGAGGTTTCCGGTGAGGGGAAGCTACGGGAGAGGGTTAGGTGGACGGCATCGGCGATGTCGGCACCAGCGGACACCGTCTGGCAACGCAGGACGCCCGGAATGACCACACCCGACGCGGCCGGGCTACAGAGCACGCGCCCTGACATGCCATTATCGTGATCACCATCGTGGCTGGCATCTATAGGCCGTGCAAGTCCAGCACACCATGTCCAGAGCCCTCTCCCTCAATCACTTAGTCCATCTACGCCGCTGGTTCGGCCAGGTTCACTCTGCTATGAAGTGTAGCTTCAGCTACAGTTTCTGACAGCAGACTTGAGAGGGATCTAGAGCAGAGATGAGCTAGAGATGAGGCCAGAGGAAATGTCTGGACTGGTCTAGGTTGGAAGGACTACAGACTGGCCAAATTTGATAAAGTTTGGAAATGTTTTGAATGGGGTTCATGTGCAAACTGCCATACTGGTCCAGAAACTAAATGAGCTTGGTTCACTCACATGGTTGATCTGCTGAAGCTAAATTTTTGTGTGTGGGAATCATTTGGTGTGTAGGAGATGCCATAAAAATTTCAGCTCAAGGAGATACCTCTAGCTGGCACTTCCTTCACAGAGGTTCAGAATGAGCAGAAACTTGGCAGAGCCTTGTTGCTCAAAAGTTGTTGTGGCCAAAGTGATATTTTTGGATATTGTGGCTAGGTAGGTCCCCTAGTATCTCAGGGAATTTATTTGGGAGTTTCTGAGTTAGCAAAATAGAGGTTGCTTCACAAATGGCCAATTCTAACCAGAGAGAAAATAATTATTCTGGCCAAAATTTTGTGTTGGACAATGGAATATTTTTGAAGATTATGAGGTCATATGATGATAAGAAGGTGTAGCATGAATTTGGGATTCTTCTGATCATCAGAACTATAGGTTGCTTCACAACCCATAGTGATGACATAGTTTCCCAAAGAAAGAAAATAAATTATTGGAAAAAGATTGAATATTGAAGTTTGATCCATGAGAGGTGTGGCAAGGTTTTGGCAAGGTGATGAGGGTTTTGGGTTACTTGGAAATATACTCATAAGTCCAAAGTCACTTGAAAAGGTTCAAAAACCATCCAAAATTCAAATGAAGCCAAAAAGATTTTGAAAAGAAAAAGTTGTCAAAAACCAGGTTGTCACAAACCTACCCCCCTTAGGATGAATCTCGTCCTCGAGATTCGGTTGCTCAGGGAACAAGTACGGGTATGCGGATCTTAGAAAGTCTTCCCTTTCCCAGGTAGCATCTTCCTCAGTGTGGTGTTCCCACGGTACCTTGTAAAACCTGATCACCTTACTCCGGGTAGTTCTTTCTATTCGATCCAAGATTCTGACAAGTTTTTCTTCGTAGGTCAGGTCTTTATCCAGTTTTATCTCGCCCATATCTGCTTGCTTGATTGGTGGGGCAATGCACTTCCTTAACTGTGATATGTGGAACACATCGTGAACGTCAGTCAACTCCGGTGGTAATTCTAGCTGATATGCTACCCTGCCTTTCCTGGCAATTACTGGAAAGGGACCGATGTATCTTGGTGCAAGCTTTCCCAGCGTATGAAACCTTTTCACTCCCTTCATGGGGTTTACTCGAAGGTAAGCATATTCTCCGGGCTCAAAGGTCACTTCTCGGTGCTTTGGGTCATAATAACTCTTTTGACGGGACTTGGTTGCCCGAAGACGCTCCTGAATATCCTTGACTTGTCTCTCTGCCTCGAGCATCAAATCCGTGCCAATGATACGGCTATCTCCTGTCTGAGACCAGTTTAATGGGGTGCGGCACTTCCGCCCATACAGTGCTTCAAATGGTGACATCTTAAGACTTGACTGATAACTATTGTCATAGCAAAATTCCGCATAGGGTAGGCTATCTTCCCATTTGGGTCCATGGGTAAGAGCACATGACCGAAGCATATCCTCTAGTATCTGGTTTACTCGTTCGGTCTGTCCATCTGTCTATGGATGATATGCGGTGCTATGCTTCAGCACGGTTCCCAAAGCTTGGTGCAATCGCAACCAGAATGCTGAGGTGAATAAGGAGCCCCTATCCGAGGTGATAGACTTGGGTACTCCATGAAGGCTGACTATCCGGGACATATAGAGTTGTGCAAGCTGGTTTGCGTTAAAAGTGGTCTTTACCGCAATAAAGTGAGCCACTTTTGTAAGTGTATCCACGATGACCTAGATAGCATCATGACCTCTTGTCGACTTGGGTAGTCCAATAATAAAGTCCATGCATATGTCGTCCCACTTCCACTGGGGAACTGGTAAAGGTTGCAGTAGCCCAGCGGGTTTCTAGTGTTCTGCCTTAACTCTGTTGGAGATGTCACAGCAGGTGACATAGTATGCTATATCCCTTCGCATTCCTGGCCACCAAAAGGTTTCTCTTAGGTCCTGATACATCTTTGTGCCTCCTGGGTGAATAATGTACGAGGACTCATGAGCTTCTCTAAGTATTTGTTGTCTCAGATTGTCCTGATGGGGCACACATATCCGCTTCTCAAACCATAAGGTGCCTTGGTCATCCATACGGAAAAACTTGGCCTTCCCTTGCTGCATCAACTCCTTGATCTCTTGTATCCCCTCATATGGTTCTTGAGCCTTTTCAATCTCTTCCATAAGAGTTGGGGTAATTTCCAAGGTATCCGAGTTAACTGGACCGCACAGTACCATATTGAGTTTGGCAAACTCTTCTTGCAACCTAGGGTGGATACTTGCGGTTAGTGTATTCACGGTGCCTGGTTTTCTACTGAGAGCATCAGCAACCGCATTGGCTTTTCCCGGATGATAATTTATTCCAAGATCATAATCCTTGACCAGTTCCAGCCATCTTCGCTGTCTGAGATTCAGATCAAGCTGAGTGAAAATATACATGAGACTCTTACGGTCCGTGTATATTTCACAGCGCTGCCCAATGAGATAATGCCTCCAGATCTTTAAGGCATGAACCACTGCTGCTAGTTCCAAGTCATGCGTGGGATAGTTTTCTTCATGAGGTCATAGCTGTTTGGATGCATATGCTACAACCTTTCCTTCTTGCATTAACACACAGCCGATTCTACGCCTGGAAGCATCGCAATATATGTCAAAGCTTTTGTGCATGTCGGGAAGGACTAAGACAGGGGCGGTGGTTAGCCTTGTCTTTAGCTCCAAGAAGCTGCTCTCGCATTCTGCTGTCTAGACAAACCGTTGATTTTTCTTCAACAATTCTGTCAGTGGCTTGGCTATCTTAGAGAAGCCTTCTATGAAGCGACGGTAATAGCCTGCCAATCGCAGAAAACTACGGACTTCGGTAACTGAGGTTGGTGCCTTCCAGTTCAAAACTGCAGTTACCTTGCTGGGGTCGACGGCTACTCCTTGTTCTGACAGAACGTGTCCCAAAAATCCCACCTCCTTTAGCCAAAATTCACATTTGCTGAATTTGGCATATAGACGATGGGTCCTTAATCTTTCCAAGACAGCATGGAGGTGTTGTTTGTGCTCTTCTTCATCCTTGGAGTATATCAGGATTTCATCTATGAATACCACCACAAATTTGTCCAGGAAATCCATGAAGACCTTGTTCATCATGCTCATGAAATAGGCTAGAGCGTTCATCAGTCCAAACGCCATGACCGTAAATTCATACAGTCCATAACGGGTGGTGAAAGCCGTCTTGGGGATATCCTCTCTTCTGATTTTTAGCTGATGATATCCTGTTCGGAGGTCAGTCTTGGAGAATACCCGTGCTCCGTTCAGCTGGTCGAACAAATCGTCAATGCGAGGGAGCGGGTACTTGTTCTTGATAGTGACCTCATTCAACTGGCGATAGTCTACGCACATTCGTAGACTTCCATCCTTCTTCTTGACAAACAGTATGGGTGATCCCCATGGCGAGATGCTTGGACGGATGTACCCTTTCTATAGTAATTCATCCAACTGTCTCTTTAATTCTACCAGCTCTGGACTAGGCATACGATAGTATTTCTTGTAAATCAGGGCAGTTCCGGGAATCACCTCAATTGCAAATTCTAACTCCCGGTCGGGTCGCATCCCCGGTAGTTCCTCGGGAAATACGTCTGGGAATTCGCAAACTACCGGAATCAAGTTCATATCCGTACCGGTAGTTTGGTATGCCATTCCCTTTCTTGACATCATTTTGCTGGCAGTGAACTGAACTGTTTGTCCTGCTGGGTTAACCAGTGTCACTGTCCTGGTAGCGCAGTTGATGCACACCTGATGTGGTGTCAACCAGTCCATCCCCAGCATTAAATTCAATCCAGGGGATTCAATGGCAACAAGTGTAGCTGGAAATTTAACTCCATGTATCGAGATTTCCAGACCCTTATATATCATATTGGTTCTGAGCAGGGAGCCAGGGGATTGTACCACCATGATCTTATCCAAGAGCGAAGGGGAAAATTTGTGCAAGGTGGCAAAACTCCGCGAAATAAATGAATGGGAAGCTCCAGAATCAAATAAAATTACTGCAGGTATGTTGTTAACAGAAAACATACCAAGGACTACGTCTGGTGCTTCGCAGGCTTCCTCAGCAGAGATATGATGGATGCGTCCGTAGCTAAAGTTATGGTTGGGGCGGCGTCCAATGGTGTTGACCTGTGGCTTGAAGTCGGATGGTGGCTTCCCATTTCTAGCAGGGCACTGTTTGGAGTAGTGTCCGCTTTGGCCACAAGTAAAGCAAGTGTTATTGCGGTGGAAGTCCTCCATCATGGGCTGTTTGCCAAAGGTCTTGTCCTAGCTGGCCGTCTTATTGTTGTTGTTGCCATTGTTCCATATGGGCTTGTATTCAGATGGGCCCGTCTGCCAGATGTGTGGCTTCTGCGCAAATTGCTCCCGGTTGTCCTTCTTGGGTTCAAACTTTCGCTTGCGGTCATCATACCCGAACTTATGTTCTTGCTCTGCTATGAAAGCCTTGTTCACCAAAGTATGGAAGTCCGGAAAGTCCAGCATACAGAGCTGACATCAGAGGGCATGATTCAGTCCTCCTAGGAATCGGTCTATCTTCCTTTCTTTAGTGGATACGTCATGGGTAGAGTACCGTGCCAGATTGTTAAACTTGTTCAGATACTCTCCCATGGACATATTCCCTTGCGTGAGAGCAAGAAATTCCCTTTGCTTTACCTTCATTATGCCAGTAGGGATATGATACTTGCGGAATGCCTCCTTGAACTTCTCCCAAGAAATATCTTCTCCAGAAGGCCATGTTATCTTTGTGTTGTCCCACCATATAGCTGCTGGCCCTTCTAGGTAATGAGTGACAAAAGGAACCTTATCTACCTCTTCACAGCGAGCTATATCCAGCTTCTTTTCCATGGTCATCAGCCAATCATCAGCCTCCATTGGGTCCACAGCTTGACCAAAACTAGGTGGCTTAGTGCGTTGAAAGTCAGACAACATAGAGTGTGTCCTATTGTTGTTATTCTGGCCCACCATAGTCTGCATACTCTTCAAGAATTCCATGAGATCCTAATTTCTTTTCTCTTCAAACATCCTCATGATCTGATCAGTGGTCGGTGCCTGAGGCGGTGGTGGTGGTAAATCTTTCGGTGGTTGTCCTGCTTTTCTGGCGTATCGACGAACGGGGGTTCCATCGCCGCCTTGGCTACTACGTCTCTTCATCCTAAATTTGTTCCCATTGCAAAATACCGAATCGATGAGAAACATCCATAGGGAAACACAGTAGTATGACACCGAAAGAGAATTCACAAAAAATAAGCGAATAAAGCAAACAACATAATTATACAAGATAACCCAACATCATACATGGCAAGCTAGTAGAGGAATATCATGGCCAGACTGCTCATACGGCAGTTGACATATGCAAAGATGCATGCACTCAAACTCAAGCCTCCACTCTAGTGGCACGGGTGGCACGAACACTGCCAAACTAAGGACTCCTCGTCATCTGATCCTGAGTTGGAATCAAAACTGATGATGTGGATCGCATCCTCCAGATCAATGGAAAAACGACGACGCTGCTGAGATGGTTCTCCTTCCGGGGAAGAAGGAGCATGATGCCTCAGCATCAGAGCAGCTGGAGTGGCTAAGAGTGAGGCCCACTCTTCTGGGGTCTCACGTCATCTACCCGACGAAAAGCATAGTGGGGTGGTGGAGCTAGAGGGAGTATCAAACATACATGGAGGTGGAACTAGCGGTGGATGCACAGGTGGAAATGTAGGATGAGGTAGAGACGATGCGGTAGTCGCAACTGCAAGTGCCCCTTGGACACGAGACAGTTCCTCAGCCAAGGAAATGATCATACGATAACTAGCGTTCAGATAACGAGATAGAACACCAGTGGCATGATCACTCGCCGGGTCAACAGGTGCGAAAATGACTCGCCCTGTCGCAGGCGACAGGGTAGGGTAGTGAAAGAAACCTGGATGAGTCTGCATCTCGACCTCGTGGAAGCGCAAGTCAGTGAGAGCCTCCATCGCAGCAAACTGGGTCGCCAGCTCCGGAGTAGAAGCCGTTCTACCCTTGGAAGAGCGAGAATAGCTACCAATGTCCGAGCTCGCGGTCAGAAAAGCCTCCGCATGATACTCATACACTAACTCGGCAAGCTGCTCTCGGAACACCTGGTACACTGGATCTTCGTCGTTGGGATACAAATGAAGCCAGACGCTACGGAGCAGTACAGGAAAAGTGAACGGTGCTGGCTCATGGTGGTAGTGGTACGGCACTGGTGCCATCTACACTCACAATGCCAACGGTTAGTAAAACAATGAATCAGGATGCATGCTATGCAACAAGCAAATGCAGCAAGCAAGATGCACACTCAGAGCCTACACTAATCGTGGTTTCTAGTGCGGGCTAACTAGGGTGACCTACAGTCAGCACGGCTCTGATACCAAGCGTTGTGGCACCCCGGCTCAGAGAACCGGTTCACCAGTGTTTCCAACCCAGAGATCATGTCTTCTGGAAACACTCAACAACTTGGAACAGAACAAAACTGATCTTTATTGATAAACTCCGGGTACAAGCTCATATTTTACAAAGACAGCGAGGCCAAAGCACACCCAGTGCTACGACAATATCTACATTATTTTTAAAACATAGCAGGGCCTCGGTACTACTGGGAACTCTACAGCGTAGTGGAACATAGCGGAAACTCCATCCACAGGGACACTACTGGGACACAGCCTAGTTAGCGTAGCCTGAGCCATCGGGACCTCCGTCCTCGGCTTCTCCTGCATCTGGCATGATACGCCAGGTGAGTACGTTGAATGTACTCGCAAGCTCACGACAACCAAATAATGCAGCAAACAATAGCATGGCAAGTAACATATTAAATTCTTAAGTGATTTACTTACTGTCACCGGTTACCAACTTACTCTCTTCCAGGTTGTCCCACAACCCTCGGAATACTCATAAGTCACCGAGTACTTCCGATCATAAGATGAGTTCTTCCATCATTACTATCACTGTTACAGTTGACCACCTAGTGAGGTCTGGACAGACTGTCCAATACTGTGGACGCGGCTATTCGAATAGATTTTACACTCTACAGAGGTTGCACACTTTACCCACACCATGGAGTACCCGGCCTCGTACTTAGTACATGCTCCCATTCGGGTGGACCGGAGTTACTCCAACGAAACCCGCCTGACCCATGACCCTCCCATCGTACCACCGGCAATCATTCTCCCCCGGAGTCATGCCCTGGGTGGCCCCTGTGTCACCTCGTGACACCTGCCACCGTCGTGGCCAAACTAAACTGTCCCAAACGGGGACGCCGGCACAATACTCAACTGGGCTCACATGGTTATCGTCGTCTACCTGATCTTGGCAGCACGCACGCATAACCCTCCCTATATGGAGGTACCGGTGAAAGAGCACGGAGCCAGACCAAGTCAAGGCCGTCCCATACCGGCAAATGTGGTTGCACGAATAAGCCCAGACAGGTGACTCAAGATCAACCGACTAGGTTCATTTAGCGAGCGTAGTGGTTCATCACAATAACTTGGGATGGCAGCAACTAGGCATTTAAAGTAATTTACTATGAATTCTAATTTAGCAAGTAAATGAAAGTAATTCATATGATCATGCAATGCTACTGAAATGCTTCATAAAATGGATGTCCTGGCTTGCCTTGCTCTATTGGGTTGCCCAAGAACTCCTGGTCTTCAAAATCACCAAAGTTTCCTTCTAAAAATATTTTTAAACAGCAATTTAAAATGTCACATAACACTATTTTGTCCACCAGAAATTCTGTGAGCAATAGAAAAATACCAAGTTTTACCAGAAATTAGAGGAGCTCAAGACAACCAAATGCAAAAACAATCAAGTGATTTGGACTTACAGATAAAAAAGTTATTAAGGGTCAAAGTTCCTGGTCAAAACTGAAATTTAAATAAAAAAAGAAAACCTACAGGGGGCCACGTCAAAGGCGTAAAGTGGAGGGGCGCCTCCACTTACCGCTTCGGCGAGCGCGGCTGGGTGGCTGACAGGTGGGGTCCCTGGCATCTTAAAAGAAAGGGAGGAGGGAAACAGAAGCGGGGCGGCTCACTGGCGACTCTCACCGGCGACGGAGATGGCGGCGGAGTTGGGCGACTGCGGGGATGGGTCGGGCGTGCAACGACGGTCCTTCCTGTACCAGCAGCTTCTCCGGAGACGGCCTGACAACGTCGCCCCCTTCTATTCCGGCGGCGGCAACCTTCGGGGCTCGTCAACGGCGGTGAATCTAGGGAGGATTAGGCTGAGCAGGAGGTCGAGGCGGACCCGGGGAGCTCACTGATCTCGTGGGTGAGGTCGGGTGAGGCTGGGGTGTGGTGGAAGGCGCTGGTGGCGGAGCTTTGCGGGGCGGCGGAACTCCGGCGAGGTTCGTGGGCAGAGGGCCTCTCGGCCATGGATCGGCGCTCTGGAGGGTGATTGTGTGGTGGTGGAGTGGAGTGAGGAGCTCGGCGGGGCTGGCCATGGCCTTTTATAGGAGGGGGCGAGCTCGGGCGAGTTCTCTGGAAGCGGCGAGGCGCGGGACACGTCGCCGGCGAGAGGACGCCGCGCTGGCTGGCTGCTAGCGGGCGACGAGACAGCAGAGAGCAGGGGCAGTAATGGTGGTCGGTGGTGGCTAGTGGAGGAAGGCGACGAGCTACAGTGCTGCGGCACAGCCACGGGCGGCACAAGTCCCTGGTGCATGGCGGCCATCGGGGAGGTTTTCGGCGAGGGGAAGCTACGGAAGAGGGTTAGGTGGACGGCATCGGCGATGTCGGCACCAGCGGACACCATCTGGCAACGCAGGATGGCCGGAATGGCCACACCCGACGCGGCCAGGCTATAGAGCACGTGCCTTGACATGCCATTATCGTGATCACCACCGTGGCTGGCATCTATAGGCCGTGCAAGTCCAGCACACATTGTCCAGAGCCTTCTCCCTCGATCACTTAGTCCATCTACGCCGCTGGTTCGGCCAGGTTCACTCTGCGGTGAAGTGTAGCTTCAGCTACATTTTCTGACACCAGACTTGAGAGGGATCTAGAGGAGAGATGAGTTGGAGATGAAGCCAGGGGAAATGTCTAGAGTGGTATAGGTTGGAAGGACTACAAACTGGCCAAATTTGATAAAGTTTGGAAATGTTTTGAATGGGGTTCATGTGCAAACTGCCATACTGGTCCAGAAACTAAATGATCTTGGTTCACTCACATGGTTGATCTGCTGAAGCTAAATTTTGGTGTGTGTGGGAGTCATTTGGTGTGTAGGAGATGCCATAAAAATTTCAGCTCAAGGAGATACCTCTAGATGGCACTTCCTTCACAGAGGTTCAGACTGAGCAGAAACTTGGCAGAGCGTTGTTGCTCAAAAGTTGTTGTGGCCAAAGTGATATTTTTGGATATTGTGGCTAGGTAGGTCCCCTAGTATCTCAGGGAATTTATTTGGGAGTTTCTGAGTTAGCAAAATAGAGGTTGCTTCACAAATGGCCAATTCTGACCAGAGAGAAAATAATTATTCTGGCCAAAATTTTGTATTGGACAATGGAATATTTTTCAAGATTATGAGGTCATATGATGATAAGAAGGTGTAGCATGAATTTGGGATTCTTCTGATCATCAAAACTATAGGTTGCTTCACAACCCATAGTGATGACATAGTTTCCCAAAGAAAGAAAATAAATTATTGGAAAAAGATTGAAGTTTGATCCATGAGAGGTGTGGCAAGGTGATGAGGGTTTTGGGTTACTAGGAAAAATATTCATAAGTCCGAAGTCACTTGAAAAGGTTCAAAAACCATCGAAAATTCAAATGAAGCCAAAAAGATTTTGAAAAGAAAAAGTTGTCAAAAACTAGGGTGTCATAGCAGCGGGTGGGGTGGGTGAGGTGGGGGTAGAGAGATCGAGGGGGAGAGAGAGGGGGGCACGGCCGTTACTTAGGTAGCCTCTTTGCCGTCGGCTAACAGACGGCAAAGAGGTATGCTAGCAGACGGCAAAGAGCGGTGGGGCCGGGGGGCACGGCCGTTAGTTAGGCATCTTCTTTGCGTGCCCCCCGGCCCCACCCCTCTTTGCCGTCTGCTAGTAGACGGCAAAGAGTGCTGAAGCAAACGGCAAAGATCCGACGGATGACATCCAGCCCGTCCACCTGACCTAGCCCGCTCCATGGTCCAGTGGGGCCCATCTGGGCTCTTTGCCTTCTGCCTTCAGGCCCTTTGCCATCTGCTAGCAGACGACAAAGATCAGGCTGATGGCAAACTGTATGGTTGCCATCAGCCATTTCTTTGCCGTCTACTTTTTGTAAGCTGACGGCAAAATCCTTCTGTGTCGTCCACTAGCAGATGGCAAAGAGCTGGTTGATGGCAAATTCTCTGATTCCAGTAGTGCGCATCATGAGGAGAGGGTTCGGCCAAGAGTGACTCTTGGCATCCGAACACCGCTTCTAAGTTGACGCCTGAAGCTGGGTCTTCGGCGGGTATCACTGGCGTGGTCGAAGGGGATTCCTGGCCTCCGGTCAGGGTGGAGCCGTCCGAGCTCGAGGCCGACTGTGGGGTTGAGGCCGATCTGTAGATCGGATCGGGAGAAAGCTCCTGAGCGGGCACAGCGGGGCCCATAGGGGTACGGGGAGAGGCTGCGAATCCGGTAAAGACCAGATCGCATCTGGCGTCCGCATTGTACTCCAAGTTGCCGAATCTAATCTAGTGCTCAGGGGAAAAATTGTTGATTTGGTCTAGATGACCAGTTGGGTTGGCGTGCAGCACGATGTTGCCGAACACGAAGGGGACAAAGAGGTCCCCGGAGCTGAAGCCATCTCCAATGATCAGGAGAGCCATCGATCCTTTGGTGACCCAACAGCGGAACTCTCAATGAAAGCACCAATGTCGGTGTCAAAACCGGCAGCTCTTGGGTAGGGGGTCCCGAGCTGTGGATCTAGGATCAATGGGGAACATGGGATGAAGAACACGGTGTTTACCCAGGTTCGGGCCCTCTCTAAGAGGTAAAACCCTACGTCCTGCTTGATTGTATTTGATGTGTATGATATGGTTACAGAGTCGATCTACCTCGAGATCAGGCGAGCTAAACCCTAGGTTGATGGGGTGATGGATGTTGCTCTAGCCCTAAAGACTAAAACCCCTTGGTTTATATAGACACTAGTAGGGTTAGGGTTACATGCGATCGGTTACAATGAAGGAAAGATCATGCTAAATCTTGACTTAGAGGGCACACCACGACTCCAAAGATCTCCTGTCCGGCCACGGATCCGCACTCTAGCTTGGCCCCACAGTAGCGCATCAGTCCAGCTCACATGTAATTTGCCGACGGCCCAAGGACCCCTTAATCCAGGACTCCCTCATAGGGCACGGTTGATATCCTTGTAGGAACTTCGAGTGCTTTAATGACAAATTTTGAAGAAGCAGTTTTCATTCGATCATCAAGCTCATTCAGTTCAGCAGAAAGAGTGTTGATTTCAACTGCAACTTCTCTCATTTCTTCAACAACAGTAGTGGCCTGAGAAATAACTTCAGGAGGGATAGGCAGAGAGGCCACTTCACCATCGAATGGATTGTCCACAAATTTATCAAGCTGTTCCATGATGAACACATGATTGTAGTAGTGAGGAGCATCAAACTTAGTAGTTGGAGCAGTTTGTACTAGAATTTGCTTGGAGGGAGGTTTAGAAGCCAACAGCTGAATCAGTGTTGGAGCAAATTTAACAGCCTTTTCATTCGGAGTAGTAGCTTGAGGAGTACTTTGCTCGGTGGTAGGCGCCTTGATTTTCTTCTGCTCAGGCTTGGGAATCCGTTCGCCTGGCTTTGCAGTACTCACAGGGGCATCAACTACCAAATCCTTCAGATTGATAGCTTCCGGATGAGGAGTTGTATTCACATGATGTTGCATAGTGACAGTTGTAGGTGGAGTTTTCCTGGCAGTGATCTTCTTCGGTGCAGTAGGAACCCGAAGATCAGGCAACACCGTTGAAGTGGTGATATTCACTTGCTCGCTGAGCGCTGCAGCAACTTCATCTTTTGTGAGCGGAGGATCATCTTCATCAGAGGAATCACTTCGGCCTGATTCAGCTGTTCTCTTCTTTGGTGCACTCTTTCACTTAGATGCAGCAGAACTGGGATCATGCTTGCGTTTAAAGCGACCATCAGATTTTCCTTCGGCCTTTTTCTTGGCCCCATAGTAGCCAATCAGTCCGGCCCACATGTAATGGGCCGACGGCCCGAGGACCCCTTAATCCAGGACTCCCTCACTCGTGCCTGTTCCTCTCTTTAGCCATCCCATGGCATCTGCCATGAGCTCACCACGACTGTTGGCGCCCACCGTGGGGCATCTCGAGCCACCGGCCGGAGTCACGTTCCAGACGAGGCCCTTCACCGACTCCGGCGAGCTCATCATGCACGGCTTGGTCCCCGCGCTCGGCGCGGTGCCGGCTCGTCCATTGTCCCCTTCGGCGCGCTGTGTATCTCTGTCGCACTCACCTCCGACAAGTACCCCAGCGAGCTGCTCGACGTCACCGACTCGCCTGTCCCCGTCGACTGCAACATCTCCAACGACGTGGCGGATCTCTACACCCGCATGGAAGGACTCACCACCGGCTCCGCCTCCTCTTCATCCAGTGCCACAGAGAAAGCCGCTGCGGCCAAGATCGCAGCCGCTCGCGCCAGTATGGCCGACCCGCTGCGCACAACACTTTAGAACCTCAGCATCCCCATCGCCACCGACGTCGACGCCACCCAGGCCAGGGCCCAGCTCGACGAGGAACACATGCGCCTGCGGGATGAGGCCATGGCGCTTGCTACTACGCAGCACCGGCTGGAGTCCACCTAGCGGGAGCGCAACGCCTCGTACGGCTTCACACCGGCCGCGGCTGAGCCCAGCCGAGTTGCTGAGGTGCGGACCCGTGGCGGCGCCAATAGCCGCACGCTAGGCACGGTCTCGCCCGTCTACGAGACCCCCGTCAAGAACACGTGAATCACGGAGGCGGCAGCTGTGGGCCTAGAGCTGCTGCAAGGCGAGGAGTTGCAGGAGCACGTGTAGCGCATGCGCGAGCTGCTTGCCGCGGCGAACACGCAGCAGAACCACCTCGACGCTCCCGCAGTGTCCGGCTCGCACCATGCCAGGGACCGTGAGCCCCGGGACACCCACGAAGCATCTTCCCCGCGCCCCAGCGAAGCCCATTCTAGGAGGACCCGAACCCAGCATGACCGCGCCCTGACGGCGGGCGACGACTTGGGCGACGAGCCGGCTCCAGACGATCGACGCCGGCAAGACCTCCCCCCGCCATCCGGACAACGTGGCCGGCCGGCTTCGGCCAGTCCGGCTCCCCGCGGCCCAGTCGCAAGCCGGCTGGGTCCGCGCGACATCGACAACAACGACGCCTGCCACCACATGGAGTAGCCTGCCCTCTCCCTCGAGCTGGAGGACGACAACGCGGTTGGTCTGGCTTATTTTGGCCCGCGCATCCGAGACGAGCCCTTCCACAAGGGGTTCACGCTTCCCTGAGATATTAAATTCCAATTTCCACTAAGAAAGGATATGGAACACTTCCCTAGATCAATAATTAAGCCACCATATGAATCAATCATGAGGGCATCCTATGGATCTAGAACTAAAGATGACAATACTTCAATCCATGCATTATGCCTAGCTAGGGGCATAAAACGATAGCGCTTGTTGGGAGGCAACCCAATAAATAAAATCAAAATTAATGGCCCATATGTCATCACATTACTGTTGCTAATCCTCATTTGATCCATGGCCTAATTCAATTTAAAATCCAAAATTCAAGTTTATCAAACATGTAAACTAAAATGTTCAAAGTGTTACAAATATTCCATAGCTAATTATGGTGGTGAACCAACATTTTTGCAAAGTGTTTAAATGCCCTAAACTAATTAAAACTATGATTAAAACAATTATTTAATGCTTTTTAAGTTATAAAAATTATTAAACTATTTTATATTGGAACTAAATTCATTATGGCAGTAGCCTAATTATATATACTAATTTAGGGGATACTGTTATATTTTATAAAACTAAAAATAAAATAAAACTTATAAAAAACTGAAACTAATAAAAGAAAAGGGAAAAGCTAAGTAAAAAGAAAAAGAGAAAAGGCCCCCCATGTTTCCCTATGGGCCTAACCCCTCCCCCCTCGCGCTAGCCCACCCAGGCCAGCCCACCTACCCCCCCACCCCCCACCCCCCACCGGTCTCCTTCTCCCCTTGTTCCCGTGGCGCGGTCGCTACAGGGGCATGGTTGCCCCCAACCGCCTCACCGGCGCCAACAAGGAGGGGATAAGACCGCCCTCCCCACAGTCCTCTCACCTCCCCGCTCCACTTACCCCCGGCCTCACTCCTCCTTAGCGCCCCCCCCCCTCCCAGATCCATCTTCTCTCTCTCCCTCGTCGCCCTCTCCGCTCGACCGAACGCCATGGTCGCCACTACCCATCACCACCGCGGTGAACGGCAACCTCTGCACCAGCGTTTCTATCCAGAAGAGCCATCTTCGTCGTCTTCGTCGCTTGCGCCCTCGAGATCGAGCCGGGAAGCCCCTGCTATGCTAGATCGAGGTCGTCTTCCTCGGGTCGCCGCCGTCGCCTTCGACTTCGGCCACCACCCTGCGCTCCTAAGCTCACACCGGCCAGCGTGTGCCTCAACGTGAGCCTCCGCTCCCTCTCTTCTCCCTTTTTCGTCGGATCCGGTCCCCTAGTGCGCCTCCTGATCGTTGTTGTAGCCGCCGTCTGCCATGACCGCTAGCTCGGCCCCTGCCGAGCTCCGCGTGTCCCCGCGCCTCACCAAGAGTTCCCTGGGCGCGGCCTCGCCTCGTGCATGCGTCGCGAGCTCGTGTGCGTCCCCGAACGCACCTCTGACCATGTTCCTTGTGTGCACGTGCCCATCCACCCTCTACCGCTCGCCTCCCTATGACCTCGCTACGTCGCTCGCCGTGGCCAGCCTAGCCGCCTGCTGCTCCCCCGC
The DNA here is from genome assembly GCA_011799875.1 of Thinopyrum elongatum. Taxonomy (NCBI): domain Eukaryota; kingdom Viridiplantae; phylum Streptophyta; class Magnoliopsida; order Poales; family Poaceae; genus Thinopyrum; species Thinopyrum elongatum. The sequence goes on from CM022297.1 coordinate 535,694,265, forward strand.
TGCTGGCCCAGGGCCGACGCCCCCTCTGTCCCTGCTACTTCTTGTGCTTGCGTTGGTTTTTCCCTTGAAGAGGAAAGGGTGATGCAGCAAAGTAGAGATAAGTATTTCCCTTAGTTTGAGAACCAAGGTATCAATCCAGTAGGAGAAGAACGCGCAAATCACCAATACCTGCACAAACAATCAAACACTTACACCCAACGCGATAAAGGGGTTGTCAATTCCTTCACGGTCACTTGCAAAAGTGAGATCTGATAGAGATAGATAAACAAAAGATAAAATATTTTTGGGTTTTTGATTTATAGATCTGAAAATAAAAGATTGCAAAATAGTAGATCAGAAACTAATATGATGGAAAATAGTAGATCGAAAACTAATATGATGGAAAATAGACCCGGGAGCCATAGGTTTCACTAGAGGCTTCTCTCATGAAGGCAAATAATACGGTGAGTGAACAAATTACTGTCGAGCAATTGATAGAAAAGCCCAAAGTTATGACAATATCCAAGGCAATGATTATGCAATATAGGCATCACGTCCGTATCAAGTAGACCGACTCCTGCCTACATCTACTACTATTACTCCACACATCGACCGACTCCTACCTGCATCTAGAGTATTAAGTTCATAAAGAACAGAGTAATGCATTAAGTAAGATGACATGATGTAGAGGAATAAACTCAAGCAATATGATGTAAACCCCATCTTTTTATCCTCGATGGCAACAATGCAATACGTGCCTCGCTACCCGTACTTTGTCACTGGGTGAAATCACGCAAGATTGAACCCAAAGCTAAGCACCTCTCCCATTGCAAGAAAAACCAATCTAGTTGGCCAAACCAAACCGATAATTCGAAGAGAAATACAAAGATACCAAATCATGCATATAAGAATTCAGAGGAGATTCAAATAATATTCATAGATAAGCTGATCATAAATCTACAATTCATCGGATCTCGACAAACACACCACAAAAGAGTATTACATCGGATAGATCTCCAAGAACATCGAGGTGAAAATTGTACTGAGAATCAAAGAGAGAGAAGAATCCATCTAGCTACTAGCTATGGACCCGTAGGTCTGTGGTGGACTACTCATCATCGGAAGGGTAATAGAGTTGATGTAGATGCCCTCCATGATCGAATACCCCTCCGACAGGGTGCCCAAAAAGGCCCCTAGATGGGATCTCATGGGAACAGAAGGTTGCGGTGGTGGAAAAGTGTTTTCGTGGATGCTTTTGGGTGTTTGGGAATATTTGAAAATATATAGGAGGAAGATCTAGGTCAGGGGGTCACCGAGGGGCCCACAAGGTAGGGGGGCACGCCCTACCCCCTGGGCGCGCCCTCCACCCTTGTCGCCGCCTCGTGGCTCTTCTGACTTGCACTCCAAGTCTCTTGGGTGTCTTCTGGTCCAAGAAAAATCATCGTGAAGTTTTATTCCGTTTGGACTCCGTTTAGTATTCCTTTTCTGCAAGGTTAATAGGTTAGTCCCAAAAATAATATAAAATAGCATATTAATGCATATAAAACATCCAAAACAGATAATATAATAGCATGGAACAATCAAAAATTATAGATACGTTGGAGACGTATCAAGCATCCCCAAGCTTAATTCCTGCTCGTCCTCGAGTAGGTAAATGATAAAAATAGAATTATTGATGTGGAATGCTACCTAACATATTTATCCATGTAATTTTCTTTATTGTGGCATGAATGTTCAGATCCATAAGATTTAAAACAAAAGTTTAATATTGACATAAAAACGATAATACTTCAAGCATACTAATAAAGCAATCATGTCTTCTCAAAATAACATAGCCAAAGAAAGCTATCCCTACAAAATCATATAGTCTGGCTATGCTCCATCTTCATCACACAAAATATTCAAATCACGCACAACCCCGATGACAAGCCAAGCAATTGTTTCATACTTTTAATCCTCTCAAACCTTTTCAACTTTCACGCAATACATGAGCGTGAGCCATGGACATAGCACTATAGGTGGAATAGAATACGGTGGTTGTGGAGAAGACAAAAAGAAGGATATAGTCTCACATCAACTAGGCGTATCAACGGGCTATGGAGATGCCCATCAATAGATATTAATGTGAGTGAGTAGGGATTTCCATGCAACGGATGCACTAGAGCTATAAGTTTATGAAAGCTCAAAAAGAAACTAAGTGGGTGTGCATCCAACTTGCTTGCTCATGAAGACCTAGGGCAATTTGAGGAAGCCCATCATTGGAATATACAAGCCAAGTTCTATAATGAAAAATTCCCACTAGTATATGAAAGTGACAAAATAGGAGACTCTCTATCATGAAGATCATGGTGCTACTTTGAAGAAAAAGTGCGGAAAAAGGATAGTAACATTGCCCCTTCTCTATTTTTCTCTCATTTTTTATCAATGACTTCTTTGGCCTCTCTTTTTATTTAGGCTTCATTGGCCTCTCTCTCTTTTTTTTATTTCCTCACATGGGACAATGTTCTAATAATGATGATCATCACACTTTTATTTACTTACAACTAAAGAATTACAACTCAAAATATGACTCTATATGAATGCCTCCGGCGGTGTACCGGGATGTGCAATGACTCAAGAGTGACAAGTATGAAAATTATGAATGGTGGCTTTGCCACAAATACTATGTCAACTACATGATCATGCAAAGCAATATGACAATGATGAAGCGTGTCATAATAAATGGAACGGTGGAAAGTTGCATGGCAATATATCTCGGAATGGCTATGGAAATGCCATAATAGGTAGGTATGGTGGCTGTTTTGAGGAAGGTACATGGTGGGTGTATGGTACCGGTGAAAGTTGCGCGGTACTAGAGAGGCTAGTAATGGTGGAAGGGTGAGAGTGCGTATAATCCATGGACTCAACATTAGTCATAAAGAACTCACATACTTATTGCACAAGTCTATTAGTCATCAAAACAAAGTACTACGCGCATGCTCCTAGGGGGATAGATTGGTAGGAAAAGACCATCGCTCGTCCCCGACCGCCACTCATAAGGAAGACAATCAATAAATAAATCATGCTCCAACTTCGTTACATAACGGTTCACCATACGTGCATGCTACGGGAATCACAAACCTCAACACAAGTATTTCTACAATACACAATTACTCCACTAGCATGACTATAATATCACCATCCTCATATCTCAAAACAATCATAAGGAATCAAACTTCTCATAGTATTCAATGCACTTTATATGAAAGTTTTTATTATATCCCTCTTGGATGCCCATCATATTAGAACTAAATTCATAACCTAAGAAAATTACCATGCTGTTTAGAGAGACTCTCAAAATAATATAAGTGAAGCATGAGAGTTCAACAATTTCTATAAAATAAAGCCACCGTCGTGCTCTAGAAAGATATAAGTGAAGCACTAGAGCAAAATTGCCTAGCTCAAAAGATATAAGGAAGCACATAGAGTATTCTAATAAATCACGATTCATGCATGTCCCTCTGAAAAGGTGTGTACATCAAGGATGATTGTGGAAAACAAAAAAGCAAAGACTCAAATCATACTAGACGCTCCAAGCAAAACACATATCATGTGGTGAATAAAAATATAACCTCAAGTAAAGTTACCGATAGACGAAGACGAAAGATGGGATGCCTTCTGGGGCATCCCCAAGCTTAGGCTCTTGGTTGTCCTTGAATATTACCTTGGGGTGCCTTGGTCATCCCCAAGCTTAGGCTCTTGCCACTCATTATTCCATAGTCCATCAAATCCTTACCCAAAACTTGAAAACTTCACAACACAAAACTCAACAGAAAACCTTATGAGATCCGTTAGTATAAGAAAATAAACCATCACTTTATGGTACTGCTGTGAACTCATTCTTTATTTATATTGGTGTAATATCTAATGCATTCCAACTTCTCCATGGTTCATACCCCCCAATACTACCCATAGATTCATCAAAACAAGCAAACAACACAAAGAAAACAGAATCTATCAAAAACAGAACACTCTGTAGAAATCTGAATACTTCTGTAACTTCCAAAATTCTGCAAAATTAGGAAAACAGATAAAATTTGTATATAAATCTTGTGTAAAAAATTCAGGGTTTTTCCACGCTCCAGTGAATTTAAACAGTTCTGTGACTGGACGCAAAAGTTTCTGTTTTTCAGCAATATCAAATCAACTATCACCGTAAGCCATCCCAAAGGTCTTACTTGGCACAAACACTAATTAAAACACAAAAACACATCTAACCAGAGGCTAGATGAATTATTTATTGGAAAACAGCAAGGAAAAATATTGGGTTGTCTCCCAACAAGCGCTTTTCTTTAAAGCCTTTTAGCTAGGCATTGATAATTTCAATGATGCTCAAATAAAAGAGAAGAATTGAAGCACAAAGAGAGCAGCATAAAACACATGACAAACACATCTAAATCTAACATACTTCCTATGCATAGGCATTTTATAAGCAAACAAATTATCAAGGCAAGCAAAAACTAGCATATGCAAGGAAGAAGAAAGAGACGATAGCAATCTCAACATGAAGAGAGGTAATTTAGTTACATGAAAATTTCTACAACCATATTTTCCTCTCTCATAATAATTACATGTAGGATCATAAGAAAATTCAACAATATAGCTATCACATAACATATTCTCAACACGATCCACATGCATGCGAAGTTGACACTCTTCCAAAATAGTGGGATTAACATTAACTAAAGTCATGACCTCTCCAAACTCACTTTTATCAAAAATTTCATAAGATTGAATATTCTCCAAATATGTGGGATCTAAAGTTGACACTCTTCCAAACCCACTTTCAATATTATTGCAAACATTATTATCAATCTCATATTCATCATGGGGCTTAAATAAAATTTCAAGATCATAAGAAGAATCACCCCAATCATGATCATTGCAACAAGTAGACATAGCAAAATTAGCATCCCCAAGCTTAGGGTTTTGCATATCATTAACACAATTGACATTAATGGAATTTATAATAACATCATTGCAATCATGCTTTTCATTCAAGGAGCTATCGTGAATCACTTTATAATTTTCTTCTTTCAACACTTCATCACAATTTTCAGATTCACGAATTTCAAGCAAAACCTCACAAAGATAATCTAGTGCACTAAACTCACTAGCAATAGGTTCATCATAATTGGATCTCTTAAAAAGATTAGCAAGTGGATGAGGATCCATAAACATTTGTTTCTGTTTTTCAATAAACACACAATTTTACCAAGTGAACAAGCAAACAAACCAAGTAAGACATAAGGGCAAACGAAAAGACGAACGGAAGAAGGGTGAAGAAAAGGCAAATCTTTTCGAAAATCAATTTAGAAGTGGGGGAGAGGAAAACGAGAGGCGAATGGAGAATAATGTAACGCAAGAGATGAGAGTTTTATGATGGGTACTTGGTATGTCTTGACTTGGCGTAGATCTCCCCGGCAACGGCGCCAGAAATTCTTCCTGCAACTTCTTGAGCTTGCGTTGGTTTTTCCCTTGAAGAGGAAAGGGTGATGCAGCAAAGTAGAGATAAGCATTTCCCTCAGTTTGAGAACCAAGGTATCAATCCAGTAGGAGAAGAACACGCAAATCACTAATACCTGCACAAACAATCAAACACTTGCACCCAACGCGATAAAGGGGTTGTCAATCCCTTCACGGTCACTTGCAAAAGTGAGATCTGATAGAGATAGATAAACAAAAGATAAAATATTTTTGGGTTTTTGATTTATAGATCTGAAAATAAAAGATTGCAAAATAGTAGATCAGAAATTAATATGATGGAAAATAGTAGATCGGAAACTAATATGATGGAAAATAGTAGATCGGAAACTAATATGATGGAAAATAGACCCGGGAGCCATAGGTTTCACTAGAGGCTTCTCTCATGAAGGCAAATAATACGGTGAGTGAACAAATTATTGTCGAGCAATTGATAGAAAAGAGCAAAGTTATGACAATATCCAAGGCAATGATTATGCAATATAGGCATCACGTCCGTATCAAGTAGACCGACTCCTGCCTACATCTACTACTATTACTCCACACATCATATGACTCCTGCCTGCATCTAGAGTATTAAGTTCATAAAGAACAGAGTAACGCATTAAGTAAGATGACATGATGTAGAGGAATAAACTCAAGCAATATGATGTAAACCCCATCTTTTTATCCTCGATGGCAACAATGCAATACGTGCCTCGCTACCCGTACTTTGTCACTGGGTGAAATCACGCAAGATTGAACCCAAAGCTAAGCACCTCTCCCATTGCAAGAAAAACCAATCTAGTTAGCCAAACCAAACCGATAATTCGAAGAGAAATACAAAGATACCAAATCATGCATATAAGAATTCGGAGGAGATTCAAATAATATTCATAGATAAGCTGATCATAAATCTACAATTCATCGGATCTCGACAAACACACCGCAAAAGAGTATTACATCGGATAGATCTCCAAGAACATCGAGGTGAACATTGTATTGAGAATCAAAGAGAGAGAAGAATCCATCTAGCTACTAGCTATGGACCCGTAGGTCTGTGGTGGACTACTCACGCTTCATCGGAAGGGTAATAGAGTTGATGTAGATGCCCTCCATGATCGATTCCCCCTTCGGCAGGGTGCCGGAAAAGGCCCCTAGATGGGATCTCACGGGAACAGAAGGTTGCGGCAGTGGAAAAGTGTTTTCAAGGATGCTTCTGGGTGTTTGGGAATATTTGCAAATATATAGGAGGAAGATCTAGGTCAGGGGGTCACCGAGGGGCCCACAAGGTAGGGGGCGCGCACTCCACCCTTGTCGCCGGCTCGTGGCTCTTCTGACTTGCACTCCAAGTCTCCTGGGTGTCTTCTGGTCCAAGAAAAATCATCGTGAAGTTTTATTCCGTTTGGACTACATTTAGTATTCCTTTTCTGCGAAGCTCAAAAACAAGGAAAAAACATAAACTGGCACTGGGCTCTAGGTTAATAGGTTAGTCCCAAAAATAATATAAAATAGCATATTAATGCATATAAAACATCCAAAACAGATAATATAATAGCATGGAACAATCAAAAATTATAGATACGTTGGAGACGTATCAGTCCCCTGCCCTCACTCGCCTCCCACCGCAGCCCCGCGCCTCGCCCGCCGCACCAGCCTGAAACAGCTCCGGCCGGTCGCGTCCGCCCCGCCGCTGCTCGTGGCTCGCCTCGCTCGCTGCTCTGCGGCGCCCGCTCACCCCGCCACGCCCCGCTTCCCCCGACTGCTCGCCTCGCCGCTCGCGCTTTGCCGCTGCTGCTACCCGCCACCACTACCACCGGCCGCCCGCCTCCGCCCGACCGCGTCGCCCTGCTCGCGCACACACGGCCCTGCCCCGCGCCCGCTTCCTCTGCCTCGGCCGCGCCCCTTGGCCGCACCGCGCCAGCACCCCGCCGTGCCTGGCGGCATCGCCCTGCGACCGGGCGGGCTCTGGCCCCGACGGGCGCCGCACCCGCCCACTGCACGTTAGCGCTCGCTCGCTATGGCCTATGGGCAACTGCCCAGTAGGCCCCATCGGCCCCTTTTCTTAAAAAAAATCTATGAAAATAAAAAATATAAATATAAATAATTATAATTAATTAAGTTAATTCAAGTTTTTTAATTAACTTAACAGTAGTTAACCTGCTAATTAACTAGTACCTAATCTGTAATAATTAGGTGAGTGTATGACAGTGAGGCCCCACCCCCTATTGACCAGTAAAACGTTGACTAGTCAACTAGGACCCCCTGGCCCACCTGTCAGCCACTGGTACACTTTTGTGTACCCTGTGCTGGGTGCCCCTAGGAATTTAGTCATTTATTTAGAATTAAATTAAATTGCAAAATATTATTAAATCTTTGAAAATCATAGAAAGTTGCTCAGAAAGATGTGATGAATACGAATACGCCCTCCGTTCGTCCGCCACACGCCCCTAGCATAGTGAACATGGAACCGTCGCCCCTCCGTTTCATTTGTCCGAAAATGCAAACTTCGGGAAAACTTTCCCGGATGTTATCCCCTTCGCCGGTATCGAGTAACACTGCATTAGAACACCCCTAGCTCTGCCTATAGTCATGTCATGCATCTATGTGCTTTGTATTTACTATTTCTTCCCCCTCTTTTCTCCGGTAGACCCCGAGACCGCTGCTGATACCCCTGCGATCGACTATGTCACCGACGACCCCTCCTTCTCGTCTGAGCAACCAGGCAAGCAAACCCCCCTTGATCATTCCGATATCGCCCATTTCATTCTCTCTCATGCTTGCATTAGATTTTGCTACTGTAATTGATTGTTCCTATTCTGATGCATAGCCTGCTTTTGTAACCTGTTGTTGTACCTTACCTGCTTATCCTAAACTGCTTAGTATAGGTTGGTTAGTGATCCATCAGTGACCCCTCTCCTTGTCCCAGTTGCCCCGGCTTGTTGACCAATGACTCGATCAACGTGATCGATGACCAGAGCCCAACACATCACCTCACCCCCCTTGAGTTGTACGACTCTGCTGGGCTACTTTCGAGTGCCAAGGGTGATACCTCGTGACACACTCCTGAAGATAACTCTGTAGTGTAGCTAATCGGTCGTAGCCTATCGAGGGTGATTCCTCATTCACCACTCCCGATACGACTCTGTCGTGCAACCCCTCAAGTGCGAACCACGAGGGTGATTCCTCCTATGTTCTTCTTGAGGATTACATCTAGTGGGATCCGTCGAGGCTGATTCCTCGGGTTTCCCCCCTTGATGTTTTGGACACACAGTTACCCTGACTTTACTTTAGACCTTTGTTAAAGTCGGGCGGGCCAAGTGAGCACCCGCGAGAGAACCAGTGAAAGACGGGCGGGCCCGCAGAGCACCCGCGAGATGTTACGGTGGCGGCGGGCTGTTTAGCGGTATCACCCAGGAGGGGGGTGGTAGCTCCGGACTTGTCCTGATAGCCATCACTTCATTTAATAATGCACTAACAGGTTTGGGTATTTGTTCTGAGTTGGCCACTGGCCTATACGCACTAACCACCACGCGGGAACAGTTATGGGCACTCGGCGTCGTAGTATCAGCTGAAGCTTTGTCAGACGCCCAGTTCAGCATTGCGGCACGGTCGAATCGTGTCGACCATCCGAGGTGGCGCTGGTATCCACTCTGCGCGCAACAACCCGAAGTGCAACGGGCGATGGGCCCAAGACCCCGGAGTGCTTAGGATGTAGACCGGCGGGGACCTCTCTGCTGAGCCTAGGTAGGGTTGCGACGTGTTGATCTTCCGAGGCCGGGCATTGACCCAGTAAAGTGTGTCCGGCCAGAGTAATCAAGCGTGTTGGGTAATGTGGTGCACCCCTGCAGGGAAGATTATCTATTCGAATAGCCATTTCCTCGGTAATGGACGCTCATAGTGGTATCCTGATCTATTATAACTAGAAATGGATACTTGAGATATCAGATGGATATGTTGGTTTTGGGATTGCTTTCTCGCAGGGAGTCGAGGAAGGATCTCTGGGCGTTAATATTACAACATGCTTGTTAATTAATATGCTATTCTTTACTCTTCTGAATGTTGCAAGATGCTTGAAGATGCTTGAATATGCTAGTCTTCGATAGGCTAGGCCTTCCCTTCTATTCTGGCATTCCGCAGTTCAGTCCACAGATACAACCCTTACATTTGATACTGATGCATACTTAGTATAGATCTGATGCTTGCGAGTACTTTGGATGAGTACTCATGGTTGCTTTGCTACCCCTTTTCCCCCTTCTTTCTTCTTTCCAGTTGTTGCAACCTGTTGGCGGATCCCAGGAGCCAGATGCTGCCAACCCTGTCGACTACTACTACTACCCAGAGGGTGCCTACTACTACGTGGAGACTGTCGACGACCAGGAGTAGTTAGAAGGTCCCAGGCAGGAGGCCTTGCCTCTTCGATCATTGATGTTTGTGCTAGCCTTCTTAAGGCAATATTTGTTTAACTTATGTCTATACTGAGATTTTGTTGCTTCCGCTGACTCGCTTGTGTATCGAGCTTATGTATTCGAGCCCTCGAGGCCCCTGGCTTGTAATATAAAGCTTGTATGACTTTTATTTGTGTTTAGAGTTGTGTTGTGATATCTTCCCATGAGTCCCTGATCTTGATCGTACATGTTTGCGTGTATGATTAGTGTACGGTCGAATCGGGGGCGTCACAAGTTGGTATCAGAGCCGACTGCCTGTAGGATCCCCCTTTCCAACTCCTTAGCCGAAGTTGAGTCTAGTCTTTGAAAAACTGTTTTACTAACATGGCTGTGTGGCTTACAGGCCCATGTCGCCAATTGGGTGGTATTAGGATCTTTTACTCCTCGCCTATACTCTGGGACTCTGATCTCTCTTCTATTCAGGTTAAATGATTTTGCTAAATTTAACATTAGGATCTCGTGATCACATCCAACCGGAGATTTGTATTGCCCTTTTCTCGAATTAAGGGTCAAGTTCTACTTCACAATATTCACTGACCACATGATCCTCTTATCGAGGGCACCCTGCGTCATCACTTGCAAATCCCACGCTCCAGTGGTTATCTTCGACGATGATGTAGCTTTTGCTATGACCCGTTGTTGTATCCCTCCATCGCGTGCATACGTGCCGCCTAGAATGTCTAGGATGTTCCTCTTGTCCGAACTCATACTAACAGTGTGTAATTGGCTCTATATATGTATCGGTATGTCTTCGATGACTACTGCTTTGTACATACTGCGCCTATGCTCATTGTTCTGATTACATCATGAGTGACTCCATACACTTGCATCAACCCTTGCTAAACTACCCCCTGTTGTAATTAAGCATGATGGTTAGAACCGCTGGTCGTGGCCATGGTGGCGACATTCCACCACCTCCCAAATACATGGCCGGAATGATACAGCAATTTGATGCTGAATCGCCAGTTCATGGAAGGAGTCATGGCTCAGTTTCCGCTTTCCCAATATGAATCAGCAGCAAGCCCCAGTAACACTGCAAGACTTTGCGCGTCTCAACCCTGTCATCTACCGCAGCTCAACTCAGCCCCTTGATGCTGATGAATGGCTCCGTGACATCACTCTCGAGTTGGAGTCTGCTGATGTAGCCCCTGCCAACTATGTCGCCTTCGCGGCTTATTACCTGAAAGGTCCCGCTGCTCAATGGTGCTACAGCCACAGGCATTCCTTACCTATTGTTACCGCCATCACTTGGCCGGAATTCAAAGCTGCATTCTGCGGGCCAATGTTGAACCACCATGGTTAGTCACAACGTCCCCGTTGAACTTGAAGGGTTGGAATTCCATGTTTCCCCCATTGTTATGAAGTCTTCCAATATCAACCTCATTCTGGGAATGAAATGGTTGAAAACACATACCGCTTCTATCATTTGCGCCACTAAAACCGTCCATCTACTACATCCATCAAATGAGATAGTGAGCTACCTTGCTCATCTTGTTCGGAATGCCGAAGCATGGATTTATTCCTTGAATGCGTGAAACGCTTCTACTTTTGTGAGAATTGAAAAACGCTACCTCGAAGTCTGAAGTATCAGTCCGGCCCGCGTTCTCGATCAGGCTAAACGTCGCACCGTCAGAGGGCTATCAAAATTCTAAAAGTTCAGTGGTTAAATCCTTCTGAAGATGAAGCCACTTGGGAACTCGAGGATCGTCTTCGAGATGAATACCCCGCTTTTGTTTCCTTCCACCTCCTAAAATCTCGGGATGAGATTTCTTGTAGTGGAGGAGATTTGTAACACCCGGATAATCAAGCTACAGTAATCTCAAGTTAATGGTGCGATGTCATCACATTATTGTTGCGAATCCTCATTTGATCCAAGGCCTAATTCAAATTCAAATTCAATTTAAAATCCAAAATTCAAGTTTATCAAACATGCAAACTAAAATGTTCAAAGTGTTGCAAATATTTCGTAACTAATTATGGTGGTGAACCAACATTTTTGCAAAGTGTTTAAATGGCCTAAACTAATTAAAATTGTGATTAAAACAATTATTAAATGCCTTTTAAGTTATAAAAATTATTAAACTATTTTATATTGGAACTAAATTAATTGTGGCAGTAGCCTAATTATATATACTAATTTAGGGGATATTGTTATATTTTATAAAACTAAAAATAAAATAAAACTTATAAGAAAACTGAAACTAATAAAATAAAAGGGAAAAGCTAAGTAAAAAAGAAAAAGAGAAAAGGCCCCCCCATGTTTCCCTATGGGCCTAAACCACCCCCCTCGGGCCTAGCCCACCCCGGCCAGCCCACCTACCCCCCACCGGTCTCCTTCTCCCCTTGTTCTCGTGGCACGGTCGCTACAGGGGCATGGTTGCCCCCGACTGCCTCGCCGGCGCCGACGGGAAGGGATAAGGCCGCCCTCCCCACAGTCCCCTTGCCTCCCCGTTCCACTTCCCCCCTGGCCTAACTCCTCCTTGGCACCCTCCTCCCAGATCCATCTTCTCTCTCCCACGTCGCCCTCTCCGCTCGACCGAACATAGTGGTCGCCACTACCCGTCACCACCGCGGAGAACGGCAACCTCTGTGCTAGTGTTGCTATCCAGAAGAGCCGTCGTTGTCGTCTTCGTCGCTTGTGCCCTAGAGATCGAGCCAGGAAGCCCCTGCTACGCCAGATCGAGGTCGTCTTTCTCGGGTTGCCATCGTCACCTTTGACTTCGGCCAGCACCCTGCGCTCCTAAGCTCCCGCCAGCCACCGTGTGCCTAAATGTGAGCCTCCACTCCCTCTCTTCCCCCTTTTTCGTTGGATCCGGTCCCCTAGTGCGTCTCCCGATCGTTGCTGTAGCCACCGTCCGCCATGACCGCTAGCTCGGCCCCTGTCGAGCTCAGCGTGCCCCCGCGCCTCACCAAGAGTTCCCGGGCGCGGCCTCACCTCGTGCGTGTGTCGCGAGCTCGTGTGCGTCCACGGTCGCAACCGTCCTCGCCCAGGCGCACCTCCGACCACGCTCCTTGTGCGCGTGTGCCCGTCCACCCTCTGTCGCTCGCCTCCCTCTAACCTCGCCGCTTCGCTCCCCGTGGCCAGCCGCACCGCCCGCTGCTGGCCCAGGGCCGACTCCCCCTCTGTCCCCTGCCCGCACTCGCCTCCCACCGCAGCCCCGTGCCGTCTCATCGCCGCAGCTCGCCAACGCACCTCACCCACCGTACCAGCCTGCACCCGCTCTGGCAGGTCGCGTCCGCCCCGCCGCTGCTCTGCGGTGCCCGCTCTCCCCGTCACGCCCCGCTCCGCCCGGCTGCTCGCCTCGCCGCTCGCGCTTGCCGCTACTGCTACCCGCCACCACTACCACCGGCCACCCGCCTCCGCCCGACCGCGTCGCCCTGCTCGTGCACACACGGCCCTGCCCCGCGCCCGCTTCCTCTGCCTCGGCTGTGCCGCGCCAGCACCCCGCCATGCACGACAGCCTCGCCCCGCGCCCGGGCGGGCTCTGGCCCGGACGGGCGCCGCACCCGCCCACTGCCCATTAGCGCTCGCCCGCTATGGCCTATGGGCCACTGCCTAGTAGGCCCCACCGGCCCCTTTTCTTGAAAAAAATCTATGAAAATAAAAAATAAAAAAAGATATATATAAAAAAATAATTATAATTATCATTAATTAATTAACTTAATTAAAGTTTAATTAATTAACTTAACAGTAGTTAACCTGCTAATTAACTAGTACCTAATCTGTAATTAGTTAGGTGAGTGTATGACAGTGGGGCCCCACCCCCTGTTGACCAGTCAAACGTTGACTAGTCAACTAGGACCCCCTGGCCCACCTGTGAGCCACTGGTACACTTTTGTGTACCCTTGCTGGGTGCCCCTAGCAATTTAGTCATTTATTTAGAATTAAATTAAATTGCAGAATATTATTAAAACTTTGAAAAATCATAGAAATTAAACCGTAGCTCGGATGAAAAAGTTTTATACATGAAAGTTGCTCAGAAAAATGTGATGAATCCGAATACGCCCTCCGTTCGTCCGCCACATGCCTCTAGCATAGCGAACATGGAACCATCCCCCCTCCATTTCATTTGTCCGAAAATGCAAACTTCGGGAAAACTTTCCCGGATGTTATCCCCTTCGCCGGTATCGAGTAACACTGCGTTAGAACGCCCCTAGCTCTACCTGTAGTCATGTCATGCATCTATGTGCTTCGTATTTACTGTTTCTTCCCCCTCTTTTCTCTGGTAGACCCCGAGACCGCTGTTGATGCCCCTATGATCGACTACGTCACCGACGACCCCTCCTCGTCTGAGCAACCAGGCAAGCAAACCCCCCTTGATCATTCCGATATCGCCCATTTCATTCTCTCTCATGCTTGCATTAGATTTTGCTATTGTAATTGATTGCTCCTATTCTGATGCATAGCCTGCTTTTGTAACCTGCTTTTGTACCTTACCTGCTTATCCTAAACTGCTTAGTATAGGTTGGTTAGTGATCCATCAGTGACCCCTCTCCATGCCCCGGCTTGTTGACCGATGACTCGATCAACGTGATCGACGACCAGAGCCCAACACATCACCTCACCCCCCTTGAGTTGTACGACTCTGCAGGGCTACTTTCGAGTGCCGAGGGTGATACCTCGTGACACACCCCTGATGATAACTCTGTAGTGTAGCTAATCGGTCATGGCCTACCCTGGGTGATTCCTCCTTCACCACTCCTCATACGACTCTGTCGTGCAACCCCTCAAGTGCGAACCACGAGGGTGATTCCTCCTATGTTCTTCTTGAGGATTACATCGAGTGGGATCCGTCGAGGGTGATTCCTTGGGTTTTCCCCCTTGATGTTTTGGACACATAGTTACCCTGACTTTACTTCAGACCTTTGTTAAAGTCGGGCGGGCCCAGTGAGCACTCGCGAAGATACCAGTGAAAGACGGGTGGGCTCAGAGAGCACCCGTGAGATGTTACGGTGGCGGCTGGCTGTTTAGCGGTATCACCCAGGAGGGAGTGGTAGCTCCGGACTTGTCCCAACATCCGTCACTTCATTTAATAATGCATTAACAGGTTTGGGTATTTGTTCTGAGTTGGCCACTGGCCTATACGCACTAACCACTACGTGGGAACAGTTATGGGCACTCGGTGTCGTAGTATCAGACGAAGCTTTGTCAGACGTCCAGTTCAGCATTGCGGCATGGTCGGATCATGTCGAACATCCGAGGTGGCGCTGGTATCCACCCTGCACGCAACAACCCGGAGTGCAACGGGCGATGGGCCCAAGACCCCGGAGTGCTTAGGATGTAGACCGGCAGGGACCTCTCAGCTGAGCCTAGGTAGGGCTGCCATGTGTTGATCTTCCGAGGCCGGGCATTGACCCAGTAAAGTGTGTCCGGCCAGAGTAATCAAGCATGTTGGGTAATGTGGTGCACCCCTGCAGGGAAGATTATCTATTCGAATAGCTGTTTCCTCGGTAATGGACGCTCAGAGTGGTATCCTGATCTATTATAACTAGAAATGGATACTTGAGATATGAGATGGATATGTTGGCTCCAGGATTGCTTTCTCGCAGGGAGTCGAGGAAGGATCTCTGGGCGTTAATATTACAACATGCTTGTTAATTAATATGCTATTCTTTACTCTTCTGAATGCTGCAAGATGCTTGAAGATGCTTGAAGATGCTAGTCTTCGAT
Organism: Thinopyrum elongatum; assembly: GCA_011799875.1. Lineage (NCBI taxonomy): Eukaryota > Viridiplantae > Streptophyta > Magnoliopsida > Poales > Poaceae > Thinopyrum > Thinopyrum elongatum. The sequence continues at coordinate 535,709,865 of CM022297.1, forward strand.
AGGCTAGGCCTTCCCTTCTATTCTAGCATTCTGAAGTTCAGTCCACAGATAAAACCCTTCCATTTGATACTGATGCATACTTAGTATAGATCTGATGCTTGCGAGTACTTTGGATGAGTACTCATGGTTGCTTTGCTACCCCTTTCCCCCTTCTTTCTTCCTTCCGGTTGTTGCAACCAGTTGGCGGATCCCAGGAGCCAGATGTTGCCAACCCAGTTGACTACTACTACTACCCAGAGGGTGCCTACTACTACGTGGAGACCGTCGATGACAAGGAGTAGTTAGGAGGTCCTAGGCAGGAGGCCTTGCCTCTTCGATCGTTGATGTTTGTGCTAGCCTTCTTAAGGCAAAACTTGTTTAACTTATGTCTGTACTCAGATACTGTTGCTTCCGCTGACTCGCTTGTGCATCGAGCTTATGTATTCGAGCCCTCGAGGCCCCTGGCTTGTAATATAAAGCTTGTATGACTTTTATTTTGTTTAGAGTTGTGTTGTGATATCTTCCTGTGAGTCCCTGATCTTGATCGGACACGTTTGCGTGTATGATTAGTGTATGGTCGAATCGGGGCATCACACTTGGAGTGTCTTGTATTCTATGAGTCTTCGTTTGTTTTACTTCTAGTTTATTACAAGTATCCTTGCTGGACACACCTATTTGAGAGAGCCAAAATTATGCTATGATTTGTTAGAATTGCTCTTTATGCTTCACTTAAATTTATTGAGCTATGGAATTACTCTAGTGCTTCACTTATATCTTTTTGAGCATGGTGTGCTTTAATATTTTTAAAGAAATGCTCTCATGCTTCACTTATATTTGTTTGAGAGTTAGTAAATTTTTGAAGAAATTCTCTCATGCTTCACTTATATTATTTTGAGAGATGAAAAATTTTATACTCATGTTCTTCACTTAGATTTGTTTGAGCTTGTCAAAAGCAATCGCAATATATGAAACTAGTCCCAAAGTGATAGATATTCAAGAGGGATATAATAAAAACTTTCATGAAGATCATTGGACAAAATAAACTTGATTCTTTGTAATAGTTTTGAGATATGATGATAGTGATATGTGAGTCATGTTGGTGAGTAATTATGCTTTAGTAAGAATATTGGTATTAAGGTTTGTGATTCCCTACGCAAGCATGAAAGTCAATAGTTATGCAATGAAATTACATCCTACTTGTGGTGCATTATTCGGTGTTAGTTATGCTTAATGCTCGCTTATGTGATTTTTCATTTCTTGGTTGGTTGCTTCTCAATCTATTTGCTAGCCTTCTCATGTACTAAGTAGAAATACTACTTGTGCATCCAAAATCCTTAAACCCAGTTTTGCCACATGAGTCCACCATACCTACCTATATGCTGTATTTCCATGCCGTTCTAAGCAAATTTGTATGTGCCATCTCTAATTTTCAAAATAAATTTCCTTTTTTGTGTGCCCGTACTGCTCATGAAGCGGCAGTGGGTGGCCAATATTTTCCATGCTAGATGTGTTATTCTCAAGATGAGTGGTTATTCACTTGTCATTGCATGAGAGTGCGGCGGTAATAGGGATGCCCAGTCCCGAAATGAAAAAGAAATTTACTTTATGTTGTCAAATAATAAATTCCTTGGAAAGTGTTGGTATGGAGGGCACCCGTGGATACGGCTAGCCATGGATTGTGAAAGAATGGTGGAAAAAGGAATAAACTTTAATTTCTGTTTGGGAACCGCCTATGATATATCTAGCATGGAAAGTGTTGGGAATTACTCGGTCGTTTTCTTTGACGGGAAAAGTATGCCTCTCAAAAGTTTTTATCTATCAATTTAAGCTTTGAGCTCTGGCACCTCTACAAATCCCTACTTCCCTCTGCGAAGGGCCTATCTATTTACTTTATGAAATTTTTATTTTTATTTGAGTCTCCATCTTCTCTTATAAAGCACCAACTAAGGGGCACTATGATCGTACTTGAGCATTGGGTATAGCTATTATGCGAGTGTGTTTCATGAATGGATCAATGATTGAGCATGATGGACTAGGGATAACTTTCTTTAGTGTTGATATTTTGAAAGACATGGTTGCTTGTTGACATGCTTGAGTATTGAAATCTTCATGTCAAAACTAGACTATTGCTTTGAATGATATAAAAGTCCATATGTTCGTGCTACAAAAGAAAAGAATATGTGATGAACATGTTAGGCAGCATTCCACATCAAAAATTCTGTTTTTATCATTTACCTACTCGAGGAACTGTAGGAATTAAGCTTGGGGATGCTGATACGTCTCCAACGTATCTATAATTTTTGCTTGTTCCATGCTGTTTTATTATCATTCTTGGATGTTTTACAATCATTTTATAGCAACTTTATACCATTTTTTGGGACTAACCTATTGACATAGTGCCCAGTGCCAGTTGCTATTTTTTGCTTGTTTTTTACTTCATGAAATATCAGTACCAAACGGACTCCAAATACAGCAAAACTTTTTGGAGAATTTTTATGGACCAGAAGAAACAACTTGGGCCAAAGAAGTACCAGAGGGGTGCCCCGAGGGGGGCACAACCCACCTGGGCGCGCCTGGAGACCCAGGCGCGCCCTGGTGGGTTGTGCCCACCTCGGTGGTCTCCTGCCCGTCCTCTTCGCCCTATAAATACCCAAATATTCCAAAAACCCTAGGGGAGTCGACGAAATAAAATTCCAGCCGCTGCAAGTTCCAGAACCACGAGATCCAATCTAGACACCATCACGGAGGGGTTCATCATCCTCATTGGTGCCTCTCCGATGATGCATGAGTTGTTCATTGTAGACCTACGGGTCCGTAGGCAGTAGCTAGATGGCTTCTTCTCTCTTTTTGATTCTCAATACAATGGTCTCTTGGAGATCTATTTGATGTAACTCTTTTTGCGGTGTGTTTGTTAGGATCCGATGAACTTTGAGTTTATGATCAGATCTATAGCCTCGTACTTCTTCTTCGAATCTTTTGTTTAGTTAGGCCAACTAGATCGATTTTTCTTGCCATGGGAAGAGGTGCTTTGTGATGGGTTCGATCGTGCGGTGTTCTTTCCCAGTGACAGAAGGGGCAGCAAGACACGCATGTATCATTGCTATTAAGGATAACAAGATGGGGGCTATTCCTACATGAATAGATCTCGTCTACATCATGTCATCGTTCTTATTGCATTACTCCGTTTTTCCATGAACTTAATACACTAGATGCATGCTGGATAGCGGTCGATGTGTGGAGTAATAGTAGTAGATGCAGGCAGGAGTCGGTGTACTAATCTTGGACGTGATGCCTATATAATGATCATTGCCTGGATATCGTCATAATTATTTCATGTTCTATCAATTGCCCAACAGTAATTTGTTTACCCACCATATGCTATTTACTTGAGAGAAGCCACTAGTGAAATATACGGCCCCCGAGTCTATTCTTTAGCATATTTGCTTCGAGATCTATCTTTATTCGCTTTTATTTTCAGATCTATTATACCAAAAACACAAAAATACCTTGCTGCCTTTTTTTGCTATTTATTTTATTTCAGGTTTTATCGAGATCTATTTATCCAATCTATACAAATTTTATCCCGTCAACTTGACAAATTTCTGGCACCGTTACCCATAGAGGGATTGACAGCCCCTCCTAATCGTCGGGTTGCAAGTATTTGTTATTTGTGTGCAGGCACCGTTTACATAGTGTTGCTTGGTTCTCCTACTGGATTGATACCTTGCTTTCATAACTGAGGGAAATACCTACAGTAGCTATGCTGCATCATCCCTTCCTCTTTGGGAAATACCGACGTAGTTTAAGCAACATCATGCATCAAACAATTTTAGATTCATAATACTCAATCCAACAAAAAGAACCTCAAAGAGTGCCCCAAGATTTCTACCAGAGAAACAAAGATGAGAACATGCATCAACCCCTATGCATAGATTACCCCAATGTCACCTCGGGAATCCGGGAGTTGAGTGCCAAAACACATATCAAGTGAATCAATATGATACCCCATTGTCACCATGGGTATTCATAGCAAGACATACATCAAGTGCTCTCAAATCCATAAAAGTATTCAATCTGATAAAAAACAAAATCTCAAAGGAAAAAATCAATTCATCACAACAAGATAGAGAGTGGAAAACACCATATGATCCAACTATATTAACAAAGCCCGCGATACATCAAGATCGTGCCAACTCAAGAACACGAGAGAGAGAGAGAGAGAGAGAGAGAGAGATTAAACACATAGCTACTGGTACAAACCCTCAGCCCCGAGGGTGGACTACTACCTCCTCATCATGGTGGCCGTCGGGATGATGAAGATGGCCACCGGTGATGATTCCCCCCTCCGGCAGGGTGCCGGAATGGGGTCTAGATTGGTTTTTCATGGCTATAGAGGCTTGTGGCAATGGAACTTTTAATCTAGGGTTATTTCTGGGGGTTTCTGTATTTATAGGATTTTTTGGTGTCGGTTTCACGCGAAGATGGGCCTCGAGGTGAGCATAACCCACCTGCACACGGGTTGGGCTCCAGGCGCGCCCTGGTGGGTTGTGCCCTCCTCGTGGCTCTTCTGGCCCTCCCACGAAGCTTCTAGTGCCTCTTTTGTTTCCAAAAAAATCGTCAAAAAGTTTCAGCTCATTTGGAGAACTTTCATTTCTGCACAAAAAACAACCCCACGGTAGTTCTGCTGAAAATAGCGTCAATCCGGGTTAGTTCCATGCAAATTAGACCAAAACCATATAAAATTGTTGTAAACATGGCATGAATATTTCATAAATTATAGATACATTGGAGACGTATCAGAGTCCGATCCCGAGCGGCCACCACACGCAAGCTTGCCAAACCTCGCTCTGTTAAACGAGGCGCTCGATCGAATCCGGATGATGGCTATTCAAGATAACATGCCCTCGGCCTGCGTTCAGCAGTCCCTTGAGGTGGATTTCGGGGAATTTTTCATCCCACCCACCACCCACCTAGTAGCCATAGTCGAGGACTTAACCGACATGTTGGACTACACCTCGGAAAACGCCTATTCCATGGACGACGACAGTGGAGCCACGGCCAACGCCAACGCCGCTCCCCCCCCCCCCCGTCACCGGCCACTGTACGGCCACATCCACTTATGACGTCTACATGGTGGACACTCCGAAAGACGACGACGGCACCCCCAGAAAGAATAATGGCAAGCCCAGTGACGAGCTGCCAAAACACTGCAGACAACGCCACCGCTCCAAGGCACGTCGAAGCCACGCAAGCAACACCAATACCGGAGAGAACGGCACTCCAGACAACACGGACAACCTTGACAACCACGATGCCGATGAACAAGCACAAGACGATCACGAGGAGCACGAGGATCTGCTCAACCTTGAAGACCTCAGTGACTCCGAAGACAGTAACTACCTCCCCCTTTCTGAAGAGGAGGTCAGTTTGGGTGACGAAGATTTTATCATCCCTGAAGACCCACTGGATCAAGAGCGGTTCAAACGGCAGCTAATTGCCACCGCGCGTAGCCCGAAGAAACAGCGGCAAAAAATAAAAGCCGAACAGGATACCCTCAATGTCAGATGGACTAAGGTCCTAGCTGCCGAAGAAGGGTATGGCTACGAACGACAAACCAAGAGCTACCCAATGCATAGACTATTGCCGCAATTCGACGACGAGGCCATAGAGCCCACACCTCCAAGGCATACTCAGGCAGAACAGCCGGACCGCCCCCTCGGGGACGGGACAGGACAGCTGATAAAGCCGAACCACCTCCCGCTCCACCTCGCCGTCAAGGCAAGGAGCCATTACGGCCAGCCTATAAGTACGACCTACGACGCGACCTAGACACTCGGGCATGTCTCACAAGGTCCATTTACGGGCCCAAAGATAATCCTCCCGTTAGACGGGACGGATACCAAGCCTAGTTAGACCGAAATGACGGAGTTCGGGAGCAACAATGAGTCCGGATGACAGATGATCTCCGGCGCGACGTAGCCCGAATCAGGGGCGCCGCTCATCCTCTTTGCTTCAAAGATAGATTTATGCAGCATCAATTCCTGGAGGGTTTCAAACCTGTAAATATTGAGCCCTATGAAGGGACAATGGATCCGGCAGTATGGATCAAAGATTTTCTGCTACGCATTCATATGGCACGAGGAGACGACCTCCACGCCATCAAGTACCTACCGTTAAAGCTCAAGGGTCCGGCCAGACACTGGTTAAATAGCCTTCCCGAAGACTCCATAGGATGTTGGGAGGAGCTTGAGGACGCCTTCCAAGCTAACTTTCAGGGCACTTGCGTCCGGCCCCCGGACGCCGATGACCTGAGTCATGTAATCTAGCAGCCCGAAGAGTCAGCCCGGCAATTTTGGAACCGGTTTTTGACCAAGAATAATTAGACTGTCTATTGTCCGGATGCTGAAGCTATAGTCGCCTTCAGGCATAGTATTCGGGACGAATGGCTAGCACAACAGCTCGGCCAGGACAAGCCGAAGACGATGGCAGTGCTTACCTCCTTGATGACCCACTTCTGCGCCGGAGAGGACAGTTGGCTGGCTCGTAGAAGCACCAACCCAGAAGCCCCCGGCACCTCGGAAGTCCGGGATAGGAACTAAAAGCCTCGACGGAACAAGAACAAATGTCGCCACAACAACGGCGAAGCTGACGAGACGACAGTAAATGTCGTATTCCAAAATCCGAAGTCCGGGTCACGGAAAAAGTCTTCTAAAGGCAATCAGGATGGACCAACTAAGTTGGATGCAATCTTGGACAGGCCCTACTAGGTCCATGGCACCCCCGAGAAGCATGCCAACCACACCAACCGTAACTGTTGGGTGATAAAACAGGCCGCAAGCTCACAGCCGAGGACTCTGGTAAAAGCCCTCGAAGCGAGGACGATGAGGAGCCCCGCAGGCCGAATAGTGGAGGCCAAAATCCCTTCCCTTCTGAGGTCAAGACGGTGAACATGATCTATGCCACCCATATACCATGGAAGGAGCGAAAGCGCACGCTGTGGGGTGTTTACACTGTCGAGCCCATAACACCGAAGTTCAATCTGTGGTCGGCTCGCCCGATCACCTTTGACAGCAGGGACCATCCGACCAGTATCCGTCATGGAGGATCGGCGACCCTGGTACTCGATCCCATTGTCGACAGGTACCACCTCATGAGAGTCCTCATGGATGGAGGTAGTAGCCTCAATCTGATTTACGCAGACACAGTGAGGAAAATGGGGATCTATCCGTCAAGGATCAAACCTAGTAACACCACCTTCAAGGGGGTTATTCCGGGCATAGAGGCCCGCTGCTCAGGCACGGAGACTCTGAAAGTAGTATTCGGCTCACTAGACAACTTCCGCAGTGAAGACTTAATCTTTGATATTGCCCCTTTTCGCAGCGGCTACCATGCCCTCCTCGGACGAACGGTATTTGCTAAGTTCAATGTTGTCCTGCATTATGCATACCTCAAGCTAAAGATGCCTGGCCCTTTGGGCGTCATAACAATCAACGGCAATACGGAGCGCTCACTCCGGACCGAGGAACATACCGCGGCCCTAGCGGCCGAAGACCAAGCCGTCGCAAACAGGCCAGTGTATCAGCCCGCCGTAAAGGCCAGAGATACATATAAACGGGCTCGAGCCCGGTCCCCATCATGGGAACCCGCCTACGTACGCCTCAAATAGGGATACGCTCCCCACGGCACCCCCACCATCATTGCGCTCCGCATGACTCGTCAGCACAACTTCGCGCTCAAGATACCATGGGCGGCCGTGGGGGCTTATATCAAGCAAATAGCACCATGTGTTCAGCTCAACCGAACTATGGTATTGCCACGTCTTCGGACGACAAGCGGACGACTCCGGACTCACCCAACATCAAGCTATGTCGACACAGCCACCCATCAGGGTTCCTATTAAAGGCCCCCCTCAACGGCATGCGTTTTTCTACATGGACAAGTCCCTCTACCTAGCAGAAGCAAAGGCGCAGACGTGCAGCAGGGCACAGTTGAGGCTTCGACCCACGCATCAAGGCCCTGTGTAAACCTTTCTCTGTAAAAATTTCTTTTCTTACATACCATAAACACCTTAGCAGTTCGAATTGTACGGATAGACGTCTAGAGCTTATGGAAAATAAAAACATCCTTTATGGTGTTCGGGCATCCGCATTGTCTAGCCCTTTTCTTTCTCTTTTTCCTGCTCTTCGAACAGCTGGGCATGCACACATTGTGTAACAAATACAAATTGGTTAATTAACCACAGGCTTGATCTTCCCATCAGCTCTACATACTAAGTCTGACACCACTTTTCGTTGTGTGTTCGGCGTCTCGGATATTGCACTATACGCATTAGTTCCGAACTATGTCTTGGGTCAATAGTTGGGTTGCCCGGCTCCTGTGCTGGCCTTCTTATGTTCCGCACGTTTGGCTAAGAAGGTAAAGGGAGAACCCCTGCGATTGTACTTCTAGCTAGTCCAGCCAAGCACCTCAGGGGAGAAAGCCGAAAACTGACCGTCATAGTAAGCGTGAACTGGTCAGTGATCCGATGACAAGTGTCAAACTCAAAAATCATTGGCAATTTATCCGTGTCATACGTAGGGTTCATCCTAGCACAAACCACATGATTACAAAGGCATGCCTCGGCTCCCACGTACATCACAAAGGACCGAGGGCTAGTCACTAGCTCCCGCAGTCAAGCTCCTATGGCTAAGTGAAAGCAATAAAGCCGCATAGTCTGATTGCCTAGTCTCTCTCACGCACTACCGCCTTCGGGCACCGAGACGTCGGCTAAGGGTAACAGTGCAGAGACAAAATACCCCTCGTAATATTTACTTGGGGGCTGAAGCCGACGACTGGTAACTTTCAGAATAATGAACGGCCGCATAGGAGTCAAAATAAAATCATCATAGTTTAAAAACATGCAAATGGGCTGCATTATAAAGAACAAGGTCCAGTTGACAACTTAATACAATCAGTCAATGATTACATCTTTTGAGCACTGTCCTTCTATCGCCCGAGCACCATCCATAACTTGTGCGAAATACAGTTTGGGGCGGCGATGCTCCTTTTTAATCGGCGGGGGACCAGTGGCCATGTCCATTGGCTTGATCTTAGGCCAATGAACCATGGTCTTCGCAAAGGCCAGCCTAGCTCCTTCAAGGCACGCAGAACGCTTCACGGTACCAATCCAAGGCAACGCATCACGCAGCCTCTGCACCAGGCCGAAGTAGCTGTCCGGAATTGGCTCTGTGGGCCACAGCCGGATGCAAAGATCCTTCAGGGCCGGCTCTGCCATCCGATGCAGCTCCATCAGCTGCTTCATCTGGTTGCTGAGGAGGGGAGGGTGCTCGGACGCCTGGAACTGCGACCAGAAAAGCCGCTGTTCGGAGTCCTCCTCCCGCGTGGCGTAGTGCTCCGCCGCAGCTGCCACACTCTTCGAAAGCTCGGCGAAAACGCCTACGGAGCGCCAGACCCGTGTCAGCAAGGCGAACCTATTGGCGCCAAAAACACTCTGCAGTAAGTATTTCTTACCATCTGCGATTTGCTTCACTTCGCGGAGCTCCTCCCGGACACCCCGCACTTCCATTCTGGCCTCCCAGAGCTCTTTGTCCGCCTTGGATAGCTCGGAGGACTGCTTTTCCTGCTTCTGCTCAAGGGCCTCACATTTCGTGATGGCATCCTTGAGCTCCACCTGCACTTCGGCCACTCGAGCCTCATGCTTCTCACCGGCGGTCTTCACCGTCTCAAGTTCGGCCACTGCCTTTTCGGCAGCCGCTTTCTTTTCGACCGCCTCGACCTCGGCCTTCTTCAGCACAGCCATGAAGCCCTCGACCTCCACAGCGGTAGCTGCAGTCACCAATTACCATGTGCTCAAGTGATACGTCTCCAACGTATCTATAATTTTTGTTTGTTCCATGCTGTTATATTATCATTCTTGGATGTTTTACAATCATTTTATAGCAACTTTATATCATTTTTTGGGACTAACCTATTGACATAGTGACCAGTGTTAGTTGTTGTTTTTTGCTTGTTTTTTACTTCGCAGAATATCAGTACCAAACGGAGTCCAAATGCAGTGAAACTTTTTGGAGAATTTTTATGGACCAGAAGAAACAACTTGGGCCAAAGAAGTACCAGAGGAGTGCCCCGAGGGAGACACAACCCACCTGGGCGCGCCTGGGGGCCCAGGCACGCCCTATTGGGTTGTGCCCACCTCGGTGGCCTCCCGCACCGCCTCTTCACCCTATAAATACCCAAATATTCCAAAAACCCTAGGGGAGTCGACGAAACACAATTCCAGCAGCCGCAAGTTTCAGAACCACGAGATCCAATCTAGACACCATCACGGAGGGGTTCATCATCCTCATTGGTGCCTCTCCGATGATGCACGAGTAGTTCATTATAGACCTATGGGTCCATAGGCAGTAGCTAGATGGCTTCTTCTCTCTTTTTGATTCTCAATACAATGGTCTCTTGGAGATCTATTTGATGTAACTCTTTTTGCGGTGTGTTTGTTGGGATCCGATGAACTTTGAGTTTATGATCAGATCTATATCCATGAATATTATTTGAGTCTTCTTTGATCTCTTATATGCATGATTACTTATAGCCTCATCTTTCTTCTTCGAATCTTTGGTTTAGTTAGGCCAACTAGATTGATTTTTCTTGCCATGGGAAGAGATGCTTTGTGATGGGTTCGATCATGCGGTGTTCTTTCCCAGTGACAGAAGGGGCAGCAAGACACGCATGTATCATTGCTATTAAGGATAACAAGATGGGGGCTATTCCTACATGAATAGATCTCGTCTACATCATGTCATCGTTCATATTGCATTACTCCATTTTTCCATGAACTTAATACACTAGATCCATGCTGGATAGAAGTCGATGTGTGGCGTAATAGTAGTAGATGCAGGTAGGAGTCGGTCTACTAATCTTGGACGTGATGCCTATATAATGATCATTGCCTGGATATCATCATAATTATTCGATCTTCTATCAATTGCCCAACAGTAATTTGTTTACCCACCGTATGCTATTTTCTTGAGAGAAGCCACTAGTGAAATCTACGGCCCCCGTGTCTATTCTTTATCATATTTGCTTTGAGATCTATTTTTATTCGCTTTTATCTTCAGATCTATTATACCAAAAACCCAAAAATACCTTGCTACACTTTTCTGCTATTTATTTTATTTCGCGTTTTATTGAGATATATTGATCCAATCTACACAATTTTTATCCCGTCAACTTGACAATTTCTGGCACCGTTACCCATAGAGGGATTGACAACCCCTCCTAATCATTGGGTTGCAAGTATTTTTTATTTGTGTGCAGGTACCGTTTACATAGTGTCGCTTGGTTCTCCTACTAGATTGATACCTTGGTTTCATAACTGAGGGAAATACCTACCGTAGTTGTGCTGCATCATCCCTTCCTCTTTGGGGAAATACCGACGTAGTTCAAGCGACATCAAAAGGAATTTCTGGCGCCGTTGTCGGGGAGGATCAAGTCAAGATAGTCTCCCGACAACTCGCCAATTTCTGGTGCCATTGTAGGGGAGACATCATCAACATCTATCAGGTTCCTAATCACAAATCTCATCTCCTTGCAATTTACATTATTTGCCATTTGCCTCTCATTTTCATCTCCCCCACTTCATAAAAATTTGTCGTTTTATTCGCCCTCTTTTTCGTTCGTCTTTTTCTCATCAGATCTATCTTTTTGCGTGTGATCTTGTTTGCCTACTTTATCGTTATGGCTAGTTCTTCCTCTATTACGTGTACCCCTGAGAACGAAGTTCTTAATTTAAAACAAAGGGGAGGGGAGAATCTAAAAGATGCTTGGTATAGAATTTGCAATGCTCATAATAGATCTATTCATAAGCAATCTACCATTGTTCTTCTTTGCAATTTTTATATGGGCAATACCACCTGGTATAGATTCGTCCTTGATACGATTACCGGTGGAAATTTCTTGATGTGCCCATCTTTGGATGCTTTTAATGCTATGGGAAATCTAGTGGGTTCACCGCCTCTCACTATCAATGAAACTGTTTTAACACTTGAGCATGTTATGCAAAGGCTTGATGCTACTGAAAAGAAAATGCTTACCAAAGAACATATTGAAAACTTGGATAAAAAAATGCATAATCTTGCAAGTAAAATTGGGTCAAAAGCAGGAGAGGTTTTTAAGTTGCTAAAGTAAAAAGGAACCGTAATTCATGAAAGAATTGAAGAAAGTCCTTCTCGGATTGATAAGTTGGAAGAAATTTTCTGTAATTTGAGCTCGGCTTTTGCTTCTGCTAAAACTATTGAAAAAACTCCCGTAAAAATTAGCAAGATTAGTCAAGTCACTAAAAATAAGGGTGCAATTTCTAATAACAACAAAGAAGATCTTAAGATGATTAGTATTCACTCCGACTTTGTTGAAGTTGTGAAAAACCCTACTTGCAAGAATGAATTTTTCAATCTTATTCCTAGGGTGAGAAAACCTTACTTCAAAATAAAGTTGGGATCCAAGTAAGCTAAAGGGTGAGAAAACCTTACTTTTCGGCTCGCTTGACGAACTTTCTGTCTTGGCAAAGGTTCTGAGTCGGAGGAAAGGATAGCTACCTCTTCACCATCTGCATTTGCTGTCCTCCGCGTCATCCTGATAGTAATCAATGTCAATAAGATGAACAAAGAAAGAGCCAAGGGAGTCAAGTTCTACCTCTGACTCATCATCTAGAGTAAAAAGATCAGTTGCATCTGCCTTCTTTTTGGCAGGCTTCTTGATCACCTTGGTCTTTTTTCTGACCTTCTTGGCCGGTTTATCTTGGAGTTTCTTGTTCCAAAAGGGGGAGTCAGCCTGCAGAAGTTCAAGTAAGAATGAGAAGGCAGATTGACAGATAATGAGTTAATGAAAGTTGCTCAAAAATACTTACAGCTGGCGGCTTGTTGAGGGTGCAGAAGGGGTTCAGCCCCACTTTGCTGCAAGTCTCTAGACTCTCGTTGAGCAGAGTCTTTGTTATATCATTGATTTGTTTATCATCCAGACGGATTGGAGAGTAACGCAGCAGATCTTTAACATCGTCGGTATACTCACACATTAAGTCGGATCGGCGGCTTAAGGGCAAGATTCTCCATGTGACCCAGCAACGAACCAGATCGACTCCAGTCAAACCATTGGCCATCAAGGCTCCGATCTTTGAAAATATGGGCATATATTTGGCCCGTTCTTCTGTACTGATCCGTTCTGGGAGAGGATGTTTGTTGCAAAGCCGGCTTTCACGTTAACCCGGCAGAGGATTTTTGTCTTCTGGAGAGGTGTCTTTGCAATAGAACCAAGTCTGGTTCTAGTCCTTAGGATGGCTGGGAGGTGCGGCAGCAGGAAACATGGCTTCTTTCTGTCTCTGAATGGAAATGCCACCTAGTTCTAAGCTGGGCCCGTCCGTGAATTCGGTCTGGCGGTTCAGGTAATAGAATTCCCTGAACAGTTCTACAGTGGGCTCCTGTTGAAGATACACTTCGCAAAAAACTTGGAAGTTGCAGATGTTTGAAACAGAGTTGGGCCCAATATCTTGCGGATGGAGTTGAAAGAAGTGCAGCACATCACGAAAGAATTTTGAGCTGGGTGGAATGAACCCCCGGAGCATGTGATCAGTAAAAACTACAACTTCGCCTTCTTTTGGGTTAGGAGTGGTCTCGGTTCCTGGGACTCTCCAGTGGATAACATTCTTTGCGGCTAAGACGCCCACCTGAACATGCTCATTCAGTGTTTGCTCGGTAACCCGGGAGGTGACCCAGTTGCATGAAGTAACAGTTTTGGTCATTCTGCTGATGAAAGCCTAGAAAAGAGAATATTGCCGGATTAAGGTTATGCTCTTAAGCCGTCTAGTGATCAACAAGTAAGTGCGTTATGCAAGGCCAATTCGTATGCAGAGGGTATGTGCTATAAACATTGGTATGGTTAAACCGGAAGATGATGCCGGGTCATACAGGTTCTGAACATATACTGATGGCTTAAAGAGGGGCTAATGGTGTCCGGTGGGTTACTGCCTATCTCATAAGCCGCCCGCACGGCTGCAGTTCACCAGTATCTGTAGGCCTATGAGTGAAATTTTGCTAAGTGCTAAACAAACAGGTTTCATAAATCAGTTCTATTATTTTAGATCTACAGCAGTTCAGAAAAGAAAATAAATTTTAAACCTAAGGTCGCGGCAGTAGAAGAACTCATGTGCTCAGATGGGATCTTATGCAGAAAAGGTATCTTCTGCATTGGAAACGGATGCTAAAGCTATTACCACATATCTTCAGTATTGTGTTCAGATCCAACTACGCGATCTAAAGAGGAAAATGAAGAACAGCGAAGAGCTCCGATGAACTGAGCAAACCCTAGTGCAGATCTGATGCGAAGCAAAATGGGTACCTGTTGATGCTGATGAACAGCGGAAGTGCACCGCGTCTCTCTGGTCCGTTCAGGTTGATGCAGCGGCCGGAGTTGGGGACGCTGGAGGAAGACGGTGGCGGCGGAGCTCGGGTTTGCAGAGGCGTCGCAAGGAGGAAGACGGAGACGAGGGGGCAAGGGTAAAAAGTAAAAGAAGGACCCATGTCCCTATTTATAAGGAAGTGGATAGATGGCATGTGCGGGAATCGAGGAGGCCAAAAAATGGTTATGTGGCTATGTGGATGCCTCGATTTTCGGGAGGTCCATTAAGATAAAGATCTGTTGAGATGTCCTGGGCTTTTTGCGAAGTTAATGCGCAATGATGTCATGGCGGGTTAACACGATTTTGAGATGTGACGTCATGGCGGGTTACAATGAGTTGGAAAAGAATTGATAAAGGAAGATTCTGCTAAGTCAAGTGGCGAAGATTGATGTGAACCAGTTCAAATCAACCTGGGGCCTAATGTTGGGGATGTAACTACTGGGTATGACCCGCCCAGGAGGGGCCGGGTCATGCCACTGGCGGCTTAAAGATGAAGAGGCCCGATAAGGTCCAAGAAGATATGAAGATGGTGGTTCATAGAGCAAGCCAATTGAAGGCCCAAGACCCGGAGACGACTTGAGGCCCACGGGTGTGAGCCGCCAGATGTTTAAACTTGTCCTGTAAGGCAAGCTTAGTTAGAAACCGAGCCGATCACGTTTGTGTGAGCCGGCCGGGACTTTGTAAGCCGCCGGGCATTAACCTGTATATAAAGGGGTGACCCGGCGGCGGGTTAAAAAAAGAAACAACTCATCAAGAACTAGGTCAAGCGTATTCGTTCCCTGGTGATCAAAACCTAAGCAACACAACCTAAAGCAGGAGTAGGTTTTTACCTCGTTGAGAGGGGCCGAACCTGGTCCTTTTGTTAGGGCATCTGCCGTGTTAAGTCAACGACAGTTGGCGCCCACCGTGGAGCTAGCGCACGATGGTGTTGAGTTTTTGGAGGAGCTCTCAGGGATCGAGAAACTTGCAGTTGACCAGAATAAGAAGAGCTAGTGCAGAAGGATCTGCAAGGTCTCTGAGTTTCGTCAGTCGAGATAAAAAAAAGGGAAGAATTGGCGAACGATGTGGTCTGTCTGCCGCCATAGTCTCGCGATCTGCCACATCAAAGATTATTTTTCTCTGCAGCCGTAACCCGCCGAGACCGACGGAAAATCGGTCTCCGCTGTTGTGCCGCCTTAGGGCGTACACTATTTATCAAATCACCGGGTTGCTGTTTGTACAAACGCGCACGCGTGATCATCTGCTAGGCTCATTCAACTACGTGTGGCTGTGTATACGCACAAGTCCAGAGGAAATTCACAGCGGCGGCAGCAGGCAAAACCAAGGCGTTTTGTGTTGGTATTTTTCTATGTGAAGGCAAAATTGTCCAATCAGACTAGATGGAGTACTACTCCCTGGCGTAAAGACCGAGTCGGGCAAGTCAATTTGCACGTTTTATCCGTTTGCTACACGGAGAGGCAAACCTACAAAGGCACAAGCTCCCAGGCCAATTATTGCCTAAAAGTTCATCTCACGTGAAGGACTAGGCTGATTCACTATTCCTCAATTGCCAAAGCTATGTTCGGTCTGCTCACAAAGATCAAGCTCGAAAAAAAAAATGATGATGGCAGCGGATACGGCGTCTGCCTGCCGACAGTTGATCCCACCTCCGGTGCAGCTGCTGGGGCAAGTCCCGTACGTGTTCAGATCGGAAGATGCACAGTAGAGCAGCGGCCAGGCGTGCGAATGCGTACAGGCCAGCTGCAGCTACTGCTGCTCGACTCCGCTTTAAGCCACCGACGCTCCTCTACCATGGCCACTGAGCCGCCTCGGCCTCGCCTCAAGTCGCCATCGCCTCCGCGTCCGAGCCGCTGTTTCCATCGCCGCGGTCCCGTGCCGGCCACGCCTCCGTTCTCACGGCCTCGATTACCCGCCGCAGCTCGCCTCTGACGCGCCTCACCGGACGCCACTACCGTGAGCCGCCCGGCCTCCATGAGCCGCCGTCGCCTTGCCTGAGCCGTCCGCCGCGCCTCTGCCATCTTCGCGGCTGGCCCCCGGCCGGCTCTGCCCTCTC
The DNA here is from genome assembly GCA_011799875.1 of Thinopyrum elongatum. Classification (NCBI taxonomy): domain Eukaryota; kingdom Viridiplantae; phylum Streptophyta; class Magnoliopsida; order Poales; family Poaceae; genus Thinopyrum; species Thinopyrum elongatum. Next base: position 535,726,343 of record CM022297.1, read on the forward strand.
CGCGGCAGCCGTCTCCGCCTCTCGGACCGCGCCTCCCCTGCGCGTGACCCGCCCCACGACGGTTCTGCCGTGCCTCGTTCCACCTCGCTAAGCCGCCTCCACCTCTGCAAGCTACTGTATTAACGCGCCGGTTATTCCCGTGCGCTCCTCTGTCAGAGAAGAGAAAAAGATAAGGTGAGACCGATTGGAGGAGAGGAAGTGGGCTGACTGCGAAAAGGAAGTTTTCTGTTGGCAATGGATGGACTGTACCATAAATCAGGTTATCTACGGATGTTATATACGGATCATCTGTCATCCAAACAAATCATGTGATATCCATCTAAATTTATCTTATTAGCACATAGTTTTTGTCAAAAAACAATTACTTTGGTCTGTATATTTCTATATGCAGGACAATTATTTAATACAAAAGCGGTTTATACCGCGGGTACGGAGCACGCGCTGGCAATGTTATGCATTGGCATTCGTCCGTGCCACACTATTCGACGGATGCGTGCAAATCGCTGCTCCTGTGACCCGGATTATTCCAACAACTCTAAAGCAAGTAATGATATATTATCAGCATCTGCCTGCACCGGATGGCTCAATGGATAGGCGTACAAGTCGCTGCTACTACGGTTTGGTTAATTTCAATAGCCAGCCGGGATGAACCATTGGCCGGATTACTGACACAAATCATACGGGGTCATTTATAACCCGCCGAGCTTCAATATATTCCAGCGTTTTCGCTATTCAACTATATGCCAGTTTGAATCTCAAGACAACTCCTCGAGTCGTCTTAAGACTCGGGGGCTACGATGACATGTCTTAGCAAATTTTGCCAGATTCAAGAACCCCGGGTCATTGAAGGAAAAATAACCTGGTCCCGGAGGCTACTGCCACATTGGTGAAAATTCAAAAGGCTGTCAGAAAATTTCCGGCTTAAAAAAGTGCCTCGCAATCAAAAAGTTCCGGCTCAATAGAAAAGTTCCGAGTTATCAAGCAAAATTCCGGTTCAAAATCTGACTCAAGGGAAATCTCTGTCCCACAAAGTTTTGAAGCTCTCAATACCCTCTTGACCGGCTTGAATGCCACTTCTTATAGGTTTCTCCTGCCTGTTTGCAACTTGCTACTCCACCAGGTGACCCGCCGAACTCTTAACAGTCAATCTTTTTAAAGACTCTGAACTCGTTAAGGTTAAAACGGCGGCTTGTGTCATGTGAAAGCCGGCTTACAGTGAGCTAGGTAAAACCACGGTTGTTGCTGCCTTTTGAAAGCAATCATGTAGGCCTGAGTGCCAAAACGGCTGTTGCTGTCTTTTGAAAGCAATCATGTGGGCCTGAGTGCCAAAACGGCTGTTGCTGCCTTTTGAAAGCAATCATGTGGGCCTGAGTGCCAAAATGGCTGTTGCTGCCTTTTGAAAGCAATCATGTGGGTCTGAGTGCCAAAACGGCTGTTGCTGCCTTTTGAAAGCAATCATGTGGGCCTGAGTGCCAAACGGCTGTTGCTGCCTTTTGAAAGCAATCATGTGGCCTAAGTGCCAAACGGCTGTTGCTGCCTTTTGAAAGCAATCATGTGGCCTAAGTGCCAAACGGTTGTTGCTGCCTTTTGAAAGCAATCATGCGGCCTAAGTGCCAAAAGGCTGTGCGGCCATTGAAAGCACATGGCTTTGATAGCCAATTTATCTGGCCGTGTTTTTGTGAGTCGGCCAGACAATTATTTGATATTTTTTTTACTCTTTTTTTTAATCTTTTGGATTTGTGATTTTTTCTGCTAAGTGCATTTTTCAACAATCCGGGTCATGTAGCCCTGATTGTATGACTCATATTTGAGCATTTTGGGTTTGGTAACCCGCCCTGGTTATGGACTTTAAGTCGCCAGCCTACTTTGATTTGCGCTATTGGGATCATGCACTTCCTTGGGTTGTTACCCTCACTGGATATGGAATGTAAGCCAGCAGTATGAGCCAATTTTACAGGTATGTTTTTTTAATTGTTATAAGAATATGCGAGGTTTGATAACCCGCCCTGGCTTTTGACTTTAAGTCGCCAGTATATTTTGGTTTCGATGGCCTTAATTCTAGTCTTTTCCATCATTGCATAAGACTATATTATGTTTGGGTTGTTACCCGCCCTGGCTTTTGACGTTAAGTCGCCAGGGCATATGTTGTTTAAATTTTGTGCAGGATATGCAGAGCTATGGTTTACATAAATGATTATCAGTTCTTGCTTTTTACAAAGGCTATAAGCCGCCGGGTTACAAAAATCCCGGATTACAATGGATGCGCATTAAGTCGCCATCGGCCAAGAGCCGCCGGGTATTTAACTCCGGATTTACTTGTCAACAGATAAAGTATTCAAATCTTTAATAGCCAAACTTGGCTGGATTTTTATTATAATATTGAATGATGGAGGTTTTCATATCGAATTATATTATTCAAATCTTTAATAGCCAAACTTGGCTGGATTTTTATTATGGTTATTAATAACCAGTATTATGATTGAGGTTTTCAAAAGCCGCTTCAGAGCAATGGTTATTATTTCTTCATCCAAAAATACTGGCTTACAACAAAGAGCATGGTTCAATATTGATTTTTACAAAGGCTTTCAGCAACATCATCCGGACAATGGATATGGTTTTATTTAGTCCCGAGTCGCTGTAGGCATACGACCCGGCACTTGGGGGCTACATTATTCAAATCAAGATTACATCGAGTATGCAAGTCCCATGTCACTGCAAGCATGCACCATGGCACTTAAGGGCTAATGCAAAGTCATTTTAACTCGCCTCATTGAAGACCCGACCCATCACATAGTGATGAGCCGGTCCTTGGGGGCTACTAATTGCTCCTGTCAAAGGTAACCCGAAACTTGGGAGCTACATCATTTGGTGTTATTTTTTGTAAAGTCCCAGCTCAGTATTATCTTACTGAGCCAGCCCTTGGGGGCTACATGTTGCCGCTCAAGTCTACATGATCATATCTACAAAGTCCCTGCTCATTATTGCATAATGACCCAGCACTCGGGGTGTGAAGTACAAAATATTCAGTTTATGACTAGTGGCTTAGATGAACAACCTGGATTTCTCCAAAGTTGCAGCATTATATTAAAGCAAGTCTTAAGCTATCACTACGTTCTCTTCTTAAGACTTGGGGGCTACAGGTGATATGCATATCAGGGAGGAACATCTTTAAAGTTCTCAGTTTTTTGAACAAACCAGGTATCATATTCTCAGTTTTGGCCTGGATGGCTCAGGAAAATCAATTACATGACCCGGTGTCAGCAACAATCATGACCCGGCATTATCAGTCATAACCCGGCAATTTCGAGGGTCGCGGTTTGACAAGCTCTAGCATCATTAAGCCAGAGTATTTAAAAGCTGGTTCAGCTCTAGAAGGACATCTTAAGTCCAATATTTTTATTAAGACAGAGCATTGAAGGCCAGCTCAAATGGATTCTTTGTTATAATATTTTTCTACAAGCAAATTGACTATGAACCTGGCCTATTAACCCGGACTTTCCAGAATAAGTACATGACAAGGACTTGAGGATGATCAGGTATCGGCTCAGAAAAACTTTTTTGGAGCACAACCTGTCAAATTTGTTCTTGTGTTTATTTTGCAGGATCAGTTTAACATGGATAAATCCAAATTAAATTGGGGGCTAATGTCAGGGATATACCCCGCGGTATGACCCGGCCGGACTTGGCGACTCACAGGTGACCCGTCCTGACTTGGCGATTCACTAAGTGACCCGTCCGGGTATCTCCACTCACTGATGACCCGGCCGAGCCAGGTGACTCATTGGTGACCCGGCAGGCGGGTCAGAGGAGCGACAAGACCCGAAGGCCCAGAAGGCTCAAGGCCCAGAAGGCTGGCTCATGTTATGGTAGGCCGGCTTAAGAGGAAAGGCGTAAGGAATATTCCCTTACAAAGGAAGCAAGACTAGGATTCCACTTGTAATAAGATAGTCCTAATTCTACTAGGACTCCATATGTAACCCGCCCCTCCAACTTATATAAGGAGGGGCAGGGTACCCCAAGAGGGACAAGTTTTCACAGGTTTAGACAGACAAGTTTTCACAGGTTTAGACAGACAAGTCGATAGCTCTCGAGAGAGAGGTAGCCAAAGATCACCTTTGTAATCGTGAGCACCATGATCAATATCAATGAAGCAGGATGTAGGCTTTTACCTCCACCGTGAGGGGCTGAACCTGGGTAAAAAACCTCGCGTCTCTCGTCCCACTCAACCCCTCTCAAGCTACCACGTAGATGCGTTGGCCTCACGACTAAGTTCTGACACTAAGGACATCTGCCGTGACAAAACCATGACAAGTATTGTTATTGAAAATCTATATGCTAAATCTTGGAAAAATCTATGCATTATGCCTAGATAGGGGCATAAAACGATAGCCCTTGTTAGGAGGCAACCCAATGAATAAAATTTATTTTTGCCTTTTTCTTTCTGTTCTTGAGTGTGTGCACAATTATGCCTCTGTTATTATTGTGTGTTTTATGTTTTATTTAGTGTTTGTGCCAAGTAAAGCCTTTGGGATAGCTTTGGTGATAGCTGATTTGATCCTGTTGAAAAATAGAAACTTTTGCGTCCAGTAACAGAATTGTCTAAATTCACAGAAGAGACAGAAAATTATGAATTTTTTACACAGGATTGTATACAAATTATCTCTGTTGTCCTAATTTTTTAGAAATTTTGGAGTTACAGAAGTATGAGAACAATTCACATCTTTACAGACTATTCTGTTTTTGACAGATTCTGTTTTCTTTGCATTGTGTGCTTATTTTTGATGAATCTATGGATTGTATCGGGGGTATAAGCCATGGTAAAGTTAGAATACAGTATATATAATGCAATAACAAAATTTGAATGGGTTTTCGACAGTACTTAAAGTAAAGATTGGTTTTCTTATACTAACGGATCTCACGGAGGTTTTGTTAAGTTTTGTGTGATTGAAGTTTTCAAGTTTTGGGTGAGATCACGATGGATGAAGGAATAAGGAGTAAGAAAAGCCTAAGCTTGGGGATGCCCCATGGCACCCCAAGTTAATAATCAAGGAGAACCAAGCAACTAAGCTTGGGTATGCCCCGGAAGGCATCCCCTCTTTCTTCTAACGACCATCGGTATTTTACTTGGAGCTATATTTTTATTCGTCACATATCATGAGTTTTGCTTGGAGTGTCTTGTATAATATGAGTCTTTGCTTGTTTTCATTTTTAGTTTGTCACAAGTATCCTTGCTGGACACACCTATTTGAGAGAGCCAAAATTATGCTATGATTTGCTAGAATTGCTCCTTATGCTTCACTTAAATTTTTTGAGCTATGGAATTGCTCTAGTGCTCCACTTATATCTTTTTGAGCACGGTGTGCTTTAATATTCTTGAAGAAATGCTCTCATGCTTCACTTAGATTAATTTGAGAGTTAGTAAATTTTGGAAGAAATTCTCTCATGCTTCACTTATATTATTTTGAGAGAAGAAAAAATTTATGCTCATGTGCTTCACTTAGATTTGTTTGAGCTTGTCAAAAGCCAATGCAACTTATGAAACTAGTCCCAAAGTTATATATATTCAAGAGGGATATAATAAAAACTTTCATGAAGATCATTGGACAAAATAAACTTGATTCTTTGTAATAGTTTTGAGATATGATGATAGTGATATGTGAGTCATGTTGGTGAGTAATTATACTTTAGTAAGAATATTGGTGTTAAGGTTTGGATTCCCTATGCAAGCACGAAAGTCAATTGTTATGCAATGAAATTACATCCTACTTGTGGTGCATTATTCGGTGTTAGTTATGCTTAATGCTCGCTTATGTGATTTTTCGTTTCTTGGTTGGTTGCTTCTCAATCTTTTTGCTAGCCTCCACTTGTACTAAGTAGAAATACTACTTGTGCAACCAAAATCCTTAAACCGAGTTTTGCCATATGAGTCCACCATACCTATCTATATGCGGTATTCTCGTGCCGTTCTAAAAAAAATTGTATGTGCCATCTCTAAATTTCAAAATAAATTTCCTTTTTGTGTGCCCGTACCGCTCATGAAGCCGCAGGGGGTAGCCAATATTTTCCATGCTAGATGTGTTATTCTCAAGATAAGTATTTATTCACTTGTCATTGCATGAGAGTGCGGCGGTAATAGGGATGCCCAGTCCCGAAATGAAAAAGAAATTTACTTTATGTTGTCAAATAATAAATTCCTTGGAAAGTGTTGGTATGGAGAGCACCCGTGGATACGGCTAGCCATGGATTGTGAAAGAATGGTGGAAAAAGGAATAAATTTTATTTTCTGTTTGGGAACCGCCTATGATATATCTAGCATGGAAAGTGTTGGGAATTACTCGGTCGTTTTCGTTGACGGGAAAAGTATGCCTCTCAAAAGTTTTTATCTCTCAATTTAAGCTTTGAGCTCTAGCAGCTCTACAAATCCATACTTCCCTCTGCGAAGGGCCTATCTATTTACTTTATGCAATTTTTTTTTATTTGAGTCTCCATCTTCTCTTATAAAGCACCAACTAAGGGGCACTATGATCGTACTTGAGCATTGGATGTAGCTAATATGCGAGTGTGTTTCATGAATGGATCAATGATTGAGCATGATGGGCAGGGGATAACTTTCTTTAGTGTTGATATTTTGAAAGACATGGTTGCTTGTTGATATGCTTGAGTATTGAAATCTTCATGTCAAAACTAGACTATTGCTTTGAACCATATAAAAGTCCATATGTCCATGCTACAAAAGAAAACAATATGTGATGAACATGTTAGGTAGCATTCCACATCAAAAATTCTGTTTTTATCATTTACCTACTCGAGGACGAGTAGGAATTAATCTTGGGGATGTTGATACGTCTCCAACGTATCTATAATTTTTGCTTGTTCCATGCTGTTATATTATCATTCTTGGATGTTTTGCAATCATTTTATAGCAACTTTATATCATTTTTTGGAACTAACCTATTGACATAGTGCCCAGTGCCAGTTGCAGTTTTTTGCTTGTTTTTTACTTCACAGAATATCAGTACCAAATGGAGTCCAAACGCAGCGAAACTTTTTGGAGAATTTTTATGGACCAGACGAAACAACTTGGGCCAAAGAAGTACCAGAGGGGTGCCCCGAGGGGGCACAACCCACCAGGGCCCGCTTGGGGGCCCAGGCGCGCCCTCATGGGTTGTGCCCACCTCGGTTGCCTCCCACATCGCCTCTTCGCCCTATAAATACCCAAATATTCCAGAATCCCTAGGGGAGTCGACGAAACAGAATTCCAGCCACCGCAAGTTCTAGAACCACGAGATCCAATCTATACACCATCACGGAGGGGTTCATCATCCTCATTGGTGCCTCTCCGATGATGCGTGAGTAGTTCATTGTAGACCTACGGGTCCGTAGGCAGTAGCTAGATGGCTTCTTCTCTCTTTTTGATTCTCAATACAATGGTCTCTTGGAAATCTATTTGATGTAACTCTTTTTGCGGTGTGTTTGTTGGGATCTGATGAACTTTGAGTTTATGATCAGATCTATATCCATGAATATTATTTGAGTCTTCTTTGATCTCTTATATGCATGATTACTTATAGCCTCGTATTTCTTCTTCGAATCTTTTGTTTAGTTAGACCAACTAGATCGATTTTTCTTGCCATGGGAAGAGGTGCTTTGTGATGGGTTCGATCGTGCGGTGTTCTTTCCCAGTGACAGAAGGGGCAGCAAGACACGCATGTATCGTTGCTATTAAGGATAACAAGATGGGGGCTATTCCTACATGAATAGATCTCGTCTACATCATGTCATCGTTCTTATTGTATTACTCCATTTTTCCATGAACTTAATACACTAGATGCATGCTGGATAGAGGTCGATGTGTGGAGTAATAGTAGTAGATGCAGGTGGGAGTCGGTCTACTAATCTTGGACGTGATGCCTATATAATGATCATTGCCTAGATATCATCATAATTATTCGATCTTCTATCAATTGCCCAACAGTAATTTGTTTACCCACCGTATGCTATTTTCTTGAGAGAAGCCACTAGTGAAATCTACGGCCCCCGGGTCTATTCTTTATCATATTTGCTTTGCGATCTATTTTTATTTGCTTTTATCTTCATATCTATTATACCAAAAACCCAAAAATACCTTGCTGCACTTTTTTGCTATTTATTTTATTTCGTGTTTTATCGAGATCTATTTATCCAATCTACACAATTTTTATCCCGTCAACTTGACAATTTCTGGCACCGTTACCCTGAGAGGGATTGACAACCCCTCCTAATCGTCGGGTCGCAAGTATTTGTTATTTGTGTGCAGGTACCGTTTACATAGTGTTGCTTGGTTCTCCTACTAGTTTGATACCTTGGTTTCATAACTGAGGGAAATACCTACTGTAGCTGTGCTGCATCATCCCATCCTCCTTGGGGAAGTACCGACGTAGTTCAAGCAACATCATCAGCACACAATCCAGAATGAAAAGCATCTGGCGGTGTTAACTATGCATTTCGATAGGAGCTTACCTTGCGCCTCATCAAGCCATTTGTTGACAAGGTCAAGCTCCTCATCGGAGCGTCTATGCTTCTGATCCATCTCCTCCAGGGCAGCGTCATTAACAGCCGTAGCCAAGGACGATGCCTGCGATATCAAATCAATCATGACACTTTAAATACTGACCTACGGACATTCGACCCTTTGTAAGGTTTTTTGCCATCCTTACAGAGTCTCAGGGGCTGTTATGCACAAGGCCTACTCAAACTTTGGCTAAAAAAAGTCAAAACCATTTTGCGGGGAAAAAACATTACTTGACTCGCCTCAAAGCCTGTCAAAAGGCCCTGGACGGCATCGTTAAGTCCAGTTTGGACGGACCGAACACCCCGTGGAACCGCACCCATAAGGGCGCGGTGCTCATCAATGATAACGGAGTTGTTCACCAACCCCTCCATCACATCTAGCCAGCCCGTCGCCGCCTGGTAGTTGGTGTTCGGTGCGGGCAGCGGGACCTCAACCCCTCCTCCATCGGAAGGCGGGACCGGCACCTTCAAAGGCCTCGGGGGCTCAGGTGCGTCTGGCTGGGAGGGCCCGGCTGGCCTGGACTCTCCTCCCGTATTCACCAGGAGGGATACACCTTCCTGGTCTTTGGTGACCGAGGCATCAGCCTCAGCCATGGCTGCGTCGCCCCCTCCCCCATGTTCGGACGGGGAGGGGTCCTTCGGGATAGCACCTCCCGGGCCTCTTCGGGGACCAGGGGAGGCACGAAGCGCGACGCTGGTCCGTTGTCCGCCAATTCGGCGGGCGGAGAGGTCCCCTCCGAGGTCTGCTCGGCAGGGTGGCCGCGCGGTGGGTTGTGATATCACACAATCGGTTCCCATCAGTAAGAAGCTGGTAAAATAAAGTAAGTAAGAAATGTCGAGGTTCACACCTCATGGCGGGGGGCTTGACCCTGAGTTCCTTCTCCGGAACCTCTTCGGACACCACGAACTCCTCATCGGAGTACAAACTATAGGGCAGGACCAGCTTGGGTCTTCACTGCCTCTTCTGGGCCCGAGGGAGTTGCTCCTCCTCGACGTCCTTGGACGCCGCCCTCTTCTTGGAGTGGGAGGAGGCACTTTCCTCCTCGTCTTCTTCTTCCTCCCCGTCCTGGCCCGACGGGGCTGCAGCGTCTCCGGACTTGGTGTCCAAACGACCTCTTCGGCGGAGGCCTTCCCTGGCCTCCGGTAAATCCATCTTCTTCTTTCCCTTCTTTTCTGACGCCTTGTGGGGCGCCACGACCAGCAGCTCCTCCAGTTGAGCCGATCAAGGCCCTTCAGGCAGTGGAGCCAGACTGCTGATCTTCTCGGCCTTCTTGAGCCAGCCCTGTAAAGGCCGCAAGAAGAAGCTTAGACCGAATTTTGTGCAGTATGACCACCCGAATATATACCGGGCAAGAGATCAATTACCTTCTTCAGGGGATTTGCGGCGTCAAGGCCGATATCTTCATTCTCGGCCGGCCAGTCCTCCTGGGACTTGAACAGCTGACTCCACACCTTGTCGTGGGTCGTGCCGAAGAGGTACTGCACGGTGGCCGGGTCGTCAGACTTATGAGTCCACATCGGACTGGCCCTTTGTTGGCAAGGAAGGAGGTGGCGTCTGAGCATTATTTGGACCACATTGGTCAGCTTGGCATCGGTCTCCATTACGCTAATGACGTGTTTCTGCAGCATCTTCACCTCACTAGAGGACCCCCAGTTAGGACCTTTTTTGGTCCACGAGGTCAATCTCGCTGGGGGGGAAGATCTGAATTTAGGAGCTGCCGTCCAGACCGCATCCCTTGGTTCTGTAATGTAGAACCACTCCTTCTGCCACACCTTGATGGTGTCAGTAAACCTGCCCTCCGGCCATTGGACTCGGGTCAGCTTGCAGATCATTGCTCCGCTGCAGTCCGCCTGGGCGCCGCTGACCACCTTCGGCTTAACATTGAACACTTTCAGCCACAGGCCAAAGTGCGGCTGGACTCGCAGAAGGGCCTCACAGACGATGATGAAGGCCAAAATGTGAAGGAGGGAGTTGGGGGCTAGATCATGCAAATCCAGTCCGTAAAAGAACATTAACCCCCACACGAAGGGGTGAAGAGGAAATCCCAGCCCCCGGATAAAGTGGGGAAGGAACACTACCCTCTCGCCTAACTTGGGCGTGGGGATGACCTGACCCTCCTCGGGGGCCCGGTGGGCGATATCAGTCGATAAGTAGCCGGCCCGCTTTAGCTCCTCGATGTCGTCGTTGGTGACGATGGAAGCGTCCCACTTGCCGTTGGTGCCAGATCCGGCCATGGCCGAAGCTAGGGAAGAGCTAGGAAGGGATTCGCCGCGGAAGAACAGGGCAGGGCGCTAGAGCTCTGGAGATTAGAAAGGCAACAGCAGGAGGTCGAAGAAGGCTTAAGATGATAACTGTAGTTGTTCCCCTTTTTATACACAGCGGAGGAGCCAAGGGTTCCCCTTTCCATGCCGCGGGCCTCTCCACTTCCCGATACACTCGCGACGTTATGCGCGGGTGGGGGAATCGAAATCATTGATCATATCCCCTAAAAAACGGGGCACGATCTCTGCCTTGATGAGACGTGCCAATGGAGGGGCGGCCTCGAGCCGCGTATCGAGAACTTCCAGCCGTTCGGTGTTATGACCGGACGCTACCCTTCGCTAAAAGTTGTCAAATATGGGCACTGTTCACACTTGAGCACTCTGGCCTTCAAGGCTAAGTAAACTGAATGCTCCGGATTCCGAACACCACTTAACTCTGAGCACGCACAGGACAGGATGAGAACTCGCCTCACAAGCCGAAAACCGTCGGATGTGCGGATGCCAGACACAAACCCTGGCATTGGAGGCTAGTTCAGGGGCTACTGAAGGAGTCCTGGACTAAGGGGTCCTCGGGCCGTCGGCCCATTACATGTGGGCCGGACTGATGGGCTACTATGGGGCCAAGCTAGAGCGCGGATCCATGGCCGGACAGGAGATCTTCAGAGTCGTGGTGTGCCCTCTAAGTCAAGATTTAGCATGATCTTTCCTTCATTGTAACCGATCGCATGTAACCCTAACCCTACTGGTGTCTATATAAACCAAGGGGTTTTAGTCTTTAAGGCTAGAGCAACATCCATCACCCCATCAACCTAGGGTTTAGCTCGCCTGATCTCGAGGTAGATCGCTCTGTAACCATATCATACACATTAAATACAATCAAGCAGGACATAGGGTTTTACCTCTTAGAGGGGGCCTGAACCTGGCTAAACATCGTGTTCTTCGTCCCTTGTTTCCCATTGATCCTAGATCCATAGCTTGGGACCCCCTACCCGAGATCCGTCGGTTTTGACACCGACAGCTGGCGCGCTAAGCCATGCCTGCTTATGCATTGAATTCCGATGACCGTCGTGTTTCTCGCGACACGCTAGTTCGCCTACCTTCCGCCTATAATTATTGGTTCCCGGCATTCTCCGGTTGCACCATCACCCAACTCGCCCTATCCTCACAAGCCCCCACTGGCCCGACGTCGCTCGCCACTTGCCCTCGCTCTCGCCACGTCCGTCATACCCCCGCCCAACCGCAATAGGCGACGCCGGAGGTGCTCACCACTGGAGCCAGTGTTCAGTTTTTCACCGGAAGGCAGACAGAGGGAGGAGGCATTCTTTCAGTCTTTAGATGGCAATGCGGAGTATGAGGACTTGTTGGAGTGCGACTGCCTAGCGGAGGAGCAGCGTATCGTCGATTTGCACAGCCAGCGGGGCATGGAGCAGCAGTGCACCGCCGCTTTGAGTCGCAAGCAGAGCGCCCGCAACTAGGCCGACTACATGGAGGCCGGCGCCCAGCAAATAGCCCTATTGGCTGTTGGGCACTCACTCGTTCACGACGCCGAATTTTACTACCAGCTCGTCAAGTGGGTTTCCTGCTTAAAAGCCGAAGCTTCGGTGGACCATGCCGGCATGGAAAGGGCCAACGTGCGCGAGCAACACGCCCTATCGCACCTGTGGCAAGTCCGAGGCGAGGAGGAGGACGTCGGTGCCGGCGTTTAGCGTATACCGCAGATGGCATCCGGCATCGTCTATTTAGCTAAGAGTAAGTTAGTACTTGTACACTAGAGTATTAGTGGGAGTAGATAGTTAAGTTGGCTATGATGGTTGTCAACGTGGAAGTTCAGTACTCTATCTCTGGATCAGACCTGTTACTTTGCTCTGAATGTTGAACTTTCCGTGTGAACGTATAGAATGGGCTATTATTTTTTAAATGGGTTGTATTTGTCCGCCACGGATTTAGAGGCTGACTTGTGGGCCTACTAGGTTGACGCGTACACAGTCAGGAGATGATTGTACATGGAGAGGATGACAGCAGGAACCCACCAGGGTCATGGCAGTATGCAAGCAAGTGCCTCCTTATTTCAAACCAAAAAAATGGTTCCTCCTAATGGATTCCTGACATCTGGGTCCCATGCCATTGTCAAGGTAGTCCATAAACGAGAGAATTGCACAATGAGCGGATGACACCAGGGACCCAGCAGCTCGCCCAGTTCTTTTTGTTTTTGAGACGGAGCAGGGTATCAACTGGGCTGTGCAGGGCACTCTTGCCAGTCTAACCAACCTTTTATTTTATGTTTACCACAAGACCAGCCCAGTTGTTTTTTCTTTCTGAAAATGGCTACCCCATTTTTTTTGCAGAATACCCAACCGAGGCCTACTTGCTTTTGTCAGCCCTGCTGGGCTGCAAGCGATGCATTCGGCTTGCCCAGAAAATGGGCTATCAGTAATGAGAAATGGGTTGTATATTTTTAAGACACAGCAAACCGGCAATTAGTTTCAATTTTTTTTTGCATTTCGAAATTTTAAATTTCATTGATTTTTATGCGGGGAAAATTATTTGGATTTTAAATTGATATAAATTTATTTTTCAAATTAGTTTGAATGTGACTCAAAATTTCAATATTAAAAACAGTTCGAACCGCACCGAAATATGCAAAATTTCGTTGAGTTTTTTAACCATGGCCACAATATGGGTTGTAATGCTAACAAAAAGAATATGGGCTCAACAAAAATCCTTAAGAATTAGCAAATTGGCTGTAAATTATTAGAAATAATGGCGGATGGGATGTATGCTATTTTCCAAAGATTTGAGGCTGACTTGTGGGCCTACTAGGTTGACGCGTACGCTTTCCTAAAAAAAGGTTGACGTGTAAGCAAGGCTGTGTCAACTTAGTCAACACACAAGAGTAGTGACTGTTGGATGTCCATCCAACGGCCATCATGCTTCTTCAATTTCTGATCTTCCTGCTCCAGCCGCCCAAACCAGCGCTGGCAGGACAGCCTGCTCCTTCCTCCCGTGGCTGGCTGTGCTGCCGTGCAGGCCTCACCAGCCCACTCTACTCCCACCGCTGGCCAGGCCATCCCTCTACCCACCTGCACCTCCTATTATTTTTCGACGATGCTAGCCTCACCCCGCAGCTGAACCAGTCACAGCCCTCATACTCCCCTCAGCGTGGGCATCCACTGTTGTGGCTTCGCCGGCTCCGGGTCGTTCCCTTCCTGGGCCTCGCCGTCATCCACCGCATTGATGCTCTCGGCGCGGCGTGGTCAACGTGGTTAACAAATTACAGCCATCGGAAGAGGGATGTAAGCGAAGAGGCTGATAGTAGGGACCCGCATGGTCCATCGCCGCAGGCAAGCAAGTGCCTCCTTATTACGCGAACAAAAATGATTGCTGCCCTGATAGTTGGGACCCACCAGCTACATCTTTGCAGGCAAGGAAGTGCCTCCTTATTACCTGAGAAAAAAAGTTTCCTCCACCTAATAGCTGAGACCCACCAGCTACATCTTCGCACGCAAGGAAGTGCCTCTTTATTAAGCGCAAGAAAAATGATTCCTCCCGCTGCTAGCTGGGTCCCACCAGATTTGGTGGCTGACTTGTGGGCCTACTAAGGTGACTCATACGCAGGGCTTTCTTAACTTAGTCAACAAACGATGCTAGCAGCAGTGACCATTGGATGTTAATCCAACGGCCCTGATGCTTCTTCAACCTCTGATCTTCTTGCTCCAGCCATCCAAACCAGCGTCGGCCGTACCGCCTGCTCCTGCCTCCCGTGGCCGGTAGCGCTACCGCGCAGGCCTCACCGCCCCACCCTACTCCCACCGCTGGTCAGGCCTTCCCTTTACTCACCCACACCCCCTATTATTTTCCAGCGACGGCAGCCTCACATAGCAGTCGAACCACTCAACCATCGTACTCCCCACCACATGGGCAACCACTACCGACTCTTCCCCAGCTCCAGGTCATTCCCTTCCTAGGCCTCATCGTCTTCCACCTCATTGGTGCTCTCGGCATGGCGTGGTCAACGTGGTGAACGAACGACAGTCGTCGAAAGATGACTGTACGCGGTGACGCTGATAGCTGGACCCACCAACTACATCTTCGGACGTAAGGAAGTTCCTCCATATTATGTGGAAAAAAATGATTCCTCCCCCTGATAGCTGGGACCCGCCAGCTATATCTTCGCACAGAAGGAAGTGCATCCTTATCCTCCCTGATAGTTGGGACCCACCCGGTCGAAGCGTACATAGCGTTGTCTATCTGGTCGCGAACGTGTACGTACATACTAGTCGATCGGTGTCTCTGCAACGATGAACCGTGGCCAAGCAAGCAGCGGCACGTGTAGTAGTAGAGCCCCCAACGTAACAGTTCAGGCAGTCCCTTCTAAACCGTGTACACGTACATACAGACACATGCCAAAAAATACGGCCACGTACGTACATACGGGCGGGGTCTCGAACGCCTACTCGTGCATATGTACGGCCAGGGCTCATGTACATGAAGAGGCGACGGACGGCAGCAATGGCGTCCTGTTCATCGGTAGCCAACCGGCTAGGTTAGAATGAAGAAACTGCATCGTGTTCATCGGGAGGCAACGGAATGCATCCTGTTCATCGGGAGCCAACCGGCTTGGACGGAATAGCTGAAATGGGGCCTGGCGTACCGCAGAATGGAGGGAACAGCCTTCTGTTCGACCGCCTACGGTCGAAACGGGATCCTGTTCATTGGGAGGGGTCTGGCATACCGCAAAACGGAGGAAACAGACTTCTGTTCGAGCGCCTACGGTCGAAACAGAGTCCTGTTGATCGGGAGGGGTTTGGCGTACCACAAAACAGAGGAAACAGACTTCTGTTGGAGTGCCTACGGTCGAAACAGGGTCCTGTTCATCGGGAGGGGTGTGGCGTACCGCAAAACGGGACTCCACGGGCTACTGTTCATCCATCGTCGTCCTCCAGGCTCCACCGGCTACTGTTCATAGAGCCTCCACGGGGTCCTGTTCATCCACCCCAACCGGCTGGGGTGTGGAGGCCTCCTCGAGGTCCTGTTCATCCAGCAGCAACCGCCTACTACCACGGGGCCCTGTTCATCCAACCCCTACCGGCTGGGGTGGCGCATACACGTACATACGAGCGGGCGGCAACAACGGGATCTGTTCATCCACAGCCAATGAACCGACTGGATTCACCACACGTCTCAACTCGCTTCTATGTATCATGCGCGCGGCAACAATGAGCACTATTCATCCAGAGGCAACCCAACACACCGGCTGGCTACATCTCGCACGGGGGCTCGATCGGCTTCAGTGAGCATTGAGAAGGATCCATCGGATTCAGTTAGCAGCGAAGGAATCGGCCGGCTTCAGTTAGCAGCGAAGGAATCGCTCGGGTTCAGTTAGCAGCGAAGGGATGGATCGATCGGCTTCAGTACGTAGTGGGATCGATCCCTCGTGTTCAGTACGTAGCTTGCAATCGCTCAGGTTCAGTAAGCGAACGTCTTGCAAGGGTTCAGTTAGCGAGCGCCTTGCACACACGCGCATACGAGAGAAACACGCAAACCACACTGCATCGCTCGGCCCCGACCACCCACCGTAACTGGGAACTCCCCATATTTTCCTCGCCCTCACTTCTACCACAATTTTTTATGTCATGGACGGCCCAAAGAATGTCATGCAGGTACGTCTCCGGCCGGCCCAGGACGAAATGCCCATTTTCTGTCATGATTTTTTGTCATAGAAGTAGGAGCCCACCAAATATATGATGATACGTGTTTTTCTCACAATTATCATCATAGAAGTGTCATAACCATGACAAAAAAATGTTCGGGCCATAATGTCATGGATGTGTCTTTTTTTTGTAGTGCCAATCGATGTTGTCTTGTTAGGGTCCATCGCTGCCACATGGTGAACTTGTCCGAGCTCTCGAAGGGCTCTTTTCCTTTGGTTTTTTTAGGCATACGTCTCGTAGATTGTTAGGATCTCGGGATCATCATCCAAGGGCGTTGCTGGACATCTGTTAGAGTGTGGGCCTCCGAGGATGGCTTCTCCGCTTTCGGCAACTTGCCTGACCACCCAGCAAGCTCAAAGGATGTGGGTTGGGTTTGTATTGATCAGGACGGAGTGTATAGGGCATGGTTTGACCAGTAGTTCATCCAAGACGGTTCTGGATCCTGCAATTGGTTTCTTCATTTTCTTGGGCGGCTCATATTTAGCTGACCGGTGGGAGTATGTGCGCTTCGCCCGGGCTCGTCTGGATTCCTCGGCATGGATTGCCTCTGATTGCTCTTGGTGAGCCTGCCAAGCATCCTCCATGGCGCAGTATTTGCACACCAAGTCTGATAGCTCAGAGAAGTTTCGAATGTGACGGTGGGCAAGGGCGTTTAGGATGCCTTTGTCTTGGCAATTATACCGGAAAGTTGCTAGAAGTTCTTGGCTACAATAGTCTGTTGTCTTGTTTTTGACAAAGAGGAATCTAGTCCAGAATTGTCGGACTATTTCTCCGGGCTGTTGTTTCACGTACATTAGATACCATTTGTCGGGCCGCCCCGAGTTACTTGGAGACTAATCGATGTGGGGGTGGGTGGGACAAAAAAATTGATCCCGGCAGGATGTGAGCCTTGAGTCTTAGCTGCCGAGCCCTGGGCCGACGTGGAGTACGGCGTGCCGAGCTTTGGGTCAGGACTTTCAGCCGAGAACAATCGCGTAGACTCGAGGTCGTGTGCTGAATCTGGCTTTGGACTCCCTCCGGAGCGGAGGTCGGATTCTGAGCTAGAGGGCGGGGCTTGATGATCAAAGATTTGTACCCCAACCATTCTTGGCTCTAGAGGTAGTAGGGATGAGTCCTCGGCCAAGTCTTCGACAGCGGCGATGAAGTGGGTGACAGGCGGGACGCAGATTTCCCTGTCATCGACTTTAAGTCCGATCTGATCGTAAACCGAGGACTGGCCGTCGGTAATCCCCATGGCTTGGATCCAATCTAGTATCTTGTTTAATAGCGAGAGATCTGTCGGATCCAAGTTTTGGCAATGCTCGAGGTTAATTTGCAGTGTTGCTGCGCTGGGAGCGTTCGAAAATGCCCTGGGGTCATGCTCGGCCGAGGTTGACCCTAGGCCATCGAGCATAGAGATTGGGTCCGAGCTTAAGGCTAGGTCCGGAGTGGCAGCCAACCCGATAGCGGGGCAAGCCATACCTGCAGTCGAAGCCTCAGGGTTTGTGGGTCCTTCGGGCAAAGCCGAGCACTCTGTGAGGACAAGGTCTCCCCAGGAGCCAGTAAAGAACTCCAGGTTTCCAAACCCGATCTCCTGATCGCGAGCGAAGCCATCGACCCGGCCGAGATGGCCAGTTGGTCCAGCGTGTAGCACGATGCTGCCAAACGGGAAGAGCTGGCCAGGAACAAAGATGTCCCCGCCATGGATGCTGTTGCTGATGACTAGGAGAGGCATTGATCCTTGATGATCCTCCAGCGGAACTCTCAATGAAAGCACCAATGCCGGTGTCAAAACCAGCAGATCTCACGTAGGGGGTCCCGTGATGTGGATCTTGGATCGATTGGTAACAGGGAACACAGAGACGGTGTTTACACAGGTTCGGGCCCTCTCAAAGAGGTAAAACCCTACGTCCTGCTTGGTTGTATTGATGTGTTTGTATGACAATTACAGAGTTGATCTACCATGAGATCGAATGAGCTAAACCCTAGAGGGGAATGGTGATAATGGTTCCCTCCCTACGGACTAAACCCTCTGGTTTATATAGACACCAGGGGTCCCTAGGGTTACACATGGTCGGTTACCATCAGGGGATAAACATGCCGGTTACGTTATCAAGACTTGGAGGATACGCCAAGTCTTCGGAGGTTTCCTTCCAGAGTACAGGGTCACCTATAGTCTGGCCTTCCTTCGATGAATCAAGAGCGGCCCACCAGTCCAGCCCATGAGAGATAGGACGGCAGTCTGAGGACCCCTTAGTCCGGGACACCCTCAGTGCCGAAGAATGGCTCACCCATAGTGGAGTATGGGGAAGCAATCTACTAATCTTTACCGAGCCAGCGTAATCAGGAAAGGTGATCCAACTTAAGGAGGTCAAGATCGTCATCATCTATCTCAAGTGGATTATGCACAAGGCAAATGTGACACCCTGGTTTTTGCCCATTTTTCTTTCTCTGGAGTTTCTTGCAAATTTGATTTGAAACTGAGTTTTTGAATTAACTCATTTGGACTTAGCACTTGGGCATTGTTTTGATTTTCACCCAAGTGACCTCCACCACTCCCAATATTGCCATTAGAATATTTTTCTCAAAAGAAAAATATTCATTTTCTCTCTGAAAATGAACTATTTTCACTTCTGCTCCAAAGCAAACCCTATTTTTCTTGCTCACAAAAATCTGAGAAAATTCCCAAATATTCTTTGGAGCATGCCTCCTCTTCCTATGCAAAAATATCCTATGGTCGTGTGGATTATTTTTGCTATAGAAAATCATTTTCATTCTGGTCAGAAATGGTACTTTTTGAAGCAAGTACATTTTTGACAAATCTCCTTGAGCTGAAATTTTTATGGCTTGATGACCTTCCTAACTAACTCTTAACCTCCAAGTTTTAGCTCCTAACTCTCTCTTGAATTCTCTCAAATAACCTCACAAGTTTCTATCCAGAAACTTGCCAAAGAGCTCAAGTCATATCCTGTCGACCTGGCTTTGATCCATCAACGCAGAGAGAGCTAACACTGCAGGGACAAGCCACCAGACATGATTAAACCCCTCAGGCGCGCCGCGTTGTGCCAGTGCACGCGGTGACCGCGTGTGGACACGGTGCCAGGCGTGCGTTCGACGCGCTCTGAGCGCCGGCACTGGCTCTGTTCAGCGCGTGCGTCCGCCCCCGCCCAAACCAGCTTGTCTTGGAGCCTCTCCTGCCTTGACTCGTCACCCATGACTGCTCACTGGCGCTTCTCGATGCCGGCAACAGCTGCTGCAGACACGACCACGACGGAGCAGAGGGCACAGTGCACCCGTGTGCTCGAGCCGTCCCCCTCCCTCGCCCTGTTCTTGGCCCCTTGTCTCCACTGTGTGCGCGTGATGCTCCTCGACCCCTCACATCTGCTCTGAGCCCCATTCGTCACCGCTCGCTGCTCCAGAGACTTCTCCGGCGACCTCGAACTCCTCCTCGCCCCTGCCTATATATAGGACCCCCTTCCGAGCTCCTCTGGCCACACCACCCACCTCCACTGACCTCGAAACCTCTCGTAGAAGGCCGCAGCCAGGCCAGGCGGGCCTCTGGCCGCCGTTCTGCACCGGAGATCGTCGCTGAACCCCTCTCGGTGCTCTGCTCCCTTCGGCGCTCCTCGACATCTTCCAACCCCTCCGGCGTGTTCGTGGTGCTCTCCTTGACGGGACGGTGCTGCTGGAGCTGCTGGAACCCTTCTGCCTCGCCGGAATGGTCTACTCCGACGAGCTCCCTCCGTCGCCGCCTCTGGAGAAGATCGCAGTGACGCCGTTTGTCCACCTTCGACCGAGCTACTGGTACATACGAGTTCGTAGTGCAGTAGCGCATCCATCCATCCACTCGCCGGCGGCAGCCGTGGTCTCCTTGCTGGAGAACCACCGGCGACCGAGCCGCCGTCCCCTGCTTCTCGCTCTCTTCTAACCCTACCAGTGGGGCCCGCATGTCAGCCTCTCTGTTCGCCCACCGAAGTGGTATAAGTGGAAGCCTATTCCTAAAATACGCCTTCGATCTCACCCCCTCTGGTTATTTTCAAAAATCAATTTTAATTCAGAAATTTGACCCAACTTTGACCAGCTCTAACTTTTATTCTACAAGTCCAAATCAGTTGATTCTTTTTGCATTGGTTTTGTCTTGAACTCCTCTATCAGCATGCAAAAGATGAGATTTTTGCTTGCTGTAAATATTTTCTGGTGCATTTAAATGTGTTATGTGACATTTTCTTTTTGCTATTTTAATTATTTTCAGAAGGAACTTGCTGCCTTGAGGAGAACCAGGAGGATTGTGACCCTCCTCTGCACTAAGGCAAGCCATCACAAATAATTGCAAGAGTGACATTTCAATGATTATGATTTTCACTTGAATATGGTCCCATATAATGCATATAGAAAACTAAAATGACATCACTTGTGCTAGTTTCATTTCCATGCTATGCTTGTTATATTTTCAGTGGTATTTAAGTTGTTTGGTTAAGGTTATGCAGTAGGGTAACATGATCATAAGCATGAGTAAGTTCATACCGGCATTATGTTGAAATGGTGCATATGGATATTATTGCATCTTCATGGCATACTATGACTTGAAAATATTTATTTGCAAGTTGAAACCTGATAATAATCCAACTTGAACATGTTGTTGATCGAGTCATGGTGCCACCGAATCAAGCTTCCCAGTGCAACCACATTTGCCTTTATGGGGAGGCCCTTTCTCGGTCTGTTGTTATGCCTCTCGCCGGTGCCTCCAACTAGGGAAGGTTATGCGCTTGCGCTACCCTGGCCCGGTAGGCAGGCATAGCCTTGTGTGCCCGTAGTTGATTTGGTACCATTGTCCCCATTTGGGGCCGTTTTGCTTTGCCACGATGGTGGCCATTGGGTGTCACGAGGTGACATCGGGGCCACCCAGGACTTAGCCCAAAGGGGAGTTGGTCGGAGTGGCCGGGAGAGTGTCATGGCAATAGATTGGTTCTGTCAGAACGCCGTTGGTCCACCCGAATGGGAGTTCGAGGCCATGGGTTCTGTGGTGTGGGTACAGTGTGCTAACCTCTGCAGAGTGTGTTTAATCTACCGATAGCCGCGTCCTCGGTCATGGACACATGTTGTAGTAGGTCACACCGTGGATCAACAGAAATATTAAACCTGCACACTAAAGATTATACTTGTGGCACTTGCTATGATGGTGAAGTTATTGGGACCGTCAAGATGGTTTCTTTTGTGATCCGGAGGTGATCACCGTGGTAAGATGATGTTCGTGGTTACGAGGTAACCAAGATGGTAAGCGGGTCCGAGAGGCCCTGTCGCGAGCACTGTCACTTCATGAGTAGCATGTTAAGTTCTTGCATATAACCTGCTTAAATATCATGTTATTGTTAGCCATTGTTGCTTTATTTGTGTGAGCTTGCGAGTACATTCAAAGTACTCACCTGGCGTGTCATGCCAGTTTCAGGAGAAGCCGTACCGGAGTTGGAGTTGCATCGTAGTCTAGGCCGTGTCCACATCAGTGTCCCTGTGAGATGGAGTCCTACTACATCGTCTTTCCGCTGCCGCATAGCTGTATCATCGTGATCGAGGCCCTCATCATGTTCACTAAATAATGTACATATGTGCAGCAGCACCGTGTGTGCCGCTTGGCCTCGTTACTTGATGTACTATCGAACCTATGTATCAATAAAGCGGTTGTCTTTCTGTACCAAGTTGTTGTGTGTTTCCAGAAGACTGGATCTCTGGGCTGGCAATGCAAGGTAAACCGGTTGCTCTGAGCCAGAGTGCCATAGCAAAGGTTTGTCCATGAAAGGTTTTCTATTTTACCGGTCTCATGGTGTTAGTTGGGAGGCCGGGTTATAGGATCGGTAGCCGTACAATCCAGGGGGTGCTCTTGAGTGAGTAGCTTGATCGTATCGTTCGTAGAGAGCTCAAACCATTGCATCCTTGGTATCATGTTTCTTGGTTCTTATTTGACTCTTCTCTATGTGAGGTTTTAGAGTTTGTGTTCGCCTTCTTGTCAAACTCAAGTTCATCAAAAACGGAGTTCCCTTGCATCTTCTGTTGTGTTTTCGATGTTGGAGTTTTTGTCGGTTCATATTTGGGAAGGTCATTTTCCTTATCCTATTTGGCATCTATTCTCCATTGCTAGTTTTTAATATTTCACGTTGATGATGGATAGTACTTGTCGTCAACTATCCAACAAGCTTGAGTTTGCTGATTTCGGGGCCCGTATGCAAGAGTTATGACAGTTTCGGTCTTACTTGTGTCTTCTGTTTTGCTTGGACATTTTTGCAGCACCCAAGCGGTAGTACCGCTTGGTACCATGGTATTACCGCTTCATGCGGTACCTCTGTTGTGGTCTACCGCAGCTACTTCCGCTTGGAAAAGTGCTTCTCTAACTCGTCACGAATTTCACGGTAGTAGAGCGGTTGTAGAACGGTAGTACCGCTCTGACAGGACTACTGCTTGTTTTCTGTCTCATTAGGCTGCTTTGATCGTGCTAACACTACAAAACAAAAGACACACCCATGACATTATGGCTCATACGAAAACTTTTTGTCATGCTTATGACACTTCTATGACAATAATTATGACAAAAACATGTATCATCATCGATGTGGTGGGCTCCTACTTCTATGACAAAAAGTTATGACAAAAAATGGGCTTTTCGTCCTGTGCGGGCCGGAGACGCACCTGCATGACATTCTTTTTCTCGTCCATGACATAAAAAATCATGGTAGAAGTGAGGGCGAGGGAAATTTCGGGGAGTTCCCGGTTAGGTCGGGTGCTACTTGTAAGCTGCGTTGGGATTCCTCGAAGAGCAGAGGATGATACAGTACAGTAGAGATAAGTATTTCCCTTAGTTAATAACCAAGGTTATTGATCCAATAGGAGAACCACGCAACACCTCATTAGCAGTACCTACACACAAAATAACAAATCCTTACACCCAACGCGAACAAGGGGTTGTCAATCCCTTGGCGGTTACTTGCAAGATTAAATTGTATGGTGATAGAAAGATAGATCGAACAAAAATACAAAATATAATAAATAAAGAAAATTTGCAGCAAGGTATTTTTGGTTTTAATATGATAGAAAATAGATCCAGGAGAATAGTTTTCACTAGACGCTTTTCTCTTGAAAATAGCATACGATGGGTAAACAAATTACTGTTGGGCAATTGATAGAAATGCGAATAATCATGACGATATCCAAGGCAATGATCATGTATATAGGCATCACGTCCGAGACAAGTAGACTGAAACGATTCTGCATCTACTACTATTACTCCAGACATCGACCGCTATCCAGCATGCATCTAGAGTATTAAGTTCATAAAGAACGGAGTAACGCCTTAAGCAAGATGACATGATGTAGACAAAGAGAACTCACGCATGAATAAACCCCATCTTTTTATTCCTTAATGGCAGCGATACAATATGTGTCATGTCCCCTTCTGTCACTGGGATTGAGCACCGCAAGATCGAACCCATCACAAAGCACCTCTCCCATTGCAAGAAAAATCAATCTAGTTGTCCAAACCAAATCAATAGATCGTCCAGAAATACAAAGCTATAACAATCATGCATAAAAGAGTTTAGAGAAAACTCAAATAATATTCATGGATAAATCTGATCAAAACTCATAATTCATCGGATCCCAACAAACACACCGCAAAAAGTCATTACATCGAATAGATCTCCAAGAACATCGAGGAGAACATTGTTTTGAAGATCAAAGAGAGAGAAGAAGCCATCTAGCTACTAGCTATGGACCCGTAGGTCTGAGGTAAACTACTCACTCATCATCGGAAGGGTAGAAAGGTTGATGTAGAGCCCCTCCATGATCGATTCCCCCTCCGGCAGAGTACCAGAGAAGGCTTCCAGATGGGATCTCACGAGAACAAAAACTTGCGGTGGCGGAAAAATTATTTTGGGTGGCTCTCTGATATCCGGGGAATATTTGAGAATTTATAGAGGCGCAATTAGGTCAAGAGGTGCCACAAGGGGCCCACAATCCTGGGGGCGCGCCTCCCGAGCTTTTCGCTCCCTCGTGACTCTTCAGACCTTCTCTCGAACCTTCTAGGGTCTCTTCTGGTCCAGAAAAAATTAATCCAAAGTTTTTCTCCGTTTGGACTCTGTTTGATATTGATTCCCTGAAAAGAAAAAATAGGCAAAAAACAGCAACTGGCACTGGGAACTAGGTTAATAGGTTAGTCCCAAAAAATGATATATAATTGCATATAAAACATCCAAGATTGATACTATAATAACTTGGAACAATAAAAAATTATAGATACGTTGGAGACGTATCAAGCATCCCCAAGCTTAATTCCTGCTCGTCCTTGAGTAGGTAAATGATAAAATAGAATTTTTGATGTGGAATGCTACCTATAATGTTCATCATGTGGCATGAATATAAAAATCCGAATGATTCAAAGCAATAGTCTATAGTTTGACATAAAAACAATAATAATAAGGCATACCAACAAACAATCATGTCTTTCAAAATATCAACGCTAAAGAAAGTTATCCCTACAAAATCTATAGTCTTGTCATGCTCCAACACAAAGTATTTATCATGCATAACACCAATGACAAGCCGAGCAATGGTTCATACTTTTTAACGCGCTTCAGCTTTTTCAACTCTCATGCAATTCATGATCGCAAGCCATGCATATAGCACTATGGGTGGAATAGAGTATGACGTTTGGAGGTTGTGTGGAGAAGGCAAAAAAGAAGAAAGTCTCACATTGACGAAGCTAATCAACGGGCTATGGAGATGCCCATCAATTGATGTCAATGCGAGGAGTAGGGATTGACATGCAACGGATGCACTAAGATCAGTAAGTATATGAAAACTCAAAAATAATAATAAGTGGGTGTGCATCCAACTTGCTTGCTCATGAAGACCTCGGGCATTTGAGGAACCCCATCGTTGGAATATACAAGCCAAGTTCTATAATGAAAAATTCCCACTAGTTATATGAAAACAAAGCATAGGAGACTCTCTATATGAAAAACATGGTGCTACTTTGAAGCACAAGTGTGGAAAGGATAGTAACATTGCCCCTTCTCTCTTTTTCTCTCCCTTTTTCTCTCTTTTTTTCATGGGCTCTTTTTTGGCCTCTTTTTCTCTCTTTTTTTGTGGGCTCTTTTTAGCCTCTTTTTATTTTTCGTCCGGAGTCTCATCCCGACTTGTGAGGGAATCATAGTCTCCATCATCCTTTCCTCACTTGGGAAAATTCTTTAATAATGAATATGATGATCATCACACTTATATTTACTTACAACTCGAAAGAAAATTACAACTCGATACTAGAACAAAAATATGCCTCTATATGAATGCCTCCGGCGGTGTACCGGGATGTGCAATGATCAAGCGTAACATGTATAAAAAAATATGAACGGTGGCTGAGCCACAAATACTATGTCAGCTATATGATCATGCAAAGCAATATGACAATGATGATATGTGTCATAATAAAACGGAACGGTGGAAGTTGCATGGCAATATATCTCGGAATGGCTATGGAAATGTCATAATAGGTAGGTATGGTGGCTGATTTGAGGAAGATATAAGGACGCTTATGTGTGATAGAGCGTATCATATCACGGGGTTTGGATGCACCGGCGAAGTTTGCACCACAACTCAAGGTGAGAAAGGGCAATGTATGGTACCGAAGAGGCTAGCAAATTGCGAAAAGGTAAGAGTGCGTATAATCCATGAACTCACATTAGTCATAAAGAACTCACATACTTATTGCAAAATTTTATTAGCCCTCGAAGCAAAGTACTACTACGCATGCCCCTAGGGGGATTGATTGGTAGGAAAAGACCATTGCTCGTCCCCAACCGCCACTCATAAGGAAGACAATCAATAATAAATCATGATCCAACTTCATAGCATAACGAGAGACCATACGTGCATGCTTCGGGAATCACAAACCTTAACACCAATATTCTTACTAAACCACAATTACTCACTAGCATAACCCGCATATTACCACCTTTATATTGCAAAACTATTGCAAGGAATCAAACTTACATATTCAGTGATCTACATGGAAGTTTTTATTATATCCCTCTTGAATACCTATCATATTAGGACCAAATTCATAACCAACACTAACTGCAATTACTATTATCAACTCTCAAAAAGATAAAAGTGAAGCA
Source organism: Thinopyrum elongatum (assembly GCA_011799875.1). NCBI lineage: Eukaryota > Viridiplantae > Streptophyta > Magnoliopsida > Poales > Poaceae > Thinopyrum > Thinopyrum elongatum. The sequence continues at coordinate 535,753,005 of CM022297.1, forward strand.
TGATAGTGCAACTATTTCTCTAAAATATAACCACCGCCGTGCTCTAAAAGATATAAGTGAAGTACTAGAGCAACTGCGTAGCTCAAAAGATTTAAGTGAAGCACATAGAGTATTCTAACAAATCACGAATAATGCGTGTCCCTCTCAAAAAGGTGTGTCCAGCAAAGATGATTGTGACAAACTAAAAAGCAAATAAAGCAAAGACTCATATAATACACGACTCTCCAAGCAAAACTCATATCATGTGATGAATAAAAATATAGCTCCAAGTAAAATGACCGATAGTTGGTAGAAGAAAGAGGGGATGCCTTCCGGGGCATCCCCAAGCTTAGTTGCTTGGGAGTCCTTGAATATTATCTTAGGGTGCCTCGGGCATCCCCAAGCTTAGGCTCTTGCCACTCCTTGTTCCTTCATCCATCACGATCTCACTCAAAACTTGAAAACTTCAGCACACAAAACCTTCATGAGATCCATTAGTATAATAAAATAAATCACTACTTTAAGTACTATTGCAAACTCATTCATATTTTATTTTTGCATTATACCTACTGTATTCTAACTTCTCCATGGCTTATACCCGCCGATACAATCCATAGTTCCATCAAAACAAGCAAAACAATGCATTAAAAACAGAACAGTCTGTAGCAATCTGAAATTGACTATACTTCTGTAACTCCAAAAATTCTGAAAAATTAGGACGACATGGGTAATTTGTATATTAATCATGTGTAAAACATTCATATCAAAAAACACGTTCCAGTGAATTTTAGAAATTCTGCTACTAGGCGCAAAAGGTTCTGTTTTTTCACAGAATCAAAGCAACTATCATCCAAATCATCCGAAAGTCTTTACTTGGCACAAACACTAATTAAAACACAAAAACACAACCATAACAGTACCATAATTGTGTGCACACAAGAAAACAGAAAAAGATAACTATTGGGTTGTCTCCCAACAAGCTCTTTCTTTATAGCCATTAAGATGGGCTTGAGATTTCAATGATGCTCACATGAAAGATTAAAATTAAAGCACAAAGATAGCATAATAAAACATGTCACAAACACACTTAAGTCTAGCATACTTCCTATGCATAGGCATTTTATAAGAAAACACATTATCAAGGCAAGCAAAACCTAGCATATGCAAGGAAGAAGAAAGAAACAATAGCGATCTCGACATGAAGAGACGTAATTTAGTAAGATGAAAATTTCTACAACCATATTTTCCTCTCTCATAATAATTACATGTAGGATCAAAATCAAATTCAACAATATAGCTCTCATATAAAATTTTCTCTTCATGATCCTCATGCATAAAAGTCTTATAATCTTCCAAGATAGTGGGATTATCATCAACTAAAGTCATGACCTCTCCAAACCCACATTTATCAAAATTTTCATAAGATTGAACACCCTCCGAATATGTCAGATTCTTTTTACCTAAAGTTGACACTCTTCCAAACCCACTTTTAATATTATTGCAAACAATATTATCAATAACATATTCATCATGAGGCTCAAATAAATTTTCAAGATCGTAAGAAGCATTATCACCCCAATCATAATCATTGCAATAAGTAATGGACATAGCAAAATCATCATCACCAAACTTGTAGTTTTGCATATAATTAACACAATTGACATTAATAGAATTTATAATAACACCATTGCAATCATGCTTTTCATTCAATGAGATATCATGAATCACTTTATAGATTTCTTCGTTTAATACGGCATCACAATTTTAAGATTAATGATTTTCAAGCAAAACTTCATAGAGATAATCAAGTGCACTCAACTCACTAGCAATTGGTTCAACATAATTAGATCTTTTAAAAAGATTAGCAAGTGGATGAGGATCCATATATCTTTATTTTTCTTGTCTCTTTCCTATTTTTTTGAGTGTTGACATGAAGACAATAAAAGCAAGCGAGCAAGCAAACAAACAAAAAGGCAAACGGAAAATATTTTTGTATTTTTGTGAAAATGTTTTAGAAGTGAGGGAGATGAAAACGAGAGACAAATGGCAAATAATGTAAATGCAAGGAGATGAGAGTTTATGTGTAGGTACTTGATAGATGTTGATGATGTCTCCCCGGCAACAGCACCAAAAATTCTTCCTTCTACTTGTAAGCTACTATGGGATTTCCTCGAAGAGGAGAGGATGATACAGTACAGTAGAGATAAGTATTTACCTCAGTTAAGAACCAAGGCTATCAATCCAGTAGGAGAACCAAGCAACACCTCATTAGCAGTACCTACACATAAAATAACAAATCCTTGCACCCAACGCGAACAAGAGGTTGTCAATCCCTTGGCGGTTACTTGCAAGATTGAATTGTATGGTGATAGATAGATAGATAGATCGAACAAATATACAAAATAAAATAAAGAAAGAAAAATTGCAGCAAGGTATTTTTGGTTTTAATATGATAGAAAATAGACCCAGGGGCTATATTTTCACTAGAGCCTTCTCTCTTGAAAATAGCATACGGTGGGTTAACAAATTACTGTTGGGCAATTGATAGAAATGCGAATAATCATGACAATATCCAATGTAATGATCATGTATATAGACATCACGTCTGAGACAAGTAGACCAAAACGATTATGCATCTGCTACTATTACTCCATACATCAACAACTATCCAGCATGCATCTAGAGTATTAAGTTCATAAAGAACGGAGTAACGCCTTAAGCAAGATGACATGATGTAGACAAAGAGAACTCACGCATGAATAAACCCCATCTTTTTATTCCTTAATGGCAATGATACAATACGTGTCATGTCCCTTTCTGTCACTAGGATTGAGCACCACAAGATCGAACCCATCACAAAGCACCACTCCCATTGCAAGAAATATCGATCTAATTGGCCAAACCAAATCAATAGATCATCGAGAAATACAAAGCTACAAGAATCATGCATAAAAGAGTTCAGAGAAAACTCAAATAATATTTATGGATAAATCTCATACATCATGTCATCTTGCTTAAGGTGAGAACATTAAGGAGAACATTGAATAGATCTCCAAGAACATCGAATAGATCTCCAAGAACATCGAGGAGAACATTGTTTTGAAGATCAAAGAGAGAGAAAAAGCCATCTAGCTACTAGCTATGGACCCGTAGGTCTAAGGCAAACTACTCACTCATCATCGGAAGGGCAGTAAGGTTGATGTAGAGCCCCTCCATGATCGATTCCCCCTCCGGCAGAGTACCGGAGAAGGCCTCCAGATGGGATCTCACGAGAACAGAAACTTGCGGCGGTGGAAAAAGTATTTCGGGTGGCTCTCTGATGTCAGGGGAATATTTGAGAATTTATAGAGGCGGAATTAGGTCAAGAGGTGCCACGAGGGGCCCACAAGCCTAGGGGGCCGCCCCCCTGGGCGCGCCTCCCGAGCTTGTCGCTCCCTCGTGACTCTTCAGGTCTTCTCCCGAACCTTCTAGGGTCTCCTCTGATCCAGAAAAAATTAATCCAAAGTTTTTTCTCCGTTTAGACTCTGTTTTATATTGATTCCCTGAAAAACCAAAAACAGGCAAAAAGCAGCAACTGGCACTTGGCACTAGGTTAACAGATTAGTCCCAAAAAAGATATAAAATTGCATATAAAACATCCAAGATTGATACTATAATAACATGAAACAATAAAAAAATATAGATACATTGGAGACGTATCATCGGGGCCGAGCGATGTAGTGTGGTTTGCGTGTTTCTCTCGTATGCACGTGTATGCGAGGCTTTCGCTTACTGAACCCAAGCGAGCTAGGTGTTCGTTTACTGAACCCGAGCGATCGCACTGCTACGTACTGAAGCCGATCGATCGATCCCTTCGCTGCTAACTGAACCTGAGCGATTCCTTCCCTCTCCAGCAGGGCTCCGGAAAAGGGCTCCAGATGGGATCTCTTCGGAATAGAGGCGATCGATGGTGAAAAGGTTCTTCTGGAGGAACAACAAATGGTGTCGGTATGGTCTAACCGGGTGCAAGCTAAAATGAAATATCAATTACCTTAACGAGGTCCTCATATTGCTTCTATGGCAAGTTTATTCTTGGATTGCTAACAAGTAAAGGCCTACCAGTAATGTGGGCACTCATATGTTTGAGTTCAACAATCCTATCCCACCTTCCACGCAGCCAGAAAATTTCTTGCTGAATCTCCTCTGGGTTTCTTTCCGGGCACTTCTCCGGGATCCCGGGCCAGGAAAAACACTTACCCAACTCCGTCAGGAGCCTATCACTACTAACTAATTCTTCAAAATGCGCACCTTCCCTAATAGGCATCTGGTTTTTGACGGCATTGCACAAAAGCAAATGAGACATAAGTGGACTAAAACCGTGGGAATTGTCGCCTGACATGATTGGAAAATTTTGCTAAGGAAATATGCAGAAGACAATAGGCAAGGAGGCGGTTTTATAGAATAAGAGTAAGGGGTTGGTGGGAAAAAAGAGCAGGAACGATGGCGGGAAAAAAAGAGCAGGCACGCTAAATGGTTAAGGCGGGAAAACAATATACTGGACAGAGAAACAAATTGAAAAAATGACTCTTCGACCTACAGGAAACCGAAGAGTTGTCGCCATGCATCTTCGGTCACTTTACGCGAAGAGGTGACCCCTGACACTCTTCAGCCTGGAGAAAACCGAAGAGTGCTCTTCGGCACTGGTCCATCGATCTTCGGCAAAACTCTTCTCCGGTCTATGCGCGGCCGAAAAGTGCCTCTTCGGACTAGACAAGACCAAAGACTACCTCTTCTGCTTCAGCGAGGCCGACAATGTCATAGTTTTGAATTTTTTTCGAATTAGGGCATACATTTTCGGAATTTGTTATAAAAAATCTGAGAAGAGCACTCATGCAGCACGCAGGCATGCGCAGGGATGTCCTCAGACGCGAACCAATTTGTGGTTGGATGGTTAGGAGGACATCGGTATCCCCAGCCCACCAGGGTTAAAATCCTGGTGCTCGCATTATTCCTGGATTTATTTTAGGATTTTCGGCGATGCGCGTTCAGTGGGAGGAGACGCTCCCATCTATTACGAGGCACCTGTGATGACTTCATCAATCGCAAGATGATATGCCGGCTCAGTTTCTCGAAGATGCTCATAGGGGTAGAATCTGCGTGTGTGCTCATATGTATGAGTGTATGCGTGTATACATGAGCGTCTGCGTCTGTACTATGTTCTAAAAAGAGGTAATATCACCGGAAGTCATAGAATTTGTGTTCGATATTCAGTTTAGTGCTAAAACTTTGAAAATACGAATTTGTAGTCATTTAACTTGCGTTATCATGCAAATACAGTCGTTTCGCTCATATTCAGACGTATTCCGCGCTTATGTGACACGCCAACGTGGCTATGGTCCACTGTCAGTGACTAGAACTACTCTGTGCGACGTGCACAATTTTTTATTTATTTTTGCATAATCACCCGTCTGTATTTAATTAAACAGAAGTCCATCAATAACACGTGTGGATCCGTGCAATTTTTTTTGCATAATCACCCCTCACTCCCAACCACATATACAATGCACGCATTAGCCAACCACTACACCGACTACATATTGACGACCATTTACAGATACACTTGATTTTATATTGTACGTAGTTCTTTTTCTAGATTACTTTTTTCACGGGTTTTTGGAAAATCTTGCCTTTTTGGCAAAAAAGCGTCAAAATATATAATGTTTAACCCATAACGTACAAAACTTTTCCGCAAGCGAGATTGTTTTTTATTCCTTTTTTTTTAAAAGGGGCTGGAAATTCCAGGTTTCAAAATATCTCAAAAATTCCAGTTTTTTCGCCTAAATTTTTGAAATGAATTTGAATTCAATTCTTTTTAATGTCTAAATATATATAGTTTGACAAACAATTTAAATAAGTTATCAGAAATTCGGTCTGGGAGAGAAAACAGGAATACGAGTAGTTGTCATGACAAAATTATATTTAAGTGTTTCTCTTTGTGGGCACTAACAGGTACTTGGTGTTGTGGTTAGCTTGCTCGAGGTTGAGAGATCGATTCTGGCGTTCCTCTATTTTTCTGTGAAATTATCCATGCGCCCGAACTTCAATCTGACATACAGGTGGGTGGGCCCTGTAGTTAGTCTAACCCGTTGTTAGTATCCCACTGACTAGTAGCCCCACCCCTAAATTACCCATTAGACATATGGGCCTATTTATTGGGTTTTTGTGTATCATTAAATAAAGTTTAGTTCTAGATGTTCAATGTAAATCGGTGCTGGTGTGATGGTTGTACGGCTACCTGTTTTAGTAACAGGTCGTGGGTTTGAACTTCATTGTCCCATTTTTTTCATTATATTTGAGGCCTTTTGTGCACAATTAAATAAATTGCAAGGGGGTTTTCTAAAAAAACAGCATGCTAGAGTCACCCAAAGCTGTGTGTACATTAGCCACTGACAAGTGGGCCTCCGCCAAGCTGACGCGCCGTGTGAACAGGTCATACGGCTAGATATGAGAGGAAGCACCGTATTTACACGAGAACGCAAGTTGAATAACCATAAATTCGTATTTTCAAAGTTTAGCATCAAACTGAACATCAGGCGCAAGTTATACAACTCCGGGTGATATTACCTCTTCTAAAAAAAAAAGATGTCTTCAGACTAGAGATGTCCCGTCAGGCCTCCGGCATAATTATATGATTGATAGATGACCATCGATGGAGAAAGGCAATATAGAAAACTAAAATGAATCGCAATGAATTACTCCCTCCGTCCCTCCGTATCTAGACAAATCTAAGACAAGAATTTTGGGATGTAGGGAGTACTTTGGTAGAGACCAAAAATTCAATTCCAATCAAGCCCTACGTGTAACAGAATTTCCTGCTCATTTTATGAGCGTATTGTTCATTTCTACAAAAACTCAGCTGTCAACAAACGGTGTGGCGGAGCTGCTATCAAATGGTCGCAGACAACTTTGTCATTCTGGGCCTTTCTTCTGCGTAGCGACATCTTTCTGGGGCTCATCTACCTCGCCTTGTAGCTTTAACAGAGTTTCCTGGAGCACTCGTTGCTGCTCCGCCAGCAACAGAAGTGTTTGCTTTGTAGTGGGTGCCGGGTCTTCTCTATCTGCCTCTTTAGGTATCTCCTTGAAAAGGAGATCCTTCACCCTTGTTTTGAAATCATAGAGCACACCCGTGACTGGTGCCCCCTCTTTCATCTTAGGCTCTATTAACTCCGTAAGGACCACTTTAGCTGTTGCAACACTGGCCACAGCTCCAGTCACGAGCTTTGCTGTGCGATAAACATTCTGAGCCACCTTCTCACCAGCATCCAAGCCTTCATCCCATGCCTGCAGTAATATTTCAGTATCTGAGGATGAGCATAGCTACAGTAATATTTAGTCTTGCACTTCATCATAAGAACAAGAACTACAACAACTAAACCAACATGGGTTTAAGTTTTTAAATCATTCTTGTGAATTAAACCAGATACATTCTGTAGCTAACTGGGCATAGCCAATATAGATGAGCATAAAGCAAAGATCAATGGCTCCGCACCTAACTAGCAAACTCTGATAACTTTGTAAGGCATAATTTGCTAAATCAAACGTATAATTGCACACCACAGTTTAGAGAAACCTCAGGAAATCCAGTGCAGAGGCACGCAACAGTGCCTACATCAGTGATGTTATGCGCACTACTACTAACATAGTATATGTTATGTCCGTACTGATATACTCCCTCTGTCCCTAAATATAAGTCTTTTTAGAGATTCCAATATGGACCACATACGGAGCAAAATGAGTGAATCTACACTCTAAACTACTCCCTCCGTAAAGAAATATAACAGCGTTTAGATCACTAAAGTAGTGATCTAAACGCTGTTATATTTCTTTACGGAGGAAGTATGTCAATATACATCCGTATATAGTACATATTGAAATCTCTAGAAAGACTTATATTTAGGAACAGAGGGAGTAGAACATAACGTTATTCCTTCCTTCCACATTAAAAATGCTAAACATACATGGTTAGCAATGAAACAGAAATTCAACTGCAATACTGACAGCATCATAGCAAGGTTAATATACAATTATGATCTTGATTAAGAAATTCACAAATGATATACATGTATGTTTGACAGAGTTGTACAAGTGAAAAGTACATATCAAATTGTCTGTTAAGATTAGCTAGTACTTAGTCATGGCGAAGGTTGTGAAGTACTCCCTCCGTCCGAAAAAGCTTGTCCCAACCTTGTCTTTCAAAAGATACATCCATTTGAGGGACAAGCTTTCTTGGACGGAGGGAGCATATATTGTAGAGAAAGTCGGTTTATAATGTCAGCTTAATTAAGATTGAATAGATGAACAGTAGTATTGTGTTATAATGTTTAAATCTCCTCTGCTTCTCTAACAAAATGAAGTCAGGTTATGTACCTTCATCCCAGCTTTGATCTTCTCTGGGACCGGAACTCTTGTGTTCTTTGTCTGCATTATAAACAATAGAGCACACATTCAGAAAATAAACCAATATTTGGTGATCAGACAGGGGCAGCAGTACAGCTCCCCTGTATGTTCTATGAAGCATGAACTAAGTAACTGCTTCGTCCCCGTGTGATGTCGTCATACTGAGTAACTTCCATTAGTACTAATTCGTTCCGTAATTGTTGTCCTCATTTAGATTTCTGGCACATGTAAAGGAGAATGACGAGATTAATTATTGAAATTACAATTAGCATCTTCAATGTCTCGTAGTGGATTTACTGGAACCTGAAATGCTACTCCCTCTGTTACAGAAGTACAGTAGTACAGTTCAATTGAAGGTTCAGGTAGTGAATGAGTTGGTTGGATTGTGGGCTAGGTAATAGGAGAACAGGACAGACCATACTTTGCAAGATACACAAATCTAAATGAAACATACAGAATAAATACTACTCCCTCCGTCCGGAAATACTTGTCGGAGAAATGGATGTATCTAGACGTATTTTAATTCTAGATACATCCATTTTTATCCATCTATACGACAAGTATTTTCGGACGGAGGGAGTAGTAGTAAGTAGTAGGATAGGAATACAACATGGAATGATCCCAAGGTGGAATCAATGTACAGATTTGGGTGTGCAGGTGCAATTCCCCTCCGGTCCTACCGTACCTCCCTACTACCCAAAGGATAAAGAGGATCCAACCAGCTGGTGGGACCCACTCCAGCTGCCTCAGTCAACGATTTGGGATGCAAGTCCCCACGAACTTGGATGAACTGGTATGATCGCGTCCAATCCGCTGCTACTGTAGTAATCTAGAGGGGGGATCAACTCACCGCTGCAGCTCCGGATCCAGAGCACTTGAAGAAGCGCCTGATCGCAGCACGTGCTGACGCCAACCCCATCTCCCGCCGGTAGCTGGTCGCGATTTGCTCCTGGCGGATGATTTCCCTCCGCCGGCCGCCTCGCTGGTCGGCGGCTCCCAACTCCCAAGCTCGCCAAGCTATCACCCTCTCAATGCTGTCTGTCTTGACTTCTTTGTCCACGAACGGGCGAGGATTGTTTATATCCCGCCAAGCACGAGTTTTTTCACGGTTAAGACGACGTCTTGAATATTATACTCCTCCTACTACTACTAATAGAATGCCCGTGGTAACACCCTTTTTATTTTATGTTTTCAGATTGCATATATATATACTTAAAAATGGTGAACTTTTGGTCCTTTTCAACGACATCGTTTGGGACCCTTGTTGATAGATTCTTTTTAAACGCCGACATAATCCATCTGCATCTTTCTCATAATCTGCAAAAATAAACAAATATAGAAGTACGTCTTTTGTACATCATGTGCAACATCTCTAGAAGAACAATTATTTGTATGCATCTCTTCTAATCATGTAAAACTCGATGAGTTTTTAGTCCGGTCCATCATTACATCAGTAACTTTGTCAATTGACATTTTCAAAGCGTCATCCAAAGCCATCGATTTTTATCTCTGATCTACAAAGGTGGACATATAAACATATATTAAAATTAAAAATAAAAATAAGTTCATATACAATGTATATTCATTGGTCTAGATACAAACATGTGACCATTTTTAGTCAGAGTGGCATCGTGCTTTTTAGTAGAGCGAGTCCCATCCCAATTTTAGTAACAGATAGGTTCATCTGTAAATCATTTGTTGGTAATTACTCTAAAAAATGACTTGTTAGAGTCTGTGATATTTTTTACTGTATTAAAAGTATATGACATTTCTCTCCTAGAAAACAACAGCTATTCGCTAAAAAAGTCCACAACCGCCCCTTCTCTTCTTATCTTAAAAAAAGCAATTCACCTCTCGCTCTCTCATGGCACGATACAACGCATCTCATTCCACCGGCCTGCTCTGCCCACCACGGCTTCTCACTGTCGCCTCCCCTCAACGCCACATCATTTAGTTCACACCTTGCCCTCACCGCCGTATCCCCTCCTCTCCACGGCGTTGCCCCCTTCTCTTCTTATCTTAAAAAAAAGCAATTCACCCTCTCACTCTCTCATGGCACAACACAATGCTCACATCTCATTCCCCCGGCCTGCTCTGCTCACCATGATTTCTCACTGTCGCCTTCCCTCGACGTCACATCATTCAGCTCGCACCTTGCTCTCATCGCCATGTACCCTCCTCTCCATGGCGTCGCCCACACCCCTTCTATCCCCTTTCACAGCATCGCACGCCGATTCCCGGTGCCAAGGAGTGCATACCATCGTAGCCGAGGGCAACCGCCATGGCGACACAACCTACTGCTTACCGCAACGCTGCACCTTCTCCGAGTACGGTGGCCAGTTTATTGCCCGTGCATTGCAGTGGAGGCATACATATTCTAATGGCAAGGGTGTGGCTATATGACTAATTTTTTTTATGTAAGTGATTTTTTCTGGGTCATTGTATCTTCATTGGATGGTTGTTGTTTATCCTCTAGCTCTAGCCTCTCCCTCCTCCTGAACCGCCAACTACCAACGGCTGATCCGCTTGCCACCGCCACCCGTTACCACCTCGTCTCTCAGCCCTCTCCTCGTCGACTCCCTCGACCATCCCTCTGGACCACCCCAACGACCAGATTTTTCGGTGAACCATCACCCCCACCTGTCACCCCTCTTCCTGACTTCGACTGTGACGCCCCTGCCATCCCTTTGTTTTTCTCTGATGCACATGTGAAAGATGATAGTGCAAAACACCAACGTTACTGCAATATGTTGGTGCCTCTACTAACTTTGATACTGATCCCATGCGGCGGCTTACAAGCGGTATATATAACATAGGTGACCTAGGTCAATACTGATCCGTCCCCCCGCACCCCCCAGGCGTCCCTGTCGGCGGCGGGCCACATGGGCTAACTTTGGACTCGCTACGCTCCGCTTCGGCCCAAGCCTATAGGCGACGGGCCTCACTCCGCTCGCTCGTCAGAAGTTAGCATTTCTCTTTATACTTGAATTTGGAGCATACCATAACAAAGTATATTTGGGCAAAAGACCAGAATTCTGCAGTGTCGATGCTGATAGAGGATTAGTCTACAAAACTTAAAGGAAGTCCTTTTCTATAAAACTAATCTACTTCAGCTCCCGCCCCTCCAAATAGAAGGAAATTCAACAACAATAGATTTGCAATATTGTGCCGCATGAAAAAAATAGTTAGGTTACATAGCATTGGTAACAAATAATAGAAGTATGGTTTCGTACCTAAACATACATATAACCATACCCGCCTCCAAGAATCACACGGCACTTTGGTAGCTCCTCAAAACTTAAAGCATCCTTTGGAGTAATAGCCATCTCCTGCAATTGAATATCGCCATTGGTGTACGTCAGACCAATACAGAAAACAATGAATGTGTAATATTCTGTTTCCTTGATAACCCAAAGGCAGATGAAAGATGCCAAAGCAGGTTTCAAATTATAGACTGAATTCAGCATTCATGGAAATATCAAGAATTATTTGTGTGAAACACTAAGTCAAGAATTATTCAGGTGAAGCGCCAAGTCGCAGAAATTTAAACATTCTGAAATCAAAGAGACACAAACAGAAAAAAGCTAAGGAAACATGTTAGCACTACCATCACCCAGTAATACAAGTACTACAAAAAATAATTATCATGGAAACTTCCGAAACCTGTTCACGAATGTTGACCAAATGTGCTCGGCTACCAGTTCCAATCAATGTGTTACGTCATGGGCCTTGCTTTGAAGCATATGGTTCCGTAACTTTAATAGTACGAGCATCAACAATACTTCCTTCCTCTTTATCATCGTCGCACCAGAATTAGCAAGGATTCTTTTGCACACTCCATTTAATAGAAACATTTCTTAGCATGCAGGATAGTGACATTGGGACATACATCATCTACGCTTGTGCCAGATATTAACGATGAATATGCTCGACCGAGGTTATGGCTCTGACCTTATTTTCCAGCAACTTTTTCCAATCGAAGTTGATGTCCCCACTGATTTCCCACCTGAAATTGTTTGAATCATGCACTTGTAGCACGAGCAACGAAAATAAGCATGCCGAAGCACTGCTTGGAAGGGTAGTCTTAGGAAGGCATCCACCGGTAGCTGAAATAGAAAGGAAATAATACCAGTTGAAAAAAGCTAAAACAGTTTAATAGCTCAAGGATGATATTCAGAGCAAGAGCATCGGTTGTGCAACAATAGCCAATCAGTGTAGTAGACTGGGAAAGAACAATCTATCTGTAACAAAAATCAAATGATATTCAGAGGAGACAAATATGGGTGCTTCCAACAATTCAGAACGTAAGAAGATCAGGGGGAAACCCCTTTCTTTCAAAAAAATGATTAAACACATCTACACTGTTTGTGGCAACTGGTAAGTTAGCAAACCTTGATTTCTGATGTGCTGATAAGTGAATGGCGACCAAGCAGCCGAGGAAAATTTGACACCATCACCGGTGCGTAGAGCCGTAGACGACCCGGCAGCAAGGAGTCCGGGACAGCGCTGGGATTTGACTACAGAGGCCACTCTCTGTGTGCACCTTGCTGCGGTGCTCGTCCTCTGCCGTCGCGGTCCTGTCCCGTCCGTCCCTGCTTCCCTGCAGCTTCTGTCGGCATAACTGCACCTCCTGGCCATCTCCCATCTGAAGACACCGGGCTGTGTGCTCTCCGCCAGGGAACAAGGCGCCTTGCCACGGGGCTGGATCTTCTCCTATCTGTCACTCCAAGGTCAGGGTAAGGGACGAGACGGACGAATGCTCCCTTCGCTGCCGGACCAGATCACCGCAGTAGCAGGGCTCCATCACTTCACACGCCGACCGGACAACACCACAGCCACCTCTTCCTCTGTGGCCGCCTAGGCCAGCACCTATGCCTCTTCCTCTTCCCGTTGTCTCCACTCTCCACCAGCACCACTGAAATCAAGTCGACCCCTGACTCCAGCGAGTGCGCTGAACGGCACCAGCACCACGACAGCCGCGAGGACGGCTTTGTATGGTTAGATGGTTGCAAGGGAAGAGGGCTGACCACCATATTGGAAGGCGGAGCGGCGGGGATGAGGAAAGAAAATCGGCGGGAGCTGCGGTGGATTGGATGAATATTGATTTTACGATTCTATTATGCTTTAGGAAGGAAAGTTTAGGACGGGGAGGGACAAGGGGGCCAGGTGTTTTCATGCGGAGAAAATCGGTGGGAGATGCTGCGTTGGTTCGATTTGATTTGATTTGATTGTACTAATCAATGGAGGAAAGTTCCCTAATCTAATCAATATATCAATCGGATTTGATTTGATTAGGAAAACGTGGAAGTATATATTGATTTGATTAGAAAAGCGTGGGTTTTTTCTTCCTGGGTTGATGCCTACCTTTTTTTCAGGGGAGATAAAAAATTGGATTTGATTAGGAAAGCGTGGGTTTTTTTCTCCCTGGTTTGATGCGTACCGGTTTTTCAGGAGAGATAAAAAATCGATGGGGATGGGATCTGGTGGAGGTATCGATCGAGGGGGGTGAGCTAACCAAAGAAACGACGTACGGACTCTAGAGACTAGATGACTGAACGAAAAATCTAATCACTGAACGTTCTGTACTAACCTTAGCGCCGCCCACAATGTTCAGGCCGTCCCATTAAATCTCTCACGTTATCCTCCCGTACCCCCGTGCGATGGGGAGCGGCAGCGCGCGCTTGACGTCCTCCCGGAGGTGACTTGCGGCAGCTCGAGCTTGATGGCGACCTCAGCAACCCATCTAAGATGTGCCTCTCCCCCCAACGTGGTGTCCTCGCTGGTAAGCCCCTTCACCTCCTGCTCATTCCCTTCTCCTCCTGCATCTGGTTAGTTCCGCAGAGTTCCCTTCTTGATTTGGGGTGGGCCAATGATTCTTTCTTTTAGGGTGGCCAGGACAAGAATTCAGTGGTGCATTTTGGTTCAAATTCGTCAAATATAACCCAATATGGATTCTTTCTATGTAAACTATGCGGATATGCTAGAGCTTCAGGCCTTCAACTATGCAGCTTTATAGAGATTTTGTCAAAAACTGTGCTCACATAATCTGGATTGCCTGAGTACGGACACATGCTTAGAGAGATACTACTGGAGTATTATGTAAGAGACTCCCTCACCAATGGGTAAACCTTTTACCCCTGAGTCCTGATGGTACTGTTATGTTATGTTGCAAACTTGGCTTGGCAGGCTGATTGACTACCTTCCTCTATATTGGTAAGGTCTGAGTCTCCACAGTAGGGACTTAGGATTGCTTACAAATTTGAAGGGGGAAATAATAGGTTTGTATGGTAGTGGCTTGACTTGGCTAATTTTGATGATGATTAATTGTCGAACATCCTCTTCCAAAAGGTCTGTAAATGCTTACAACAGTAATTACTGACTACATTGGTACTAGTTAATGTTAATGCTATCTTTTGAAATAAGACCTTTGGTTATTAGTTACAAATTTAGTTAAATTTTGCAGAATCTAGTTTGGTCATCTGATTAAGTGGTTTACAGGTTTAGCTAGAGGGACAGTATGTGATTTCAGTACGATGGTATTGTCATGACTGCAGCTTTGGTTTCCATAGCTCTGAACTTTCCAAGTAGCATGTCTGTAAGACACGACTAGTGCATGAGTTCAATTAGAGCTTAACCTTGGTTACTCTTGCTTGCCTTGCTTGAATCTGGTTCATCAGAACTAACTAAGGCTTATCCTCATGCTAACCCTCTCTTCTCTGTTCCCTAGCATATTGCAGTTTCTAGTATGTAGTCAATTCCTTGGCTACATTCTAATGAACAATATCATAGAACATCTGACATTTGAGCATGGAATCATGCAACTTTGGGCGTTATGTTAAATAATAATATCGGACAAGCTCTAGCAGTTTTAGCAAGCTTTCAAGAGTGTCCGTATCAAGATCTGAGACTTCCTTGGGGTTTCCGGTCTCCTTACAGGGGAATTGACATGATTTATGTTCCAAAATTGGTGTTGCGACTTGGATTTGTAGGTATTGCTGCAGATTCTTTATCAGAAAAGCCCATGTTATTGATTCCTTCCTAGGGATTTACTCCTCCATTTCGTCAATGAAGAACATTTCTTGGAATCTCCACTTACTTGAGACTAGGAAAACTTTGACAGCATAATAGCGTAATGATTAATGATTAATTTTACCTCCTTTGACGTCTTCTTTTGTTTGACAACTGTTTCTTCAATGTTGAAAAATTGGCTACACTCCTATGAAGTTGGAGCTGATGGGTTGAACTTTCGTTGAGTTTTTTTTTTCTTCTAAACTTCAAGTTACTTTTTGATCTGTTTTTCCTAGTACTCCGTCTGTTCAAAACGTTTTCATTCTTCTTTGGCTGCATGTGCTGCACAATGCTGCAGCAAGTAATGATAATGGAGCAATTGATCTTTGACGTGTTAATTATTTCTGCGGGTGCAGCAGCAGATGTTTTGGACTATTTCTATGGGCGGGAACGATGACTATTTCTCATTCAGAGCTATATAATTTGAAGTCAATACTTATTTAGATAGTCTGAGTGCAAATGTAAACTTTGGTGATTTGTGTTTAAAGGTAGAAGGATTATGAAATTATTTACAATAGAGTTAGCCCCCCCCCCCCCCCCCCCCCGCTCTTTAGTGTTGCTCCTGCTCCCCGACGTAGTTCTCTAACTTCATGTTCTCTGGCCTTGCCCTTTCTGCGTCTAGCTGTTTTCTTATGTTATAGGACGCTGTATACTTGCTCTCCAACAAAATAAGGAAGTAGAAATAAAGTAAGAACATGCTTGTCAGTTAACAAAATTTGTACAACATCAGCTCAGGTAAAGCCACATTCCCAATTTACACACTCTTCTACATAATCCTGTTCCTATGTCTTGTTCCACTTCAGTTAAGGATCAGAATTTGGTCTGCACTGACAAAGCAGGATAGGCATCGTCTGGTCTTGTGCTGCATGCGGTGTATCTTAGGTCTCAACCTCCTCCTTTTGAAGCTCAACACAGCTAGTATTGCTCTGTATATATTTCACTTAGACTGGGCATAATAGTTCGGTCATGCACCTTCATATATATACTTTGGTACTTTCTACCTTCAGAATACTAAATAACATACATACAGCAGATTTGGTTCGACAGTTCTCAACTAATGCTTGTCCTTGTCAGTAAATAGTATGTAGTTCTTGAACTGCTCTCTTTCATAAACATGAGAGAAGCAGGGTTCATAAGTTTATTTTTGTTGTTTCTGTAGTTTCTTGTAATAATTGCAGCCTCATGGATCATGTGTGTGTGTGTGTGTGTGTGTGTGTGTGCGCATTTAGATATTTTTGACCTTGAGTAGTTGAGGCCAAGTTGGCATGTGTGCATAACATATGCATCTGCATCCTATGTTTCCAGAAATGATTTGGAAATTGCGTGCTGCTGAGTACTTTGAGAAGTTACAAGTTGCAAGTGAATTACTTATGTCGGACTGGAAGAAATGAGCTTCTTATATTGATCAAACTTATGTAGGCTGAAACATCAATTACTTAAGTAGGCTACAGCTATTGAAAATTCTGTGGTTTTCTACAAAGCATTGTAATAATAGAAGCTAATACTTGCAACTCAGGCCCAAGGACCAGAATATTTAGGAAACTTTACTAGCATTACTAAGTCATTGGCTTCTTGTTGTCAAAAGCATCATGCAGGTATTGAAAAAGTTATGTGTACACTCTTCCATAAGTTATTGAAAAAAGCTCGCCTTTCTGTAGAAGAAAACGAACATGAAGTGGATATTGCCTTTGGCATTGGACAGTGATGATCTTCTACCATATTAGTACTGTCTAACAATCATATATACTAATGACATTCTTTTATGCTTTTTGACTTCCTTTTTCTGAGATCTGTCGTGTGTGGATAGAAAACTGTACAAGAGTTGATGCTTGACAATAATTAATTAATTAATTGACTTCATGCATGTGTTCCCTGACAGGAGGTAGTTGTTACCTGCGAGGTGATGATGGGACCATGGGGCTGCATCCTCTACATTTGAGGCAGGAATTCCTTCAGGCAGTATGCAGCTGCAAACAACAACTCAGTCTTCTCCAGCATGCACCAAGACGTTCGATGAAACAACCCAGTGAGTAGGAGTGGCTTACATAGTTGCAGTGACTTGATTTTTTTTTTTCAACAGGACTTAGCCGGACCATCACTGGGAGGAAAAACACAAAGTAGACGACCTTATCATCGGACTGTTCGTTCAGATGGCAAGCAAGTGACACCGTGCTCTAATGTTATGTGTAGCCGGAGCATCACTGGGAGGCTCGCTGCCCAAACGCAGTGGGGGACACATGCGTCTGCTTTCTCCTATCTACTCTAATTGCTACAGCAGCATGATGCTTGAACATAAGGTTGTTCCCTTTTCCACGCACATTTCAGTACTTGCCTACATCTGAGCAGGCAATGCACTTCTGTCTCTATTTGGATGACATTGTGAAAATCGCGATCTGGCACTTTTTTTATTCTGATAGTTGCATTCCTCGAAATCGCCGTCTCAGGAACGAGATGTTGATGCAAGACTACTTTGCGGACAATCCAACATATCCGCCGCACCTCTTCCGGAGAAGGTACAGAATGCGCCGATCCCTCTTTGTAAAAATAGTGCAAACTTGCGAGGCCAATTGTCGGTATTTTAATCAAATAAGAAATGCCGCGGGCTTGAAGGGATTTAGTGCATATCAAAAAAATTCGGCACCTATGCGGGTAATTGCATACGGCATTCCGGCTGACTATGCTGATGAGTACCTTCGCATTGGTGAAGATACTACAATTGAGTCAGTGCGTAGGTTTGCCAAAGTGATCATCCGTGTCTTTGGTCCTGAATATCTTCGGGCACCCAACAAGGAAGACACAAAAAAGTTGATGGCATCAAATGAGAGAAGAGGTTGGCCTGGCATGCTAGGAAGCATTGATTGTATGCATTGGACTTGGAAAAACTGCCCGAAGGCATGGCAAGGAATGTATTGTGCAGTGGCGGAGCTTGGGATCAAATTATGGGGGGGCATGGGCTGAAGGGGGGGCAAACATGATTGCTTTAGGCTGATTTTAGTCGAAAATTAGACCAAATATTAAGGCATATGTGCATGTTTTCCTATGAGCTGGGGGGCCATGGCCCAGGTTGGCCCCCAAGAAGCTCCGCCACTGGTATTGTGGCAAGTCTCGTGATGCAACAATTGTGCTAGATGTCGTAGCATCCGAGGATTTATGGATTTGACATTGCTTTTTTTGGTATGCCGGGTTGAAAGTGCAACTAATCCCTGGGTGGTTTTGGTAATTCTTAACAACATATAGCTCATTGAACTAATACTCTTTCAAGATGATCATTTCAGAAAGTTCAATGATTGGCATGGCATGGACTAGAGATGTGGACCCCTCAAAATGCTAAGGACATATATTGGCTCAAGCTCAAGACTCTACTTTTTTCATTTTAGTGATCCAAGATCACATTGAGTCCATAGGAAAGCCAATACTATTAAAAGGGGATGAGGTGTTGCTTAATGGCTTGCTTGCTCAAAATGCTTAGTGATATGCTCTAAAACCCTCAACCACTTTCTCATATCCACACATGTCCCAAACCAAAAGTCAAACTCGGCCCCACCGATTTGATCTATCCGGCGCCACCGAGTTCATTTGACATAGCCACTGCCAGAAACCCTAATCAGTTCGGTCTCACCGATAGGGATCTCGGTCTCACCGAGATGGGATTGTTAACTCTCTATTTCCCTTAGTAACGTTTCGGTCTAACCGAGATGAGCGATCGGTCCCACCGAATTCGCAATGCAAACTCTCTGTTTCCTCTTCGTAACGTTTCGGTCTCACCAAAATGAGCGATCGGTCCCACCGAGTTTGCCTGACCAACTCTCTGTTTGCCTATTACAGAAATCGGTCTCACCGAGTTCATGTGATCGGTCTCACCGAGATTACGTTATGCCCTAACCCTAACGAAATCGGTCTCACCGCGTTGACATGTCGGTCCCACTGAAAATCCCAACGTTCACATTTTGAACTAAATCGGTCTGACCGTGTTTCATTATTCGGTCCCACCGAGTTTGGTAAATTATGTGTAACGGTCAGATTTTGTGTGGAGGCTATATATACCCCTCCACCTTTCCTCCATTCGTGAGGAGAGACATTAGAACGTGCCTACACTTCCAGCATTCATTTTCTGAGAGAGAACCACCTACTCATGTGTTGAGATCAAGATATTCCAATCCAACCACAAGAATCTTGATCTCTAGCCTTTCCCAAGTTGCTTTCCACTCAAATCATCTTTCCACCATATCCAAATCTGTGAGAGAGAGTTGAGTGTTGGGAAGACTATCATTTGAAGCACAAGAGCAAGGAGTTCATCATCAACACACCATCTATTACCTTTTGGAGAGTGGTGTCTCCTAGATTGGTTAGGTGTCACTTGGGAGCCTCCGTCAAGATTGTAGAGTTGAACCAAGGAATTTGTAAGGGCAAGGAGATCGCCTAATTCGTGAAGATCTACCCAAGTG
Source organism: Thinopyrum elongatum (assembly GCA_011799875.1). NCBI lineage: Eukaryota > Viridiplantae > Streptophyta > Magnoliopsida > Poales > Poaceae > Thinopyrum > Thinopyrum elongatum. The sequence goes on from CM022297.1 coordinate 535,772,933, forward strand.
AGGCAAGTCCTTCGTGGGCGATGGCCATGGTGAGATAGACAAGATTGCTTCTTCGTGGACCCTTCGTGGGTGGAGCCCTCCGTGGACTCGCGCAACCGTTACCCTTCGTGGGTTGAAGTCTCCATCAACGTGGACGTACGATAGCACCACCTATCGGAACCACGCCAAAAATCTCCGTGTCCACATTGCGTTTGCTCCCTCCAAACTCCTCCCCTTTACCTTCATATGCAATGATTTACATTCTGCTGCTATACTCTTAGAATTGCATGTGTAGGTTGATTGCTTGACTTGTGCTAAGTTGATAAAATCTGCCAAGACTTAAAATTGGGAAAATGCTAGATTTTTATTTGGTCAAGTAGTCTAATCACCCCCCTCTAGACATACTTTCGATCCTACAAGTGGTATCAGAGTTTTGGTCTCCATTTGCCTTGATTTCCATAGCTTTGGTGATCTTAGCCTTGATTTCACAACCTAGGAGAGTATGGCATCTAGCGAGGGAAATTACCACCGTAGAGGTCCTTACTTTGATGGTACTAATTTTGCTAGTTGGAAGCATAAGATGAAAATGCATATTCTTGGACATAACCCCGCCGTTTGGGCTATTGTGTGTATTGGCTTGCAAGGTGAATTCTTCGATGGGAGAGAACCGAATCGTGAAGCTACCGCGGAAGAATTTAAGATGTTGCAATACAATGCTCAAGCTTGCGATATCCTCTTCAACGGATTGTGCCCCGAAGAATTCAACAAAATCAGCCGTCTTGAGAATGCAAAGGAAATTTGGGATACTTTGATTGATATGCATGAAGGTACCGACTCCGTCAAGGAATCCAAATTGGATGTGCTTCAAAGTCAGCTGGACAAGTTCAAAATGAAGGATGGTGAAGGTGTCGCTGAAATGTACTCTAGGCTTGCTCTCATCACAAATGAGATTGGCGGCTTAGGAAGTGAAGAGATGACCGACAGATTCATCATCAAGAAGATCCTAAGAGCCTTGAATGGAAAATATGACACCGTGTGCATATTGATCCAAATGATGCCAAATTACAAAGATCTCAAGCCAACTGAAGTCATTGGAAGAATTGTTGCTCATGAGATGTCACTCAAGGATAAAGAAGAGCTTCACAACAAGTCTAGTGGTGCTTACAAAGCCTCATGTGATGCTCTTACATCATCAAGTGAAAAACAAGCCTTCAATGAGGAATTGAGCCCAATGGTGAAGAACTTCAACAAGTTCTACAAGAGTAGAAGCAAGGAAAGAAGTTCCAAGTCAAGGTCCTACAATGACAAAAGATCTTCTAGTCGTGAGCGAAATTGCTACAATTGTGGAAGACCCGGACACTACTCCAATGAGTGTACGGCTCCCTACAAAAGAAGAGAAGACACACCTAAAAGAAGAAACAAAAGAGAAGAATCACCTCCAAGGGAGAGAAGGAGTAGAGATGATCGTTATGAACGAAGAACCTCTCGCAGAAGCAAGGATTCGGAAAGGAAGGACAAGTCATCAAGAAGCTATACAAAACGAAGACATCAAGCTCATGTTGGTGAATGGGTATCCGGCTCCGACTCCGACTACCACTCCGAGAGAAGTTATCACTTCGACTCCGAATATACTCAAGATGAAGGTGTTGCCGGTCTAGCACTTGTGTCAACCAACTCCTATGACATATTTGACTCACCAAATGAAGGAATTGGAAGATGCTTCATGGCTAAAGGCCCAAAGGTATCACACCCCGAGTATGTTGATTTCAATAGTGATGAAGATGATTTGCTAGGTGATGATGATTTACTTGTTGACAACTCTAGTGATGAAAACTATGATGAACTTGCTATTAATCATGCTAAACAAGATAAAATGAATGATGATGATAAGAAGGAGATTGAGCGTCTAACTAAAGAACTAAATACTCTTAAGTTAGCCCATGAAACTACCTTAGAAGATCATCGAGAGCTTTTAAAGACTCATGAGAAACTACGCTTTGAAAAGCTCAACCTAGAGCAAGAGCATGGGTTCTTAAAAGCAATCAATGATGATCTTCGTAAGAAAAGTTCTTCTTACATTCCCAAGCGTTTACTCTTGTCTACTTACATGCCACAAGTAAAATCTAGCAACAAGAGTAAGAAAGATTCTTCTTCTAGTAGTAACAATAATCATGCTAAATCCAATATTGTTGCTTCTAGTAGTTCTCTTGATTCCACTAATGATTCTCTTAGCCAAGTTACACTTGAGCAAGAAAATAGCTTATTGAAGGGAATTATAGAGAAAGGTGTTTACAAGAGCCTTGCCGGAAGTAAGCAATTTGAGGAAATTATATGCAAGCAAGGAAGGCACCGGAAGAATCAAGGTGTTGGTTTTGAACGAAAGTTCAATGCCAATGGAGTTGAGTGGGAAGAAGATCAATATCCCAAGACGAAGTTTGTTCCTCAAGAAGAGAAGTATGATCCTACTTCCTTCGAGGGGACACAAGCTCAAGATGATCTTCCACCACAAGACCTCAAGCAAAAAGGTAAGGACAAGCTTCAAGAGAAGATTGATGCATTTGAAGAAGCTCCTAAGGCCTTGGTCAAGTGGGTTCCCAAGACTACATCAAGTTCTACTTCATCAAGTACGACTACAACTCCAAGGATTCCCATCAAGATGATGTGGATCCCAAAGAAGAAGAACTAGAGAATTCTTGAGGGTGACTCCGTCAGCATACTTCACTCATATCATTTTGGCAAGAACAAGTGCAATCATCTTCCACATCTTGCACTAGTTCAAGGAGTCACAAACCCTCTTGTTGGTAAGACAAGGGACAAGGTAACCTAATGCTTTCATGGACATCATCTTGTGTGTACTTCACTCTATGTCTATTGAAAGGATCGATACGGTCGACTAGAGGGGGGGTGAATAGGAGACTACAAATTTTACCCTTTCTTGTCAATGTTAAGGCTTAGCGGATAAATAGGGTTCACTAGATATGCAACTAGGTGAATGCAACCTATATGACAAGCAAGCTCCAAGCTAAATATGCTAGGCAACAATCTAGGTAGCAAGCCAATAAGCATATAAAGCAAAGTAAAGTGCGGGAAAGGATTAACCACAAGTGAGACGAGGACGCGGATTTTAACCCGAAGTTCACTCTTCCTTGGGAAGAGATACTCTCCGTTTGGAGCGGTGCCGAGCCAAAGCTTGTGGAACGCCACCGAAGGCTCACCGTAATCTCCTTCGAGTCACCCCCAACAGATGAGCCTCGAATCACTCGGGGTTGGTCTTGAAGGCGACCACCACACCTTTACAAACTTCTCCGGAGCACACCACAAGCAAGGAAGCTTCCGGAGGAACCTCTAACCGCCTAGGAGCCCAAGCTCCAAGAGTAACAAGTCAATGGTGGACAAATATTATGGGGAACACGATTTGGTTTGGTCAAAGTATAGATCGGGTCTTGCTCTCCCAATCCCCAAAGTTTCAACAAGTTTGGGTGGAGGGATTGAGAGTAATGAGCAAATGGAGGTGTAGCAATGGTAGAGCTCAACAAGACATTAGGGTTAATGGTTGGAGGTGGAAGAAGGGGGCTTATATAGTGTTCTTGACCGGGTGGGGATATCTGCTCGTTGGACCCCGTGCGCACGGGCCAAGTTAGCCCCGTGCGCACGGGGTGTCCAGTGGAATTCCAACCACCCCGTGCGCACGGGGGTCTAGGACCCCGTGTGCACGGGGTGTCCAGTGATTTTCACCCACCCCGTGCGCACGGGAGTCCAGGACCCCGTGCGCACGGGGTGTCCAGTAAGTTTCGTGGTACCCCGTGCGCACGGGGGTCAGAGACCCCGTGCCCACGGGGTGTCCAGAAAACTTACTCAAGAACCTCACAGGACACCACGACAAAGCACTAATGATGGAGAGGAGGGCAGGTGTAAGAAAATAGGAGGCATTCCCACACAACATTTAACCCACGATGACCCCTCTTGATAGTGCGGTTTTTCCTACGACTCAAATCGAACCAAACGAAAACCTTCGAGTCGTCGGTAAACCACGCCTTGACCTTTTTGAATTGGGGGGGTCACACAACTCCAATGGAATCTTCATGGAACCAATATCCTGAGATAGACTTTAGCAACCGATATTAGTTCCTCTAATCATGTTGTCATCACACCAAAATATACTTAAGTGCCACATGCACTTTCAATCTCCCCCTTTTTGGTGCATTGATGACAACATGATTAGGACAAGGCAAAAAGGATATAACAACAAGAATAGCCAAGAGACAATAGTTGATCACGGGAGCTCCCCCTATATGTGTGCCAGGATAGAACGACATGCTTGAGAATGCATCAAGCACACACATATGAGGCTCCCCCTAGATTAATATTGTCAAGGCATGGGATCAACAACATAAAACCTATAACGGTGCCAAGATCTCATGCAAAGGTGTGGTGAGCAAGTAACGAGAGACAACATAATAAAAACAAGATAATATAGCACAAGATATGAACCATAAGATGATTAGTCTCACATACTAATAGGAGGTAGCTCACAACCACACCACGAAAGAAAGAAAAAAAAGTATCTCAAGCCAATTAAACACCACCAAATAAAACAAGGCATTGAGATCTCAACCCAACTGAAACCAACTACAAACGCTTCCTAATAGAACACTTCTCCCCCTTTGTCATCAAGACAACAAAAAGGGAAAAGGCGATGCTAACGAGACTCTAGACAAGAGGAGGCGCGCTCGAAGCATCATCATCTTCATCAAAGCGCCAACCTGCCAAGGGAAAGGAACGAGCAGTGGCCACACTGTCAATGTCCTCAGACCCTGGGGCAACCTGCTCCCCTGCTGCAGCACGCTCGGCCTTCTTCTGCCGCCTCTCAAGCTTGTCTCTGTTGATTTCCTTGAGCTGACGGCGCTGGATAGACTGACACATCTTGAACATGTTGCCCACTGTCTTCAGAAGAGATCTCTTCTCCTCCCTGGTGAAACTGGCATCAGCAGGAGCCTGCAACCCTTTGCCACGCGGAATCCGTGCAATGGAGGAACAACCCTCAGTGTAGGTAGCACGATCCTCAGGCCTCGGATTGCGCCCCTTCTTGGAGGGCGCATATGGTGGAGGAGCAGCCGGAAGCCAGTTGGCATCACGCTTCGGAAAGGAAGTGCGGTACTTGGCTAGGTACCTGGCGGGGCAGACAGACTCAATCAAGGCCTGGATGAACGGAGCATAGATGCATGACTTGTTCTCCTGAACACACTGCCTGATTTCAAAGAACATGAAGTCCAGAACATCCACTTTCTTCCTGTCACGAAGGTAGACAAAGATGTCCAACATGGAGCTCCTCAGATTGTGAGAGTCCCCGGTCTTAGGATTAAGTGTGTACCTAAGAATGTGACGCATAGTATCATAGGTAGGCTTCAAGTGCTTGATAGAACCGGTGGTGAAGGCCTTCTCTGGCTTGTATGCAAAAGCAATCTCATCCTTATCTCTTCCAGTCTCACGAGCACGGCCATACTCAGGATGCTCCTCAGCAAAGAACTGATATGGAATGAAGTCAGAGAACTTGGCCATGGAGGCCTCACACTCATAAGTGCCAGACATCCAAGTCATAGTACGAGCCTCATCACTGTGGAAGTATACGGTGGCAAAGAATTGCATCACAAGATCTTCATTGAACGGATGGTGGAAGCTGACGAATGGGATCAATCCAAGACTCCCGAGAGCATCATACACACCGGGAAAGATACGAGCATTGTCCCGAAGACCCTCCACATTGATTTGCTTGTGGGGGGGCAAACTTGTTCTTCTTGGCCATGATCAGCTCAGAGAACACACGGTGCTGAAAATCATTCTTGAATCTTGGGTCAATTCCTGAACTGGTATTTGGCACAGAGGGGTAGTCCTGCCTGCGAGCCCAGAGTTCTGGCTTGGTCCACTGAGAAAGAGGAAGATTCTTGACATTACGACCACCTGGAAGAACATGTTCCTCTGGGCTCTCATCTCCTTCCTCCTCATCATCATCATCAGCAGATGCATCTGCTGGCTCTTCCTCATAGTGTGCATCCTCCTGAGAATCATACTCTTCCTTGGAATCATCAGAGGCTTCGATCACCGGCTTCTTTGACGCAGCACGACGAGCACGATTAGCAGACATAGAACTCTGGCCAAGCCCATCAGATGGCTGACGAGCGGTAACGACCAACTGACCTTCACCTGCCTTACTGCGCTTGCTACGAGCGGCCGCCACCTTGTCAGCAGAGTCTGAGAAACACAACCAACCCAAACAACACACGCAAAACGAGTGAGTGCAAGTGCTCGAAGATATGGCATGGAGTGACATAAAACGAAAAATGGGCAGAACTCTCTGTACACCCCGTGCACACGGTACAGGCCCGTGCACACGGGGGTCTTCCAGCGGCAGCCACTTCCAGATCGAAATCTGGGAGTGAGTGTGGCTAGTTAACTTATGCTGATGTCTACCCACGTTTTACTCTATATCACGAGGAAATGAGGACCGATCTAGATCAATTTGGATCCCCTAGAAAGAAGAGAGCATTCTAGGAGGAACCAAAGGAGGAGATGGACGGGGCATACCGGAGGAGGACCCCATCCTAGAAGAGATCCACGGAGAGGGACGGCTCCACGGCACACGGAGGCGCCGGAGAGGCTCGAGGCGACGGCGGCGACCTGGAGGTTTTCTGGGGCGTGGGGAGGCAACTGGGTGGGAATGAACCCTAACCCCCCCCCCCCCCACGTCCCACCTCTTGAAGGCCAGGAACCGCACACCCCGTCGCACGGGGCTAAAAAGCCCATGCGCATGGGGGCCCCGTGCGCACGGTACAGGCCCGTGCACACGGGGGTCTCAGGTGGTTTTGACAGCCAGCTTTATATTTAGTTCCGGCTGGGTGTATACCCTTACCACAACTCAATATGTGCTCCCATCTCACTTCTGAGCTCATCGCAAGAGAAACCCTACTCTACTAGAAAGGTATATGAGTAGCACTTGCACTAGATGAAAAACTCCAAACCACGAAACAACGAGAAAGCACACGTGGACAACAAAAACTCAAAAAAGAGAAGAAAAGAATAAATAAATAAAAACGAACCTACCTCGAAGAGAGGGCGGTGGCCGTAGCCACCATGTTTGAGTTTATTTGGTATGGCACCGCGAAGATATGAACCTTGGGCCCAAGACCAATACTCATCTTTGACGCACAAGTGTCATCTAAAAATGACGAATGTGAAAGATTTTGTTCAATTTATGCACTTCTAGGATGAGGTAACTCATGAGTTGAGTTAGCTCCCCCCTAGACATGTGCCTACATCTAAACACGATACTAGTTGAGTATGTGTGTGTTTGCAAGAACCTCAATCCAAGTTACTTAAATCCACGATATTTAGCTCATGCCTTAACTCGAGGAATCTTGCTTCATCAAGTGGTTTGGTGAAAATATCGGCAAGTTGCTTCTTGGTGTTGACAGGAAATATCTTAATATCTCCTCTTGCCACATGATCCCGAATAAAATGATGACGGATCTCAATATGCTTGGTCTTGCTATGTTGCACGGGATTGTCGGCAATCTTGATTGCACTTTCATTGTCACATAAAAGAGGCACTTTGTCACATTTGACACCATAATCCATCAAAGTTTGCCTCATCCATAATAATTGAGCACAACAACTTCCGGCGGCAATGTACTCGGCTTCGGCGGTTGAAAGGGATACACAATTTTGTTTCTTTGAAGACCAACTTACCAAGGACCTTCCAAGAAATTGACAAGAGCCGGACGTGGACTTGCGGTCTACCTTGTCTCCGGCCCAATCCGAGTCCGAATATCCCATTAACTTGAAAGATGATCCTTTGGGATACCAAAGGCCCAAGTTTGGGGTATGAACCAAATATCGAAGGATTCTTTTCACTACCAAAAAATGGCTCTCCTTGGGAGCGGATTGAAATCTTGCACACATACATACACTCAATGTAATATCCGACCTAGATGCACAAAGGTAAAGCAAAGAACCGATCATGGAGCGATATACCTTTAGATCCACATCTTTACCATTGGGATCAAGATCAAGTTGGCCTTTGGTGGGCATGGGCGTCTTCATGGGCTTGACATCTAGCATATCGAACTTCTTAAGCATGTCTTGAATATAAAGTGCTTGGTTGATGAAGGTTCCTCCTCTCAATTGCTTCACTTGAAATCCGAGGAAGAACTTCAACTCTCCCATCATGCTCATAGAAAATTCCTTGGTCATAAGATTCTCAAACTCAACGTTAATAGCATGGTTAGTGGAACCAAAAATAATATCATCAACATATATTTGGCACACAAACAATTCTCCTTTTACCCTCTTTGTGAAGAGAGTGGAATCTATTAACCCGATCTGGAACCCCTTCTTGCTTAGGAACGCCGTAAGGTGATCATACCAAGCACGAGGTGCTTGTTTAAGTCCGTAGAGCACCTTATGGAGTTCTTAAACGTGAGAGGGGTGATCGGGATCTTCGAAACCGGGAGGTTGTTTGACATACACCAACTCATTAAGAGGACCATTAAGAAATGCACTCTTCACATCCATTTGATACAATTTAAAATCATGATGCGAAGCATATGCAAGCAAGATACGAATGGACTCAAGACGGGCAACGGGGGCAAAGGTTTCACCGAAGTCCAAACCTTCAACTTGGGTGAACCCTTGTGCCACTAACCTTGCCTTGTTTCGAGTGACTTGTCCATGCTCATCTTGTTTGTTCTTAAAGATCCACTTTGTTCCAATGACATTATGATATTCTTTGGGTCTCTCCACAAGAGTCCATACTTTGTTGCGGGTGAAGTTGTTGAGTTCTTCATGCATGGCATCTACCCAATCCGGGTCGTCAAGGGCATCTTCAACCTTGAGGGGCTCAACACAAGAGACAAACGAGTGATGCTCACAAAAGTTTGCCAAACGTCTACGAGTAGTTACCCCCTTGTTGATGCTCCCATAAATGTTGTCGGTGAGATGTTGAAGATGCTTTAGCTTGGCGTTCGCTTTTTGCTTTTTGAATGCAAGCTCTTCTTCGCTTGGTTTTGATCTCGTGGAAGAAGCTTGGCCTTGAGAGTGCTTTAACCTTGGAGACACCCTTCTCTTCACAACCTCAAGTTCTTGTTCACTTGGATGTGATGATGTGGAAGACACTTGAGGTTGGGATTGATCTTGATCTTGATCTTGAGCTTGACCATGGGCCTCAAGGATTGGCTCTTCACCATTTGGATGAGCTTGCCCTTGATCTTGCTCGGGAACAAGAGGGACTTGATCTTGTTCTTGGATAAGTTCATGATCTCCCATAGCATCTTGACCTTGTGGTGGTGGTGATGACTTCCCTTGTGGAGAATCCACAAGAGGGGCTCTTACTCCTTCTTCTTCTACTTGAACTTGGGGTGTTTCTTGTGGACGATTGTGGCCTATCCCCATAGTCCTTATAGCTTGTGAAGGAGCCTCATCACCTACAACACTCGGAACAATTTGCTCCTCACGGGAACCGTTATCTTCATCAAACTCCACATTTACTGTTTCCTCAATGCATCCGGTGGATTTGTTGAGAACACGGTAAGCATGAGAGTTTGATGCATATCCAACAAATATGCCCTCATAAGTTTTAGGCGCAAACTTAGCTAAACGGGATTTCTTGTTTAGAATGAAACACTTACAACCGAATACTCGAAAGTATTTGACGTTAGGCTTTCTCCCGATTAGGAGTTCATAGGGAGTCTTGTTCTTGAGCTTGCGAAGATAAAGCCGGTTTGTAGCATGGCACGCGGTGTTGATGGCTTCGGCCCAAAGCTTGTATGGAGACTTGTACTCGTCAAGCATGGTCCTTGCCATCTCAATGAGAGTCCGGTTCTTCCTTTCTGCAACACCATTTTGTTCAGGAGTATATGGTGCGGCATATTGATGCTTGATCCCCTCATCACTCAAGAACTCGTCCATTGAGTAATTCTTGAACTCGGTGCCGTTGTCACTTCGAATTGCCTTGATCTCACAATTATGTTGACGTTGAGCTTCTTTGGCAAAGTTGATGAAGGTGTCTTGAGTTTCATCTTTTGTCTTGAGAAAGAACACCCATGTATATCTTGTATAATCATCGACAATGACAAGGCAATACCTCCTCCCTCCCATACTATCATAAGATGGAGGCCCAAAGAGATCCAAATGAATGAGCTCGAGAGCCCTCAAAGTGGTAATGATAGTTGTCACCTTATGAACTTTTTCATGTAGCTTTCCGGCAATGCAAGCACTACAAGGACGATCTTTGGCAAATGACACATTGGTTAGTCCAAGAATGTGCTCCCCCTTTAAGAGAGCTTGTAAATTTCTCATGCCAACGTGGGCTAGCCGTCGGTGCCATAGCCACCCCACGTCGGCCTTGGCCATTAGACATGTTGCAAGATGAGTTTTCTAATTTGAGAAATCAACCACGTAAAGGTTGTCTTCAACATGCCCAACAAAGACCACATTGAGATTGCTCCTCTTAAAGACGGTCACATGAAATTCACCGAAATGAGAATCATAACCGGCACGAGCCAATTGAATCGTAGAAAGTAAATTGTAGTGAAGGGATTGAACAAGCATGACATTCTTAAGTGATGCATCACTAGAGATTACCACCTTGCCCAAACCCAATACCTTGCCCTTGCTATTGTCACCAAAGGAGATGTTCGAAGTGGCCTTGAGTGAATCAACGAACTCCACAAGCATCTCCCTCTCTCCGGTCATATGATTGGTGCAACCACTATCGATCACCCATTGTTTTCCACCGGAGGTATAGTCCTACAAGAATCAAGCTTTGATTTTAGGTCCCCATTTTGCAATGGGTCCTAGAGAGTTAGCAACAAGGGTCTTAGGAACCCAAATAGTCCAAGCATAATCATCATAGTTAGTGCCAACAAACTTAGCAAAGGTATAACCATTATCTCCTCTCATGAGGACATAAGATGGGTTGTTTTTGCCGGCAAACTCTTTGGAAATGGCCTTGTCCCTAGTGACCTTGCCATCCCCAACATTCCCTTTTTCCTTCTCCTTCTCCTTGTGTCCTTCATGAACAAATGCTATCTTTTGTTGGGGAGGAAGAGAAGGACCGATCTTCTTCTTGTGACTCTTCTTCTTGTTCTTGTTCTTCTTCGAAGAGGGGTCAAACCCAATTCCCTCCTTGGCAACACACTCCTTTTGGTTGCTCAAGAGGTCATTGAGGTTTTTCTCCCCTTGAATGCACGACACAAGTCCTTTCTCAATTTGGGCTTTCAACTTCTTATTCTCCTCTTGGAGAGAGGTGCAATCATGAGCAAAGTTAGCCGTACAAGATTCATCATTTAAATCAATATGAGGGACAAAGTAAGAGCCTTAATGGTTGTATCTTTAAGTTGAGCATAAGACTCGGTGAGGGAAATGAGGTCACCTTTGACAACCTTGGAACTAGTCACAAGGAGATCATATTCCTCAACAAGTCTCGTGTGATCAACTAGAAGCTTTTCAACCCTTACTTTAAGGGCATCTTTGTTCTCAAGAGCAAGTTGCAAAGCATCATCGGTGTTAACAATGTCAATTTTATGAGAAGACAAGGCTTCCTCAAGTGATGCTCTCATGACACTCTCTTCATGTAGTTCGTGCTCGAGGAGTTCGACTCTCTCTTTTTCCTCTATGAGGAGGTTTTCAATGTTCTCAATAAAGTCATCGCGTTCGGCAAGTGACTTAAGGAGATCACCAAAACGAGCACGAGCTTCACCATGAAGAGTCTTCATGAAAGCCATCAAGGATTCCTCATCATTATCCACACCATCGTCACACTCATCCTCCACTATCTCACATGAGACATTGGAAGTGTGGATGGAGGGTTTTCGAGATTTGGACTTTGTTTTTACCTCTTTGGCCATGAGGCAGTGATGAGTGAAAGGCTTGTCCTCGTTGGGAGAGTCGAAGAGGCCGGTGGTGGAGTAGGAGGTAGTGGCATGCATGGCAATAGCGGCCGTGCCCACATGATCATCATCACCGTCATCTTCATCTCCAGACATGTACTCCTCATGAACAAGAGCCTTGTCATCTTTCCTCTTGGTAAACTTGGTGAACTTCTTCTTCTTGAGCACAAGCTTCTCGGACTTGTCTTCACGTCTCTCATAAGGACAATCATGCACAAAATGCCTTGGGCTATCACAATTGTAGCATTTTCTTTGTCCAAACGATCTTCCCTGAAGATTCTTCCCTTTGTTTGCCATGGTCCCGGAGTATTTCTTGACCAAGAGAGCCAAGTCTGCTGCAAAGTCATTTGCCGGGCATGAGGTGTCAACATCTTCCTCACAAGTCTCTTCAACAACTTCTTCATCCCTTGAGGGTTGAGCAACAACTTTCTTGGCCTTCAATGCAAGATTTGAGTTCTTGGTGGCCTGAGCAATAGCAAAGGTCTTCTTGGACTTGGTCTCCAAAAGAACATGAGTTGAGAAAGTGGATGCAACTTGTGCCGCGGTCAACTTTTGATAGTCCGGGCGTTGATGTACCATCATCACCATGGTATGTTCCGTGAGAACCATAGCATCAATGAACTTGTCCTTAATGAAATCATCATTTGCCCAAGTGCACCCAAAGGTTCTCAAATTGAGCACTAGAGACTTTAGCCTTCGGTACACCTCTTCCGCGGACTCACCCTCATTTCTCACAAATAGGTTGACTTCTTGCTTGAGCAAAGCCAACCGAGATCTTCGAATTGCTTCATCACCTTCGAGGGCCTCCTCAAGGTAATCCCAAATTTCCTTGGCGGTCTTGAGTAGAGCAATGGAGTCACTATAGTCATCGGTCACCGCAGTGCGCAACATGTTGTGGGCGGTAGCATTGAGTTGATCATCAACCGCTTCTCTTGGAGTGAGATTCATGGGGTCCTTGGGGTTGAAACCGTTGACCACAATCCACCATAGTTGAGTAGATGCACTGCGAATGTGAGACTCCATATCTAGCTTCCACTTAGCAAACGCATTAGCTTTCAAAGGGGGCGGAGGCCCAACAGGATTAATGCGAGGGTGCTGCAAGGGTTGGGGTGAGTAAAAGGGTTCCACGGCATTATACTTGGGAACTTGAGTGCGAGCCAGGGATGCAAGGGGTTCTCTCGAATCATCCGCATCGTGAACCACATTTGGATCAAATGAGTTTGAGGCGGATGTCGAGGGCTTTAAGCGAGCATCAATTTCCTCCTTGACCGAGGAACGAACTTCTTTCAACATCGCGGTTTTGAGGTCCGCAAACATTGAAAGAATGTCAGCCACGGTTAAGGGGGCACCCGGGTTAATGGGGGCGACAGGAGCAACGACCGGAGCAACAAGTGCTTCGGCCGCGGCGGGGGGTAGGTTTTGACCATCCTCCGCAAGCGGTGCGCCACCTCCCTCATTCCCTAGATCGACCATATCCTCTAAGGTTGTAAAACCTTATATTAGAGCACGAGGCTCTGATACCAATTGAAAGGATCGATACGGTCGACTAGAGGGGGGGTGAATAGGAGACTACAAATTTTACCCTTTCTTGTCAATGTTAAGGCTTAGCGGATAAATAGGGTTCACTAGATATGCAACTAGGTGAATGCAACCTATATGACAAGCAAGCTCCAAGCTAAATATGCTAGGCAACAATCTAGGTAGCAAGCCAACAAGCATATAAAGCAAAGTAAAGTGCGGGAAAGGATTAACCACAAGTGAGACGAGGACGCGGATTTTAACCCGAAGTTCACTCTTCCTTGGGAAGAGCTACTCTCCGTTTGGAGCGGTGCCGGAGCCAAAGCTTGCGGAACGCCACCGAAGGCTCACCGTAATCTCCTTCGAGTCACCCCCAACGGATGAGCCTCGAATCACTCGGGGTTGGTCTTGAAGGCGACCACCACACCTTTACAAACTTCTCCGGAGCACACCACAAGCAAGGAAGCTTCCGGAGGAACCTCTAACCGCCTAGGAGCCCAAGCTCCAAGAGTAACAAGTCAATGGTGGACAAATATTATGGGGAACACGATTTGGTTTGGTCAAAGTGTAGATCGGGTCTTGCTCTCCCAATCCCCAAAGTTTCAACAAGTTTGGGTGGAGGGATTGAGAGTAATGAGCAAATGGAGGTGTAGCAATGGTAGAGCTCAACAAGACATTAGGGTTAATGGTTGGAGGTGGAAGAAGGGGGCTTATATAGTGTTCTTGACTGGGTGGGGATATCTACCCGTTGGACCCCGTGCGCACGGGCCAAGTTAGCCCCGTGCGCACGGGGTGTCCAGTGGAATTCCAACCACCCCGCGCGCACGGGGGTCTAGGACCCCGTGTGCACGGGGTGTCCAGTGATTTTCACCCACCCCGTGCGCACAGGAGTCCAGGACCCCGTGCGCACGGGGTGTCCAGTAAGTTTCGTGGTACCCCGTGCACACGGGGTGTCCAGAAAACTTACTCAAGAACCTCACAGGACACCACGACAAAGCACTAATGATGGAGAGGAGGGCAGGTGTAAGAAAATAGGAGGCATTCCCACACAACATTTAACCCACGATGACCCCTCTTGATAGTGCGGTTTTTCCTACGACTCAAATCGAACCAAACGAAAACCTTCGAGTCATCGGTAAACCACGCCTTGACCTTTTTGAATTGGGGGGGTCACACAACTCCAATGGAATCTTCATGGAACCAATATCCTGAGATAGACTTTAGCAACCGATATTAGTTCCTCTAATCATGTTGTCATCACACCAAAATATACTTAAGTGCCACATGCACTTTCAATTGGATATCCTTGTTTGTTCCTTGTGGGACTAACCCATGTAGGTATTGAAAGTGCAAATCACTCCAATGGATTGCTCCAAATGATCTACATCAAAATTGAGCATCCACATCTTCAACATCTACATGAAGTCATCATCGACAAAACCCAAGGTTACTTCATCCCTCTTAGGGGGGATATCACATCTAGGGGGAGCTTTACTCTAAGAATTGAGCTAAAGCAACTCTAATGGTGTGAACACAACAATGCTTTATGTAAAAGTGGTAACCCCACTTGTGCTTAAACGATGAGTATGACCTATGATCAAATGTTCTCATTTGACTCCTAAGTCAATATACTCATATATAGATGATCTAGTCATCGCCAATTGCTTGATAGATGCTAGAGTGTTTGTGCATGCTTTGTCACATATTTCATTTGCCATTTTATTGTGTGAGCACGTTGGTTGCATATTTTTCCCATTCGAGGACATCCATTTGTTGTTTTGATTGTTTGATCTGTTTCTTTTGCCAAATGGATGGACAAGAATGCCTAAGAACTTCCTTTAGCTATCTATGCTTTTCTCGTCTCAAACTCTATTCATGCTACATCACAAAGTTTGATCAAGTCAGATTCGAACCCTCTGGGTGAGGAGCACTCGGAGTCACCGATTCGTCATAGACTTAAACTTCCAAAACCTCTCTGTGCATTTCGGTCTGACCGATTCATCCTTTTTGGTCATTCCGAGTTCACTGAGTTGATCTAGGTTTTCAATCTCGGTGCAACCGATTAGAAACATTCGGTCACACCAAGTTGCAGTAACCGCTTGCGATTCTGCATCTCAGTGCCACCGAGTTGTTCCACTCGGTCACACCGACAGGGTCAGGATATATATACCGACGGGTCAAATTTTGAAAATTTCTCCGAAACCTTTTCGCCCGCGCGTGTCCTGTTCTGCCGACTCGGGTCTCTGGATCGTCTTCTCATCGCCAGCGACCCCCTGCCGCTGGTCTCCGCCGCCGTCAATGGAAATCTACACCGTCGTTGCCGTCGTAGCGAGCTCATCGCCAAGTTAGGGTATGAGTTCGACCCTTTGTGCAATCTTTACCTCCGATTCTTAGCACAAAGACAATGCCATGATTCTTACCATGTATGAGGTCAATCTATCCAACGAAAACTTCCTTTAGATTAGTTTTGATTCAAAAATTTAGGATTAGATTTCCGCCGAACTCATCTCGGACCGACCGAGTTGTAGAAATCAGTCTCACCGATTTGGCTTAGGCCATTACACTTGTAACTTTCGGTCTAACCGAAAGTTGCAAATCGGTGTGACCGAGTTCAACTCTCAGTGAAACCCTAGCAATCTCGGACTCACCGAACTGTGTCTCGGTCTGACCGATCTCACTAGTTCAGACTCCAACATTGCTTCGGTGGCACCGAGTTTAACAAATCGGTAGCTCCGAAATGCTTTCTGTGGAAAACTAAAACTAAATTTTTGACTCAATTGTTTTGCAAAATCTCTGTACTTTGTGATGCTCATCCACTCTATCTCATCTATAACTATTCACAGGGTCAGCTTTCAGTTTGCAGTGCCAGAATGTCTGATCAGAGTGATAGCCAGGACAAGTCTGAGGAGCAAGTGAATCTAAGTGAGGGCACTAGTCCCTCTGACAGCTATGAGGATGGCAGCAGAAGTACTCCTAGCAACCTGCCTAAGGCTGCTACTAGGTAGAGGAGAAAGAGAAATTCTGATTCTGAAGATGAAGATGAAGACTATGTTGCTGCTGAGGAGGAAGTTAGCTCCAAGAAGAATGTGCTGAAAAAGGAACATGCTGCTACTGCTGCTGCAACCAAGCCGGTGTTGCACAAGAAAGCTCCTGCCAAGAGAGTGCCCATGTCTAAGGCCAGAGCCTCAACTCTTGAAGCCTCCAAATCAACTGTTGAGGAGACTGGTGAGGGCAAGAAGAGAAAGGAAAGGGACAATAGCCAGAGTAATTGGCAGACCCTCTATGATGAGAGACCCAGCTGAGGATGAAGAAGAGGATGCTGCACCAGCACCAAAAGCTCAGAAGCTGATGGGGGATGCCATCAAGTCTAGGGCTGCTTCAGCAAAGCCCAAGACTGCCCCCAAGTCTAGTGCTCAAGCTTCTAAGTCTGCACCAAAGAGAAGCACAAGAAACATACCAGCTACTGAAAAGAACAAGGCCCCAGTGCCTGAAGTGGAAGATGAAGAAGAAGCCCAAGTGCTCAGGAAGCTAAAGCCAAAGATCCCTGACCATGATGACAATCATCCAGTGGCTGAGAATATGAAAGCAAGGAAGGATGCAGGTCTCAGATTGTGGAGACAATCAGATCCATATGCTGTGAGGAGAAGGACTACTGTGGACTATAGATTTCACACCAAGGAGCAGCAGGACTTCTATGAGACAATTCTTTTGGATAAGAAACCCATAGTGTGTGACATGAAGTGGGTAGACTGGGAATACATTGACAACAATGTAGACCACTTCCCAGGAGTGCATGAAAGTTTCAGACTCAATGGAGTAGACACTTTTGTGGGTCAGAAGCTTACCAAGTGGAATGATGAGCTCATTATGCAATTCTATTCTACAGCTCATTTCTATCCAGATGGAAGGATTGTATGGATGTCTGAAGGTACAAGGTACCAATCAACAGTTGCTGAGTGGGCCAAGCTGATCAATGCCCCTGCAGATCTTGAGGATGACATAGATGTCTATGCCAAGAGAAAGAAAGATCACAACTCCATGGCCAACATGTATAAGGAGATTCCTGACAAAGCCTTGGAGACTCACAAGCTAGGCTCTGTATATTATCTATTGTCTGGACTGGCCACTATTAACACCATCTTGAGGCACACCTTGTTGCCCAAATCAGGAGATCACAGGATGATCAGAGGCCACTCCATCAATTTGCTTCTGTTGTTTGATGTGCCCCAGAAGTTTAAGGTGATGAGTTTGATTGTTGAGACAATCAAGAGGATAGCTGCAGACCAGAAGAGATCTTGTGGGTATGCTCCAAACATCCAGATGCTCATCAACTCCAAGATGGGCACAGGCACATATTTGTTGGATAAAGAACACCTTCCCTTGAGACCTGAATTTGAGGACAACACTGTTGTCATGGATGCTGAAGATCCTACATCAGTAGAAGCTCAAGAGAAGAGAGAGAAAGCAAAGGCAGAGAAGGCAGCCAAGATGCCAAGTGTCGAAGAGGCATCTCAAGTTTTTCTCAAGTCAAAACAAGATCAACTTAGCTATCTCATTCAAGCTACTTTGAGGATTGAGAAAGGTTTGGCCACCCTAACTCAGAATCAAGAGAGCATGGATAGGATCATTGAAACAAAGTTTTATGATCTGGACTTGAAGGTGACAGAGATGCAGACAGCTGTTGAGCAGCTCTAGGAAGAAGTTGAAGAGAGGAAAGGGAAAGCTACCACAGATGCTTTTCAGAGAGTGCCTAGGGCACAGAGATCTGTAGCAATGCCTGTGACAGATACAAGAGCTACTACGTCAGCACCTGCAGCTACAGCTTCAGTTGCCCCTCCGGTTGCAACTCCACCAGCTCCAACAACCTCAACAGATGCATTTGTTCTTGGAGTCCTCTCTACACCGCCTCCCAAAGATCAAGCCTAGAGAGACGCATAGCACTATGCATTTTCAAGCTTTTTGGTAACTTGTTGCCAAAGGGGGAGAAAGTGTATAGATCATAGGCTTCGAGAGAGAGTGCTTGTTTCTTTTTGCCATTCTCTTTGCTACTTTTTGTGTGCTTGCTTGGTTGATATTCTATGTTTATGTGTGTGAAATACTTATGGTCATG
Organism: Thinopyrum elongatum; assembly: GCA_011799875.1. Taxonomy (NCBI): domain Eukaryota; kingdom Viridiplantae; phylum Streptophyta; class Magnoliopsida; order Poales; family Poaceae; genus Thinopyrum; species Thinopyrum elongatum. The sequence continues at coordinate 535,791,482 of CM022297.1, forward strand.
TGTTTGATCATATCCTACATTAATGTTTGTGCTTGGATGATGACATTATTTATCTCTCTTGTATGATCATTCACTTTGCCTTGGTGATGAGTGCATATTTTCATATTCCATCATTTTGAGCGCTCCACCAAGATGTATGTGACATGGAAGAGTAACCCATGATCCTAATCGATTGTGCATTTGTATTCAAAAGAAAATTTTAAATAGTGCACAAATTTAGGGGGAGCTCTTGCTTATCACATACTTCTCAAAGCGACAATATACTTCATTCTTATTATCATGTGTCGAAGCTTTGATCTATATGTTGTCATCAATTACCAAAAAGGGGGAGATTGAAAGTGCAACTAATCCCTGGGTGGTTTTGGTAATTCTTAACAACATATAGCTCATTGAACTAATACTCTTTCAAGATGATCATTTCAGAAAGTTCAATGATTGGCATGGCATGGACTAGAGATGTGGACCCCTCAAAATGCTAAGGACATATATTGGCTCAAACTCAAGACTCTACTCTTTTCATTTTAGTGATCCAAGATCACATTGAGTCCATAGGAAAGCCAATACTATTAAAAGGGGATGAGGTGTTGCTTAATGGCTTGCTTGCTCAAAATGCTTAGTGATATGCTCCAAAACCCTCAACCACTTTCTCATATCCACATATGTCCCAAACCAAAAGTCAAACTCGGCCCCACCGATTTGATCTATCCGGCGCCACCAAGTTCATTTGACATAGCCACTGCCAGAAACCCTAATCAATTCGGTCTCACCGATAGGGATCTCGGTCTCACCGAGGTGGGATTGCTAACTCTCTGTTTTCCTTCGTAACATTTCGGTCTAACCGAGATGAGCGATCGGTCCCACCGAGTTCGCAATGCAAACTCTCTGTTTCCTCTTCGTAACGTTTCGGTCTCACCGAAATGAGCGATCGGTCCCACCGAGTTTGCCTGACCAACTCTCTGTTTGCCTATTACAGAAATCGATCTCACCGAGTTCATGTGATCGGTCTCACCGAGATTACGTTATGCCCTAACCCTAACGAAATCGGTCTCACCGAGTTGACATGTCGGTCCCACCGAAAATCCTAACGTTCACATTTTGAACTAAATCGGTCTGACCGAGTTTCATTATTCGGTCCCACCGAGTTTGGTAAATTGTGTGTAACGGTCAGATTTTGTGTGGAGGCTATATATACCCCTCCACCCTTCCTCCATTCGTGAGGAGAGCCATCAGAACGTGCCTACACTTTCAGTATTCATTTTCTGAGAGAGAACCACCTACTCATGTGTTGAGATCAAGATATTCCAATCCAACCACAAGAATCTTGATCTCTAGCCTTCTCCAAGTTGCTTTCCACTCAAATCATCTTTCCACCATATCCAAATCTGTGAGAGAGAGTTGAGTGTTGGGAAGACTATCATTTGAAGCACAAGAGCAAGGAGTTCATCATCAACACACCATCTATTACCTTTTGAAGAGTGGTGTCTCCTAGATTGGTTAGGTGTCACTTGGGAGCCTCCGTCAAGATTGTGGAGTTGAACCAAGGAGTTTGTAAGGGCAAGGAGATCGCCTACTTCATGAAGATCTACCCAAGTGAGGCAAGTCCTTCGTGGGCGATGGCCATGGTGGGATAGACAAGGTTGCTTCTTCGTGGAGCCCTCCGTGGACTCGCGCAACCGTTACCCTTCGTGGGTTGAAGTCTCCATCAACGTGGACGTACGATAGCACCACCTATCGGAACCACGCCAAAAATCTCCGTGTCTACATTGCATTTGCTCCCTCCAAACTCCTCCCCTTTACCTTCATATGCAATGATTTACATTCCGCTGCTATACTCTTAGAATTGCATGTGTAGGTTGATTGATTGACTTGTGCTAAGTTGCTAAAATCTGCCAAGACTTAAAATTGGGAAAAGGCTAGATTTTTATTTGGTCAAGTAGTCTAATCACCCCCCCCCCCCTCTAGACATACTTTCGATCCTACACGGGTACTCTCAATGATATCAATAAGTTGCAACGGTCTCATTTGTTTGTTAGGCTTGCTAGTGGTGATGCTCCTGCTTGCAACTACACTATCAATAGGCATGAATACACAAAGGGGTACTATCTTGCAGATGGTATCTACCCCTCTTGGTGCACATTTGTGAAGAGCATCAAAGACCCTAAAACTAATAAACAATGTGAATTTGCAAGGGTACAAGAGGCAGCCTGAAAAGATATTGAAAGAGCATTCGGGATTTTACAATCTAGGTTTACCATTGTTCGTGGTCCTGCTCGTTTTTGGGACAAGCGATCCTTGAAAAACATAATGACATGTTGTGTTATTCTTCACAATATGATTCTCGAAGATGAGAGAGGCATGAACTTGGAGTTCTTCTATGACAATGTGGGTAGCCGTGTCAAACCAACTAGAGACCCTAACCGTATTAGAGCATTTCTTCAGACCTACAGCGAGATTGAAAATGCAAACACCCACTTTCAGCTTCAGGAGGATCTCATTGAGCACCATTGGCAAAGGGCTGGGCAGTAACACATTCCATTTTTGCATTTATTTCATTTAATTCATGTGTGATTTGTATTCGGGACAAGTTTGTATTGAATTGTTTAGTTTGCTTCGGTGATTTCAATAATTATTGTAATTTGGATGATTGTTGTATCGTAATATTGACATTTTATCTTACATTGAATTAATAATTCTGAATATGTGGCATATATGCCAAATTCATCTGATTTGCGGGCCAGCGCGGACGCCGGCAGAGCAGACCCCACATAGCAGAACTGTAAAACGGAATATCCGCGAATATTCCGTTTTACAGGTCCGCTATGCGGGATCTGCTCGACCGGCGCCCGCGCCGGCCCGCAAAACCGTTTTTCCATGAACTGTAAATGAGTTTTGCGGGTCAACGATATACGTCTGCTAGAGATGCTCTTATAGTGCCCCTGCCCACTTTTCAGAAAAAATAAATAAATGAGATTATGCCTTTAACTATGCTCATTTTGATATTAACAGGCTTAATCAGCATAAATAGCTCACGAATGGGGCATTGAAAGAGACTGAACATGTATGGTCAATAAGGAAAACACTTCTCAGAAGTCAAACATAAGATTTCACATCCTCAAGCAAGGAGATAAGAGACTCAGGACAAAGGCATCCGAGATCAGCCAATCGCGCTGCAAGGTAAGCGGGGAGGGGCGCTGTACTAACCGATGTCATTCTCCATCTCAGGACCAGCTCATACTCATTTCTTGTTGATTATCCGAGTATGAGCTGGTAGAAACCAGATTTGAGTCTCCTTTAGTCTACAGAGGTGACTAGTTAACAGGTAGATGGCAGAATGAAGACGGCCCACGGTCGATCCTCGTCGTCTCTTTCGGTTCTCATCTTCGTGCTCCTTCACAGCGAGAGCCATCACCAACGTCTGCTGCCGATAGTTCACAAGCAGCGTCTCAACATCCGAGTCGTCCGAATCGGACGAATCCTCGAGCAAAAACTTCTCGCAGGGGCTCAATTCCATCTAAATCCACAAATACGAACGCCGCATTAACCAACTATGCATACCGCATCCCAAAGCACAAGCACAAGTACTCACCGATGGCTTGGGGCGGTTGATCCCGGGGCAGCGACGGCGACTAGGGGCGGCTAGGATCGGCGGATCCGGGGAGCCGGTGAAGCGGCTAGGTGGAACAGGGGAGGGGCGCCCCCGCGGCGCGATTCCGCCCCAAGATTTGGCCGGAATCGCCGGCGGCGGACGGGCGGAACCAATGGTGGGCGGCGGCGGAAGGGGGTGAGAAAAGGGCGCAGGCTGAAATGTCCCTTCCGCCAACCGCTTTTCTGGGATACGGGGCACCGTCGGGTCGAGGGGGAAACCTGCATTTTCGCGGGTTGGAGATGGGATTTTACCGCGCCCCTCAAAAACTTTTACGGCTCCGACGCGTTTACAGTGTCTGATCGGGCAGCATTTTACACGCGGACCCGTATTTTGACGGTTATTTTACGGGTCGGGGCATTATACAGGGTCTACTAGAGATGCACTAAACCTCATTCCAAGCACAAGAGGAAAGGCGTGGACTCTAGGGAAAGAAGGAATTAGCTGCAGTTCTGCCCCCTGTCTTCACCTATGCTTCCCTTGCTTTCACGACAACAAAATGTGGTTCGTCTCAACCTGAAATGCTCGGTGAAGAAGCTGATCTTTGTAGCCTGCCTTGCTTGCCCTTGCTTAGTTACAGAACTTGTGATATGTGGTTTGTCTGAGACCATTTCCAGTATCGCTGTCGGTGAGCTGAATCGGGACAGTTTCAGTGTTAATTTCAGTGCTCTGTTGTATGGGGCTTGTGATTGTGTATGTAGTGTGTTAGATCTAGTTGAATCACCATTTGTTGTCTTTGAGCCTGCTTGTATTTGTGGAGTATTCTTCAGTAGATTGTCATTCTGTCAGCATCTGTTCAGAGTTCTGTTAGTTTCAGGTTTTCTTGTGGTTTTATCTAGTGCCCTATTTGATCTGTTCATCATGCACTCCTCTTGCTTGAAGTGTGTTTATATAGGTAGGTGTAGGATTTTTCTTAGTACCATGCTTCGTGTTCGGACCTAGTTATCTTGTACTGTGTTCGCAGTCAGTTAGTTTGATTTTTTCACACTTCTTCATGTAGTTTTTGCATAGCCGTGGAAACATTGATATCTTCACAACTCACTCCCCGTGGAAAGAAAATCCTATATTAGAGCGTCATCAGTCTTGAATGTGCTTAGGCAGGTACGTGTTGCTTCGTGCGTCGACTTATGCCACGTTTTATTTACAACTTTGATACCATTTCAGGTAATTACTTCACGTGGCTTAGATCCCTGCGTAGCTTACATTAACTAGTGTTCAAGGCGCGCCTTGGCATACACCCCCTAAGATAATTTGTCGGCAATTTTTGGATGTAAAATACTACTCCCTCCATTTCTCCCCACCACCCAGACCCGACTCATACCATAGTTAATTAACTCGTTCGAGTTAGCCCTTTATTTGTACGCCAATATTTTCGAGCGAGCCAGACCCCACTCCTGTCGTAGCTAAAAATAATGTTTGTAGATTAGAAAATATTCATAAATTAAAAAATATGCTCATGAAATATAAAAAAATCACAAATTTTTAAAAAATATTCATAAAACATAAAAAAGTATATCAAACTAAAAAAGTGTAAATTTAATGTTCACAAATTAAGGATTATACACGAATATGAAAAAAATATTGACAAATTCTAAAAAAAATCATGAATTTTAATGATATTAAAGAATTCAAAAAATTGCAGTTAAAAAATGTCCATGAAATTAGAAATTGTGTGGGGATTTTTCCCACATTTATAAAAATGACAAAAATGTTAATAAAGTTGTTAGACTGAAGCTGCGAGTCGAGGGTGGATTTGCAATTGGGACTAAAAAAGGTCAATGCCCCAGTTGCGAGGTTGGGCACCCACTTGCGAGTCGAGGGTGAACTTGCAACTGGGACAAAAAAAAAAGTTGGACCCTAGTTGTGAGTCGAGAGTCGACTTGCAACTGAGAAAAAAAAGGGTCGGGCCCCAGTTGCGAGTCGCTGATGGACTTGCAACTAGAACAAAAAAAATGTCGTGCCCAGTTGCGAGTCAAGGGTGAGATTGTAACTGGGACAAAAACAAGTAGAGCCCCGGTTGTGAGTCAAGAGTGGACTTGCAACTGAGACAAAAAAGGTCGAACCCCAATTACGCATTGAGGGTGGACTTGCAACTGGGACAAAGATGGTCGGCCTCTAGTTGCTAGTAGAGGGTAGACTTGCAACTAAGACAAAAAAAGATCAGGCTCCAGTTGCGAGTCAAGTGTGGAATTGCAACTGGAAAAAAGGTTGAACCCTAGTTACAAGTCGTGAGTGGACTTGCAACTGGGACAAAAAAAAAGGTCAAACCCCAATTGCGAGTCAAGGGTGGACTTGAAACCGAGACAAAAAAGGTCAGGCCCGAGTTGTGAGTCGAAGGTGGACTTGCAATTAGGACAAAAAAATGTTGGGCCCCAGTTGCGAGTCGAGGGTGGACTTGTAACGGAGACAAAAAAAGATCGGGCCCCAGTTGCGAGTCAAGGGTGGACTTGAAACCGAGACAAAAAGGTCAGGCCCGAGTTATGAGTCGAAGGTGGACTTGCAATTAGGACAAAAGAATGTTGGGCCCCACTTGCGAGTCGAGGGTGGACTTGTAACGGAGACAAAAAAAGATCAGGCCCCAGTTGCGAGTCAAGGGTGGACTTGCAATTGGGACAAAAAAAGGTTGAGCCCAGTTGCGAGTCGACGCTGGACTTGCAACTGAGACAAAAAAGTTGACCCTAGTTGTGAGTGGAGGTTGGACTATCAACTGGGACAAAAAAAGGTGTGGGCCCAGCTGCGAGTCGATGGTGGACTTGCAACTGGGATAAAAAAAAGGTCGGGCCACAGTTATGAGTCGAGGGTAGACTTGCAATTGGGACTAAAAAATCGGGCCCAATTGCGAGTCGAGGGTGACTTGCAACTGGGACAAAAAAGGTTGGGCCCCAGTTACTAGTCGAGTGTGGACTTGCAACTGGGACAAAAAAGTTCGGGCTCTAGTTGCGAGTCGAGTGTGGGCTTGTAACTGGAAAAAAAATTAAGACCCAGTTGCTAGTCGAGGGTGGGATTGCAACTGAGACAAAAAAAAGTTGGGCCCAATTGCAAGTCGCGTCATCATAGACTGCTATCTTCTTTATCGCAAGGACAAATATCGAACCCCCAATCGACTCCCTCCTCTCGGCTTGCGCCGGCTCTATTCCAATACAAAGGGGAATGAGAGAGAGAGAGAGAGAGAGAGAGAGACGATGGCGAATGTGAGGAGGCAGCGACCAACTCCTGTCTTCAACTTATACAACGCACGCAAAAGAAAAAAACGCCCCCTCCCCAGATCGCCCCACGAAACAGTCCAACAAAAGATGCATGCACGGACTGCCCGACTAGTTAACACCAGATGTATGGTAAGACATGGGATTACGAATGCACGTGACAAATAACTCGTGATCAAGATTTGCACAACATTTAAAGCGAACAGGTCGAAAGGTCAGGAACTTAGATGACACATTTCTAAGTTTATTTGGAAAAAGTTCATGAATTTAAAAAAAAAGAAGGAAAAAGGAAAAAGAAAAAGAAAATGGAAAAAGAAAACGAAAAGGAGGAAATTACAAATTAGAAAAATAAAAAATCATAATTTTTTAAATATAATAATTTTTATAAAGTTCATAATTTAAAGCAAAAAAGAGTGAAAGAAAGGAAAGGAAAAACAAAGATAATACAATCTGACTCGCCACGACAAACATTAATCCACGCCGTGTATATAAACAAAGCATAGGATTTCAGTGGAAGAAAAAATCAGAAGAAGAAAAATTGTCAAAAGCGCTCATAAATGAAATTGCTGCAATTACCGGACACATCACAAATAATAGACCAAGAAAACAAAAACTCAAAAAAGAAAAACGATGCAGACACACGAACAAAAAGGAAGGACACATACGAACAAGTTGCTATCTGACTCGAAAATCTGAAGCATACAGTGCAGCTCAAAAACTACGAAGCAAGAAAAAGAGCCCCCCCCCCCCCCCCCCCCCCCCGCGGACGGCCATAACGGGCCAACACGAAATGAAAACGGGCCCAGAAAAAAAGAACGACGCGTGATGCAACATGGGCAACAAAAAGGAAACAAGAACAAAATTTTGCATGAGAATTGCAGCAACAGATTCAAAGGTGGGAGACTTGAATGTGAGATAAGTATATTACATCTAGATATGAAATAGCAATTCCGTACCGTAATATATTCTTCTAATAAACTAGTCACCATTTTCTTTTCTGCGTGCTATGAATTATTACATCAGCCGAGGTCTAAATCCAATATTATATACAACCTCACTCATCATATATATACAGATTTATATACATGTCCGAAACTGTGAATTAATGATGATTCAATGTCATCTTGGAATATATATGCAGCATAATCAAATTAGAGAACTGATATGTACGTGCGCGACCGAGATACAGATGATTTCACATGTATCTTCGTAGGTAGTCGACCCGGGTGGGGTGCTTGAGCTTCATGAGGGCCTTGAGCTCGTACTTGCGCACCATCTCCCTCGAGATCCTCAGGTTGCCGGCGATCTCGCTCAGTGTGCGCCTCCCTCTGCCGTCCAGCCCGAACCTCTGCCTGATCACCACGCTCTCCTTGGGCTTCAGCGAATCCAGCTGCACCATCCATCACATGATCATCAGTCAACATTCAGAAACCAAACACATGTATCTGTTGATGTTGTTGTTCGTGCTTACAAGGTCGTCGATGGCGAGGCGGAGGAGCCGGTTGTGCTTGTGGGTGTCGACACCGATGGCATCGACGTCGGTGACCTCTTTGATGAGCTCCTCCTGCGTGACACGGTTCCGCGAGTGGAGCGAGTAGGTCGGCCTCGTCATCCGCACCACGTCGCGGTACCTCGCCGGCGACAGCCCCACTTTCTTCATCGTCTCGTCGTCCGTCGGCGCCCTCCCGAGCTCGAACGACAGCTCCTCCCGAGCCCTGTTGATCTCTTGTCTCTCCTGCACGATAAAATCAATACTCCAACATGTCAGCATTTCTACCTCTGACAAACACTGAAGACTGAATGTGCAAAACACTGAAGACTGAACCGACTGGGCATGCAAGCTCGGCATTACCGATTCCATGGCGAATGGGAAGCGGGTGAAGCTGGAGAGCGTCATGGCGCGGACGACGGAGTGGCGGATCCAGAAGAGCGCGTAGGTGGAGATGCGGAAGCCGCGCTTGGGCTCGAAGCGGTCGATGGCCGTGATGAGCCCGTTGGCGCCGGCCTGACACAGGTCGGCGAACCTCTCGTCGCCGGTCATGTCCGGGTAGTACTTGTTGATCGCGTACAGGACGAGCCGTAGGTTGTGCTGCAACCACCCAAATCAACTCATCATCAGACACTCACCCCAAATTTCAGTTGGATTGCATCTATTTTTCAGAGCATTGGTACAACAGTGAGTACAGAGTGATCAGTGGCAGTGTTGTTATTTACCTTGATGAGCTTGTTCCTGGCCCCCCGGCCGACGTCGCGGAGCCGCCGCAGCCGCTGCACCGGCATGTTCATGGCCTCGGCGACCTCTGCGTCCGTCGGCTCGCTCTGCACCTCGTTCCGTAGGTTCTCTTGCACCTCCAAAATGGCCTGAAACATGTATGGTCAGTTTAGCACCTAAATTCAGATAGCGAGTTCTTGGATCAGCTACCGATTCCTCCTCCTCGATCAAATCAAGAGTTAAAATGATCCGTGGTTGATTACCTTCATGGGCTGCATGATCTTGAAGAGGCGGGCGCTCTGCACGGCAGAGAGCACCGGCGGGATCTTCATCCGCCTCCAGTCGAGGCTGCCCATGTCCGTCGACACGACGTGCTCCCGCAGCAGCGCCTCCTCGAACGCGCGCTCCCCGTCCCGGTGTTCGTCCTCCTTGCCGGCGGCCAGATCGCGCATCTCCACCCTCTTCCCCAGGTCCATCCGCCGGCGCCGCTGGCTCCTGACCACCACTGTTCTCCTCGGCGTCGCCGTCGTCGTCGTCGCTGCCGATTTCGTCCTCCCCTGCTTCCTCTTCTTCTTGGTGGCCGCCTGCTTCTTGCTGCTCTTCTCGTCCTCCTCCACGATGACGGGGCTCAGCTTGTACAGCGTCTCCAGCGTGGCGGCCACCTCGTCGTAGTCCGTGCCCTCGGGCGCCGCCGGCGCGGGCGAAGGGGCGAGCTTGGAGGGCGCCGTGCTCTGCTTCTCAGGCGCCGCGAGCGCCGCGCAGCTGGTGGCAGCGGCGGGCGCCCGGCGCCGCGGCGGCTTGCTACCGCCGGCGATGGCGAGCACGGTGGGCCTGTACCGGCGCCGCTGGGGCCCCGCCGGGAGCGGGCGGCTGGGCGTGGGCGTGGTCACCGTGGACGTCATGAATCGGGCGGAACAGTCCAGAATCTCTCAGCTCGGCTCGATCGTGTGGAAGCAATGCGATGCTGGCCGTCTCCTTCGTGTGGCGCCATATATGGCGAGGCCGAGGCGGGACACGTACGTCGGCGGTTGGACGAGCAACGGCGGCCACGAGCCGGCGCGGGGGGATCGGACGGGCGGGAGGCGGCGAGGCCCGAGGATCGGACGGCGCGTGGGGCGGCGGCGTGGAGCCGGGGGCGCGCGGGAGGGGGTGCGTGGATGAGGCGCGCGCCACGTGCGCGGTCGCCATACGCCTCGCGATATCTCCGGGGACCCGGAAGGGTGGGCCCCACATGGCAGTGCGACGTGGAGGCGCTGCGTAGCGCTACCAATGCTACGTCGAAATTCTGATCAAGAAAGAAAATGTTACGTTGAAATGTTTTGCAACTCTTTTGGATTGCCACGGGAAATCCATTTTCCTACTTAGTACTTACAAAGAAAAATACGTCGAAATCTGAGTGCCACAATCTAAGCCTGTCCTTGACTGCTGCATCCTGGTCGTCGACTTCAAGTTGCCCAAGTTCGCCTTGGAAAAAAAAAGTTTCGATTGTCCAAGGGTTGTATTGTACGAGCCAGCTCAGCCTGACTTTGCTTATGTGAACCGTCAGATCGAAAACGAACCGTCCGGATTTACTTACTTTGTTTCATTTCATCCACATGCTTCACTTTATCGAAATACATTGAAACTATACATGCTTCCCTTTACCATCATGTAAATACATTTTCACATGATTTACGTACTTTGTTTCATTTCACATGTTTCATATCTATGGGAAATGAAACAAGATTGGAAGTCAAATCCTACAAATGAAGTTTATAAGTGAAGCACCATCTGAGTCGTCGATCTAAAATCAGACGACTCACATATGGCTAAGTCAGGAAACTATAGCTCGTTGACTTAGCCATACAGATTCATCGAATCCCGAGCATGTACAAGTGCAATATACTATGACCTCTTTGGTTACCGGCACCTATTTTGGGGCACTTTGCATCTGTAGCTCGATTCAACCTCGCTTAGTGAATACATGTCAGAAACCATGTTTTGCACATAGTTTGCCTGCATCCCCTCCAGCCTGGCTGAGCAGCAACATAGGCACCAGTGTTTGGTTGCATGCATGTCCTACCTAGATGCAAAGTGATGTTGTTTGGTTACATACAACACAAGTGTTGTGCTAACCTCTTCTAAGAGTGGTGAGGTTACCAGCGAACACACAGACACACCAACATATATAATTGTCAGACACAACAGTATAAACCGTAACCATATGATATACCATAACCATAACATCCACAAAATTACTAACAGGATAACATCATAACAGTACCACATGGTCTTTAAAATAGATTGACACAACAGGCAACACCCTAAACACTCTCAAGCAGCCATGTCAAATGCTTTGTGGTGCGGCCCTCACTTTGCCACCACCTAAATGCCCTCATCATTGAAGACGATGACCCGCAAGTTCGCGGGACTCACCACCTTGAAGGTGAGAAGGCACCTGATCCTGACCTCCTAAGCTACACAGAAGGCGGCTCACACCTTGCCAAGGGTGAGCATGCCGCCGATCATCTGGGCGGTGACCTTCCAGGTGTAGTTGTTGTTCGTCGTGAGCCTGAACAACTCTTGGACGGGGACGAGGTGCTTGCTGAAGGTAGGGGCATCTGTAGAACCTCCAATTTAGGTCCAAAGATAGTCTTGCAGAAGTGTGTTGGGCCGACATTCTCCTGGTACTGGACGTATTTTTTTAACCCTCCTCGGGAGGTTGCCGATCTCCAACATCAACTTGCCCGAGGCGATCTTCTTGTCCTTCCCGTCAGAGGCGACATCCTTACCCTTCGTGTCCGAGCCGACATCCTTGCCATCTTTCTTGTTGCCCTCCTTGGTGTTGCCTCCCATGATGAGCTTGTCAATCTGCATGAACACACATATGAACTAGTGCTCCAATAAAAAAATGTACTAAACGTATGAACAAGATCATTCTGGACGACTCCAACGAGGAGGAGGAGCACCATGCATTGGAGATGGTGGTGAGGGTTTCATAACCTGGATGCTCTACAACACCCCTTGAGGTGGACGGCCACAAGCACGAACATAGAGATTTAGCGTCAAGGCTATGTCCCCGCCGCGGTGCGCCTCCGGTCCATGCGCCTCGAACCCCTCCATGGCTAGGCTATATATGAAATGCCGATGAATCGATTCGAGGGTTTGTTCAAACCCTCAAAATTCCTAACCCCCCCCCCCCCCCCCCCCCGCGCGCGCGCGCGCGCGTGTGTGTGAGAAAACCCTTGTGTCCCTATTCAAAATCGATTCAGTTGGTCCCAAATCGAAGCCTAACTTTGAATTGAATGGGTGCAATCTACAACCACGCTAAATCGAGCACAACTGGAGGAAAATCGATGGTACATAGGGGCTGGAGGGCATACTGCCATTGACGCAGAGGGAGTTGAACTTGGTGCTTGTCATGCAGATCTTGTGGTCGCCGCCTGTGAGACAGAAAGAGTGGACAGAAGGGAGAGTGAGCGGTGGGTGGGGAGGAGAGTGAAGCGATGGTAGAAGGGGAGAGTGAGTGGTGGGCGGAGGGTGAGGGGTGTTACGATGCCGCTTCGGGAACATGCGGCTTCTACCGCATGTCAGTACTTGTACGTGGCGCAGAAGACATATAGAGCGCCACATGTACCATGGCAACGAGACATTTTGTCTGCATCAAGTATTTCCCTTGGTCAAAAAGACGTCCACCTTGGAGCAGAATGGAGACCACATGTTCGTTGTTGCTCCATGCAAGATGCCACACACTCCTTCCAAACTTCGTCGACGCATCCATCTCCGCTCTCAAGTCTCACTGCCACATTTACTCTCGATCGCGGCAGTTTCTTGCTACTTACTAGTATTTACAGTAACATTTCGATGAAGGAGCCCAGAACTTTGCTTGGTCACCATTGATCTGTCTGGGGTCATGGTGAACCTGGTGATTGTGAGGAAGGCGAGGGATGCATGTCCATGGTCATGCCTATCTCCCTTGGCCACGCCTTCCATGGCCATGGCCATGGCTTATGAGATCCGAGCGACCTTGTTAGGCTCTACACATGGACGTGGTGGCCATGCTCTCTGAAGGTACCACTCCTTTGGGCAAAACAAGAGAAACAGATCGGCTTTCACCATGAATCCCTTAGTTCGGGACACAAGAGTTGCACCTGTGTGTTGACTCCCCTTTTGTGCTCAATCTTGTTGTTTTTCTTGTTGGTTTTTAGATAGATGTAATATAAGTATGTGTTTCATCGTTTCAGACCGCAACCCTTTGCTCAGGGGATAATGCTTTTGCAACAGGTCTTCACATCTATGCCGCTACGGTACACAGGTTTTTCTGGATTCAAATCGAATTTACGATATATGTTTTTGTAAATTCGCTGATACTTATCGGGCTGAATTTCTACACAGATGGCCTAGAACTTGGGCTGCAATTCCACATATACCCAATGCATTGATGGGCTTGTAAAGAAACCTTCTTGGACGGCCCATTGGGTGTAAATTCAATCTAAACTAGACCGGGCTACAATTCCACAGATAGGCTGATGGGCTTGTAAGGCAAACTTCTTGGGCCGCCCGTCGGGAACAAGTGATCTAAACAAGACCAAAGGGATGTACATAGACGCGGCCCTCGTGCCCCTCCCCTTCCTCTCATTCGCAGGCGGCGAAAACCTAACGCTAGCCTAGGCGTGCTCCCATCCTCCTTTCTTCTCCTTCGCAGGCGGCGGCGAAAGGCAAAGTGGCAGGAACCCTACCCATACCGCGATACACCAGGTAACTTCCGATGATCTCTAACACTAACCTAATCGACTGATCACATCCACTACTTTGCAACCCACTCTGACTTCTCTACTCTCTGGTTTCCAACTGCAGATATGCGGCTATGGCGGTTGTTGTTCGTGTGGTGGCATCCAGGGTTCTTCGCCCAGCAATCCCATCAGACGAGGGCACCCCTTTCCTCTCCTCCATCAGCGCCCTGAGCAGCAACGAGCTCTTCCTCAGGGCATGTTCATCATCTGCTGGAAACTCAGGAGAAGGCCCTTTCCTCTCCGCCATGAGCCCCCCGAGAGGCGGTGGACTCTTCCTCAGGTCCTTTTCATCTGCTGGCAACTACACCTTTGAGCTCGCGTTGTCAAGGTACTGACACTTCCATCCAGCGTTGTCTATCTATTAGGGTAGAATCAGAGCGATTTTGATGGCACTCATGTTTCATAATTGTGCGTTAATGGAATTGGTGGCCCTTATTTTTATACTAAATATTTTTACTGATACAAAATTTAGCATTTTTATTGTATCTAACACATTAACCATGTGCATTTTAGCTTAAATTCATTGTGATACAATTCAAACATTCATCATTACAAATGCAATGTTGCTAAATTATAACCTTAATTTATTCTAAAATTATGTTATTTTTATATTTAGTCTGAGATATTTCATCTACTGGATGTTACCTAAATAGAAACAAAGTCTAAATTTTCTATGAGAAAACCACATTCATTCATGGAAAATATATGTACCACTTGGATGTGCTATAATGTGTTTATATGTGGTGTTTTTCAAATAACAAAATGAATGATTTACTATGTATGAGCCTAACAAATATCCTAATAGCGGATTGCATAGTCATATTGCCCGGCGGTTTCCAACGTAATAGGGTCTACCATTTATTTTCTTTCTTTTTGGCAAACAATAGGGAACTCTAGATTGCACGAGGTAGTTTGTCCTCGAATTTGGCTCTCTCCTTTGTTAGTTGGCACTTCACATCATGTTGTCCCTTCATATATATCTTCAAAATATATAATTGCATATTCGATACGAGTCATGTGTCTATGTAAATTGGCCATTGTGTTTGTAATGAGCAGGTAATAAGTTTTTTATCATTAAGTAATAAAAAGGTTTCTCCCTGTCTCGACTTTGTTGTACATATATGACGACTAAATCAAATTAGCCACCTAACCACCACTAGATGCTGGACCAATTAATTAACTAAGAGCCCAAAAAATATGGATTCTACTTTGCCAAGCTAAATGAGAATATGCATAATTGGTAAACATGTCGTGAGAAGGTATTACATTTACATGATACCAACCATTACATTATACCATGCATGTTTCAAAAAAAAAATTATTTGTTTCAGAAAATTCCAAAAGATTGTAAGTGCTCCCAAGACACATGTCTACAATCTCTAAAAATCAACTATAAATTTGAAATCTGAATGGAATGAATTTGCCTTTTTTGTTGCTTCATGTTGATTTTGAATTTCGATTTGAAATTTTTATGGATGGTAGATATATATGTTGTGACCATTCACAAAAAGTACAACTTCTTGAAACATGCAAATTTGATTTTTGGGGCATGGTATCACAATATATCTTCCCAAACATGTGGTACCCATAGGCGATAGTATATGAAAATAGACTAAAGCAATACTCCCTCCATTCCAAAATAACTGAAGTTCTAGATTTGTAGTAAGTCAAACTTGC
Source organism: Thinopyrum elongatum (assembly GCA_011799875.1). Classification (NCBI taxonomy): domain Eukaryota; kingdom Viridiplantae; phylum Streptophyta; class Magnoliopsida; order Poales; family Poaceae; genus Thinopyrum; species Thinopyrum elongatum. The sequence continues at coordinate 535,806,989 of CM022297.1, forward strand.
TTAAGGCCGATCAACTCTATAGAAAAAATGTGTTAAGATCTACAACACGAAATACACATAGTACGAAAGCATATATTTCATAAAACATTTCATGGGACTAATTCGGTGTCCTAAATGTTAACAAAATTTCTATAGAATTGGTCAAATTTAAACAAGTTTAACTTGAAGCAAACACATAATCTATTACTCCCTCCGTCCCAAAATAAGTGTCTTAACCTTAGTACAACTTTATACTAAAGCTAGTACAAAGTTGAGACATTTATTTTGGGACGGAGGGAGTATGTTATTAAACAAGAGACAAATGAGCCATCATGTTTATCCACATATCTTAATATTATTTACGTCCTTTGGTCAAAACATGTATATATTGTCGCATTGAACTGCCACATATGTATGCATATATAAGGCAACTATAACTGGAATCATAAACAGAAGCGTGCAGCGGTTAAAAATTAACAAGTAAAAAAGTTAAAGTTCTTACGTAACATGTTAAACATGCATATGTTGTCGCATTGAACCGCCACATATATATGCATAGATAAGGCAACTATATCTAGAATCATAACGGAAGCATGCAATGGTCAAAATTAATAAATTAAAAAGTTACATGCAAATATCTCTATCACGTGCGTGCATGCAAGAAGGATACAACTATACGTTTGCACCATCACGTCCGTTCACATCTGAAAATTATTTAATTCATTGATTCTAAAATTTAAGGTTAGATTTAAAAATATTTTAAATAAATAAGGGATGTGTTTGTTCTGGCTTGTAACATGGACACGATCAATCGATTCTACCTAGCATGTATATATTGGCCTTCTCTTGGTAGGAATCATTCATGGAAATAGATTAGAATTGCTTTGCCTCCCTAAAATAGAATATATTAATATCCTAGTTGAGAGCAGCCAATCGTTTTGTGGCCCATCTAAGCCTAGCGTGAATACATGTTGTTGATGTGTTCCAACAAACATTAAATAGCTGAACCACTCAATCCCCTAAAAGAAGAGTCGAACCAGTCAATAAAAAAGAGGCCAATCACTTAAAAAGAGATGACGAACTGTGTTTATTAGACATAACTATAAAAGTAAAACTGATATGCGAACCAACATGGTGGTTGATGGTTAGAAGGACAGTGGTATCCGTAAGGACAGTGGTATCCCTAGCCCACCAGAGTTCAAGTCCTAGGCTTGACATTGGTGCTCGTATTATTCCTAGATAAGATGTTATGTCTGCTCAGTTTCTCAAAGGTGCTCATAGGGGTAGGGTGTGCGTGCGTTCATAGAGGCGAGTGTATGCTCGTGTATGTGAGAGACTTTGATCGTACTGTGTTAAAAAAATAAAACTGGTATAATGTCTTGCAAGTCAAATTGGTAGAAGTCAAGCAAGTAATTCTAATAAACAATATGCAGTACATGTATGACGGAGTCAATGTAAGTGATTATTTATGATGACACAAATTAAATATTACTCAACTTGTGGGAGATCAAAATAATATTTTTCAACTCTCCAACTCTAAATTTTCTCTAGAATTTACGTATTTTCAGAACACCAAATCTTCTCTAGCAATATTCTGCATGTTGCGGCGGATTGATTTGCACGCCCGATCACACGGACCACTGGCGCATGGCATACACTACTGGAAATCCACATTTTACCTAGAGTTATATACCCTAGCTGAAATGCAAAAAAACATGGGGAAGTACTTTACCTTGGGCTTGCCCTAGGTAAAGAACCCTAGGTGTAGTATAGTCGGGAAAGACCTCTTTCCCTAGGGTGCATCTAACATGCTATAGGGAAAGTCTCTTTACCTAGGGGAACAAACCCTAGGGATAGATTTTCATATGGATACGATTATCCAACATGGAAAGGTGGTTCACCTGCAGCTATTAGGCCCTAGGGAAAGATTGTGTGACCCTTTTGCACTGCCATGTCATCATGCTTTCCCTAGAGCCGCATCAAGTGCCAAAATTCAAAATTGAAATCATAACAATCAATAACTAAAATAATTTAAATTTGAACCATAATTATGAACCAAAAATATCACCAAATAATTAATACAACATCACATAATTAGGATATCAATTATCACGTGCGTACATCGGGTGGAAATACATCACCAGCCACCACATGTTTGTCAAAAAATAGCCTGGCCACCAGAGTTTGCTAGAACCAACCAATTACCAACATATACATAACACTGGTCAGGCCAAATCACATCTACCAGCATGCACCAGTTCCGAAAAAACCAATCACCCCTTCATCACATGCAATAGGCTCCACATTCAAATCATGGAAAGGAATATGAGGTGACATGATGTTCCTGAAAATGGTGGTGACAAGCGACTTAGCATCCAGATTGACATTATAGTCCTGAATTTGTGATGCTAAGCAGTGTGGCACTTAGTTGTAAGACTTGAATATTCTAGTAACTTTTTGGCAAGATAACAAATGTAATTTGGACAATATGGACAAGACAAGAGAATGTAATCCCTCACAGACACCCCCAAAGCCCCGACAATCAAAATCTATGATCATACTAAGCATGCTTATAAGCAGAACAATGCATATCACCACACATAAAGCTTTGCACATCACATAAGCATGCAATTCAACATCAGCATCGCAGGAACATACATAGTTTGTATCACTCGAAGTTAGTTTCAGAAAACTGACATGATTCACATGTTCTTGAGCACACAAATCTAGCTGTTTTTGCCTTGCATCAGGCAACATAAACAAATTCATTGTTGCTTCGACGCCAACAACATGTCACAATCTTTCCATTAAGCACCCTACACTTCTCAGTTTCTATAAAAAAGGAACTGGAAATAAATATCGGTGGGAATAGGACTTGTTCAAAAGAAACTAAGCAAAGTTTGAGTCATTCCTGAGTCTGCAGATAACTATAAGCTTTCCCATAATGGCACACGACAGATGTAACAACCACACTACAATGGGAATATATTGAGAGAAACTTCATAGGATCAGTAAGATAGGCATTGCCATCCATTGTTCCATCAACATGGAAAATATCACCTGAACTTCAACTTAGTAATTATTTATCTCAACTGAAACACAAATAAATCATAGGGGTGATAATAAAAACACTTCAGGTGTCTAAGAATATATATCACTGATGGGAACCCCGCCATTTTCTCCCGATGAATTTGCTAATGCTATTTACTTGGTTCCCTTGGGCAGATATGACTATTCAGTGTACACTATAGGAAAAATAAGAAACAAAACTCCAAAGTAATTTTAAGGTCCCAAACATGATTCTCATGATGCTTCGATTAACGCTTTAGGTGCTCTTTTTATATATCATGATGTTTCATAATCACGTATAAACTCTCTATTTGTGATCATGATGTCTTATATACCTGAATGTGCCATATATTCAGCTAAAACCAAGAATTGCGAGTCCAGGACTTAATTAGTCAAGCCGAGGTTGAGACTCATAGGCTAATCATGACTAGTCTAGACTACTTCTTGACTCGCTGACATGGTACTGTAGTACTCAACTACTAATACCTTGTATGTAGTATATGCTATATATTGCAGTACAATATACAATAAAAATTGATTTGATCCAGAGGAGGATCACAACAGCATAGGAGAACAGTAAGGGGAGGAGAACAACATCAGAGGGGTGGATCTAGGGGGAGCAGAACCAGGAGAGGGAGAGCTTCGTAATGCCCTTGGCCACCACTGGAGGTTGTGGTGGGTGGCAGCGGTGGCGGCGGCTCATTGTGGAGCGAGCCCCAAAAGCTAGGTATGCAATTTTTTCCTCTTGGCCGAAAATTTCGAGTCTTGCATGCCCTTTCTGCCTACCCTTTCCCACTGCACAATGGGCCCGTCTTCCATGGAATGAAATAAAAGGCGCACTTTTCTTCATGCTTTTTTGGGTTTGAAGGAGAGTATGTGGTGTCAACCGATAATGTTTATTATCCATTTCTTTTTGCTAGAAAATGCAACTTCCCCTAGGGTACACTATTTATTGCTTTTCTATCCCTTGAGTAAGCTAATGAGCTCTAGGTAAAATCGTCGATTCTAGTAGTGATAGATGCATCAAAATGTCCTAGCCGCCTTGGATAAATGAGATTCACATGTGGGGACTAAATTTACTATCCAGAATACATGCATGATCAACTGCCAGCATGGCTATATTGCTTTTGTGACGATTAATGGTGATAAGTAGGTGGGCTTGGCCAAGAAATTATTAACAATAAACAGAACCATGGTACTTTGGGGAAATCATAAATATAAAACACAATTTCAAATTATCCATCCAAGTGCAATTATTTTTAATAGAGGAATCCAAAGTAAGAAAAAAAGGGAAAGGATAATTGGCTTTTCTTCAATTGCCAAATAGACAAAGTCCATACAGAGCTAAAATTAAAAGATTTGTATTCAAAGTTGAATTTAAACATGGCATGAAGATTAAAATAAATATTATCATCTTGATTATTATTTTCAACATGCCATGTGTAGCAACAAAGGGAAAAAGTCTGCAAAATATGTAATGTAGAAGTGGTAAAATAGAAATCATATTGAGTCTATGGTTTGGCATATCATGTGGCAGAGTGGATGCATCCATGGATTGGTGGCCACTCAAGAGATGCAATAGAAACGAGAGGCATATTAGAAATTAGTTTGTAAGTCTATTTTGTGGCGAGAAAGATTTTAAGTTTGTTCTTTGTTTTACCTTGATAGATTGCTCATCTCACCAACACCGATCATTTGTTTTCATAGATATATGAATATCCTTACCAAAAAATACACTTATTTGAAGGATTTCTAACACAATTCCAACAATGATTTATGTACATTTTGGCTACAATACTTTTATATATTTTAGACCCTCTATATTTTAGACCATAAATCGATGCTGCTATAGGGGCCAATCTACTACATTAGAAAGGTGGGAAAACATGTTACTATGTTCTTCCACATTGGCTAAATTATCACAATTGTTGATCGTGACGAGTAAGAAATTATAGCGGCTTAGGCGGCACCATTTGGATTATCATAAAATATTTCATTTTCACATACTTCATATGAAGTTCATACGTACACTACTAGGAAAAGGCCTGCTAGTGGCGCACCATTTTTGCCTACTAATGGCGCATTACTGGTGCGCCACTAGCACCACGCCATTAGAATTAAATACTAATGGCGCACCCCTGGTGCGCCATTAGTATCTGGTATACTAATGGCGCACCACGCAGTGCGCCATTAGTATAGCCCACCGTGCGCCATTAGTATGCCTCCGAGGGGGCCATATGTACCCATGTGCTTTGGCATACTAATGGCGCACTAGTGGGTGATGCGCCATTAGTGTCATTTTTGCAGTGCGCCATTAGTGTGCTGAGTGGTGCGCCACTAGTATGAATATTAGGGATTATTTTTTTTTTCTTTTCTGATATTTTCACAGGTTGCAAAATATATTATTGGACAGAATATAGACAGCACCACACAGCAACAGCAGATTCATCGAATACAATAGAAGATTAGTCTCCGAATACAATTCATCATATTAGTCTCCGAATTCAAAAGACCGAACAAAGATAGAACATTACAAGTCTCGAGACCGCGAGTAGCGAGTTTGTCTTCACATTACAAGTCAATATCGATCATCTAAACTACCATCACATAGAAGAGAGCTGCGGTCATCACGATGAGCATAATCGCGATGAAACTGGTCTTCATCCGGTTCCTCCAACGCTCCCTCCTCTCTCCCGCTAGATAGCGCGCGTATCTAGATTCCGCCTCCGCCCTAGTGGTGTACCCTTTGTAACTGTTACCGCTGAAATGGTGAACCTGTCTCCGACACTCCTCCCAGTCGTCGTAGACTCCGGGAACCTTACCCTTGTACACGACATACGACGGCATCTCTATGCACTAGCCAAACAAAACGTTAGTAGCAATTCACAGACAATACATAAGCAATATATAAGTATGCAACAAAAGGATCGGAAGAGAAAAGCAAGACATTAATAGCATCGATTACATCTAAGTTGAACGACTGTCCAAACCAAAGAGACATACAAGTTCATTAAAGTTTAATTACAACATGAGCCAATCGATGTTTCAGAACTACACATAGCATCACTACTTTCGACTCGACTCAAGGGACCGGAGCGTGGATGAAGCCGCCGTCTCTCGTGATGGTCATGAAATCGCGGGCATTGTCAGCCTGCATTTGTAGCGTTGTGTCTATCTCACTGTTGGACGGTTGATTTCTGAGGTTGAACTGCCCTGAGGTACGAAGGACATCTTGATGGATGATTTCCGCAAACTCCGACTGGATGCGAAAGAATTCTTGTCTGATGTCCGCGTCCTGGATTGCCGACAAGCTCGCGGCCCAATCTTTGAGATTATTTGGTAGCAGAAGGTGATTATGGTCCCGTACGATCGCCCTCATGTGATGGAGGGCGTAGTAGGCATCCTTCTGACCGCCAGGCGGCTGCTTGACGCAGAAGAACGTCGTATTGTGGGCGAACACGTGCTTGCCGTACTTACGAACTGGCCTGGTGAAGGTGCCTCCAGATTTGGCGTAGCCGGGGAGAACATCATCAAGAACTTTCTTGATATTTGTGTAGTCTTTCTTCGACTGACGGTCCGAGTCGAAATACGTGGCCATGGAATATTTCAGGCTTAAGAGGATGAGTGTGCAATGTGTGTCACTGCACAAAACACGGAATGTTAAAAAAAACGATCGAAATCTAAGAAATCATATGTTACAGGGCAGTTGAGGGGACGACTTACTCGGGAAAGTAAGGCACGAGGAAGTTATCCTTATCTGGGTTTGCCAGAATGACGCCTTCGAGGTAAGAACTCGCGACTTGCCGGTCCCCAGCGCTGCCCAAGATCTTGGCACGCATGTAGAAGGGGTCGACTATCACGATGTCCGGGGTCTTGTCTCTAATGATCCGCATCTCCATACTCAGCGAAAATAGCCGAACGAAGGTGTAGTGCAGCGGATGAAGGTTAAACATAGTGAAGATGTCATCAAACCGCAGGACGATCGTACCCCCGATGGTGCTATCCACAAAGCCCTTGCCCTCTGGCACCTTGGCCACGAAAACCGGGTATGCCACATCATTCTCTCTGAGACGCCGCTTCTCCAAAGAAAGAACACTGTCATGCAGACTCCGCATAGCACCGGTTGCAGCATTGAGCATATTAGTCGGTAGCATCGGCCTACCCGCCACATGCACCCTCCTCGAGATATCCTTAGGTGAAGGTGGCCCGTCCTGAGCACGAATCGTACTCAGTGCCGGCTGGCTCGCACCCTTGTTACTCTTTCTTTTCCGTCTCTTCTTCTTCTGCTGTAATGGGACCGAGTTCTGCTCACAGACCGCCTTCTTGAGTGTGTTGGGGCTGATAATATTTCGCACCTCGGCTATCTGAGGCTCGGTGAAGTCGGCATCTGGAGGCGTCTCCTGAGAACTGAACGCCAGACGACGCCTGTTGCAATTGGGTTTCTCCGCGGTACCAGCTAGATCGCGGTCGTCTTTTGTAGGGTTGGGTTCTTGAGAAGGAGGCCCCAAGAATTCGTCATCGTACCCATGTTCGGCAAAGTACTTATCGACGTTGGTAAATGTACCGTCGTCGTTGTCGTCGTCATCCGGATCCTGTGCCATATGCATGTTCGGATCCTGTGCCATAGGGATGTCTGGCATGTCCGGTAGCGTTGCGGCGGTCTTGCCATGGCTTGGCGCCGGCACGACTGGCGGTGTTGTCTTTGGGGTGGTATCCCCCGCCCCCAAACGAATCTGGCTCTTCGGCCAAAGCAGGGGCCAGCTTAGGCAGGCGCTGAGGGTCATCACATCATCTTCGTCGGCCCCGGCGGGTCGAATCGGAGGTAACAACTCGTCGCAGCCTGGCAGCACCCGAACCAGTTGAACCCTATACACGGTGGGTGGCATCGGATTACCGTGGAACACGGGGTTGCCCGGTTGAACGATTCTGCCCTTGGCGACATCGACCAACTCGTCGTTCACGAAGTGCAGGAGAGTGCACGGAATGTCGGCGGCGCCCTGCGAAAACATGTAGGGCGTCAGGGATGCCTAGTCAAAGGCAAGGAGATGAAGTCCTCGGCCGAGAGGCTTAATTAGTTACCGTGATGATGGCGTCGAGCTCGGCTAATGTCGAGGCACCGCCAATGGCGGGCGTGCAATTGACGGAGGGGCCGCTTGCTGCCGAGGTGCCGGCCGGCGTACACCCGGGTGCATTAAGCTCCAATGCCCGTGTCGGCGTCGGAGACATCAATACCGCCTCCGCCGGAGACACCAATGGCGCCGCCTGCGCGTTGTGCGAGTTGCTGGCCGTGAAGCTGGGAATCGGGGGCGGCCCCTGTTGGCCGCCCGCAATCCACGTCGTCAGCCCATGAATCAAGGTAGGCATAATGCTGGTGAGCGTCGATCCCAGTTGTTGTTGCACTTGCTCTTGGACGATCTCCGGAATCCGCGCCACTTGTGCCTTGAGTTCTTGAACCTCGCGCGACTGGCTTTCCGAGCTGGTCTTTCTCTCCTTTCGCCCACCACCGTTATAGTATGACGACCATTTTGTGGACAAGCCTTTGCCGGCCACACGACCAGCTGACGACGGCTTACTGAGCTTATTCTTGTTTTTTATTACGTTCAACGCCCTATTTAGAGTGCTGTCCCAAGGGGTGCTCTGAGCCGACCCCGCGCTACTGCTTTCAGTCTCCTGCGGAAGGAATGTGAACCATTTAGAAATTTGGCTTCATTAATTAGAATGCAACCATATGGAGCTAATTACGCGGGGGTGTATTCCTTACCAGAACAAGCTCAAGCGCCCTGGTCTTCGGATCCGTGGTAAGCTCCTTTGTTACCGGGTCCTCCTTGTACCGGGCCCTGACATAGTTCCTGGTTTGCTTGTCACGGTATTTCTCGAAGCGGGGCGGTAGGCCTTGCTCGGCACGCTCCGCGTCCTCCTTGTCCCATATAGGCTCCGCCACTCTGTAACCGCCGGGACCGAGTTTGTGTTCCCCTAAGTTCAACTCCCGCATTTCTTTCCCCCACTGACTTGATTCGGAGGTTGCGCTGCTCTCGCACTTGATCTTGAACTCCTTGTAGTCATCTTCACTGATCGAAGGATTTTTCGCCTTGATCTTCTCATAACTATCACCTTTGTCAATCATTCTCTTCACCGCGCTTCTCCAAGTAGACAGGGCCTTGCTCATCCTCGTGAGGGCGGCACTGTTCACTTTATTCCCTGAGAGGCGTGTGTTTTCAAATTCAGCGGGGAACTTGTATCGTTCGTGCAGCTTCGTGAAGAGGAGGGTGCGCAAATTCCCTCGGTCCTTATGCCTTAGGTTCTCGGTGTTGATCGAGACGGTGCTCCGGAGAATGCACCCGAGCTGAACCGAGTACCCCTTGACTATTTGTTTGGGCACCGTTGGATGCCCGTCGGAGTTCACTTCAGTAAATTCCTCCTTGACGGTGCGGAGCACGTTCGGGCGCCGGTCCTTCCGTTGCCTCTTCGGTTGGCTGCCATCTGTGCGTGCGCTGCCATCATCAGTGGTGGCATCCTCGGCGGCACCATCAGTGGTGGCATCCTCGGTGGCACCATCAGTGGTGTCATCCCCGACGCCACTAGGGGTTGTGTAGTCAGGATCGGTGTCTTCCGCGGCGTCCTCATAGCGGTGAGGTTCTTCCTCCATCTCCTGGGACAGCTCCCAGAATGCCTTGCCGCCCGAACCGCCGGCCACATCGTTGTGGGCCATGTTTCCCTCTAAATAGGAAAAAAGTTTGGTCAAAAAGTTGGTTATTGTCAAGGAACAAGATCTCATCATTTAGGGTTTGTGAGGAATTATCATGGTCTCATCATTTAGGGTTTGTCGACACCGAGTCATCCTAAAAGCTAAGGTTTTATCATTTAGGGTTTGTCAACGCCGAGGCACCCTAAAAGCCTAAGCTTTCATCATTTAGGTTCTTATAGACACCGAGGCACCCTAAAAGCCAAGGTTTTATCATTTAGGGCCTAATCACTTGGCTCTATTGCCACCTATGGCAGTTGCTTTTTCGTCTGTCCACACATGAATTCATCATATGTGTTTAATGCAGCAAGAATAAAGGGGCAGTTGATCCTACTTAATTAAGTACTAAGATACCCCGGCCCATGCATTAGTCGCAAGTACCCCATATGTCCTATTTTTAGCAAAGTCATGCTAAAATTCACGGAAAATTTCAGCATGACCTTTGCTGAAAATAGGACATATGGAGTACCCGAATTTGCCGGAACGGAAGTTAATCGACATTCCGGCAAACTCAAGGGCCTCTCGGGGTACAGCAGCAGCATCACAAGTTGACAAAATTCCCAAGTAGTACAGCAGCAGCATCACAAGTAGTACCAATGAACATATAGTCCAACAAGTTGAAAAAGCTGAAGTTCTCAGCATGAAGAATCACACAACACAGCACCTACATTATGATGATACATTTGGATCTTCATAGGAGCATACAACAATGCAGGCAAAAAGAAGGAGAGATAGGTCAGATTACACAAATAGGTTCCATATTCTAAGAAAAGAACAAGTGATAAAATGTATAGCTGGAGCTTTTAAGAAAAAGTTGCAGAAGCTTGTAAAACTATACTTTGAAGTTGAAGCTTTTAAGAAGAAGAAAATCCAGCCGCGCTAACTAACTGTAAGGTAATGACTACTCATATTGATGTTCAGAATAACTGATCCACTCTCCAAGAAGATGGCAGATAATGATTTCCTCCTTAAATGCAACTAAGCATTAAAACATGGATTTAGTTCTACTGATATGCAAATGGGCAATATAATTATTTATTCCACTAGTGAAGTTTTGCAAATGGGTATAAATCTGCCATTTATTCTAGATTTATTCTACAGCCATAATCGGTATTGCATAATCTAGTGGTATAATTGCAGATTTATTCTACAGCCATTTATTCTACAGCCACTAGTGAAGTTTTGCATAATGAAGTTCTACAGCCATTTATTCTAGATTTATGCAAATGGGTATAAATCTGCCTCAACGATTCACAACCTGTGTCACTGCTCCCCACGATGTAATGTCCCAAATCATCTATTTCAACATCACCAGGATACAGGATACAAGAGAGTTTGGGATGGCGAATTGGAGATACAGAGGGAGGAGGAAGTTGCAGGGGTGAGTTTCCGAGAATGAGAGAGAGAGAGAGAGTTTAGAGACTAATCAACGCCTGCTCACTTGCACGGTCTCAGCCACTCTTATACATTTCTCCCACACACACTTACAGGTGGTCCCGGGGGCCACCAGCCAGCTCAGCGAGCTCGCTCATCCTGAATCGTAGCTCACCTCATAGCTGGGTCCTGCACAATCGTCTAGGTTGGCAAGACCAGGCGACTCGATGTCCGCCGACGTAGCCGGAGGCGTGACACACGACCAGAGAGGAAGTACCAGAATTAAGATGAGGTTACACTGTTAAAGCTAATGAAATGGGATATCTCATTTCTTGCCTATATTTTTTCCAAGTAAGAAATGGTTGGGATCCATCTCCGTGGCCCATACGAATATACGATGAGTCATCTGACTCATCTCACCTTACCTTATCAAGATTAAGTTTATGTGCCTTTATTTGGTTCTTTCGTACTCAACTATTTTTTCTTAAGTTTGTGCATTTGTTGTTCTATTTGTTCCGTGCTTGAGGCTAGAAATATTGTTATATTCATTTTCATAGCCATTAGCCTCTTTAGTCCGATAACATTTATAGTTTTTATAGATAATTTTTTTTCTGCAGATAAAATTTATGTCATTGTTTCTCGAGCAGGAACATGCTTTTTCAACTAATTTGGTTTCTCTAGGCCTTTAGTACCAGCCCCTGATTACTGAATGGCTCAAATGTCCAAACATGCTTTCCTATTCATTCACTATGTACACATTTTTATTCAATCTAAAGTCCCGCAGCAACGCGCGGGGTATTATCTAGTAAATTTATATGCGCAGTTGGTATTCTCAAGTAGATACTTTGCTTGAGTAACATCCTTAGCAGATGAAAAAGAAAGTGTGCCTCAGATTTCACTGAAGCATGAGTCCAAGAGCAAGTGCAACAACAACTGGGATGGAGAGGGCCTCTCACCTGGCGTCCCGGCCTCGATGACGACGATGTGGAGGTTGTGGCGGCTGCGGGGCAGGTCGACGACGAGTGGCACGCGTCAAGGCGCTGAAGCTCCGGCAGCGGCTAGGCGTTGAAGATCCGGCGGCACGCGTCGAGGAGGCGGCGGGCTCCTCCTCTCCTCTCGCCTGTCTCTGTGTCTCCTCCGATCTGTTCCGCGCGGGTGCCGGGGAAGATGCAGTGGGCGGCGTGGAGACGGAGACGCGTCGGGGTGGGGTCGGAGGGGGAGGAAGGGGAGGATGGGGAGAGGGAGGCGGCGGGAGCGCGTGGGCGGTTGCGGCGCAGTGGGTCGGACGACTAGCTATAGGGGGAGTGGATCTAGCGAGGGAGGGACGAAGGGATCGGGCGACTAGCTATAGGGGGGAAGATTACTAATGGCGCACCCCCTGGCGGTGCGCCATTAGAATGTTTTTTTTTGATAGCAATGGCGCACCACCGGGACGGTGCGCCATAAGTAATCTTTTTTTTAGATAGCAATGGCGCACCAGCCAGCGGTGCGCCATAAGTAATTTTTTTTATTATTATTTTTTGTTGCATCTAATAATTTTTTAGAAAATGAATATGAATATGAAACAGTAATAAATTTTTATAAAAACAGTAATAATTTTTAGTTGCATTCATTTGTGACGGTGGAGCGGGGGAGGGTGCGGGGGTCGTCGGCGGTGGTGGAGCGGGGGAGGGTGCGGGGGGTGCTCGGCGGCGAGGGGGATCTGGCGAGGGGGGATAGCGATCGAGATGGAGGGGGATCGAGATCGAGTGTCCTCATGAATATTCAATATTTTTTCATGAATTCAAAAAGTGCCCATGAAATTTAAAAATATTCATGAGTTCAAAAAGTGCCCATGAAATTTAAAAATATTCATGAGTTCAAAAAGTGCCCATGAAATACAATCGAGAAATGAAGGCTACAATTTAAATAAAATCGATCTTAGCTACCTAGCTATCTATTCACAATCTTCTTGCCCTTCTTTTTCGCAAATGGAGTTCTTCTGTGGAACGGACGTCCTTTAGGTAGGGTGGTCCTGCTTCTTCTTGTGGTGTATGCTGCTACTTCATCGTCGTCGTCATGTTCCATCTTCGGGTCGCCGTACTTGTCGAAGTCTTGCTCATTGGCGACTCCATCCAGTCCGATGATCTTCCTTTTGCCTCTCCTCACAACAACACGACTGGTCTTTGACGGGTCGGTAATGAAGAAGCATTGGTCCACTTGGGAAGCCAGTACCCATGGCTCATTTTTCGCGGTGACGTTTGCGCCCGCGGTCTTGGATTTGGCTTCGGGTATAACCATGGTGGTGAAATACCGGTCTTCTTTTAGGACGCTCTTGGCCCATCTGACACGGAACATCGGGACCTTCTCTCCAGCGTAGCTCAGCTCCCAGATCTCCTCGATCCTTCCGTAGTATCTGTCCTTGTCGTTACCGGTGTAGGATTCCATCGTTACCCCGGAGTTCTGATAACCATCGCTCTTCATGTCCTTGTCCTCGGTGTAGAATGTGTAGCCGTTGATATCGTTCGCCTCATAGGTCATCAGGTTGTGCTCGGCGCCCTGTGACAAGGCGAATATGAGTTGTTCTTCCGCGGAAGAATCCTCATGTAAAGGGTACGACAGAAGCTTCTGCTTGAACCAATGCGTGAAACATGAGTTGTGCTCTTTGATTATATCTCCGTCCGTCCTCTGTTGGCCTCGGTCATTGTACGTCTTCTCAATAAGGTTTTGTGCTCTACCACCCAAGGATCGACCACGTCTATGTGTTGTAGCGCGACTAGGTTTGCTCTTTCAAAGTCGGCGAGTTGACCCTCGAAGTCGACATGCATTTCGCGGCGACCCTCGCGGTGACCCCATCCAGCGAGCCTGCCGAGGTGCCTGTTGACGGGCAGACCAACGGGGTTCTCGATGCCTAGATAATTCGTGCAGTAGGAGATGCACTCTTCGGTCAGAAAGCCCCTGGCTATGCTTCCCTCTGGACGTGACATGTTGCGAACGTATCCTTTGATGACACCATTCATCCTTTCGAACGGCATCATGCTGTGCAGGAACGTCGGCCCGAGTTGGATGATATCCTCCATGATATGGACCAGAAGATGCACCATAACGTCGAAGAATGCGGGCGGGAAGTACATCTCAAGCTCGCATAGTATCACCATGATCTCTTCCTGTAGCCTTCTGAGTTGCCTCACGCCAACCGACTTCCGAGAGATGACGTCGAAAAAGTTGCATAGGCCAAATAGCGTTTCACGGACGTGCGCGTCCATGATCCCACGGATTGCAACTGGAAGTATCTGCGTCATCAGCACGTGACAGTCATGAGACTTCATCCCGCTGAACTTCTGCTTCGCTGGGTCTAGGTATCTGCTTATCTTCCCCGCGTAACCGTAAGGAAGTTTTACTCCTACGAGGCAGGTGAAAAACTGCTCGATCTCCTCCTGACTTAGAGTGAAGCACGCGGGAGGGTAGTCATTTACGGTCTTCTTGGCCTTTTTGCCTTTGCGATGACTTTCTGTGTCCTGCTTCGCCTCATCATCATCATCATTAGCGTGAAGCTCCTCCCTGATGCCCATTGATTTCAAGTCTGCCCTTGCTTTCGGCCCATCTTTGGTCCTCTCTGGCATGTTGAGCAGGGTACCAAGCAGACTCTCGCACATGTTCTTCGTGATATGCATGACATCAAGGCTGTGAGGCACACGGTGGATCTTCCAGTACGGCAAGTCCCAGAAAACAGACCTCGTTTTCCATACCTTCAGCAGCGGCTCTGGCGCCTTTCGCTTCTTTCCCGGCTCTGGCGCCTTTTGCTTCTTTCCCGGCAGTGGGCAATCTTTCCAATTTTTCAACAACTCGTCTATTTCCTCGCCGCTCCTCGTACGCGGGCGTCTTCGGGGTTCGGTTTCACCATCGAACAGATCCTTGCGTTTTCTCCACGGGTCATCGTCGCGAAGCCACCTTCGATGTCCCATGAACACGGTTTTCGAAGACCTGGGATCTCTATCTAGCTGGCGATACGTTGTGTCATCCATGCACCTGACGCATCCAGAAAATCCGTGGACCACCTGCCCCGCGAGATATCCGTAACCGAGATAGTCGTGCACCGTCGTGAGCAGTGCGGCTCTCATAGGGAAATATTCTTTCTCTGCGGCGTCCCACGTATTGGCTGGCGTTTTCCACAGCGTGTCTAGCTCCTCTTTCAGCAGCCCCAGATACAGATTGATGTCGTTCCCTGATTGTTTCGGCCCTTCAATTAGCATACTCATGTGAATGTACTTCCTCTTCATGCACAACCAGGGGGGAAGGTTGTACATCCACACAAACACAGGCCAGGTGCTATGTGTGCTTCTCTGGCTGCCAAACGGATTGACTCCATCGGTGCTCGCACCCAGCACAATGTTCCTTGGATCGTTCCCAAATTCTGGGTCTTCGAAGTTCAACGCTTGCCACTGGCTCGCATCCTTAGGGTGACTCAGCATCTTGTCTTTTTTATTTATCTCCGGATCATTTCCGTCATCTTCTCGCTTCTTCTCCTCCCTATCCGCGTGCCAACGCAGGAGCTTGCTACCTTAGGGTCCGCGAAATACCGCTGCAGACGAGGAGTGATCGGAAAGTACCACACCACTTTTCGAGGAGCTTTCTTCCTTTTCTTGTATCGAGTGACGCCGCACACCGGACATATGGTAGACTCCGCGTGCTCGTCCCGATAAATGATGCAATTGTTCATGCACACATGGTATTTCACGTGCGGCAAATCCAAAGGACACACGATTTTCTTCGCCTCCTCGAAACTGGTCGGGCACTTGTTCCCCTTGGGAAGACGTTCGTGCCAGAATGACATGTTCTCGTCGAAGCATGCGTCGGTCATTTTGTGTTTTACCTTCATCTCCAGAGCCATGAGCGTTACTTTCAGGCGGGTATCCTCGGGCCTGCATCCTTCATACAATGGAGTAACCACGTCTATCTCCAGTTGATCCAGCTTGGTTTTCTCTCGGGCGGCAGCTCTTGCGTTATCCGTCTGCTTGAGAAGCAGCTCTTGAATATGAGGGTCCTGCACCCAGCCTCCATCGTCGTCTGCTCCGGCATCTTCATCTTCATGATCATGCCCTTCGTCTTGATCTTCCTCATCATCATGTCCGGCATCTTCTACATGATGACTGTGTACAGCATCACCGTCGTGATCATGTCCTGGAGATTCTTCGTCTTCTCGCCCGCCCTCGCTGCGGTGGTTGTCTTGCTGCCCTTCCTCATTTCTTGCCCGGCCCCCATGGACGACTTCATAGTCATCTTCATCACCTTGCCACCGATAGCCATCCATGAAACCACGCAAGAGCAGGTGGTCCCGCACCTGCCCGGAATCCGGGTCCGCAATAAGGCTCTTCAGCTTGCATCTTCGACACGGACATCTTATCTCCGTCTCGTTCTTTTGAAGCATCTCGGCCTTCGCGGAGCTCAAAAACCTATTCACGATGCCTTCGGTCATCGTGCGGACCATGGTCGCCTGCGGGGTAGAGCAAAATGATATTTTAGAACCAAGAAAAAATTTGGCATGACTTTCCCGAAAAATAGGACCAAAAAGAATGCATAGTGCCAAAATTCTCGCTGAAACGGAAATGAATTAACATTCCGGCAAAATATTGGCAACTATCGCATTTCAAATACCGGTACCTGCAAACACAAACATATATGCAACACCACAAACATATGCAATACCACAAACATACATAGATCTAGCTAGGCCATAAAAAGTGCATGTGCATGTTGTTGGAGGGAGAAAAAAAGTAGATCTAGCTACAACATAAAGATAGCTTTCCCCTTACTTACCTATCAAAAAAAGGTAATTTAACCACTTAATTTTGATGAATCTATGGTGCAAATGAGGTGAGGAGGAGGAGGCAGCCGACACAAGCTTGGAGGAGGAGGTGGAGAGAATGAAGTGGGGAAAGTGAGTGTGTAGGTGTGGCTGTCCAAAATATCTAGCTGGTCCCAGGTTACTAATGGCGCACCACCTACAAATGCGCCATTAGTAACCCTGGTTACTAATGGCGCACCAGCTGGTGGTGCGCCATTAGTAGTTTTGCAAAAAAATAATTAAAAAAAAATATAGTAGTGGCGCACTGTGTGGCTGGTGCGCCATTAGTATTTTTGGAAAAATAAAAAAATAAAAAATTTGTTACTAGTGGCGCACTCTGTGGCTGGTGCGCCATTACTAGTTAAAACTAGTAATGGCGCACTCTGGCATGGTGCGCCATTAGTATTTTTGGAAAAAGAAAATTTATTACAAGTGGCCCACCATGGGTCTGGTGCGCCATTAGTGTCTTTCACACTAATGGCGCAACAACACATGGTGCGCCACTGCTATATAGTAGTGGCGCACCACATGTCTGGTGCGCCATTAGTGGCCATATCATCTATAGCCCTTTTCCTAGTAGTGTACACTATAGGAAAAATAAGAAACAAAACTCCAAAGTAATTTTAAGGTCCCAAACATGATTCTCATGATGCTTCGATTAACGCTTTAGGTGCTCTTTTTATATATCATGATGTTTCGTAATCACGTATAAACTCTCTATTTGTGATCATGATGTCTTATATACCTGAATGTGCCATATATTCAGCTAAAACCAAGAATTGCGAGTCCAGGACTTAATTAGTCAAGCCGAGGTTGAGACTCATAGGCTAATCATGACTAGTCTAGACTACTTCTTGACTCGCTGACATGGTACTGTAGTACTCAACTACTAATACCTTGTATGTAGTATATGCTATATATTGCAGTACAATATACAATAAAAATTGATTTGATCCAGAGGAGGATCACAACAGCATAGGAGAACAGTAAGGGGAGGAGAACAACATCAGAGGGGTGGATCTAGGGGGAGCAGAACCAGGAGAGGGAGAGCTTCGTAATGCCCTTGGCCACCACTGGAGGTTGTGGTGGGTGGCAGCGGTGGCGGCGGCTCATTGTGGAGCGAGCCCCAAAAGCAAGGTACGCAATTTTTTCCTCTTGGCCGAAAATTTCGCGTCTTGCATGCCCTTTCTGCCTACCCTTTCCCACTGCACAATGGGCCCGTCTTCCATGGAATGAAATAAAAGGCGCACTTTTCTTCATGCTTTTTTGGGTTTGAAGGAGAGTATGTGGTGTCAACCGATAATGTTTATTATCCATTTCTTTTTGCTAGAAAATGCAACTTCCCCTAGGGTACACTATTTATTGCTTTTCTATCCCTTGAGTAAGCTAATGAGCTCTAGGTAAAATCGTCGATTCTAGTAGTGATAGATGCATCAAAATGTCCTAGCCGCCTTGGATAAATGAGATTCACATGTGGGGACTAAATTTACTATCCAGAATACATGCATGATCAACTGCCAGCATGGCTATATTGCTTTTGTGACAATTAATGGTGATAAGTAGGTGGGCTTGGCCAAGAAATTATTAACAACAAACAGAACCATGGTACTTTGGGGAAATCATAAATATAAAACACAATTTCAAATTATCCATCCAAGTGCAATTATTTTTAATAGAGGAATCCAAAGTAAGAAAAAAAGGGAAAGGATAATTGGCTTTTCTTCAATTGCCAAATAGACAAAGTCCATACAGAGCTAAAATTAAAAGATTTGTATTCAAAGTTGAATTTAAACATGGCATGAAGATTAAAATAAATATTATCATCTTGATTATTATTTTCAACATGCCATGTGTAGCAACAAAGGGAAAAAGTCTGCAAAATATGTAATGTAGAAGTGGTAAAATAGAAATCATATTGAGTCTATGGTTTGGCATATCATGTGGCAGAGTGGATGCATCCATGGATTGGTGGCCACTCAAGAGATGCAATAGAAACGAGAGGCATATTAGAAATTAGTTTGTAAGTCTATTTTGTGGCGAGAAAGATTTTAAGTTTGTTCTTTGTTTTACCTTGATAGATTGCTCATCTCACCAACACCGATCATTTGTTTTCATAGATATATGAATATCCTTACCAAAAAATACACTTATTTGAAGGATTTCTAACACAATTCCAACAATGATTTATGTACATTTTGGCTACAATACTTTTATATATTTTAGACCCTCTATATTTTAGACCATAAATCGATGCTGCTATAGGGGCCAATCTACTACATTAGAAAGGTGGGAAAACATGTTACTATGTTCTTCCACATTGGCTAAATTATCACAATTGTTGATCGTGACGAGTAAGAAATTATAGCGGCTTAGGCGGCACCATTTGGATTATCATAAAATATTTCATTTTCACATACTTCATATGAAGTTCATACGTAAATAGTAGGAAGATGAGATTTTTGTTTTTGTGTGCATTACATATAAATTCCATGGATAAATGAGGGGAGTCAGAGCAAAAAGCGATGGGTTAGTAGAGTATTTACCAACAAACCATGTGCATAGTGTCCTTTTCTATTTTTTTGTTTTCTTTTTCATAATGTCTTTGTACTAAAGTCTAATCATGTTGTGTGGAATTAATTTTTTTATAATTCACTATGGGGCCAATAATTGATGGACATAAAAATACAAGATAAGTTCATGCTTTTTAAGATGTGGCTACATGGTATTGTGTAAAAAAATAGCGACATAAACGGGAGTTTTATTCCATAGAGATAGGGTTACAATCTAGCAGCAAAAGAGCCTCAATACACGAAGGTCCACGGTGTAACCAGCCAAACGATCTACCACCCTATTTTTTTCACGACTAATTTTCTGGGGAATAAACTCCCTGTCTCAAGAACTTACTCTCAACAACTAAATTACCATACGCTGAGTGATCCAGGCTATCGTCCATGAGATTTGTCAATGATGTCGAGGAATCAGACTGCACAATGATCAGGCCCTACAGGTGCTGCTTGGTCAATGCCATGTCTTGCATCAATGCATGAATCTCAGCCTCAAGAGCATCATTACAGTTGAAGAAAAATCGATATGCCACGAAGATAACACTCCCATCCTGTCTCCGGAGTATCATACCTGTGGCTGCTGAACCATCGGTAGCTGAAAAAGCTCCAGCCACCGAAAGAGCTACCTGATCCACGGGAGGTGGTGTCCACGGCAGGGAAGGTATTGAAACCTTGATCACCAGTGAGGGAATCAAATCTCCGCAAGATATTTTCCCCTTCATAATTTTGTTAGTAGTGTATAACCTTGACAGCCACAACGAAGTGAAGTAGCTTTACAGGAAATCAACGGAAATTTTTGGTGGCGGAGCTTCCTTGCCATAAACAAAATCCGTACATATGCTCTTAATCCACCAAATCAACAGGATTATCATATCCCGCACAGTGTCATTGCATCCAGCTAGCAAATTAAGTAACCATTACGGTCCTGTATCAATCAATAGCTGAAGTCTACTACACAACTTTATTCTTGTAGACTCGTGTTGGGCTTCCAACCGCAGAGTTTTGTAGGACAATAGCAATTATCCCTCAAGTGGATGATCTAAGGTTTATCAATTTGTGGGAGGCGTAGGATGAAGATGGTCTCTCTCAAACAACGTTGCAATCAAATACAAGAAATCTCTTGTGTCCCCAACACACCCAATACAATGGCACATTGTATAGGTGCACTAGTTTGGCGAAAAGATGGTGATACAAGTGTAGTATGGATAGTAGATATAGGTTTTTGTAATTGGAACAATAAAAAACAACAAGGTAGAAAGTAACAAAAGTGAGCAAAAACAGTATTGCAATGCTTGACAATAAGGTCTAGGGTTCATGCTTTCACTAGTGCATTCTCTCAACAGTGCTAACATAATTGAATCATATAACAATCCCTCAACATGCGACAAAGAATCACTCCAAAGTTCTTATCTAGCGGAGAACATAAGATGAAATTGTTGTAGAGTACGAAACCACCTCAAAGTTATCCTTTCCGATCAATCTATTGAGCTATTCCTATAAGTGTCACAAACAGCCCTAGAGTTCGTACTAGAATAACACCATATGATACACATCAACCAACTCTAATGTCACCTAGATACTCTAATGTCACCACAAGTATCTGTGAGTTGATTATTCGGTTTGCATCAAACAACTTCAGATTCATAATATTCAATCCAACACAAAGAACTTCAAAGAGTGCCCCAAGATTTCTATCGGAGAAAGTAGGACGAAAACATGCATCAACCCCTATGCATAGATTACCCGAATGTCACCACGGGAATCCGTGAGTTGAGTGCCAAAACATACATCAAGTGAATCAATATAATACATCATTGTCACCACGGGTATTCATATGCAAGACATACATCAAGTGTTCCCAAATCCATAAAAGTATTCAATCTGATAGTAGTGAAACCTCAAAGGTAAAAACTCAATTCATCACAACAAGATAGAGAGGGGAAAACACCATATGATCCAACTATATTAACAAAGCTTGCGGTACATCAAGATCGTGCCAAATCAAGAACACGAGAGAGAGAGAGAGAGAGAGAGAGAGAGAGAGATCAAACACATAGCTACTGGTACAAACCCTCAACCCCGAGGGTTTACTACTCCATCTTCGTCAAAGAGGCCGCCTGGATGATGAAGATGACCTCGGGCAGGGTGGCGGAACAGGGTCCCGGTTGAGTTTTCGTGCCTACAGAGGCTTGCAGCGGCGGAACTTCTCATCTAGGGTTCTTTTCGGTGATGGGGTATTTATAGGAATTTTTTGCGTCGATCTCATGCCAAGGGGGCCCACGAGGGAGCGACAAGCTCGGGGGGCGCGCCCTAGGTGGGGGCAGGCTTGTCGTGCCCTCGTGGCTCTTCTATCCTGGCTCCGGTGCTCCGTGAGTCTCTTCTGGTCCATAAAAAATCACCGTAAATTTTCAGCTCATTCCGAGAATTTTTATTTCTGCACAAAAACGACACCACAATAGTTCTGCTGAAAACAATGTCAGTCCAGGTTAGTTCCATTCAAATCATACCAAAAACCATATAAAATTGTTGTAAACATGGAATGAATACTTCATAAATTAATTATACATACATTGGAGATGTATCAATAGCTCACTGTCAGGCAATGGCCAGACTTTGCGCATAAAATCCCAAATGGATGCAGCGTGATTGAATGTAACAAGAGCATGGAACGAGCTCCCCACCTCCACACCACGCATCGGACAAGTGTTGTGCGTCGATAGATACATGTAGGTTTTACATTGGTTCGTTGCCAACGCCCTAGATACTGTTTTCCACGCCACAATTTTCATTTTTTGTGGTACTGATGCATCCCAAACACGTCACCAAATAAAGCGGTCGCCCTCAGGACAGTAGCTCGACGCACCTCCCGCAAATATTTCATCATGCGCAGCTGTTGCTAGTTGTACGCGCTCTTCACAGTAAACCGACCATCCCTCTCAGTAAACCTTGCCAAGAAATTATGTCTATTCCGAGGAGATGTTCTAATTTTAACAATCTCCACTATATCCATGTGCCAAAAGTGTTGTAGTAACTATTGCATGTTCCACGCGCCATGTTCATCTAGGAAGTCAGCAACCCAATTGAACCGACAATTTCGTTTAGGGGAAATGAGATGGAAATTCTTACCACGAGGGATCCAGGGGTCCCTCCACGTGAGGATTATAGAACCATCACCCACACGCCATATTAATACTTTTTAACGAGGTCAAGGACATGCTCGATCCCCTTCCACACTGTTGACGCATTACCAGAGAAAAGCGTATCCAGCAGGTTACCTCGGGGATAGTACTTGGCATGCAGAAGGTGGGCACATAGGTTGTCTGGACTATCAATTAATCTACAAGCTTGTTTGGCGAGCAAGGCCTAGTTAAAGGCCCTCATATATCTAAATCGCATGCCACCCTTCAACTTAGAGGGGCTTATTCTATCCCAACTCAGCCAAGACATCTTCAATTTACCCTTCTCAACTCCCCGCTAGTATTGTCGCATTAACCAGGTCAAATCATCACAAACAGAGGTCGGTAGGTGAAAAACGCTCATCACATAGGTGGGTATAGCTTGAGCAACAGATTTGATCAAAACCTCTTTATCACCTGACGATAAATATTGTTCACTCCAATCCACCAACCTTTTACTCATACTTTGTTGGAGGGTTTCAAACCTTCCTTTATGCATTCTACCTGCAGGTACTGGCAGCCCCAAGTACTTAGGATCAAAAACCTCTTGAGTGATATCTAGGATGCTCTTTACTTTTTCCCCAACATTAGCCAAACAGTTATCCGAGAACACGATGGAACACTTTGCCGGGTTAATAAGTTGACCCGTCGCCGATGCATATGTGTTCAACAAACCTTTTACAATGGATGCTTGCTGGTTCGTCGCTCGAAAAACAGCATGGTATCATCCGCAAACAAGATATGAGATATAACTGGTGCTCCACGATAAATCTGGAGCCCTTCCAGTCCTTCCTCCGCAATTGACTTATTGATGAGAGTAGAAAGCGCATCAACAACAAAAAGAAATAAGAAAGGAGACAATGGGTCACCTTGTCGGAGACCCCTGGATGAGGTAAAGTTATTCAAAAGCTTCCCATTGAACTTGACAGAATATTTCACCGAGGATACACAAGACATAATCCATGACTAACATACATATATACATGTAAAAATCTTAATATGAAAATACCTAGTATATCTAGCCGTGTAAATGCGCGGTCACCTCGCTAGTTCCAATTATTTTGAAACGGGGTAATATCTGACAAGATTATGTAAAAAAATAAGACCTGTAATTTGGCGTGAATGCCCAGTCACACTAAAGTGCCAGGAGCTGTTCGTTGGTCTAGTCGTGCAGCGTATTGAGCATGCTCCACCCAGTGCTGCGCTGGATCAGGACGAAGCTCAAAAATAAAAGAATACTAGAAGGGATTCACGTGCTTTGCTGTGCCGTTGTTTTTAGGCACTGTTTTTCTTAGCATTATCATGGTGGTTCATATAAGAAATAATTTATTGGTCAGCAAAAGTTTCTATCTAGTCACTTGCTTACAGAATGTAAGACGAACAAAATGAAGAATGTGTTACAAAGTTAAGTTGTAATAAGAAGACATGGACTAAGTAAAAGGGAACATTAGTAAGTAACCACTTTTTCATATTTGTTCCTGCAAGCTATTCTAATAGCACCTTCAACAACTGTTGGAAGCATTATTGTCCACTAATAATATTGATTTGGCTTGCTTTTGGTCATTCAAGAGTTGCTTCAATCAATGCAATGTGAGAAACTCTTGGTTGTTCTTTGTTGCTTAAGTCAAGGTAATGTGAAGACACAGGTACAATTCAGTGATATCCATGCATTTCAAAAGGATGCAACTTATCAGTTTCCAATGCTTCTTTTGGGACTGAAACATGTTCCAAGTTTGGTATAAACAATATTTGATGTATTGTTGACTTCTGCATCCTTTTTAACCCAAAAACTGAAATTCCTATAGGGTGAGGTTTTTGTATCACCAAAGATCTTTACTTTTCAGACGTGTGCGACAAAACAATGTGAATTCATGGCTCTCACCATCGAATCGCTTACCCTGTTAGCAAATGAAAAATCATGAAATTGTGGATCTCCAACTGCGTGATTGTAAAGACATAAGGTATAAGTGTACATAAATCATAAACTTGATGAATGTGAATATTCAAACACCTAGAAACATATGAAACTCTGTTGGCAATTATCCATAAACTTCATATCATACTAGTAACTGAGGTACACTACAGATAAAAAATGTGATATTGTACTATAAAACTATACAGTAGAGGTAACATGGAGAGTTTGTGTCATATAGATCATTAGAAGTGTTGCTTTATTCAGTACTTTGTGTCATCAACTTATTTTTATTGTTATTTTTTCGGAGAATAAAATGCCCCATGTGCCGCCACACATACATGTTAGATTATTCGGTCCTGCTATTTCAAAAGAAAGTTCAATTGATCTATGGTACGAATCAGCACAGCAGGCCAAGGGCTCTAATTGGAATTTGTAAGCAATAAAAAGTTGGAGACCACTCAAGGAAGAAGCACTAATGTAAGAAACTAAACTGGATCTTGCTTAAACAAAGCTAGGGGATGCATTTTAGTTATCTTGAAGTCTAAACTCTGAAACAAACATATCTGATTTGCATTCTCTAAAAAAAGGAACTCCACGCAATGAACCAATTTCAGATATAATCCAGACTGCAATACATACTCTATTGTCCACGTTAAGTCTCAGATCATAACACATGATGAACGAAGATCAGTAAGCACATATATTTTGTCAGAACCATATGCCGATACCAAGGAATATGAGAAGTTTATTATGCTAGAAATTTGTTTCTTATCTACTCTAGAAATTTATACCAGATAACTGTATAACATGAATAATATTCGATCTTATGCCCTTGAGCATTCCTTCATGAGTGATATCTCATCAATATATCTTAACTTGTTTAGACCTTCATTAATAAATCTCCAGGGAGCAATAACTGGATGTAACCTCCCTCGAGGTCAAGTGGTGGGAATGATGGTAGAGGAGGCGTTATTGTAACACACTATTGTAAATTCCTTCATGGAAACCAAACCTAGGTGAAAATATATTTTTATTGAACTACAGAAGCAACAAATTCACAGATATTGTTATTGTTGCAATTGGCCTGGATTAATACCTCACTAAATAATGTGAAATAGTAAAGCATACAATTTGTAAAGCAGCTTCTCACTAATTGGTGATCCATTGTAGAGCCAATGTTCTACATAAAAGTGTGGTGTTGTGGTTATTTATAAAAGCACAATAAATAAGTAATGGAAAATATGGTCTATGATGGCAAACAATTACTTATATAATCTTGAGATGATTTAATATGTTTGATCATATTTTATTTCAAGTTAGTTGTTGAGTGTTGACAGAAGTTTCTTCTGTAAAAAGTAGCTTCCCAACACTACACTCTCTTCCCTATTCTAAACAGAGACATTACAAATCTGTAGCACATCTAAAAGGCACAAATCTGTTCGTTTACTTACATAAATGATATCGCTGATGCTTATGACCTTTTTATGGAATTTAGAAAGTTGCAGTTGCTGAAGGGAAACATGAGCATCTTCAGCATGGGCTATTAGTGGCATTAAAAACACCAATTGTATTATCCAGAACCAACACCTACACCATCATAAAATTACTACACTAGTGTCAAAAACGCAAATAAAAAATCTAGCTCATGGCTCATCGCTTCCTGCCACTACAGTACTTAGTAAGTATTGAATAAAACTAAGCTAGCTAGTGAGCAATATGTAACATAACTCCAAGAGCAATAGTACAAAAGTGTGAGGAGGGGAGGGTGCATGGATGGGCTGGTGGTCAGGGTCTCAAGGAATCACGACCTTTTTTTTTGCTGCCTCCTTAGGGGATACAAGTAGTAGTATCTGTTCAGACCCACATACACGCACACCACACGCACACACACCGCGCTCACACACCCTGCTGGGAGCCTAAACTACCACACGCACACACACCGCACTCACACACCCTGCTGGGAGCCTAAACTAGACCTACAACCTATATCCAGAGCGCCCGGTACAGGATTTCTATGTCTTCATGGGGCTCACAAGCGCGGAGAGAGGCTTCTTATTAGCGGAATATTGTTCCTGTGAACAGTCCCACAGAGTACCACTAGTAGAAAAAGGCCCATTTGTCTCGGTTCCAGAGGCCCATTTGTCCCGGTTTTGGAACCGGGACTAAAGGGTCAAGACTAAAGCCCAATACCTTTAGTCCCGGTTCGCCTACGAACCGGGACAGATGGGGCTCCACGTGGCCGCTGCGGCTTGCCCAGGCAGGAGGGCCTTTTGTCCCGGTTGGTAGCACCAACCGGGACCAAAAAGGGCTGGGGTTTTTTTTGAAAGGGGGGGTTTTGGGGGTTTTGTAGGGTTAGTTTAGGGGTTTCATATATTGTTAGCTAGGTAATAGAGAGAAGTGACCTCTCTTATCTCCGTGCTTGGTCGACGCTACATACTATACGTATAGAGAGAACTCCCGACACGCTAGCTAGTAAGGAAATGAAGGAAACCATTAAGTATACAAGATCATCATGAACATATATATACAGAGAGAAGTGATCGACCTCCTCCTTCTCCGAGAGATTGGTCGAACAACAAGTTTTTGTATATCTATCCGACGCTACTAGCTACATATATACAATATAAGTTCTCTTACAATCCCTAACATCTGATGTCAAGTTCCACATGGTATTCTCCGGCTTTATTGATGACGTGGTCAAGAAAGAATCCCGCCAATTCCTCTTGAATTGCTTTTATGTGATCTTGTGGTAGGAGTTCATCCCGCATCTGCCACATCTAATTTGAAGAAGGGGGTCAATACATATATATGAATGAAAATCAACACAAATGATGGTAATAAAATAAAATTGTGAATATTATTGCTTACGCACTTCATATTGTTTTTCAGAGTAGCCCCGCTCACAGGTCGTGTGGTGGATGAACTCGCAAATGTAGTATCCACAAAAATCAGTCCCGCCTTCCTGCCACAACCTCTTTACAAGAAATAGAGGTCAATCAAACTGATAAGCAAGCATGCTAAATGGTATTGATGAAACTAGCTAGAATCAATGGGAGATGCGCGGAACTAGCTAGTAGTACTTACTTTCGGGTGTGTAAATCGGAGCTCCCCCGACAGTCCCGGAGCTTTAGCGGTGAACTCTTTCCAAACCCTACCAGACAAAGAAAACAATTACTTGATATCAGGAAATGAACAAAGTTGCCAATATGGTGCAATAACGATCGATTGAACTTACTTCTCGAGCATTTTAGTCATGGCCGCATACTCCTTGGGATCTTTTCGTCTCGAGTCTAAGACGGTTACTAGTCCCTGCTCAAGCTTAATCTCTAGGAGAATAAAGTGGAAGCTGTGCACGCATGCATAACTCATCAATTACATTACTATAACCTCGAGTAATAAGGGAAACCGAATATGCACAAGACAGTAACACTCACTTGAAGTTGTAAGGAAAGAGTATTTTATCTTTGTTTTGATTTCAAAGCAACGATTGTAGCAAGTTGGCCTCGGTTTCTTTGGCATTATATTTAACCGTCCATTCATCTATGAGATTTGTGTTAATGAACCCAATATCATAGATTTGTGCTTTTCTGCATTCGACGATCTTCAATCTGCATAATATAGTGAGGATAATTATATATACATGCAATGAAAGAGCTGAGCTATATATAGAGACTTAATTACAGAAGTAGTACTTACAGACAGTAGCAAGTGACAATTATTTTATCGAGGGCCTTTTGATTGAAAAACTGGAAGAACTCCTCAAATGGAACAGACAACAGATCAATTCCAACGAGGTCGTGCTCCTCTTTAACTCTCAGCGTCAAAGTATCCTTCCCAGACTCCTTGCAGGTGTCCATGTACCACTCATGGAATCTTCGCATCATCGTTGTTAGAGGAGGATGACCAGGTTTGACGAGAGGCTTCCCGTGCCGGTATTTGTGTTCGTCCACCTCCATTATATCAAAATGTGCATCGTCGGGCAGGTAATCTGCAGGATTGGTACTGGGCACCATCCCCGGATGATTAGCGACGATATCGCTAGACACCTTGAGCGGGGGGCACGATTGGTTCGCTTGTTCGCCGAGCTGGGGAATTTTTTTTCCCACTTCTTCGTTCTGCTAACCTTCCATCACTGCAAGTACTTCCCGGCCGCTCCGCTTCCTGATATGTACTTTCAATAATGCGCTCATAGTTGGTTTGCGGCGGAGACGGTGGTGGCCGCTTCAGGGCATCGAGAGTAAGCTTCGCTTTCACCGGATCTATCTTCTCCTCTGGAGGTGGAGGTTTCTTTGCAAAAAAGTCCCTCACTTGGGCTTTACAGATCTCCGCGTTTTCCTCCTCGGTCATCTCGTATGGTAACTTATCTAGAGGCTTGAGAGATGGACCTAATCTGTATTGCCTCCCGCCTCTGGCTGTACTGCTAGACGCCGGAGCGGCGGCGTCTCTCTTCCGTTGCTACTGACGAGTAGTAGAAGGACGCGGAGTGCTCCGATGCGCCGGAGCAGCCGGAGCGGCGGCTTCTGTCTTCCACCGTTGCTGACGAGGCGGAGGAGGAGGTGGGCTACTCGGACGCGCCGGAGCAGGCGGAGAAGGAGGCAGAGTGCCGCCCTCATGCGCCGGAGCAGCCGGAGAAGGAGGCGAAGTGCCCTGATCACTCATCGGAGGAGGAGGAGGAGGAGGCCGAGTGCCCTGACTCGCCGGAGGCGGAGGCGTCCAGTTCGGAAGCTTGATGTGCTCCTTTCGCCATAGACATGGAGTCTTCAGAGCAAGACCCAGCTGAGTATCCCCTTCACCTGTAGGGTGGTCAAGCTCGAGCTCCTCAAATCCCTCCGTTACTTCATCCACCATCACAACAGCATAGCCTTGTGGAATCGGACGGCAGTGAAAAGTTGCGTCGGGTTCAGGAGGTGCAACAGAGCCGACAGCCACCTTGACTTTGAGGTGCTGCCATTGTGTCATAAGCTGGCAATGCTGAGCCTCCGTGATAGCATCCACGGGGTACCTAGGAGCCGTGAAGTCAGGCTGCTGAACGAGCTCGGTGGAAGCCACGCTGCTTCTCCGTTGCGATGGCGGGGTAGCTTCTGGGGTAGCTCTGGCACCTCGCTGGCTCTCAACTTGTTCCTCTAGCTTTTGTACCCTTGCATTCAGCTTCTGCAGTTCGCTCTGCTCCAGTTTCCTCTTCCTCTCCCGGGTTTTGTAACCGCCTGCGCCGGGAAACGCAACCTTCCACGCAATGGAGCCTGGCGTGCCTCGTGTTCGTCCAGGGTGCTCAGGATTCCCGAGGGCCTCGGTCAGCTCGGCATTCTCTCTGTTGGGAATGAACGTCCCTTGCTGCGCTGCGGCGATACACTTCTGAAGCTTCTTGACGGGTATTGCAAGTTACTCGTCCGTCCAAACGCACTTCCCTGTTTCAGGGTCCAAGGTTCCCCCAACCCCGAAGAACCAAGTCCTTGAACGGTCTGGCCAGTTCAATGTCTCTGGTTCGACCCCTTTAGCAAGCAGGTCATTCTCAGCTTTGTCCCTTAGCGGCCGGGCTTTGAGGTAGCCACCTGACCCCGTGCGATGGTGAAACTTCTTCTTTGCAGCATTTATCTTATTTATCTCTGACATCTTCTTTCTCTTGTCCAATGTCTTGTAGGCCACAAATGCTGGCCAGTGATCTCTTATCTTCTCAAATCGGCCGGTGAATTCTGGAGTCTTCCCTTTGTCGACAAACGTTGATTTCAACTCATTCTTCCACCTCCTGAATAGATCTGCCATCTTCTTAAGAGCACACGCCTTGACCAATGGCTCTATAACTGGCTTATCCGGATCCTCCTCTGGCGGTAGGGTGAAATTTGCCTTCAGCGAGGTCCAAAGATCATCTTTCTGTCTATCGGTGACATAAGAAACTTGAGGGTCTTCATTCTTCTTAGGCTCATTCCATAGCTGGATGCTGATCGGGATGCTGTCCCTAACAATAGCTCCGCACTGAGCGGAAAATGCATCCTTGGTCCGCCTCGCTACAATCGGCTGGCCATCGTTCGCGATTGCTGTGATCATGAACCTTTCATCCTGACGCAACCTTTTCTTCGGGCCTCGTCTCGTTACCGAAGTTTGGCTCGATCCGGAGGGCTTTAAAAGAAGAAAGAAGAGTTAATATATGTACATACCAAAACAATTAATGCATCAATTAGCTAGTCAGCATAGGCTTAATTAATATATATACCTCGCCGGACTTTGCAACAGCTCCCTCCTCCGTTCGATCACCGGAGCCATCATCATGGTCTCCTTCTTCCTCCGGCATTCGGTCACCGGAGCCATCATGATCATGTCCTTCCTCCTCCATTGTTCAATCACCGGAGCCTTCACCCTCTCCTTCCAGACAATCGGTGTCATTGAGATACGACAAGACATCACCTCCGCCGAGGATGATGTCCCCCAACAACTCTTTTGTTTCCAAGTCTCTTTGTTGATCCATAGTTTCTGCAAATATTACAACATGGCAATTAATATACAAACATGAGAGATGGATATATTAGTGGCAAACATAGACCTAGCTAGCTAATCACAACAAGGAATATTAATTAGTGGCCTCGACGCTTCTACGGTTTGGGGTGGCCTCGACAACGCTTCTAGGGTTTGGGGTGGCCTCGACAACGCTCTTTTAAATTGGTAAATTTGGGTGGCCTCGACCCTTCTAGGGTTTGGGGTCGCCTCGGCAACGCTTCTAGGGTTTGGGGTGGCCTCGACGCTTCTAGGGTTTGGTCGGGCGAGAGGGGGTTGATCGACGTCCCCCCTCATGTTGAAGAGTTACCGGAGTTCTCTCATGAATGTCCGACGTCCGGACCACCTCTCTCATGAATGTCAAACAAGGGATTTAACAAAATGGCGCCATTCTGGATGTGCAGAAAATGGTCCATATTTTTCCTGATCTCATCTACCCTTCTATATGTCACGTTGTCAGTGTCAAAGGATTCAAGAAAACCATGGCTTCATCATTAGCCGGAAGTAACAGGCGCATAATGGTACGAAGCTCTCCAAAATTGTTTTGGAACGGAGTCCCGGATAGGATAATTAGTTTTTTGGTACGAAGTTCAGCAAGAGACTTCCGAATATCGCTATTTGGAAGGCCTTTGCTGAAATTCGTACCAAAAAGCGAATTATTCTATCCGGAACTCCGTTCCAAAACAACTTTGAAGAGCTTCGTAGCATCATACGCCTGTTACTTCCGGCTAATCATGAAGCCATGGATTTCTTCAATACTTTGACAGACAACGTGACATATAGAATAATATATATATATATATATATATGAGATCAAAAAAAAATTGGATCAACTTGTGCACATCCATAATGGGGGCATTCTTGATAAATCTATGGCAAAAGTCAAACTTTGACATATGATCAAATATTGTTGCATATGTCAAAATTCAAACTTTGACATATGATCAAATGTTGCATATGCCAAAATTCAAACTTTGACATATGATCAAACTTTGATATATGATCAAATGTTGCATATGTCAAAATTCAAACTTTGACATATGATCAAACTTTGATATATGTCCACCGCGATATAAAATGATACATAGACTTGTTCGGGCGAGAGGGGGTTGATCGACGTCCCCCCTCATGTCGAAGTTACCGGAGTTTTCTTCTAGTGGTTTGGGTGGCCTCGAGAGTTTGTCGGGTAGGGGCGGGAGGGGGTAGGAGATCGACAACGCTTTTTTTCTAGGGTTTGGGTGGCCTCGAGAGTTGGTCGCCTGGTATATCGAGAGGGGGGTGAACATTTTACCTTAGTAACTTAGAAAAAAAATGTTATCGGGGAGGGGGTATATCGACCCCCCCCCCATGTCGAAGTTATCGGGGAGGGGGTATATCGACAACGACATACATACATGGAAAAAAATGATATCCATCTATACATACATAGCCACATACATATATGCATGGAAAAAAATGCTATGAACAAAAAAAATACATATATGAACAAAAAAATGCTATGAACAAAAAAATTAATACACTTATGAACAAAAAAATACATATATGAACAAAAAAATGCTATGAACAAAAAAATTAATACATATATATATGAACATCCATACATACATATAGCTACACACATACATATATACATTATATATATATGAACAAAAAATCATCATATAAAAAATGAAAAAAAAACGGGCGGCGGCGGCTCACAGCGGGGGCGGCCGGCGAGGGCGACGGCGGGGGCGGCGAGGGCGTCAGCGACGGCGACGGTGGGGGCGGGCCGGGGCAGGGGCGTGGCCGGGCGTGCTCGGGGGCGGCGACGACGGCGACGGTGGGGGCGGGCCGGGGCGCAGGGGCGCGGCCGGGCGCGCTCGGGGGCGGCAGACAGCGACGGCGTGGGCGGCGGACGGCGTCGGTGTGGGTTCGGGGTGGGGCACGGGCACGGGCGACGGCGTCGGCGTCGGGGCAGCCTGGCGGCGTCGAGGAGGTCGGCGTCGTCGGGGGCGGCAACTGCGAGATGAAAATGAAAATTTTCACAAGTGTTGGTTATATACCCAACCCTTTGGTCCCGGTTCGTGGCACCAACCGGGACCAATGCCCCCCTTTGGTCCCGGTTCGTGCCACGAACCGGACTACAGTCTTCATTTTCAGCAGCCCAAAGGGCGGGAAGCAGAGACCTTTGGTCCCGGTTGGCGGCACGAACCGGGACCAAAGGTGGGCATTGGTCCCGGTTGGTGCCACGAACCGGGACCAAAGGTGGGCATTGGTCCTGATTGGTGGCACGTACCGGGACCAATGGTCTTGTGCTGCTGCCCGGGGCCAAAAGTTTAGTCCCACCTCGCTAGCTGAGAGGGCTCAAGAGTTGTTTATAAGCGCTCCTGCGCTGACCCTCTCGAGCTCCTCTCCAATGCAGGCTTACGGGCCTAATCGCACACTCCTCTGCCTGTGGGCCTACTGGGCCTGCTGCGGGCCTGAATCCTGGCCCAATGGGTTTCTAGTCGTATTTAGGACGTGGTGGCCCAGTAGGCAGCATTTTTTTTTAATTTTTTTCCAGTTTTTTTGTTTTCTTTGATGCTTTTTTTGTACTAACTAAATACTTACAGTTTTTCAGTGATTCTTTTTGCTTTTAGGTCACAAAAATTATAAACTTTCTGTTAGTGCCATTAGTTTTCAAATTTGAAAAAGTTTAAATTTGAATTCTTTTAAATTTGTGTGAATCACTAGTTTGTGAATAACTTTACTATAAAAATAGATTTTTGAGTGATTCTTTTTCCTGCTATTTAATATTATTGTGTTTTATCATTATATTCAATTTGGTAATTTTTAGGTTATTTTAAATGTCTGTTTTAATCAAAAACAGATTTTGTTATTTTAGTTTGCAAATAAAGTTTCTAACACAAAAATTTCTTTATGAAAATTCTTTTTGCTATTAATATTTTGAACAGAAATACTTTGATAATTTTAGTTGCATAAATTTTATATAATTTTAGTTTCAAAAATACTAGAGGTTTATAAAAGCTTTTTAGTTGATTCCTTTTGCTATTAGAGTTTTATAAAAGCTTTTTAGTTGATTCTTTTTGCTATTGAAGAATTTAGTTTTTGTTTTAGTTGATCATAACAGAATATTTTAATTGATTATTTTTAGTTCATTCTTTTTGCTATTAGTTCATTCTTTTTGCTATTAGTTCATTCTTTGAGCTAAAAACCCTGAAATTGAAAAGCACTTCAAATGAACTCTGAAAAGGTTGAAAGTTGGCATGGTATCATCATTTCACCCACATAGCATGTGCTAAAAAGTTGAGAGGGTTACGGTAAAAGATGGATGCACTTCGTGTACTAAATGGACAATCTCTTTCGAAGTATCAGGGTTTCGGACGAAAACTCATCTGTTACAAAGGGATTTCATTTTTTTGAACTTATTTGAACTCCAGACTTTTTGTGTGTTCAAAATGCACCATTCAAAGCCACATCATCAATTTTCAACCCTTTCTGACTTCATTTGTTATTTTTCATGCATTTACTAATTTTTTTTGAGCTATATGACCCTGAAATTGAAAAGCACTACAAATGAACTCTGAAAAGGTTGAAACTTGGCATGGTATCATAATTTCACCCACATAGCATGTGCTAAAAAGTTGAGAGGGTTACGGCAAAAACTGGATGCACTTCGTGTACAAAACGGACAATCTCTTTCGAAGTATCAGGGTTTCATACGGAAACTCGTCTGTTACAAAGGGATTTCATTTTTTGAACTTATTTGAACTCCAGAATTTTTGTGTGTTCAAAATGCACCATTCAAAGCCACATCATCAATTTTCAACCCTTTCTGACTTCATTTGTTATTTTTCATGCATTTACTGATTTTTTTGAGCTATATGACCCTGAAATTGAAAAGCACTTCAAATGAACTCTGAAAAGGTTGAAAGTTGGCATGGTATCATCATTTCACCCACATAATATGTGCTAAAAAGTTGAGAGGGTTACGGCAAAAACTGGATGCACTTCGTGTACAAAACGGACAATCTCTTTCGAAGTATCAGGGTTTCATACGGAAACTCGTGTGTTACAAAGGGATTTCATTTTTTTGAACTTATTTGAACTCCAGACTTTTTGTGTGTTCAAAATGCACCATTCAAAGCCACATCATCAATTTTCAACCCTTTCTGACTTAATTTGTTATTTTTCATCATAATAGTTGTGGAGAGAAAGTCTTCACTTTTTCTTCGCTTGTGTCCTTTGCTTATTGCGCCGTAACCATGGATATTCTTCATCGCTTAACAGGGTGCTTGGGTCAGCCTTGACTTTGATGGGAGGAATGTCATGAAACTTTTCATAATCTTCAGACATGTCTGTCTTGCCCTCCAATCCCACGATGTCTCTTTTTCTTGAAAGAACTATGTGGCGCTTTGGCTCATCGTATGATGTATTCGCTTCCTTATCTTTTCTTTTTCTTGGTTTGGTAGACATGTCCTTCACATAGAGAACCTGCGCCACATCATTGGCTAGGACGAATGGTTCGTCTGTGTACCCAAGATTGTTCAGATCTACTGTTGTCATTCCGTACTGTGGGTCTACCTGTACCCCGCCTCCTGACATATTTACCCATTTGCACTTAAACAAAGGGACCTTAAAATCATGTCCGTAGTCAAGTTCCCATATGTCCACTATGTAACCATAATATGTGTCCTTTCCCCTCTTGGTTGCTGCATCAAAGCGGACACCGCTGTTTTGGTTGGTGCTTTTTTGATCTTGGGCGATCGTGTAAAATGTATTCCCATTTATCTCGTATCCTTTGTAAGTCAATACAGTCGAAGATGGTCCCCTGGACAACGAGTACAGCTCATCAGAAATAGTGTTGGCACCTCTGAGACGTGTTTCCAACCAACTGCCGAAAATCCTGATGTGTTCACATGTAATCCAGTCGTCACACTGCTCCGGGTGTTTGGAGCGCAGAATGTTCTTGTGTTCATCGACATACGGGGTCACCAAGGTAGAGTTCTGTAGAACTATGTAGTGTGCTTGAGACCAAGAATGCTCGTCCCTACATATTATTGAGTCCCCTCCTAGCGTGCCTTTTCCAGTCAGTCTCCCCTCATACCGTGATTGAGGGAGGCCAATCTTCTTAAGGCCAGGACTGAAGTCAACACAAAACCCAATGACATCCTCTGTTTGATGGCCCATGGAGATGCTTCCTTCTGGCCTAGCGCGGTTACGGACATATTTCTTTAGGACTCCCATGAACCTCTCAAAGGGGAACATATTGTGTAGAAATACAGGGCCAGAACGACAATCTCGTTGACTAGATGAACTAGGACGTGCGTCATGATATTGAAGAAGGATGGTGGGAACACCAGCTCGAAACTAACAAGACATTGCGCCAAATCACTCCTTAGCCTTGGTAGGATTTGTGGATCGATCACCTTCTGAGAGATTGCATTGAGGAATGCACATAGCTTCACAATGGCTAATCAAACGTTTTCCGGTAGAAGCCCCCTCAATGCAACCGGAAGCAGTTGCGTCATAATTACGTGGCAGTCATGAGACTTTAGGTTTTGGAACTTTTTCTCTGGGATATTTATTATTCCCTTTATATTGGACGAGAGGTCAGACGGGACCTTCATACTGAGCAGGCATTCAAAGAAGATTTCCTTCTCTTCTTTGGTAAGAGCGTAGCTGGCAGGACCTTCATACTGCTTTGGAGGCATGCCGTCTTTTTCGTGCAAACATTGCAGGTCCTCCCGTGCCTCTGGTGTATCTTTTGTCTTCCCATACACGCCCAAGAAGCCTAGCAGGTTCACGCAAAGGTTCTTTGTCACGTGCATCATGTCGATTGAAGAGCGGACCTCTAGGTCTTTCCAGTAGGGTAGTTCCCAAAATATAGATTTCTTCTTCCACATGGGTGCGCGTCCCTCAGCGTCATTCGGAACAGATAGTCCGTCGGGACCCTTTCCAAAGATTACGTGTAAATCATTGACCATAGCAAGTATGTGATCACCGGTACACATGGCGGGCTTCTTCCGGTGATCTGCCTCGCCTTTGAAATGCTTGCCTTTCTTTCGACTTTGATGGTTGGTCGGAAGAAATCGACGATGCCCCAGGTACACATTCTTCCTGCATTTGTCCAGGTATATACTTTCGGTGTCAGCTAAACAGTGTGTGCATGCGTGGTATCCCTTGTTTGTCTGTCCTGAAAGGTTACTGAGAGCAGGCCAATCATTGATGGTTACAAACAGCAACGCATGCAGGTCAAATTCCTCCTGTCTGTGCTCATCCCACAGACGTACACCGTTTCCATTCCACAGCTGTAAAAGTTCTTCAACTAATGGCCTTAGGTACACATCAATGTCGTTGCCGGGTTGCTTAGGGCCTTGGATGAGTACTGGCATCATAATGAACTTCCGCTTCATGCACAACCAAGGAGGAAGGTTATAGATACATAGAGTCACGGGCCAGGTGCTGTGATTGCTGCTCTGCTCCCCAAAAGGATTAATGCCATCCGCGCTTAAACCAAACCATACGTTCCTTGCGTCACCTACAAACTCCTCCCAGTACTTTCTCTCGATTTTTCTCCACTGCGACCCGTCAGCGGGTGCTCTCAACTTCCCGTCTTTCTTATGGTCCTCTCTATGCCATCGCATCAACTTGGCATGCTCTTTGTTTCTGAACAGATGTTTCAACCATGGTATTATAGGAGCATACCACATCACCTTCGCAGGAACCCTCTCCCTGGGGGGCTCGCCGTCAACATCACCAGGGTCATCTCGTCTGATCTTATACCGCAATGCACCGCATACCGGACATGCGTTCAAATCCTTGTACGCACCGCGGTACAGGATGCAGTCATTAGGGCATGCATGTATCTTCTGCACCTCCAATCCTAGAGGGCATACGACCTTCTTTGATGCGTACGTACTGTCGGGCAATTCGTTATCCTTTGGAAGCTTCTTCTTCAATATTTTCAGTAGCTTCTCAAATCCTTTGTCAGGAACAGCATTCTCTGCCTTCCACTGCAGCAATTCTAGTACGGTACCGAGCTTTGTATTGCCATCTTCGCAATTGGGGTACAACCCTTTTTGGTGATCCTCTAACATGCGATCGAACTTCAGCTTCTCCTTTTCACTTTCGCACTGTCTCTTTGCATCAACAATGACCCGGCGGAGATCATCATCGGGCACATCGTCTGGTTCCTCTTGATCTTCAGCTTCCCCCGTTGTAGCATCACCGTATTCAGGGGGCACATAGTTGTCATCATCCTCTTCTTCTTCGTTGTCTTCCATCATAACCCCTCTTTCTCCGTGCTTGGTCCAAACATTATAGTGTGGCATGAAACCCTTATAAAGCAGGTCGGTGTGAAGGATTTTCCGGTCAGAGTAAGACTTCGTATTCCCACATATAGGGCATGGACAACACATAAAACCATTCTGCTTGTTTGCCTCAGCCACTTCGAGAAAATTATGCACGCCCTTAATGTACTCGGAGGTGCGTCTGTCATCGTACATCCATTGCCGGTTCATCTGCGTGCATTATATATAATTAAGTGTGTCAAAAACCATTACAGAACATCATGAATAGATAAGTGACCAAATTAATAGAAGTTCATCATCACATTAAAACCAAAGTACATACATAGTTCTCATTGAACAACATATAGCTCTCCAGAGCATCTAATTAAACCATACATTGAAACTATGTAAAACATTTCAATGCAACAACAAATGCGATCATAATCGCAACCAAGGTAACAATTGATCCAACGGCATAATGATACCAAGCCTCGGTATGAATGGCATATTTTCTATACTTTCTAATCTTGAAGCACATTGCATCCATCTTGATCTTGTGATCATCGACGACATCCGCAACATGTAACTCCAATATCATCTTCTCCTCCTCAATTTTTCCTTCAAGTAATTGTTTTCTTCTTCAACTAAATTTAACCTCTCGACAATAGGGTCGGTTGGAATTTCCGGTTCACATACCTCCTAGATAAAAAAATCTATATCACGTTGGTCGGCATAATTGTCATAAACAATAAATGAACCAAATAGTTATAAAATATAATATATACCACATTTGAATAATAGACAGGACGAGGGCCGACGGAGGCGGATACCAAAACCATCGCACTATATAATAACAAACAATAATAAAAGTAAGAAAATTATACAAGTATCTATCTAAATCATACAAGTAAGAATTTTTCTCTTTTAGAAAGAAGATAAGAACAAGAGGCTCACCACGGTGGTGCCGGCGATGAGATCGGCGCGGGCGATCGATGGCGGTGAAGACGGGGACGGGATGTGACGGACCACTAAACCTAGACAAATCTTAAGGAAAATGGAGCTTGAAGGTCGAGCTTTGAGAGAAGAAAGCTTAAGTAGTGTGGCTCGGGCATTTCATCGAACACCTCATGTGCATAGAAGGTGAGCTAGAGCACCACAAAGCCCTCCCCTAGCCGGCCAGAAAAAACAGAGCAGTGGAGTGCTCTGCTTGCGGGCGAGGGGGTATATATAGGCACCTCATTGGTCCCGGTTCGTGTCTGGAACCGGGACCAAAGGGTCCAGACGAACCGGGACCAATGCCCAACGAGGCCCGGCCGGCCCCCTGGGCGCACGAACCGGGACGTATGCCCCCATGGGTCCCGGTTCGTCACTAAACCGGGACTAATGGGCTGGCCAGGCCTGGACCAAAGCCCTGTTTTCTACTACCGGGACGTATGCCCCCATGGGTCCCGGTTCGTCACTGAACCGGGACTAATGGGCTGGCCAGGCCTGGACCAAAGCCCTGTTTTCTACTAGTGTACTATTCCTGTGAACAGTACTCCGGTGAGACACCCGAAATTCCTCCCCACTGGGGATCGAACCCGGGCGGGCGGTGGCCCGCCGAGCTCAGCCACTGAGCTACGGCTCAGTCCTCAAGGAATCACGACCTGGACTTGGCGTTGTGTCCGCTGGACCTATTATAGCAGGGCTTGCACAGCGCCCTGCACGACCCAGTACAGCGGGCAGGCGCCCAGCTGCAGCTCGCTCGGGAGGGTGGAGATCCAAACCAGCGCCCCGTGCAGCAGAGCCGCGACGATGATGAGGTCGAAGGGCGTTGCTGCCCTGCCTGGTGCTTCCGCGTCGTGCCGGACGGTCGCCATGATCTACGTGCAAGGGAGTGCAGGGCACTGGGTCGGACATGGCTGCATCGTCGGCTGCCGTGGCTGTGCCCAGAAAATCCACCAAATTGAAACATAAACGCTGCCTACACAACCCCCGACCAAACACCATGTCGACCCTCTTTCTGCCCATCAATATCCACTATCCCCAAGCCGAACTGGGAAACAAGGCACTGTCCATGCTGAAGACGCTCACCAAGATCACTATTCACCACCCCCAACGCACCGATCAGAGGCGGCAGCTGCAGCAGGACCGGGATAGAAACTCCAGCTCCCCTACGGCACCCGCGTAGCTCCAATGCGACCCACAGCACCCGCGGCTGACCACCTCCAGCAGCAGCAAGAACGGAAGGGGGAAACAGCGCCGCCAAATCGATTCCCGACAGCAGCAGCGCCGACGTAGTCGCACAAGCACCAACCGTGGCGGACCAACTCCGGCAGCAGCAAGAACAGAAGAGGGAACAACCGCAACGCTCGCCCCAGAGGCCACAACTGCCGCCCACCACGCCGCAACTCACTCCAACCCCTCTCCTTCCCGCGTGAATCACTGACCATCGATGGACACGCGGCCAGTGAGGAAACCCCCAGCCACCATGCCGTAGACCGCGCCTTTCATCAGGAGAAAAGACCAGGAAGCCCACGACGCTGAGCTACTTGCATCTAGGCCCCACAAAACAGTACAGGCCCAGGGGTGCTACCGAGTCAAAATCAACAATGTTGTCCTCAATTGATTGTGGGCTCTCTAAAAACTAGAGAGCTTAGCGTTTTAGAGGATTATTACTTGCAAGTGACACAATTCAAACCATACAACACTACATATTGAAGCTAAAAAAACGCTACATACTGTCATACGCCATATCTGTTTATATATACTGATAGATAGACTACGTGCATGTTTGTTTCCAGGGACTTATTGAATTAGGGACTTAAATAAGTCCCTATAAGTCCCATCTAAACCAAACAGGAGGGACTTATAGGGACTTATTGGGGCCATTTGGGACTTATTAAAAAAGACTCTTTAGGAGGAACTTATTGGGACTTTTTTCCCTTGGATCAGGCCCGCAACTACCCCGCAGCCCGCACCCCATCGCTCGCTCGTATCCCCTGCTCGCCTCGCTCGCATCGCAGCCGCCGCCTCTCGCTTCCATCGCCGCCGCCTCGCTCCCCGCCTGCACCCGCCGCCCCGCTCCCAGCGAAAAACTGCGCCGCCCCAGCCGGATCCGCCGCCCCATCCGGCTCCCGCCGCCCAGCTCGGCCTCCAACCGCCGCCGCCTCTCCTTTGCGGCCGCCGCCATGGCCGATGACGAGGAGGACGAGATGCCTTTCTTCACTCAATTCCCCTCGCGTCAAGAGGCTACCCAAGGCTCGTCCGCCGGCGGAAATTTCGGGAGAGGAATGGGTTACTTTGATCTGAACAGTAACGTGGACGTCTTCCCGGAGTTGGGCTCGTACCAGCAACTCCTCTTCGACCAGTCGGCCGGTCATGGCCTTCCTCCGGTTGGACCTGGTCGTGGGAGGCCCGTGCCCCAGGGCGTAGCAGGCCGCAGCCGGTCTCTGAACATCGGAGGCCGAGCCGGCTCTCACCTGCGTCCGTTCGTCGCCCCGGGCGCAGCTGCCGGTGAGGGAGGCGTCATAGGGCGTGGGAGGACCGTGTCCCAGGTCACCGGACGCGGCGTAGGTCGAGCCAATGGGTCCTCATCGGCCGGCAGTAGAGGAAAATCTGCGGGGAAACAACGTGTGTCGTCAACTGCTGCGTCTTCAGAAGATGTTGACGAGAATGAAGGCTTTGAAGATGAAGATGACAACAATGCTTTTGGAGAGGTAAATTTCTGTCGTGAACTCAAATATATTTTCTGCGCACTCATCCTGATACAGATGCTTGATATTTTTTTCGTTTAATAAAAGAACATGTATCTCTGAAAACATACTGCTAGTGTTTTGTCGTAGTTGCTGCTAGTGTTTTGTCCTAGTGAATCATCTAATATTTCCAAGTTTAGACATACTGTGCTAGTGAATCATCAGTCCTAGTTTCTACAACATTTCAGTATCCAATGGTAAGTTAATTCGCAAATAGAAAAAGCACCCAATGGTAAGTAATTTGCAGCATTCGTTGTAGAGGAATACTCCCATTACACAAATAATATGTCGGATGTGAGAGTCGAACCTGGGTTTGGGTAACCCACGAAGTCGGGTTCTCGCTGGTGGAATCCTATAATTGTTCATCATTTGAGATCAAGATAAGACTGGCACTGTAAATTTGAACATGACGCGCATAGCAGCTTGATTCTACTTTTGTTTAAATTGTGTACTTTTTATTTTTTGTTTAGAAAAACTTTGCCAAGGCTGATTGGACAGACGCGCATATTACTGTATTTTGTAACATCGTCTGTGAGGAAGCTAGGGATGGGCACTGTGTGAATGGTGTTTGGACAAGTAGAGCCTACAATAACATGAAGAAAAAAAATTATGAGCGTGCTGGCCTCCTGCATACTACCAAGCAATTCAAAAATTGCATAACTCGACTCAAGAGCTACTATACTGCTTCGGTGTGGTTGGGGCAGCAAACTGGTTGTGGCCGAACTGGAGATGGAGCTATCACCGCATCAAATGAGTGGTGGAAAAAAATAATTAAGGTACATATATTATTCCGCAAATTACATCTGAATTGCTCACACTTGGTTACATTATTTATCCTTGTCCTCATTACCTAACTAATGTTGCAGGAGAGACCAGATGTCAGAAAATTCAAGGGTGGCAATCCTGAGTATTTGGATATGCTAATAGAGCTATTTCAAGGTGTGGCAGTGGATGGATCATCAGCTTATGTGCCCATAGATGAAGATGAAGAAGAAGAATATTATGTTGCCGATGATGGAAATGAGCAGAGTCCAATGAGCACCAGCAGCAGGAAGAGGGGAAGCAGCGGCGGTGAACAGTCAGCTTCAAGCCCAGGCAAGAAACACAAGAGCCCAATGGTGAAACTGATGACAGGGCTTATCAATACTATGAATAGTGAGAACACTTCTAACATGATCACTGATATGCAATCAAAAGGCAGGAAGCAAAGGAGAAGGCAAAAGAGAAGAAATCAAACAACACTAAGGAATCCATTACTCATTGTCAACTGTTGGCTGTTCAATGTGGTGCAGAAGAAACAAGTGTTGAGTACTTCATGGCAACTCAACTGTTTGCAGATGAGGCAAACAGAGTCATATTTGAGAACATTTCAAGTAATGAGGCTAGACTGACTTGGTTGAAGAGGTGGTGCAAGATGAAGAAGTTGTGCTAGTGTACTAGTTATCTTGTTTGTCCTTTTTATAATAGAACTATGTAATGGACATGTAGTGTGTGACCTTGTTAAATGATCATTGCTTGTTAGTGTGTTTCATTTGCATGTACTAATGTTTTCAAGTTGAAGAGGTGGTGCATGATGAAGAAGTTGTACTAATGTTTGCATGTTTCAGGATGATGACAGCAGTGTTGATGGAATCAGCAGTGACGATGGGAGCAGCAGTGATGATGAAGCACTGATGTTGTTCATGCACCAAAAAAGGAAGAGAAGAATGAAGCAGATGGCATGCATGATTGGTATGTACTACTTGGACTCTTACTGTAACAAAGGACCTAGAAGAGTACCAATAGAGACTGGGCATGAATGGGTTATGACAACACTAGGCAATGAAACTGCCTGTTACAACATGTTTAGAATGCACAGACCAGTGTTTGAGAAATTGCATAGTGTGCTTGTTGATTCCTATGGTTTGAAGTCCACTAAAAAAATGTCATCAGTTGAGTCTCTAGCCCTGTTTCTGTGGATAGTAGGTTCCCCTCAATCTGTAAGACAAGCAGAAAACAGATTTGTTAGGTCATTGGAGACAATTGTAAGGAAGTTTGATAAGGTTTTGGCCTGTCTGATCAAGCTAGCAAAAGACATCATCAGGCCAAGAGATCGTCAATTCAGAAATGTGCATTCAAAATTAAGATCTAGAAAGTATGCACCATTTATGGATAATTGCATTGGTGCAATAGATGGGACACACATACAAGTTGTGGTACCAGTTGCCACTGCTGCCCAGCATAGGAATAGACATAAGGAGAAGAGTCAGAATGTGATGTGTGTGTGTGACTTTGATATGAGATTCACATTTGTCCTAGCTGGTTGGCCAGGATCAGTGCATGACATGAGGGTCTTCAATGATGCCCGATCCAGATTTGGTGACAAGTTTCCAAAACCACCACCTAATAAGTTCTATCTTGTGGACTCAGGATACCCAAATAGACCGGGTTATCTTGCACCATACAAGGGTTTAACCTATCATTTCCAGGAGTACCGTGATGGTACAATGCCTAGAGGAAAAAAGGAACACTTCAATTTCACCCATTCTTCACTTAGAAATGTCATCGAGAGGTGTTTTGGAGTCTTGAAGAACAAGTGGAGGATTTTGTTTCACTTGCCTAGTTATCCACAACAGAAACAAAGCAAAATCATTGTGGCTTGCATTGCACTGCACAATTTTATTAGACAAAGTCAACTCCCCGATATAGATTTCGACTTGTGTGATCAGGATGAAAATTATGTACCATTGTCTATGCCAACGACTGCAACAAATGATTCAACAAATGAGATGGACAGTGCTGCTATGAATCAATTCAGAACTTGGGTTGCTGATGGGTTGTGGTCCTTGAAACAACAATGATATAACAAGT
This sequence comes from Thinopyrum elongatum, assembly GCA_011799875.1. Classification (NCBI taxonomy): domain Eukaryota; kingdom Viridiplantae; phylum Streptophyta; class Magnoliopsida; order Poales; family Poaceae; genus Thinopyrum; species Thinopyrum elongatum. The sequence goes on from CM022297.1 coordinate 535,851,973, forward strand.
GTTCTTCGCTTATGTAATTTCTGTTATTTCGATTGTTATGTACACTCTCTTATTTCGGTTCTTATGAACAAGTGTTAATTCGTTTGTACGAACAAGTGTAATGAACAAGTGTTATTTCGGTTGTTATGTACTACTTCGGTTATGAACAAGTGTTATTATTAGGGGTAACATGGACTTATAAGTCCGTGTAAACAAACAGATAGGGACTCGAGTCCCTGTAAACAAACAGGTAGGGACTCGGGACTTATAAGTTGGGACTTAAAAAAGTCCTAAGACTTATGAAACAAACAGTCCCAACTTATAAGTTGGGACTTAAAAAAGTCCTAAGACTTATGAAACAAACAGTCCCAACTTATAAGTCCATACACTATTAAAATACAAGTAATCCATACACTGATACACAAATGCAAATTAAAAATGACGCAAGCAGTCACACCTCGAGACGAACATGTTTGAATCGAAGTTGTAAGTGAGACCCGGGTTCTCCTCTGCATGCCACACGTCCTTGGAGCAAAAACAGAGCAGGGCATTGCCACATGTCGCATGGCATCCAGGTGCGCTGTCCCCGTTTCCCTTCGTCAACGTCCACCTGTGAGGGGAGCACGGACCACCTGTCCGGCCAGACGCGCCATGCACGGCGCCACGCACACTCGTTCCAAACTCCGCCTACGCATCCCAAGTTCCCAACCCACCGCATTGACTCTCGATCGCGGCGGTTTCTCGCTACTTTACTTCCCACTCGCACCGCTCGCCGTGACGCGTCGACGGAGCCGCCGAGGGAGTCTGCTTCGCTTGCATTCGGTCGGTCGGTCGGTCGGGGCCATGGTGAAGCTGGCGACGGCGAGGGAGGCGCGGCTGTACGGGCCGGCGCTGGCGGTGCGGCGGTGGGAGTACATCAACGCCGGCGCGTACATGTTCGGGACCCTGCTCCTGGCCGCGGGGCTCGCGGCGCTGTGCGCGTCCGAGGGCGGCGTCGGCGCCAGGGACGCGGGGCTCGCCGTCGCCGGCGTGGCGCTGGCGGTGGTGGCGGCCGTGAACGCGCACGACCTGGGCGCGCACCTCGCCGGCGTGGACTGCCGCGTCGGGCTCGCCCGGTTCGACCCCCAGCTCGGCCTCGTCGAGTTCCTCGCGCCCGCGCTCCACGCCGCCGGCTGCGTCCTCGCCATCGTCGGCCTCGCGCTTCAGCTTTTCTCCCAGGTTCGTGAGTGTCGACCGTCGGCAAACGCAAGGACGCATGGGCCGCCGATCGCCGCCGGTAACTAACTACTGCTCGTTGTGTTTTCTGCTGATGGTCTGAACAGGGCGACAAGCTGGAGAGGCGCGCAGCCGACGCGCTGCTGGCGGGCGCGGTGCTCTGGCTGCTGGGCTCCGTGCTCAGCTCGTGCCAGGTGTACGAGCGCGCCGACGGCCGCGCGCAGCTGCTGCAGTCCAGCGTGCAGGTGCCCGTCCTCCTCGGCAGCCTGCTCTTCCTCGTCGCCGCCGTCCTCCACCGCCGCCGTGAGCCCGCCCTGGCAGGCGAGAGCGAGAGGTGGATTAGCCTGTGCGGGAGCGTGCTGTGGGTGGCGGGTGCACTGTTCAACGTGCTCAAGGTGTTCGTGATGCACCAGAGCGATGCTCCGCGGCTCGAGAAGCTCCGCGGCGGCGCGCAGGAGCGGCTCGCCCGGGACCGTGAGGGCCGCGTGCCGCTGGTCTGGAGATCAGCGGCGCCGCCGACCGAGCTGCGCTGACAGTCGTGGAGCCCAAGCCCAAGCCAGCCGCCCCGTTACTTTGTTCCACCATGACGCTCAAGATGGTAATTAAGGAGGCTGGTGCAGCAAGGTATACCAGGGCGGCCGGCGCCGGTGAAACTATACTCTGTTTGGTATCTGTCTAGCAGACTTCTCCGTTGTTTCTTCTCTTCTTGTCTGGTATTAGTATAGTGTAAGAACTTTTAGCCCCTTTTCAATGGAAAAATCAAGAAGGAACTCCATGTTTCAAAAAGAAAAGATTTTAAAAAAAATACTCCCTCCTATCCATATTAATTGACGCTGATGAAGTACAATTAATATGGACCTGGAGAGAGTAATAACTTTTTTTTAGAGAAATGTTTCTTCTTATTCCTTAGTTCACGGCCGCAATCCGCCAAAATAACACCCCTATAATACACAAAGGGGGAACATTAAACCAAGTCTTACACGACCAAATACGTGATATGACCGTACGTAGTCGGTCAAATACGTGACACGACCGTACGTAGTCGGCCTGTTGAAAAACAAGTAGCGTAAAACTATTAGTTACACGATTTTTAATTGACCAAAACATACAATTACATAAGTTACATGATTTTTAATTGACCAAAACATACAATTACATACGAAATGTATAGTTGCACAATTTTAAAATGATAAAGGATGCAATTGCGCAAATATAAAGTGACTACATAGTGATGTCCCTAATAAACAGTTGATTCACTGCTCATTTCTGAAATTACTGCAAACTTATAAGGATAATGCATCTTGTCACTTTGGGAATGACCAATTTATTGATTTCTGGTCACACAATTGGAATGCTATGTCAAGAATGCACTTTTGGCTACATATGCATTCATTTTCCCAAAATCATAACATTGACCTTGCCGACTATTTTCATTACCTCTTTCTGAAGAAGCTTATGCACAGTTTCAGGAAATGACTAATCCTCTCCAAGATTTGCACCTCATAGATAACCCAGATTGTTGGTAATTTCCTCCAAGTGCTACTAGATAATAAGTTCAAAATTTTATATGTTGACCATGAAGTCATGCCGGCTCTCGGATGGATTTGGAAGACATGCCGTCAATTATAAAACATAAAATATTCTTCTTGCTGCTGCTTCACAACTGACCGAACACAAGACCACTTCTTCAGAGAAAGGACTTCATACAGGTGTCATGTGTGGCAAGCATGTGCTTGTAACCAAAACCATCTCTTCCTCCATTTCCCACTTTCATGGTGGTCCTATTTGTGCCCCAACTGGGATCCAACTCATCCAGGCATTCAGGAGGAAGTTAATCACATCAAACAACATTTAGATGCACTCCCTCCGTTTCAAAATGCAATGTGTGTGTATCTTTTAAAGTCAAACTTTGCAAACTTTGATCAAGTTTATAAAGAAAAACATTTATATCTACAATACCAAATATATAAATCTATCTAATGATATAAATTTGGCACTATATATGTAAATGTTTTTTTTCTTCACAAAATTGGTCAAATTTGGTGAGGTTTGGCTTTTTTTTTAATTATATGCACTACATTATGGAACGGGTGGATTACCTTTTTCTCCAGAGATAATCATTCTAGTCACATGAGCAATTTGAAGCTTGGGACAATTCTTCTAGATAGACCTCCATTGTACATATTGTTGTATCTTTTTCAGCTTTGTATAAGTTCATTTTTCTTATTTTTTTTGACACTTTTCGGTATTATTTATTTAAAAAATCAATAAAATATATGCAGGAGCGTCCTGTTGTTTCCCTAAAAAAAAATTGTTTCATGGTAGCATACGAGTATGAGTGTAATTACACCTTGCCAGTAAGATGTTTTCTAGGTGAAAATGTATCTATTCTAGTAATATTGTTTAGGTTCACTATTTTGAGATTGCTCCAGTGACTCACATTAGAGGATCGTTCCTGCCAAAATTAAAGTTACTAAATCTTTTAGGGATTGCTAAAACTCAGTTGACTGATTTTTAACGAAGTCTCAGTCGACGTACTAGCCATTGGATCACTTGGATGCTTCAAGATTGACACAACTAGCTGTCTTGTTGTGAGTCGACCTGTTTAGGTGTACGACCGGCCCGTTTTCTTTTTCTTCAGATTGTTTTGCATTCTCGTGTGTAGGCTTATGCGCACGTGCTACACTCGAGTTGTTGGAAAGGGAGCTTTTCATTGTCCGACTAGGCCTTCTTTTTCTTTTTTCTTTTTTACTGCAGTTTTGTCTGTTTTTCTTTATTATCTGTTTTTACTATTTTTATTTTTTAATTGTTGTTTAACTTTTTTCTGCCAGTGTTCCTGTGTGACGTTCTTTATTCTTCCATGTGTATTTTCACCTTTTATTTCTTTTATTTCTACTTTCTTTTCTATTTGCTCTTATAGAATCTTTTTCTTGCTAATAGCACGATTTTTTATAACTTGTATTATTTATTTTATTACACAATGTTTTTTTAATTTAAAAATATTATCATTTGGTTACACATTCGTCCATGATTACAATTGCATGTCTTTAACCAACTCAGTGGTGTTTTGTTTGGGGGTGGGTGGGGTGGGGGGGGGGGGCAGTTGCATATCTACCACAAGGCACGCAACTACAAATGTCGTGTTAGGACTGCAACTGCATGTCCTCAACACAGCCTGCAGTTATGGTGTTTTATCGGGGGAGAGGATAATTGCATGTCTACTGCTAGGAACGCAGCTTCAAATGTCGTTGTCAACTACAACTCTATGGGTATTTTTTCAGGAGGACGGTTGCATGTCTAGGGATGGCAATGGGTACCCATTACCCGCGTATCCTACGGGTAAAAATCCTATTAGGGTAAAGATATGGGACAAAAAATTACCCATGGGTACTTAAATGGGAAAATATCATACCCGTCAGGTAGAAAGGGTACGGGTATGGGATTGTATTACCCATGCCCGCGTACCCATGTACCCATCTAAAATGTTGACAAGTGGGTTTCCTTTAATATCTGAATGTATTAACTCCCCCACCCCCCCTAATCGCGCTAGGTAAAACTCTAGTGTGTAGTCAAATTATTTCTATCATTTATCGTGATTTTGTGAACTTAAAGTGTATGACTATGTGTTGTAATTTATGATTATGTGTTGTTGTTTACCACTTTCTTGTGTTGCTTTATAGGCAAGTTTTTTTGTTCATGAGAATGTGTTGTTGTTACAATATGTTGTTGTACATTGTTGTTTAAAATATGTTGCAATTAATAATTTATGATTATATGGTTCTTTTTACAACTATTTTCTGTTCAATTTGATGTGTTGCAAACGCGAGTATTTTTACCCGCGGGTACCCATATACCCTGTCGGGTGATGGGTATGGGAAAAAGTTGTACCCTTGACGGGTATGGGTATGGGTGACAGGTAAGTTAAGAGTGGACGGGTAAGGGTATGGGGTGGCTCCACCCGTACCCATACCCTGCGGGTGCCATCCCTATGCATGTCTGTCACTAGGCATGCAATTGCATGCCTCGCTCCAAAGTGCAACTACATGTCTTCAACGTGGCGGCAATATGCGGTGTTTTCTAGGGGGAGAGGCAGTTTCATGTCTGTCACTAGGCACACAACTGCAAGTATCGCTCCCATTTGCATGTCTGACACTAGACACGCAACTGCAAATGTCACTTTCGACTGCAATTCTATGGTGTTTTTTCGGAAGGGGTAGTTGCATGTCTGCCACTAGGCATGCAACTACAGATTTCGCCCTAACTACAACTGCATGTCTTCAACGTAGCTGCAAATATGTGGTGTTTTGAGAGGGGGGTGGGGCAGTTGCCCTCGACTGCAACCGTGTGGAGTTTTGTTGGGGGAAGTGGTAGTTGCATGTTAGCCATTAGACACACAACTGCAAGTGTTGGCCCCAACTGCAACTATGTGGTGCTTTGTCAGAGGTGGGGCAATTGCATGTCTACCAGGCACGCAACTGCAAGTGCCGCCCCCGAGTGCAACTGCATGTCTTGAACGCGAGTACAACTCGGTGATGTTTTGTCGGGAGGGGGCGGTTGTATGTCCACCATTAGGCACGCAACTGCAAGTGCCATCCCTGACCACAACTTTATTTTTTGTCGGGTGGGGCACTTGCATGTCTACCATCAGGCACGCAACTACAAGTGTCGCACCCGGCTGCAACTGCATGTTTTTTAACACGACTGCAACTTAGTGATATTTTGTCGAGGAGGGGGTAATTGCATGTTTGTCAGTAGACACGTAACTGCAAGTGTCGCTCTTGACTGCAACTCAATGATGTTTTGTCAGGAGGAGGCAAACATTCGCATGTCAGCCACAAGGTAGACAATTGCAAGTGTCCGCTATAACTGCATGTTAGACACGACTACAATTTTGTGATGCTTTATCCGGGCCCCACACCTACACACCCTAAGGCAGTACGGGAAACCGCATAGAAGCAGAAGAGAAAAACAGTAAATACAAATGAGAAGAAAAAAAAAAGATATACAGAAAAGACAAAAACACCAAAGAAAACTAAAAAAACTAGAGCAAACGGCCGTAGAGTGGTCTTGAGAACTTGTGTGCCACTGTCCGCCTGTGGGCTACCAAAGGCCGAGACCAACCTTTTGAATCACAAACAAGCCGAACTATTTGCTACTCCCTTCGTCCCATAATGTAAGACGTTTTTTGACACTAGCGTAGTGTAAAAAAACATCTTACATTATGGGACGTGTGACGACCCTGGCTTAATCATGCACTAACCATACACGCAAATCACACGATCAAGTCTAAGGACTCACTTGAAGATATCACAACACAACTCTAAAATATAAATAAAGTCATACAAGCTTTATATTACAAGCCAGTGGCCTCGAGGGCTCGAATACATAAGCTCGCATACAAGCGTCAGCGGAAGCATCAGATATCTGAGTACAGATATAACAGAAAACACAGAATAAGCATTTAAGAAGGCTGGGCAAAAGAAAACACTACGATCGAAAGACGTAGGCCTCCTGCCTAGGACCCTCCGAACCTACTCCTGGTCGTCGGTCGGCTCCTCGTAGTAATACTCGCCGGGAGGGTAGTAGTAGTAGTCGTCGCCGGGGGCAGCTGTCTCCGGGGCTCCATCATCTGGTTGCGACAAATGGATATGGGGGAAAAAGAAAGCAAAGCAACCGTGAGTACTCATCCGAAGTACTCAGCAAGCAAGGATCTACACTACATATGCAACATTATCAAAGAAGGGCTGTATATGTGGACTGGGCTGCAGAAATGCCAGAATAGAGGGGAGAGCCTAGTCCTATCGAAGACTAGCATCTTCAGCGGTCTTGCAGCATTAGAAGAGTGCAGATTAGCATAATGTAAAGTAGTAGTAGTGTCATCAACCTCGCCCAGAGATTCTTCCTCGACTCCCTGTGAGAAAGCAATCCCAGAGCCATACTATCCAGTTATCATCTCAAGTCACCAGTTCTAGTTGTATCGATCGGGATACAACTCCGAGTGTTCGTTACCGTAGGACAGGCTATCGATAGATTGTTTCTTCCCTGCAGGGGTGCACCAACTTACCCAGCATGCTCGATTAACTCCGGCTGGACACACTTTACTGGGTCATGCCCGGCCTCGGCCAAACGATACGCCGCAACCCGACCGAATACTTAACAGAGAGGTCAGCATGCCGGACTAAACCTATGCGCACAGGGGTCTTGGGCCTTCGCCCGGGAACTCCTGTGCATTGCGAGGGCGGCCGGAAGCAGACCTAGCCCCCTTAATACAAGCGCGGGCTTAACCAGTCCAATCCAGCGTGCGCCGCTCCTTGCTGACATCTATTAAGCTCCGGCTGATGTATACAACGCAGAACACCCATACTATGCACACGTGATGGTTAGTGCTATCAGGCCAGAGGCCCCTCGGATCAAATATCCAAACCGTTAGTGAATTAGGAGCGCGCGGTAACGAGCAGAGACTCACGATCGATGTGACCCCATCGCCCCGTCTCGAGGACTTGCGGCAAGGGCTAAGAATGCCCGGCCACGCCTCGTAATTATCTCGCGGGCACCTTCCAGGTCAACCCGTCTCCACATCACTTCGCAAATATGCTCGCGCGGGTACCCCTCAGGGCCGACCCGTCTTTTGTAACATGGTTCAGTGTGAAGTCATAGTAACCATAGTAACCGTGTGTCCAACACCAAGGGGAACCCTGAGGAATCACCCTCGGTTGAATTCCACCTGATGCTATCGTCAAGGTGAACGAAGGAGGAATCACCCTCGAGGTCCACAATTGAGGAGTTGCACGACAGCGTCGTTATCGGGGGTGGTGTAGGAGGAATCACCCTCGCAGACCACGACTGATTAACTAACCTACAAGGTTATCATCAGAAGTGCTGACGAGGTATCACCCTCGGCACTCGATAGTAACCCAGTAATGTCGAGCAACTAAGGGGGAAGTGATGTGCGGTGTCGGGGCCTGGTCTTCGATCCCGTTGATCGGATCTTCTAATAATCCAGCGGGGCAGTCGGGATAAAGTGGGGGTCTCTGATGGGTCTCTACCCAACCTATACTAAATAGTTTAGGATAAGCAGGTAGGTAACAATAGCAGGTTACAATAAACAGGCTATGCAGCAGAAATAGGATAACAGTAACAGTAGCAAATTCTAATGCAAGCATGAGAGAGATAGAGTAGGCGATATCGGTATGCTCAAAATGGGGGTGCTTGCCTGGTTTCTCGGCAGATGAAAAAGGAATCTCTGACGATGAAGTAGTCGATCATCAGGGCATCGTCGGCGGTCTCGGAGTCTACCGGGAAGAAAGGGGGAGAAGAAACAACAAAAATACATGGCAACAAAAACAATCACATAGCAAGGCACGGTATACGCAGTGCAGGGGTGTCCTAGTGCTATGCTAAGTGCTACGGACGGAGCGGGAATTTACCGGGAAATTTTCCTGGTTCCGGACGTCTGTTAGACAGATGAACCGGAGAGGAAAGTTCCATGTTCAGGTGGTTAGGGGCATGTGACAGGTATGAGGAGGGCATATTTGGATTCGTCTCGTCGTTCTGAGCAACTTTCATATATAAAGTTTTTCGATCTGAGTTACGGTTTAATTTCTACGATTTTCTAAAGTTTATAACATTTTCTGGAATTAATTCAATAAGCAGAAATCAATTATGATGTCAGCATGATGCAATGATGACATCAGCAGTCAACTGGTCGGTTGACCAGGGTCAAACCTGACCTGTGGGTCCTGTGGGACCCACATGCCAGCCTCTGTTATAAAATAGAGTTTATTTTAAACTAAACTAGATCTAATTAACTACTGGACCCACCTGTCAGTGGCTAATTAACTTAATTAATTTATTAAAATGCGGTGGGCCCGCATGTCAGTGGCTGGGGCCGCCCAGTCAGCACAGTTGACTGGGTCAACCCAGTCAACGGGGCCCCCAGGGCCCACTAGCAGCGACCCAGGGGCGGGGCCCACCGAGCCACGTAGGTGGCCGGCGCCGGGGTTGCTCCGGTGGCCTCCCGTGGCGGCGAACTCGCCGGAGACGCTCGGAAAAACGCTACGGTGGGTCTTTTCGCGCGCAGTCACTTGCGTTCGAATGAGCGGACGTCGCCGCATAGAACGGTGGCAGCGCCGTGGCCTGAGGTGGCCGGTGACGACGGCGGCAACGACCGTGGCGGACGGCCGGAATCGGGCGGCGACGGAATCGACGAAGCGAACGCGCTCGAGCTAAAAAGTTAGCCCGGGGGCATCTACATGCGCAGGCGATCACGATGGGCGGCGCCACTTGACCATATGGTCATCGTAGGCTCGCCGGTGATGAGCTGTGGTGGGGGCGCGTTTGGGCGTTCGTCGCAACAGCAGCAGCAGCGCACACAAGGGCGAACTAGAGGGCGTGGAAGATGCTACGCAATGCGGCGAGCGCGTTGGGCACCTGCCCGTGACCAAAGGGTCGACGGAAACACGCCGGCGACGTGCTCGGGCGGCGGCGCTTTCAGGTGCTGCGGAGGGAGTAGCTAGCGAGCGTGCGAGAGCGGCCAGAGAGATGGGGGAGGAAGAGGGGTTCACCTCGCGGCACGCACGTTGGCCCGTGATGGATTAGGAGCAGCAGAACGGCGACGGAGAGGAAGGGGATCGCCGGCGTCCCGAGGAAGAAACGACGCGAATCCGACGTTGTGCTGCCTCCCTGCTTGCGCTCGTGGACGGGGACGAGGCAGTCGACGACGGCGGAGCTGGTAGGCACGGTGGCGAGGCGAGGCGACGGCGGTGGCTACGCGAACATGGCGGCGCGGTCACGGTGGCGCTTTGGCGACGGTGAATCTGAGGGAGAGAGGGGAGGAGCGAGCAAGGGGAAAGGGAGGAGTGAACGGGGAGGACCAGGGGGGCGCACGAGGCCTCGGCCTTATCCACTTGGCGAGCCGCGGCATCGGTGGCCGTCGCGCTGTCGACGCGCTGCCGGCGCGCGCGCGCTCGTCCATGGCGGTGGCGACACGCAGATGAAGGAGAGAGAGATGGGCCGGACCAGGCACTGTGCACTTGGGCCAGTGCACAGTGGCCTTTTTCTTTTCTTTTATTTCTTTCTTCTGTTTTCTTTTTTTTCAGAGAGAGTTTTGAATTAAATGAGCTGTCAAATATTTTTGTGCAAATGTGAAACTTGGTCACATAGGTACATTGCAATATCCAGCACTGCCACAAAAAGTTTGGGCATTTTTGGAACCCATTTGAAATCATTCAAAAATGATTAGGGCATTTAAGTGTTGTTTTGGCTCTGATCAAATGCATTAGGCCCATCTAGACTTCATGATGATGTTGTGTTCCTTAACAGCAAATAGTTTTGGATTATTTGCTATAAGGTGAACATTTTTCCCACAAGTTTTGAGCAACTTTATTTTGCACTTTCAATTTGAAGTGATTTTCAGAGAAGGGTTTGAACTGAATCTTTAATCAATGTGACTAAGCACTACAAATGAGAATGACTTGGCATTATTAGCAATTGATCATAGTGATGATTACACAGGGGTGTTACAAATTCTCCTCCTCTAAAAGAAATTCTCGTCCCGAGAATTTAGGAGGCAGAAGGAAAGAGGTCGGGATATTCTTCCCGAAGATGATTCTCGCATTCCCAAGTGGCTTCATCTTCGGTATAATTCGACCACTGCACTTTAAGGAACTTGGTCGTCTTCTGACGAGTCCGACGTTCAGCTTCATCAAGGATGCGGATCGGATGCTCCTTATAAGATAAGTCATCTTGCAGTTCGAGCATCTCGTGATCCACTACTCAGTGCGGAGATTCCTTGAAGCAACGACGAAGTTGCGACACATGGAAGACATCGTGGATATGAGAGAATTGCGGCGGCAACTCCAGTTTATATGCCACCTGTCCACGTCTTGCAACAATGCGAAAGGGGCCGATGTAACGTGGAGCTAGTTTGCCCTTGATTCCGAAACGACGAGTGCCCTTCATAGGAGTGACACGCAGATAAGCTTGATCACCTGGTTGATAGGTCAAACCCCACCGTTTGCGATCGTAGTTGCTCTTCTGACGGTCCTGAGCCGCCTTGAGGTTTTCTCGGACAATACGGACTTGTTCTTCGGTGTGTTGAATAATATCCGGTCCCACGAGTGGTTGCTCCCCAGTTTCTGACCAATTCAGAGGGGTTCGACACTTTCGTCCATAAAGGACTTCAAAGGGGGCCAATTTCAAGCTGGCTTGATAGCTGTTGTTATAAGAGAATTCGGCATACGGGAGAGATTCTTCCCACTTCTTACCGAACGATATAACACAAGCCCGAAGCATATCTTCAAGCACTTGATTTACTCGCTCGACTTGGCCTTGGGATTGGGGATGATAAGCCGAACTCCAGGTGATGTGAGTTCCCATAGCTTGTTGGAAACTTTCCCAGAACTTGGAATTGAAAAGACCGCCACGGTCCGAACTGATATCCTTCGGAATACTGTGGAGTGAAACAATTCTGGAGATATATAACTCTGCTAACTGACTAGCAGTGATGGTCTCCTTGACAGGCAGAAAGTGGGCCACCTTAGAGAGTTGGTCGACGACGACAAGAATAGCATCGTGACCCTTCTGTGACTTGGGAAGGCCAGTAATGAAATCCATTTGAACTTTATCCCACTTCCATAAAGGAATAGGGAGCGGTTGCAGAATTCCTGCAGGCTTCTGATGTTCTACTTTCACGCGACGGCAAACATCACATTCAGCAAAAAATCGAGCGATATCCTGCTTCATCTTAGACCACCAGTACCTTTGACGAAGATCATGATACATCTTGGTGCTACCCGGATGGATATGTTGGGGAACGTAGTAGTAAATCAAAAAAAATTCCTACGCATCACCAAGATCAATCTATGAAGAGACTAGCAACGAGAGAGAGAGAGGAGTGCATCTTCATACCCTTGAAGATCGCGATGCGGAAGCGTTGCAAGAACGCGGTTGGAGGAGTCGTGCACGCAGCGATTCAGATCGCGGTCGATTCCGATCTAAGCACCGAACAACGGTGCCTCCGCGTTCAACACACGTGCAGCCCGATGACGTCTCCCGCGCCTTGATCCAGCAAGGAGGAGGGAGAGGTTGGGGAAGACAGCTCCAGCAGCACGACGGCGTGGTGGTGGAACTTGCAGTTCTCCGGCAGGGCTTCGCCAAGCTCAAACGGAGGAGGAGGGGGTGTTGGAGAGGGGGAGGGCTGCGCCTTGGATGAGGTGCTGCTGCCCTCCCTCCTCCCCTCTATTTATAGGGCCAAGGGGGAAGGGGGCCGGCCCCTCTAGATCAGGTCTAGAGGGGGGGCGGCGGCCAGGGGGAGGAGGCTTGCCCCCCAAGCCAAGGGGGGCGCCCCCCTTTAGGGTTTCCCCCAACCCTAGGCGCATGGGCCCTAGGGGGGGATGGAGCCCAGCCCACTTAGGGGCTGGTTCCCTCCCCCATACAGCCCATAGGGCCCTCCGGGGCAGGTGGACCCTCCCAGTGGACCCCCGAAACCCCTTCGGTGGTCCCGCTACAATACCGGAAAACCCCCGAACACTTCTGGTGACCGTATGATGACTTCCCATATATAAATCTTCACCTCCGGACCATTCCGGAACTCCTCGTGACATCCGGGATCTCATCCGGGACTCCGAACAACATTCGGTATTCACATACTATTTCCCATAACAACCCTAGAGTCACCGAACCTTAAGTGTGTAGACCCTACGGGTTCGGGAACCATGCAGACATGACCGAGACATCTCTCCGGCCAATAACCAACAGCGGGATCTGGATACCCATGTTGGCTCCCACATGTTCCAAGATGATCTTCATCGGATGAATCACGATGTCGAGGATTCAATCAATCCCGTATACAATTCCCTTTGTCTACCGGTATGATACTTGCCCGAGATTCGATCGTTGGTATCCCTATACCTTGTTCAATCTCGTTACCGGCAAGTCTCTTTACTCATTCCGTAACGCATGATCCCGTGGCTAACTCTTTAGTCACATTGAGCTCATTATGATGATGCATTACCGAGTGGGCCTAGAGATACCTCTCCGTCATACGGAGTGACAAATCCCAGTCTCGATTCGTGCCAACCCAACAGACACTTTCGGAGATACCTGTAGTGCACCTTTATGGTCACCCAGTTACGTTGTGATGTTTGATACCCCCAAAGCATTCCTACGGTATCCGGGAGTTGCACAATCTCATGGTCTAAGGAAATGATACTTGACATTAGAAAAGCTTTAGCAGACGAACTACACGATCTAGTGCTATGCTTAGGATTGGGTCTTGTCCATCACATCATTCTCCTAATGATGTGATCCCGTTATCAACGACATCCAATGTCCATGGTCAGGAAACCGTAAGCAGCTATTGATCAACGAGCTAGTCAACTAGAGGCTCACTAGGGACATGTTGTGGTCTATGTATTCACACATGCATTACGATTTCCGGATAACACAATTATAGCATGAACAATAGACAATTATCATGAACAAGGAAATATAATAATAACCACTTTATTATTGCCTCTAGGGCATATTTCCAACAGTCTCCCACTTGCACTAGAGTCAATAATCTAGTTACATTGTGATGAATCGAACACCCATAGAGTTCTGGTGTTGATCATGTTTTGCTCGTGGAAGAGGTTTTAGTCAACGGGTCTGCAACATTCAGATCCGTATGTACTTCGCAAATCTCTAGGTCATATTGTAAATGCTGCTTCCACGCTCCACTTGGAGCTATTCCAAATGGTTGCTCCACTATACGTATTCGGTTTGCTACTCAGAGTCATCCGGATAGGTGTTAAAGCTTGCATCGACGTAACCCTTTACGTCGAACTCTTTATCACCTCCAAAACCGAGAAACATTTCCTTATTCTTTTAAGAACAATTTTGACCGCTGTCCAAATGATCCACTCCTGGATCACTCTTGTACCCCCTTGCCAAACACGTGGCAAGGCACATATCAGGTGCGGTACACAGCATGGCATACTGCATAGAGCCTATGGCTAAGGCATAGGGGACGACCTTCGTCCTTTCTCTTTCTTCTGCCGTGGTCGAGCTTTAAGTCTTAACTTCACACCTTACGACTCAGGCGAGAACTCCTTCTTTGACTGATCCATTTTGAACTCCTTCAAAATCACGTCAAGGTATGTGCTCTGTGAAAGTCTTATCAGGCGTCTTGTTCTATCTCTATAGATCTTGATACCCAACATGTAAGCAGTTTTACCCAGGTCTTCTTTTGAAAAAATCCATTCAAACAACCCTTTATGCTTTCCAGAAATTCTACATCATTTCCGATCAACAATATGTCATCCACATATACTCATCAGAAATTCTATAGTGCTCCCACTCACTTTCTTGTAAATACGAGTTTCTCATAAACTTTGCATAAACTCAAAAACTTTGATTACCTCATCAAAGCGTATATTCCAACTCCGAGATGCTTGCTCCTGTCCATCGAAGGATTGCTGGAGCTTGCATACTTTTTAGCATCCTTAGGATCGACAAAACCTTCTGGTTGTATCACATACAACCTTTCCTCAAGGGAGAGATGTTTTTGAAATCCATCTGCCAGATTTCATAATCGAAAAATGCAGCAACTGCTAACATAATTCCAACAGACTTTAGCATCGCCATGGGTGAGAAAGTCTCATCGTAGTCAACTCCTTGAACTTGTCAGAAACTTGTTTGCGGCAAGTCGAGCTTTATAAATGGTAACATTACCATCAGCGTCTGTCTTCTTCTTAAAGATCCATTTATTCTCAACAGCTTGTCGATCATCGGGCAAGTCCACCAAAGTCCATACTTTGTTCTCATACATGGATCCTATCTCGGATTTCATGGCTCCTAGCCATTTGTTGGAATCCAGGCCCATCATCGCTTCTCCATAGTTTGTAGGTTCATTGTTGTCCAACAACATGACTTCCAAGATAGGGTTGCCGTACCACTCAGGAGCAGTACGCATCCTTGTCAACCTACGAGGTTCGATAGTAAATTGATCCGAAGCTTCATGATCATCACCATTAACTTCCTCTTCAACTGACGTAGGCTCCGCAGAAACATCTTTCTGCGCTGCGCTACTCTTTGGTTGAAACGAAGGTTTCAACAACCTCATCAAGTTCTATCTTCCTCCCACTCAATTCTTTCGAGAGAAACCTTTTCTCGAGAAAGGACCCTTTTCAGCAACAAATACTTTGCCCTCGGATCTGAGATAGAAGGCATACCCAAATGTTTCCTTAGGGTATTCTATGAAGATGCACATTTCTGCTTTGGGTTCGAGCTTATCAGACATAAGCGTCGTATTCCCAAACTCTGAGAAATGACAGCTTAGGTTTCTACCAAACCATACGGTGTCATCTCAACGGAATTAGATGGTGCCCTATTTAAAGTGAATGTTGTTGTCTCCAATGCTTAACCCCAAAACGATAGTGGCAAATCGATAAGAGACATTATAGTACGCACCATATCCAATAGAGTACGACTACAATGTTCGGACACACCATCACACTATGGTGTTCCAGGTGGCGTGAGTTGTGAAACAACTTTCACATTGTCTTAAGTTGTATACAAAACTTGTAACTCAGATATTCACCTCCACGATCATATCGTAGACATTTTTATCTTCTTGTCACGATGATCTTAGACTTCAGTCTGAATTTGTTTGAACTTTTCAAACGTTTTAGACTTGTGTTTCATTAAGTAAAGATACTCATATCCACTCAAACCATCAGTGAAGGTAAGAAAATAACGATATCCACTGCATGCTACAACACTCATTGGACCGCATACATCAACATGTATTTTCTCCAATAAGTTACTAGCCCGCTCCATCATACCGGGAACAGGGTCTCAGTCATCTTGCCTAAGAGGCATGGTACGCATGTCGCAACCGATTCGAAATCGAGTGAGTCCAAAGATCCATCAGCATGGAGTTTCTTCATGCGCTTTACACCAATATGACCTTTAGCGGCAGTGCCACAATTATGTGGTACTATCATTATTAATTTTGCATCTTTTATGAACATGTGTATTACTACGATCGAGATTCAACAAACCATTCACATTGGGTGCATGACCATTGAAGGTATTATTCATGTAAACAGAATGACCATTATTCTCTAACTTAAATGAATAACCATATTGCAATAAACACGATCTAATCACGTTCATTCTCAACACAAACACCAAATAACATTTATTTAGGTTCATCCCTAATCCCGAGAGAGAGTGCGATGGTGATCACATCAACCTT
Organism: Thinopyrum elongatum; assembly: GCA_011799875.1. Lineage (NCBI taxonomy): Eukaryota > Viridiplantae > Streptophyta > Magnoliopsida > Poales > Poaceae > Thinopyrum > Thinopyrum elongatum. Next base: position 535,868,408 of record CM022297.1, read on the forward strand.
GGAAACACTTCCAACACACATCGTCACCTCACCCTTAGCTAGCCTCCGTTTATTCCATAGCTTTTATTTCGAGTTACTAACATTTAGCAACCGAACCGGTATCCAATACCCAAGTGCTACTAGGAGTACTAAAAAGGTACACATCAATAACACGTATATCAAATATACTTCTGTCGACGTTGCCAGCTTTCTTATCTACTAAATATCTAGGGTTGTTCCACTTCAGCGACCGTTCTCCTCATAATAGAAGCACCTAGTCTCAGGTTTGGGTTTAACCTTGGGTTTCTTCACTGGAGTAGCAACTGACTTGCCATCCATGAAGTTTCCCTTCTTGCCCTTGCCCTTTGTGAAACTAGTGGTTTTACTAACCATCAACACTTGATGCTCCTTCTTGATTTCTACCTTCGCGGTTTTAAACATCGCGAACAGCTCAGGGATCATCTTATCTATCCCTGGCATGTTATAGTTCATCACGAAGCTCTAGTAGCTAGGTGGCAGTGACTTGGAGAACTATATTAATCACTATCTCATCTGGAAGATAAACTCCCACTCGATTCAAGTGATCGTAGTACCCAAACAATCTGAGCACATGCTCACTGATTGAGCTATTCTCCTTCATCTTGCAAGCAAAGAATCTTGTTGAAGGTCTCATACCTCTCCACGCGGGCATGAGCCTGAAATCCCAATTTCAGCTCTTAGAACATCTCATATGTTCCGTGACATTCAAAATGTTTTGGAGCCTCAATTCTAAGCCGTAATGCATGACACACTGAACTATCAAGTAGTCATCAGAACATGCCTGTCAGATGTTCAAAACATCTGCAGACGACGCTTAAGGGGCTGCCGCATCGAGCGGTGCATTAAGGACATAAGCCTTCTGTGCAGCAATGAGGACAATCCTCAGATCACGGACCCAGTCCGCATTATTGCTCACAATATCTTTCAACTTAGTCTTTCTCTAGGAATGTATTAAACAGGGAGCTAAAGCGCGAGCTATTGATCTACAACATAATTTGCAAAGACAATTTAGACTATGTTCATGATAATGAAGTTCATCTGATGAACTCCCACTCAGATAGACATCCCTCTAGTCATCTAAGTGATACATGATCCGAATCGACTAGGCCGTGTCTGATCATCACGTGAGACGGACTAGTCATCAACGGTGAACATCTCCATGTTGATCGCATCTACTATACGACTCATGTTCGACCTTTCGGTCTCTCGTGTTCCGAGGCCATGTCTGTACATGCTAGGCTCGTCAAGTCAACCTAAGTGTTTCGCATGTGTAAATCTAGCTTACACCCGTTGTATGCGAACGTTAGAATCTATCACACCCGATCATCACGTGGTGCTTCAAAACAACGAACCTTCGCAACGGTGCACAGTTAGGGGGAACACATTTCTTGAAATTTTGGTGAGGGATCATCTTATTTATGCTACCGTCGTTCTAAGCAAATAAGATGTAAAAAGATGATAAACATCACATGCAATCAAATAGTGACATGATATGGCCAATATCATTTTGCTCCTTTTGATCTCCATCTTCGGGGCACCATGATCATCATCGTCACCGGCATGACACCATGATCTCCATCATCATGATCTCCATCATCGCGTCTTCATGAAGTTGCCTCGCCAACTATTACTTCTACTACTATGGCTAATGGTTAGCAATAAAGTAAAGTAATTACATGGCGTTTTTCATTGACACGCAGGTCATACAATAAATTAAGACAACTCCTATGGCTCCTGCCGGTTGTCATACTCATCGACATGCAAGTCGTGATTCCTATTACAAAAACATGATCAATCTCATACATCACATATATCATTCATCACATCCTTTTGGCCATATCACATCACACGGCATATGCTGCAAGAACAAGTTAGACATCCTCTAATTGTTGTTGCAAAAAAATTTACGTGGCTGCTATAGGTTTCTAGCAAGAACGTTTCTTACCTACGCCACAACCACAACGTGATATGCCAATTTCTATTTACCCTTCATAAGGACCCTTTTCATCGAATCCGATCCGACTAAAGTGGGAGAGACAGACACCCGCTAGCCACCTTATGCAACTAGTGCATGTCAGTCGGTGGAACCTGTCTCACGTAAGCGTACGTGTAAGGTCGGTCCGGGCCGCTTCATCCCACGATGCCGCCGAATCAAGATAAGACTAGTAACGGCAAGAAAATTGACAAAATTGACGCCCACAACAACTTGTGTTCTACTCGTGCAAGAAACTACGCATAGACCTAGCTCATGATGCCACTGTTGGGGAACGTAGTAGTAAATCAAAAAAAAATCCTACGCATCACCAAGATCAATCTATGGACAGACTAGCAACGAGAGAGAGAGGAGTGCATCTTCATACCCTTGAAGATCGCGATGCGGAAGAGTTGCAAGAACGCGGTTGGAGGAGTCGTGCACGCAGCGATTCAGATCGCGGTCGATTCCGATCTAAGCACCGAACAATGGTGCCTCCGTGTTCAACACACGTGCAGCCCGGTGACGTCTCCCATGCCTTGATCCAGCAAGGAGGAGGGAGAGGTTGGGGAAGACAGCTCCAGCAGCACGACGGCGTGGTGGTGGAACTTGCAGTTCTCCGGCAGGGCTTCGCCAAGCTCAAACGGAGGAGGAGGGGGTGTTGGAGAGGGGGAGGGCTACGCCTTGGATGAGGTGCTGCTGCCCTCCCTCCTCCCCTCTATTTATAGGGCCAAGGGGGAAGGGGGCCGGCCCCTCTAGATCAGATCTAGAGGGGGGGCGGCGGCCAGGGGGAGGAGGCTTGCCCCCCAAGCCAAGGGGGGCGCCCCCCTTTAGGGTTTCCCCCAACCCTAGGCGCATGGGCCCTAGGGGGGGATGGAGCCCAGCCCACTTAGGGGCTGGTTCCCTCCCCCATACAGCCCATAGGGCCCTCCGGGGCAGGTGGACCCTCCCGGTGGACCCCCGGAACCCCTTCGGTGGTCCCGGTACAATACCGGAAAACCCCCGAACACTTCTGGTGACCGTATGATGACTTCCCATATATAAATCTTCACCTCCGGACCATTCCGGAACTCCTCGTGACGTCCGGGATCTCATCCGGGACTTCGAACAACATTCGGTATTCACATACTATTTCCCATAACAACCCTAGAGTCACTGAACCTTAAGTGTGTAGACCCTACGGGTTCGGGAACCATGCAGACATGACCGAGACATCTCTCCGGCCAATAACCAACAGCGGGATCTGGATACCCATGTTGGCTCCCACATGTTCCACGATGATCTTCATCAGATGAATCACGATGTCGAGGATTCAATCAATCCCGTATACAATTCCCTTTGTCTACCGGTATGATACTTGCCCGAGATTCGATCGTCGGTATCCCTATACCTTGTTCAATCTCGTTACCGGCAAGTCTCTTTATTCGTTCCGTAACGCATGATCCCGTGGCTAACTCTTTAGTCACATTGAGCTCATTATGATGATGCATTACCGAGTGGGCCCAGAGATACCTCTCCGTCATACGGAGTGACAAATCCCAGTCTCGATTCGTGCCAACCCAACAGACACTTTCGGAGATACCTGTAGTGCACCTTTATGGTCACCCAGTTACGTTGTGATGTTTGATACACCCAAAGCATTCCTACGGTATCCGGGAGTTGCACAATCTCATGGTCTAAGGAAATGATACTTGACATTAGAAAAGCTTTAGCAGACGAACTACACGATCTAGTGCTATGCTTAGGATTGGGTCTTGTCCATCACATCATTCTCCTAATGATGTGATCCCGTTATCAACGACATCCAATGTCCATGGTCAGGAAACCGTAACCATCTATTGATCAATGAGCTAGTCAACTAGAGGCTCACTAGGGACATGTTGTGGTCTATGTATTCACACATGCATTACGATTTCCGGATAACACAATTATAGCATGAACAATAGACAATTATCATGAACAAGGAAATATAATAATAACCACTTTATTATTGCCTCTAGGGCATATTTCCAACAGGATAGACAGCGGTGTATCATGTGCCTCCTTCATGAACTTATCAGTCATAAGCTCGAAGCGAGGTACTACGATGCGGTCTCGAAAATACAAGGTTCCATCTTCAGACAGCGAGAAATCCATGTACTTCTCAAGGTGAAGTTCTTTCTTCATCAGATCAATTTTAGCATCTTTGGGTTGCGCATCCTTAACAGCTTTCTCAAGATCTGGTTGTACCACAAGGTTATTAAGAGAACCCTGCGGAACAATACGAAGGTTCAGCTTGCTCAGTTCTGCATAAAGTTGAGGTTGAGCTCGCCTAACCATGAGGTTGTTACAATAGGACTTGCGGCTCAAGGCATCAGCCATCACATTAGCCTTGCTCGGGGTATAAGAAATACCACAGTCATAGTCCATGATTGTTTCCAACCATCGCTGTTGACGGAGATTAAGATCCGGCTGAGTAAACAAATACTTCAGACTTTGATGATCAGTATATATCTCACACCGATTACCAAGAAGGTAATGTCGCCACAGCTTCAATGCATAGATCACGGCAGCAAGTTCAAGATCATGCACTAGATAATTTTCTTCATGTGGACGCAATTGACGCAAAGCATACGCAATTACTCTTCGTTCTTGCATTAGGACACAGCCTAATCCTTGACGAGAGGCGTCGCAGTATATCACAAAGTCCTTGCGAGAGTCCGGAGGAGCAAGCAGTGGAGCAGAAGTTAGCTTGTCCTTGAGGGTCTGGAAACTCTCCTGACACTTGTCTGTCCACTCAAACTTAACGCCTTTGTGAAGCAGATTAGTCAGGGGCTTGTCAATCTTGGAAAAGTTCTCGACGAATCGGCGGCAATAGCTTACAAGGCCAAGAAAACTTCTCACTTGCTTGGCATTCTTCGGAGGAGTCCAGTCAAGGATAGCCTGAACACGCTCCGGGTTAACAGCGATACCGTCCTTGGAAATCACATGTCCAAGGTAGGTTACTTCAGAAAGCCAGAATTCACATTTGGAGTACTTGTCATACAACTTGTGTTCACGAAGCCTTTCCAGAACAAGACGAAGGTGTTCAGCGTGTTATTCCTTATTCTTCAAATATACCAGAATATCATCCAGATAAACCATGACGAACTTGTCGAGGTAATCCATGAAAATATAATTCATCAGGCGGGAGAACGTAGCTGGAGCATTTGTTAAACCAAACAACATAACGGTGTACTCATAGGATCCATAACGAGTAACAAAGGCGGTCTTCAGAATATCCTCTTCATGGACACGGATCTGGTGATAACCCAACCTCAAGTCGAGTTTAGAGAACACCGATGATCCAGCAAGTTGATCATATGAATCATTGATCCGGGGAAGCGGATATTTATTCTAAATGGTTGCCTGGTTGATAGGACGGTAATCTTGAACCAACCTATTCATACCATCTTTCTTCTTGACAAAGAGAGAAGGTGCTCCCCAGGCAGAGGAACTTGGGCGGATGAAACCCTTCTTAAGTGACTTGTCGATTTCTTCCTTAAGCTTGAGAAGGTGGTGCGGAGGCATCTTATAAGGACGCTTCGCAATAGGGGTAGTGCCAGGCTTCAAGTCGATAATAAACTCGATAGCTCTAGCAGTGGGTATTCCTGGAAGTTCTTCTGGAAAAAAACATCCTGGAAGTCACAGACGACTGGAATGTTTTCGATCCCCTCAAGCGGAGAAGCATTTAACGCATTCAAGGCATAAATCTGAGCCTCGGTGCTGATAGTCTTCTACAGTCTTGTTGCCATGAACGAGGCTGCGGAACTCGGCCTTCTTCCGAGCTATGACTGCTTAAGGAATATAGCGGGCACGGAAAGCAGCTTTGAATTCCACCCAGGTGACAACAGTATCCGGAGGCAGAGTCTGTCTGTGAGTTGCCCACCATTGTGCTGCGGATCCCTTCAGGAAGTAGGTCGCAAAGGTGACATAGCTAGCAGGGGCAACATCAGCGGACTCTATCTCATAGAAGATGTCACGCAGCCAATCATCGGCATCCAGCGGATTAACTGTGTTGTGGAATATTGATGTGTTGAGTCGCACAAACTCTGGCAGTGTGATTGAAGGTGGCTGCTGGTTGGCATTGGGACGGGGGAACTGATCGATCACCCCTTGCATGAACTGACGATGCAATTTGAACTGTTGCATCATCGCAGCCATATAGTCTGGCGGTGGTGGATTATTGTCAGCCATCCTGCTAAATTCAACAGGGGTAGTTTAGCAGAAGCATTTTGCGAGTGTATTGCGACAAGTATGATGTAACACGACGATATTTAAGTAGTGTAACAGATGCATAACAGTAGTCATTTAAGACATACAGATCCATACATAGTCGGTTACAATCGGATAGCATAACGGCACAATTTTGAAAGCTAGACATGCTCGGTGGCGCGCAGGCACGCGGTAAGGAAGTACACAACAAGACATAGCAAAGGCTACGTCAACGTCAGAGAAAACTGATGGAGCGAGGTTTCTGCAAGTGACAACACAGGGTGCCCTCGATAAAAGGATCCTGTAAGCAGAACCTGGCCCACAATCTTGAAGCAAGGGGGGGGGGGTAATTTCAGAACTCCGGGTGGATGTGATCACGAGAACCTAAAGTTGGAGTTAGTAAAATTTTAACCCGAATAGAAGAGATCAGAGTCCCAGAGTATAGACGAGGAATAAAAGATCCTAATACCACCCAGTTGGCGACGTGGGCCCGTAAGCCACACAGCCAAGTTAGTAAAACAGTTTTGGACCACTAGACTCAACTTCGGCCAAGGAGTTGGAAAGGGGGACTCCTAGAGGCAGTCGGCTCTGATACCAACCTGTGACGACCCCGGCTTAATCGTGCACTAACCATACACGCAAATGCACACGATCAAGCCTAAGGACTCACTTGAAGATATCACAACACAACTCTAAAACATAAATAAAGCCATACAAGCTTTATATTACAAGCCAGGGGCCTCGAGGGCTCGAATACATAAGCTCGCATACAAGCGTCAGCGGAAGCATCAGATATCTGAGTATAGATATAACAGAAAACACAGAATAAGCATTTAAGAAGGCAGGGCAAAAGAAAACACTATGATCAAAAGGCGTAGACCTCCTGCCTAGGACCCTCCGAACCTACTCCTGGTCGTCGGTCGGCTCCTCGTAGTAATACTCGCCGGGAGGGTAGTAGTAGTAGCCGTCGGCGGGGGCAGCTGTCTCCGGGGCTCCGTCATCTGGTTGTGACAAATGGATATGGGGGAAAAAGAAAGCAGAGCAACCGTGAGTACTCATCCGAAGTACTCAGCAAGCAAGGATCTACACTACATATGCAACATTATCAAAGGAGGGCTGTATATGTAGACTGGGCTGCAGAAATGCCAGAATAGAGGGGAGAGCCTAGTCCTATCGAAGACTAGCATCTTCAGCATTTTCAGCGGTCTTGCAGCATTAGAAGAGTGCAGATTAGCATAATGTAAAGTAGTAGTAGTGTCATCAACCTCGCCCAGAGATTCTTCCTCGACTCCCTGCGAGAAAGCAATCCCGGAGCCGTACTATCCAGTTATCATCTCAAGTCACCAGTTCTAGTTGTATCGATCGGGATACAACTCTGAGTGTCCGTTACCGTAGGACAGGCTATCGATAGATTGTTTCTTCCCTGCAGGGGTGCACCAACTTACCCACCACGCTCAATTAACTCCGGCCGGACACACTTTACTGGGTCATGCCTGGCCTCGGCCAAACGATACGCCGCAACCCGACCGAATACTTAACAGAGAGGTCAGAACGCCGGACTAAACCTATGCGCCCAGGGGTCTTGGGCCTTCGCCCCGGGAACTCCTGTGCGTTGTGAGGGCGGCCGGAAGCAGACCTAGCCCCCTTAATACAAGCGCGGGCTTAACCAGTCCAATCCAGCGCGCGCCGCTCCTTGCTGATGTCTATTAAGCTCCGGCTGATGTATACGATGCAGAACGCCCATACTATGCCCACATGATGGTTAGTGCTATCAGGCCAGAGGCCCCTCGGATCAAATATCCAAACCGTTAGTGAATTAGGAGTGCGCGGTAACGAGCAGAGACTCACGATCGATGTGACCCCGTCGCCTCGTCTCGAGGACTTGCGGCAAGGGCTAAGAATGCCCGACCACGCCTCGTAATTATCTCGCAGGCACCTTCCAGGTCAACCACTAGTAGAAAACAGGGCTTTGGTCCAGGCCTGCCCAGCCCATTAGTCCCGGTTCAGTCACGAACCGGGACCCATGGGGGCATACATCCCGGTTCGTGCACCCAGGGGGCCGGCCGGGCCTCGTGGGACATTGGTCCCGGTTCGTCTGGACCCTTTTGTCCCGGTTCCAGACACGAACCGGGACCAATGGGCCTCGCTCCTAGCCCACATCCATTGGTCCCGGTTCGTGGCTGGAACCGGGACCAAAGGGTGGCCTTTAGTCCCGGTTCCAACCACGAACCGGGACCAATGTTGTGCCTATATATACCCCTCGCCCGCGAGCAGAGCACTCCACTGCTCTGTTTTTTTCTGGCCGGCGAGGGGAGGGGTTTGTGGTGCTCTAGCTCACCTCCTATGCACATGACGTGTTCGATGAAATGCCCGAGCAACACTACTTAAGCTTTCTCCTCTCCAATGTCGACCTTCAAGCTCCATTTTCCTCAAGATTTGTCTAGGTTTAGCGGTCCGTCACGTCCCGTCCCCGTCTTCACCGCCGTCGATCGCCCGTGCCGATCTCGTCGCCGGCATAACCGTGGTGAGCCTCTTGTTCTTATCTTCTTTCTAAAAGAAAAAAATTCTTACTTGTATGATTTAGATAGATACTTGTCTAATTTTCTTACTTTTATTATTGTTTGTTATTATATAGTGCGATGGTTTTGGTATCCGCCCCTGTCGGCCCTCGTCCTGTCTATGATTCGGATGTGGTATATATTTTATTTTATAACTATTTGGTTCATTTATTGTTTATGACAATTATGCCGACCAACGTGACATAGATTTTTTTATCTAGGAGGTATCTGAACCGGAAATTCCAACCGACCCTATTGTCGAGAGGTTAAATTTAGTTGAAGAAGAAAACAATTACTTGAAGGAAAAATTGAGGAGGAGAAGATGATATTGGAGTTGCATGTTGCAGATGTCGTCGATGATCACAAGATCAAGATGGATGCAATGCGCTTCAAGATTAGAAAGTATAGAAAATATGCCATTCATACCGAGGCTTGGTATCATTATGCCGTTGGATCAATTGTTACCTTGGTTGCGATTATGATCGCATTTGTTGTTGCATTGAAATGTTTTACATAGTTTCAATGTATGATTTAATTAGATGCTCTGGAGAGCTATATGTTGTTTAATGAGAACTATGTATGTACTTTGGTTTTAATGTGATGATGAACTTCTATTAATTTGGTCACTTATCTATTCATGATGTTTTGTAATGGTTTTTGACACACTTAATTATATATAATGCACGTAGGTGAACCAGCAATGGATGTACGGTGACAGACGCACCTCCGAGTACATTAAGGGCGTGCATAATTTTCTCGAAGTGGCTGAGGCAAACAAGCAGAATGGTTTTATGTGTTGTCCATGCCCTATATGTGGGAATACGAAGTCTTACTCTGACCGGAAAATCCTTCACACCCACCTGCTTTATAAGGGTTTCATGCCACACTATAATGTTTGGACCAGGCACGGAGAAATAGGGGTTATGATGGAAGACAGCGAAGAAGAAGAGGACGATGACAACTATATGCCCCCTAAATACGATGATGCTGCAACGGGGGAAGCTGAAGATCAAGAGGAACCAGACAATGTGCCCGATGATGATCTCCGCCGGGTCATTGTTGATGCAAGGAGACAGTGCGAAAGTGAAAAGGAGAAGCTGAAATTCGATCGCATGTTAGAGGATCACCAAAAAGGGTTGTACCCCAATTGCGAAGATGGCAACACAAAGCTCGGTACCGTACTGGAATTGCTACAGTGGAAGGCAGAGAATGTTGTGCCTGACAAAGGATTTGAGAAGCTATTGAAAATATTGAAGAAGAAGCTTCCAAAGGATAACGAATTGCCTGACAGTACGTACGCAGCAAAGAAGGTCATATGCCCTCTAGGATTGGAGGTGCAGAAGATACATGCATGCCCTAATGACTGCATCCTGTACCGCGGTGCGTACGAGGATTTGAACGCATGCCCGGTATGCGGTGCATTGCGGTATAATATCAGACGAGATGACCCTGGTGATGTTGACGGCGAGCCCCCCAGGAAGAGGGTTCCTGCCAAGGTGATGTGGTATGCTCCTATAATACCACGGTTGAAACGTCTGTTCAGAAACAAAGAGCATGCCAAGTTGATGCGATCACTACACCACGGTCAAGTTTTGGCGACACATCAATCTGTTGGCATAGGGTATCTTTGCCGACACATAAGTTGTCGCTAACACATATGCTGACAAAAGAGAAAAGAGTCGGAGGAATTGTTGTGGGGAAAGGCATTGCTGACAGAAGTTCACTTGCCGACACATTTTTAGTCGGTATACACCCTACCTACGCCGACAATTTACTTGTGCACATACACCCCACCTACCCCGATAGATGGTATGCTGGCACACACCCTAGGTACGCCGACAGTTAGTGTGTGTACTTACACCCTACTTTTGTCAACACATAGGTTGTTCTTCTAGGTACATATCTATCCCGACACATATTCTGCTTGGGTAGATTTACACCTTTGCCGACACTTATGTTGTCTATATATGTATATATCTTGGCCGACACATAGTCTCTCCTTCTAGGTATGTATGTTTGCTGGCACTTTTTCTATCTATCTAGCTAGTAAGCATGGTCGACAGTTGCTCTATAACAATCTGTTTACCAACAGATAAATTCTTGGTAAAGTAGTGCACAGCCAAACAAAGAATTTCATAATTACACTCAAATGCAATCCACAAACAGCATCAAGATGGACACATTGGACAACAATGATGATAGCTTCACAAACAGGCATATATTGACATAGGTTCACAAACAGGCATATATATTGACACAGGCTCACAAACACAACCAGAAGTCACATATATATGGTAACTATATAGTTTAACCATCCAGAACACACAAGTCACATAAAAAGGGCCACTATTTGTTGGTCTGAAAGAATTCAAACACTGGTTCAGAGCACACAAGTGACATCCATGAGCACAATTTTCTACTCCAAAACACTTGAAGCACCAAATGGTCCAAAACACACATAAGATTCAGACATGATTGTAGTTGGCTTCCAAAATACTGTGAACAGCCATGTATGTTCCATGATACTCCAAGTCCTCCTCACATCCAATGCTAGGTGGTTAAGTACCTGAAAATATTCCATACGAAATTGTTAAGGAAGTGTAATCAACCCAAAAGTTGTTCAAACCTCCTGAACAGTGATAATGGCATCACTGTACTATCATTACTAGTACATTGGCACTATGCATGCCTAGTGTATAGTTCCAGTGATAATTTCATTCAGATCAAGAAGATAGTACAGCATAAAGTACAAAGCCAACAACGCTGGCATTTTGGATAAAATGAAGAGCCTGAGAAGGACTATTCCTATGACCTGAATGAGAGCAACTAAAGATAGGCTCAGCAAAAGAAAACAAAGCTTGATGAGCAGAGCTGCAGTATATATAAATGTATTCTGAGAAGTGCAGTCCAATGCAGGAACAACCTTGGTAAGGTTGTGAAATACTTGAGACCCTTGAAAATCTACCATAGTCCCTTCAAACTATGCACTTGCGAAGGAAGAAAGTGTTATTCATATACTAAGGTGCAACTATCTAATTACAAACATTGCAAATGATTAGTTCCAGAAAATAGAAGTGCCCCCTCTGTATAGTATTTAGTTGCCATGTTGAATATGCTTAGTTTCCAGATTACTAAATACTTAGTTGTCCAAGAGTTTAAACACGCTAGTTGTATCTACTATTTTGTATGGATAAAAATGGAGCTATAAACAAAAAAAGGTGCACATAAATATGGAGATTGACAACTAGCTGTAGATTTACTTGTTAAATTTCTCCAAGGTGGGAGAAGTACCAAGGGCTGGACAGAAAAAGGTGCACATAAATATGGAGATTGACAACTATTGCAATACATGAATGGCCTTTAGGACAGATAAGTGGGCAAAAACAGACTTAGGCACATTAATTTTAGTTACAGGACAAATAAAAATAACATGTTATGATTGTATATATTGTAGTTGCATAGTATGTGTAAGTTCAAAAACAATGTGTTTATTTAATTGGCATGTAAATTTGATGTATATCATAGTACCTGCACCTCCTGGCACATTAGTTGTCTTCTTGGGATCTTTGATCTGCAACAACGATCATTACTTAATAGGTGAGCGATTAGCACAAAAGAAAAGAAACCAAGTGCTCTAGATTATTACCATAGCAGATGGCCATGCAATCGATTTCCCCTTGGCATCTCCCATGGTCAACACATTCCCATACGGACGAGGCAACTGAGTTTCCCTTTTGAACACCGAATAGATGACAATTTCGACATATTGAGAACCTAGAGGCTCACCCCCCACCACAGCCTTTGGATTAGTTGTTTGAATTGTTCCTTTGGCAACAGCGACATTTAAAGGTCTAGTTATGCTATATAGTATCACATCTCTTCCACCCTACGGGGAAAATTTGCAATTCAGAATATGATCATTTTAAAGAAGCAAGTTCATAAACCAGCATATTGACAATCAAAGGCCAAAAGGAAAGGAAAGATTTACCCCTAGTTGTCTGTTATGTTTCTCAACATTAATAATTCTTCTTCCAGTAAAAGTGTCATCATTTTGCATAGAAGCATTTGACTCAGCCACGTCCTCTAGAATAGCATTACCTTTTTCAGTATTACTAGCTTCTCTTGTCCTTATGTTCTACATCAAAATCAAGCATTGTAGATGTTAAATATAATAAACTACAATGAAATCATAGCATTACATGTTCCACTATTGCAGAGGTACAATACAATAGAAGTAGTGCTACCTGTTGTGGAGTATTTGATTCATGTGCAGGTGTGCTATTGGTTTCATCTCGTTGCCCCTGTGAAGACAAAATAAGTTGCCTCATCTCAGCCATTTGGTTCTTCATGTCATCCATTTGGTCTTGCAGATGTTCCACTTTTTGGTTAGACACTCGACACTTTTCCACTGCTATTTGAAGCTTTGTAGATTTATACTGCTGGGTTCCTGGCAACTCTAGGTCAGATGGAGTTGGCCCCAAACCGACAGCACGGACATATCCATTTTTTCTTTTCCACAAACAAATGCAAACAAATCACCATCCTTAATACCATTCTCCAACAATTCTGGGTGCTTTAATGCTTCATCTTGAAGTTCTTTCTGTTTTCAGGAATTGTTATGTGTTCCTTGTATTTACTACATGAACGAAAATATGAAAGGCATCAACAAATTTATGTGCATCTGAACTTACAATTCTTACTGCAGACCCTTCTTGAGGAAGTCCACTAATTCGATGTGTATGTGTTTCGATAAACAATTCATGTCTATGTGGGCGACGCTTGAGCTCCTCGGTCTATGTCAAGTGATAAAAAAAGATTAAAACAATGAGAAAAATGTACAAACATCCAAGTTTACAATAAGAATTGCATGGTTGCATACCATTTCAGTGTCAACCCGAGCAAAACTCTTACTTCCGGATGTGTGATTTTGCGTGTGATGTGCTCGATTATTTTTACCTCTTATTGAGCGAGCTACCAAATGGTTTGATAAAGAGATCATGTCACACAAGTAGAATCAGAGGTCAATACCAACCTAACAAAGAGCATACCTTAGCTTTTGGAGTTAACCAAAATGCAACAAGCAACTTCCATTGGTCAGGATGAACTCTAGCATCACATGATGCTATAAGTTCATCATATGTGTGTGATTCATCATAATATTCCCTCTTTAGGTCTGCTTTGAAGTCTTTCCATTTAATTTGTGTTGTTTTCATATACCATTGGAAAACCCCTTCATCTAATTCCCAAAACAACTGACAATAGGCATTTGCAAATAGGCATTAGAGAACAATACAACATAAACTAACTCAGTAATCACTCCTAAGCATGGCAGCATCCAGGAACTCACTAAGACATAGCAACATTAACACTAAGATAGCATCCAGGAACTCACTAAGACATAGCAACATTAACCAATAAAAATATAGAAACATGGCAGCAACCAAGTATTGCAAACTCTCATTACCTTTGCCTCGGTCCACAAAGCAAGTTTTTTGGACAGATCAACCTTCCTCCAATCATCAAATTCAACCAGAAAACCCTTGGTTCTTATTTGTGTTCCCACAAAGTTAGCGAACCGTGTAGCAGATTTACCACAAGGCTGACCATACTCATTGATTTCCAACTTGAGTTTAGGCTTGTTTTGCCTTCCCCATATGCTTTTCATAGCAGTAACTTTCCTAACCTCCCTTTTCCTGGCCTGATATACAATAAATGCAGAAAATAGGTTTAGTACTACAAATGCAGAAAATAGGTTTAGTGCTTTCAAAGCAATGCAAGGTACAAACATCAAAGTAAAGAAGCATACCTTCAGGTTCATTCAATACAACCTCAGGTTCAGTTGAAATTTCGGTAGTTAATCTTGAAGTAGTAGACCGCAATTGCCGATCTGGAGCTTGATTTTGTGAAACAGGAGTTCGCTTTTGTCTCTACAATTAACCACATAAATCAGTGTTAACTATGCAAAATGTATAGCAAATAGTGCGCTGGAAATAGTGCATGTGTATGTGTGGATGATGTAATAGTTTTACTAGTATATGATGCATGAAGAAATCTGGAAACTAAGCAACATGAAGAAATCTGGAAACTAAGCAACATGAAGAAATCTGGAAACTAAGCATGTTTTTCTTCTTTCGAGGAGCAGGTTGGCCTTCCGACACATATGCATCTGCTAGACCTTTAAGATTCAAAGTTCTCTTCATGTTCTCATTTTGTTTTCTAAGTACTTCAATTACATTTCTGTTCTTTTCGAGTTCATATTCAGAAGTTCCTTCTGCGCTTCTTGCTGCGGCTGCCATTTTTGCTACTGCTCCTGTAAGTGTTTACAAATGAGTTAGCAATCTATACTACATGCAAGTATTTCAACTAAAATAACAACCAAATTTTACACAACTACCAAATAAAATACGGAAAATCATTATCACACTTACTTCCTCTTTGGTGCAGGAACAATTATTCCATCTATATCAGTCCTTACATGAGAAAATTTGTTATAATCAATGTTGGGATCAACATCTGTGTGTAGATCAATTAACAACCCCTTATTAGCATTATCAAGATCTACATTTTCATCATCCACAACAGCCATAGAGTAGGTGCCATGCGGTTTTGTGTTCTGGACAACTGCACACCAGCCTTTATCATCAACCTCTGGAACATAGAAAACTTGTGTGGCTTGTGATGCTAAGATGAAAGGTTCATCTAACAACTTATCACCACTACTGAATAAATGGTTGAAGTTAACAGTTGTAACCCCAAACTGATCGGTTTTTACCCATTTGTCTTGTTCACGATTGTCAACCCAATCACATCGAAATAACACCATATATCCTTTTTGGCGGTAGTTTAGCTCAACTATCTCCCTAATAATGCCATAATATATCTCTACTCCTCTTGAATTTTGTGCAGCTATAGCTACTCCACTGTTTTGAATAGGTCTACCATCATCACTTGAGTGTGTATGGAAATCAAACCCATTAGTAGTATAGCTGTTAAATTTTCTAGCAATCATGAAAGGCTCTTGGGCTAAAATTTGCATTTCTTCTGATACTTCTACGCCTCTTTCAACTAATGCCAACACCTGAGTATAGAATTGTTGTTAGTTACAACGGGTAAACATGATTAATGTTCAGCATAATAGGTCAAGTCATGTCCTACTTACATGCTCTCGAAACCACTCATGAAACTTCTCATGTTGCATAGTGTTGATTGCTTTTTCATTGGGAAGACCAATTGAGGATAAGTGCTCACGGTGCTTCCTATAATTGCGTATCAAATTAACTATTATAAGAAAGATAAGAAAGGAAGAGATACTATTACTATAGTGTGGGCAGCTTACTTCACATAAGGTTCTATTTCACTGTGGTTGAACAAGACATATCTATGTGCTTGGATCCAAGAATTGTTTGATAATGATACAATGCTACCCAAACCTTGCCCCTTGTGGCAGAAGTATGGGTTAGTACTGGACATTTCATTATTCAGCACCTCAACATTATTATCTTGCCGAGTGAACCTAGTCTCACACCCTTTCAGATAGCGAGAACAAAGTGTAAGGCTCTCATCAAACAAATAACCCTCAGCGATTGATCCTTCCGGATGGCTTCTAGTGCGAACATGTCCTTTGCAGTGCCCCAAATACCTACATACTATAGACCGTAAGCCTATATAAAAAATTCATTTGCAAAAAAGGTTGCTATTAGATATTTTTAGAAGATCACCTTTCTACTGACCACATGCTCCGGAAGTGTACTGGACCACCAATTCTAACTTGGGCAGGCAAATGAACCATCAAGTGGACCATGACATCAAAAAAACTTGGCAGGAATATAGTTTCAAGTATGCTTAAGGTCTCGGCTATTTCAGCATCTAGAATTTTCATATCACTGACACGGATAACTGGTGAGCAAATCTTCTTGAAGAAGTTACTAACACGAGTCAATGCAGCACATACTCTTGTTGGCAATATTTTTCGAATCGCAAGCGGAAGTAGGTGCTGCAACAGAATGTGATTAGCATGGCTCTTTTGTCCAAAAATCTTCTTCTCGGCAACATGGATATAACGCCATATATCAGCTGCAAAGCCTTGTGGAAACTTGACTCCTATCAAGACTTGGAGAAAATGTTTCATCTGATCGGGTGTCAAAGTATATTGTGCTGGAGGTATATATAATTTACCCTCTTCTACTTCAACAGGATGAAGGTCCCCCATAATACCCAAAGCTTGGATGTCTAAGCGAGAATTTGCGTTATCCTTTGATTTCCCCTCAAGGCCCAGAAGTGTGTTAACTATGTTATCACATACGTTTTTTTCTATATGCATAACATCAAAATTATGACACAACATCAGATCTTTCCAATAGGGCAACTTAAACCACACAGATCTTCTTTTATACAGGGGAGGCAATTCACCTTCTTTGCGTTTTCTCTTTGTTGTCTTCTTGGCAGCTGGATCTTTTCCAAAGGATGTTTCAAGATTTGCTATCAAATCATCAATTTCTTCACCGGTAAGAGGTATAGGTGCTGTCCTATGCTCTGACTTGCCATCAAATAACTTTTCATCTGACCTAAACTTATGGTTGGATGATAAGAACCTACGATGTCCCATATAGAAATATTTGTTGCCCTTTTTTAATTGTAGAGAACAAGTGAATGAATGGCACTCAAGACAAGCTACCTCACCCTGGGTAGCACACCCATGAGTGTAGCCTAAACCTGGAAAGTCATGTATGGTGCAAAGGATGGCAGCACGAAGATCAAATATTTCAGACTTAGAAGCATCAAATGTCTTTACACCATGATAGTACATATCTACTAGATCATCTACCAAAGGCTCAAGATAGACATCCATATCGCCACCAGGTGCCTTAGGGCCAGGAATGAGCAAAGAAAGGATAAAATTAGTCCGCTTCATGCACATCCAAGGAGGAAGGTTGTATGGAATCAAAAAGACTGGCCAAATACTATAGGTAGTCCTTGTTGACCTAAATGGATTAAAGCCATCAGTTGTTGCAGCCAATCAAAAATTGCAACTGTCATTACCAATTAATGGATGTTTGGAATCAAAATCCTTCCAGAAAATAGCATCCGCAGGGCACCTAATCAAACCATCTTTGGTCCGTTGTTCGTCATGCCACCTCATGTCAGTTGCAGTTTTAGAGGACATAAAATACCTTTGAAGCCTTCTTTTAATAGTAAAATAGCGAAGAACCTTTCTAGGAACTCTATGTATGCTTTTCCCATCAGGACTCTTCTTTTCTGATTTCCACCTTGAAGTTTTACACTTTGGACATTGACTCTCCTTAACAAATTCATTTCTGAACAGTACACAATCATTTTCATAGGCATGAATATTAACATACCCAAGCCCAATAGATTTAACTATTTTCTTAGCTTCATTGAAATTTTTGGGAAGTACTGAACCTTTGGGGAATGCATCACTAAGTAACTCAAGCACCATGTCAAAACTTTTGTCACTCCATCGCCCAAGAAGTTTAATGTGGAGCAATTTGACAATAAAACGCAATTTTGAGAAGTTTTTACACCCAGGGTATAGTTCTTTGTTGTCATCATCAACCATCTTCAAATAAGCCTTGTTATCAGCATCAACTTGTGTCCCAGGGTTGTTATTGTCCTCATTGTTCTCTTCCAACACCCCCCCATCATCTAATCCACAAGCTATGTCTCGCAAGAAATTATCTAATTCATTATCTACCGGTGAACTGTCTACCTCTACCTCCTCAATATTAGGGCAAGAGTGGCTAGATTCTCCATGAAACAACCATGTATGATACCCCTCCATGAAACCATCACATATCAAATGTTCACGTACTTTAGTTGCTGTTTTCCATTTAGAGTTCAAACATATCTTGCAAGGACATAAGATTTTGTTTCCATTTGTTGAATTAATAAAAGCAAACTCTATAAACTTGTCTACCCCCTCTACATACTCATTTGTGTGCCTACATGGAATTTTTTTTAGATATTAGAACAGTTCATGACATAATTATACCGCTTATGAGTTCGCAAAAAAAGAAACTTGATGTACCTAGGCTTAGACAACCACGTTTTGTCCATGATGCACCCTTGATATCAAATTTGCCAAGTATCTGAATTTGGCCAGTGTGGTAGTGTTAGCTTTGCATCGGTGAAGTGACAATCATTAATCAAGCAATGGAAATACAAAACAATAACTATTCAAGCAACAAATACACATTCTTGTCCGGTTGTCTATTGTAACAAGCAACTCCATATGATTCAAGTACAAAGAAGTTAATCTCAGGAGGAGTTGATTCTTACTCAAGGCACGGAGGCGGAGCTACGGCAGTGGAGTCCGGAGATGGAGCCCGATAGTAGCAGGTACGGTAGGAGCAGGTCCGGCAGTGGTGGAATGAGCCCGGAGATGGAGCCCGGCAGCATGGGGCAGAAGTCGAATAGCAGCAGGGCCGGCAGCAGCGGGAGCCCGGAGATGGAGCTCCGGCGGCAGTAGGAGCCCGGATATGGAGCCCCGCAACAGCACGTACGGCAGCAGCGGGAGCCTGGAGATGGATCCCCGGCGGCCACAGGATGGGGACTGGCGAGGACGGCGGCTAGACGTCGGGGGGAGGGGGCTGTGCGCGGACGGCGGCTGGATGTGTAGCACGAGGACGGCGGCTCGATCTAGGGCTGGAGCTCGGGGAACTGAGGACGGGTGGAGCCCGAGGTCGGCGCCGGGGGAGTGCGAGCTCCTGGATAGTGGATTGAGGACTGGGTGGAGCGCGAGGCCGGCGGCGATGGCGGCAGAGGATTGGATCGAGCGCTACGGCGGCGGCAGGAGGCACGGGTTAGGGTTGGGTTCGATTTGGGGTATTTTGCATGGGGGAGGGGTATTTTGCACTGGGGGATATTTTGCAAGAACAGCCGAAATTTCACTCGCGCGCCGAAATCTCGCGCCAAGTTTCTAACCTTCACACGATTGACACATGTACACCTACGCCGACACTTAATCCGAGCGCATACACCCTACATACACCGACACATTTTAGGTCGGTAAATACGTAGCTACACCGACTGAAAATCCGTTATGGCCAACACATACGCCGACACATAGCACGTCATTAAGCAATTACTGACTGATACGTTGTCGCTTTGTGGTTGCCGATCCTTAGTGTGTCAACAGTGATATACCTTTGCCAACACTTGATACGAAGAGAAAAGTTAAAAGCTATGGTGACAGATGGTTTGTGAAGATTAGTTGATCTTTGCCCACAGAAGTGTGTCACCTAAGCTCTACCGTGGTGTAGTGGATGGAACAGAGAGGACCGTAAGAAAGACGGGAAGTTGAGAGCACCCGCTGACGGGTCGCAGTGGAGAAAAATCGAGGGAAAGTACCGGACTGAGTTTGCAGGTGACCCAAGGAACGTATGGTTTGGTTTAAGCGCGGATGGCATTAATCCTTTCAGGGAGCAGAGCAGCAATCACAGCACCTGGCCCGTGACTCTATGTATCTATAACCTTCCTCCTTGGCTGTGCATGAAGCAGAAGTTCATTATGATGCCAGTACTGATCCAAGGCCCTAAGCAACCCGGAAACGACATTGATGTGTACCTAAGGCCATTAGTTGAAGAACTTTTACAGCTGTGGAATGGAAAAGGTGTACGTGTGTGGGATGAGCACAGATAGGAGGAATTTGACCTGCATGCGTTGCTGTTTGTAACCATCAATGATTGGCCTGCTCTCAGTAACCTTTCACGACAGACAAACAAGGGATACCAGGCATGCACGCACTGTTTAGCTGACACCAAAAGTATATACCTGGACAAATGCAGGAAGAATGTGTACCTGGGGCATCGTCGATTTCTTCCGACCAACCATCAATGTCGAAAGAAAGGCAAGCATTTCAAAGGCGAGGCAGATCACCGGAAGAAGCCCGCCATGCGTACCGGTGATCACGTACTTGCTATGGTTAATGATTTACACGTAATCTTTGGAAAGGGTCCCGGCGGACTATCTGTTCCGAATGACGCTGAGGGACGCGCTCCCATGTGGAAGAAGAAATCTATATTTTGGGACCTACCCTACTGGAAAGACCTAGAGGTCCGCTCTTCAATCGACGTGATGCACGTGACAAAGAACCTTTGCGTGAACCTGCTAGGCTTCTTGGGCGTGTATGGAAAGACAAAAGATACACCGGAGGCACGGGAGGACCTGCAACGTTGGCACGAAAAAGACGGCATGCCTCCAAAGCAGTATGAAGGTCCTGCCAGCTACGCTCTTACCAAAGAAGAGAAGGAAATCTTCTTTGAATGCCTGCTCAGTATGAAGGTCCTGTCTGGCTTCTCGTCGAATATAAAGGGAATAATAAATATGGTAGAGAAAAAGTTCCAGAACCTAAAGTCTCATGACTGCCACGTGATTATGACGCAAATTGCTTCCGGTTGCATTGAGGGGGCTTCTACCGGAAAATGTTCGATTAGCCATTGTGAAGCTATGTGCATTCCTCAATGCAATCTCTCATAAGGTGATCGATCCAGAAATCATACCAAGGCTAAGGAGTGATGTGGCGCAATGTCTTGTCAGTTTCGAGCTGGTGTTCCCACCATCCTTCTTCAATATCATGATGCACGTCCTAGTTCATCTAGTCGACGAGATTGTCGTTCTGGGCCCCGTATTTCTACACAATATGTTCCCCTTTGAGAGGTTCATGGGAGTCCTAAAGAAATATGTCCGTAACCGCGCTAGGCCAGAAGGAAGCATCTCCATGGGCCATCAAACAGAGGATGTCATTGGGTTTTGTGTTGACTTCATTCCTGACCTTAAGAAGATTGGTCTCCCTCAATCGTGGTATGAGGGGAGACTGACTGGAAAAGGCACGCTAGGAGGGGACTCAATAATATGCAGGGACGGGCATTCTTGGTCTCAAGCACACTACACAGTTCTACAGAACTCTACCTTGGTGACCCCGTATGTCGATGAACACAAGAACATTCTGCGCTCCAAACACCCGGAGCAGTGTGACGACTGGATTACATGTGAACACATCAGGACTTTCGGCAGTTGGTTGGAAACACGTCTCAGAGGTGACAACACTGTTTCTGATGAGCTGTACTCGTTGTCCAGGGGACCATCTTCGACTGTATTGACTTACAAAGGATACGAGATAAATGGGAATACATTTTACATGATCGCCCAATATCAAAAGAGCACCAACCAAAACAGCGGTGTCCGCTTTGATGCAAAAACCAAGAAGGGAAAGGACACATATTATGGTTACATAGTGGACATATGGGAACTTGACTACGAACATGATTTTAAGGTCCCTTTGTTTAAGTGCAAATGGGTCAATCTGTGAGGAGGCGGGGTACAGGTAGAGCCACATTACGGAATGACAACAGTGGATCTGAACAATCTAGGGTACACAGACGAACCATTCGTCCTAGCCAATGATGTGGCGCAGGTTTTCTATGTGAAGGACATGTCTACCAAACCGAGAAAAAGAAAAGACAAGGAAGCGAATACATCATAAGATGAGCCAAAGCGCCACATAGTTCTTTCAGGGAAAAGAGACATCATGGGAGTGGAGGGTAAGACAGACATGTCTGAAGATTATGAAAAGTTTCATGAAATTCCTCCCTTCAAAGTCAAGGCTGACCAAAGCACCTTGTTAAGCGATGAAGAGTATCCATGGTTACGGCGCAATAAGCAAAGGACACAAGCGAAGAAAAAGTGAAGACAGATGAAGTCAGAAAGGGTTGAAAATTGATGATGTGGCTTTGAATGGTTCATTTTGAGCACATAAAAAGTCTGGAGTTCAAATAAGTTCAAAAAAATGAAATCCCTTTGTAACAGATGAGTTTTTGTCCGAAACCCTGATACTTCGAAAGAGATTGTCCATTTTGTACACGAATTGCATCCAGTTTTTGCCGTAACCCTCTCAACTTTTTAGCACATGCTATGTGGGTGAAATGATGATATCATGCCAATTTTCAACCTCTTCAGAGTTCATTTGAAGAACTTTTTTTGTTAGAAACTTTAATAGCAAAAAGAATTATCATAAAGATTTTTTTGTTAGAAACTAAAATAACAAAAACTATTTTTGAATATAATGATAAAACACAGTAATATTAAATAGCAGTAAAAAGAATCACTCAAAAATCTATTTTTGTAGTAAAGTTAATCACAAACTAGTGATTCACACAAATTTCAAAGAATTCAAATTTAAACTATTCAAATTGGAAAACTAATGCCACTAACAGAAAGTTTATAATATTTATTACCTAAAAGCAAAAAGAATTAAAAAATAAAAGAAAACAAATAAAGCAAAAAACAAAACAGAAAAACTGGAAAAAAAATAGAAAAAAAATGCCACCTACTGGGCCACCACGGCCTGAATACGACTAGAAACCCAACCACGGGCCAGGATTCAGGCCCGCAGCAGGCCCAGTAGGCCCACAGGCAGAGGAGAGTCACGTTAGGCCCGTAAGCCTGCATTTGAGAGGAGCTCGAGACGACAGCGGCAGTGGGGTTTATAAACCACTCCGCGCCCCTCTCAACTAGCGATGTGGGACTAAACTTTTGGCCGCGGGCAGCACAAGGCCTTTGGTCCCGGTTGGTGACACCAAACCGGGACTAAAGGGGTGAATTGGTACCGGTTCGTGGCACAAAACGGGACCAATGCCACCCTTTGGTCCCGGTTCGTGCCACCAACCGGGACCAAAGGGTTGTGCTTCCCGCCCTTTCGCCTAGCCAAAACAGACCTTTGGTCCCGGTTGGTGGCACGAACCGGGACTAAAGGAGGCATTGGTCCCGGTTGATGCCACTAACCGGGACCAAAGGCTTTCCTATATAAGTGGCACTTAGGAATTTTTCAGCAAGTTCTCACATTCTCCCCGACGCCGCCGCCCAGCGCCCCGACGCCGACGCCCTGCTTCTCGTAGCTATCGCCGTCGCCACGCCCTGCCCCGTCGCCGCCCGCTCCTCGTCTCCGTCGCCGTCGCCGGCCCTACCTCCTCGTCGCCGTCGCCGTGCCCTGCACCGACACCGTCGTTGCGCCATGCCCCGTCGCCGCACCCTGCCCCGAGCCCGTCCTTGTCATCGCCGCCACCGAGCCCGCTCCTCGTCGCAGACGCGTCCTCGCTGTGAGCGCCGCCCCGATCCCCTCCTCCTCCTCCTATTCCTCCCTGTACTGGCCGCCGTCGTCGCGCCCTGCCGCCGATTCCCCCCTCTGTCCAAATTTTTGTGGTGCACATCAAGTGTATGATGAAATGCAAAAGGGCTCTAGGAATTTTAAGAATTTTTGAGAATTTTTGTGGTGAGGTGTTGATGCACAAAAGAGAGTCTGGCAAAGTCTGAGAAGTTTTTGTCCAATTTAAATTGTGCTTTGACCATGGAGTTTGAATCTGGTCCAAATTTGAACTGAATGATATTTGAAAAATTTGAACTATAGAACCAAATGTTTTTGGCGGAATGGGTTGTGGGTACTGTCAAATAGATGGAGTAATTTTTGTGTGTGCAAAAGAATTGGGGAGAATATAGCTCCTTTGCAAATCAAAGGAAATATGAATAATTGAAATTCCAACTTTGGAATTTATTAAATATAAGAAAAATATTTACATAGTTAGAGATATTTGCACAGTTAGAGATATTCATGATCAAAGTCAGTTTTTTAGAGAAATTTGCATAGAGATTTTTTTTAGAGAAATGGTGGAGTTCACATATAATGTATATATGTTGATATTTTTTATATGATGAAAATTGTTTTGTTCATATATAATGTATATATATATATATGTATGTGGCTATGTATGTATGGATGTTCATAAAATTGTTTTGTTCATATATGTATTAATTGTTTTGTTCATAGCATTTTTTTAATATGATGAATTTTTTTTTTCATAGCATTTTTCATAGCCATATATATGTATGTGGCTATATGTATGTATGGATGTTCATAGAATTTTTTTATATGTATGTGGCTATATGTATATGTCATTGTCGATATAGCCCCTCCCCGATAACTTCGACATGAGGGGGGGGGGGTCGATATACCCCCTCCCCGATAACATTTTTTTTATATGATGAATTTTTTTTCATAGCCATATATATGTATGTGGCTATATGTATGTATGGATGTCATAGAATTTTTTATATGTATGTGGCTATATGTATGTCGTTGGTCGATATAGCCCCTCCCTGATAACTTCGACATGAGGGGGGGGGGGTCGATATACCCCCTCCCCGATAACATTTTTTTTAAGTTACTAAGGTAAAATGTTCACCCCTTCTCAATATACGGGCGACCAACTCTCGAGGCCACCCAAACCCTAGAAAAAAAGCGTTGTCGATCTCCTACCCCCTCCGCCCCACAGACAAACTCGAGGCCACCCAAACCGCTAGAAGATAACTCTCGGTAACTTCGACATGAGGGGGGACGTCGATCACAACCCCTCTCGCCCGAACAAGTCTATGTATTATTTTATACGCGGTGGACATAATCAAAGTTTGATCATATGTCAAAGTTTGAATTTTGACATATGCAACATTTGATCATATATCAAAGTTTGATCATATGTCAAAGTTTGAATTTTGACATATGCAACATTTGATCATATGTCAAAGTTTGATCATATGTCAAAGTTTGAATTTTGACATATATAGATTTATCAAGAATGCCCCCATTATGGATGTGCACAAGTTGATCCAATTTTTTTTTCTGATCTCATCTATATATATATTCTTCTATATGTCACGTTGTCTGTCAAAGTATTGAAGAAATCCATGGCTTCATCATTAGTCGGAAGTAACAGGCGTATGATGCTACGAAGCTCTTCAAAGTTGTTTTGGAACGGAGTTTCGGATAGAATAATTCACCTTTTGGTACGAATTTCAGCAAAGGCCTTCCAAATAGCGATATTCGAAAGGCTCTTGCTGAACTTTGTACCAAAAAGCGAATTATTCTATCGGGAACTCCGTTCCAAAACAACTTTGAAGAGCTTCGTACCATTATACGCCTGTCATTTCCGGCTAATGATGAAGTCATGGTTTTCTTGAATTCTTTGACACTAGACAACGTGACATATAGAAGGGTAGATGAGATCAGGAAAAATATGGACCATTTTCTGCACATCCAGAATGGCGTCATTTTGTTAAATCCCTTGTCGGTCCGGACGTCGGACATTCATGAGAGAGGCTGTCCGGCCCAAACCCTAGAAGCGTTGTCGAGGCCACCCCAAACCCTAGAAGCGTTGCCTAGGCCACCCCAAACCCTAGAAGAGTTGTCGAGGCCACCCCAAACCGTAGAAGCGTCGAGCTCGCTAGGTCTACGTTTGCACTAATATATCCATCTGTCATGTTTGTATATTAATTGCCATATTGTAATATTTGCAGAAACTATGGAGCACCGAGACATCGAAGCAGAACAGTTGTTGGGGG
The DNA here is from genome assembly GCA_011799875.1 of Thinopyrum elongatum. Classification (NCBI taxonomy): domain Eukaryota; kingdom Viridiplantae; phylum Streptophyta; class Magnoliopsida; order Poales; family Poaceae; genus Thinopyrum; species Thinopyrum elongatum. The sequence continues at coordinate 535,894,595 of CM022297.1, forward strand.
ACATAATCCTCGGCGGAGGTGATATCTTGTCGTATCTCAACGACACCGATGGTCTAGAAGGAGAGGGTGAAGCAGGCTCCGGTGATCGAACAATGGAGGTGGAAGGACATGATTATGATGGCTCCGGTGACGGAATGCCGGTGGAAGGAGACCGTGATGACTGCTCCGGTGAGCGAACGGAGGAAGGAGCTGTTGCAAAGTCCGGCGAGGTATATATATTAATTAAGCCTGTGCTGACTAGCTAATTGATGCATTAATTGATTTGGTATGTACACATATTAACTCTCTTCTTTCTTCTTTTCTAGCCCTCCGGATCGAGCCAAACTTCGGTAACGAGACGAGGCCCGAAGAAAAGGTTGCGCAAGGATGAAAGGTTCACGATCACAGCAATCAAGGGCGATGGCCAACCGATTGAACCCAGCCGGACCAAGGAAGCATTTTCTGCTCAGTGCGGGGTTCTTGTTAGGGACATGATCCCGATCAGCATCCACCAATGGAATAAGCCTAAGAGCGAAGACCCTCAAGTGTCTTTTGTCAACGATAGACAGAAAGATGATCTTTGGACCGCGCTGACGGAAAATTTCACCCTACCGCCAGAGGAGGATCCGGATAAGCCAGTTATAGAGCCATTGGTCAAGGCTCATGATCTTAAGAAGATGGCAGATCTATTCAGGAGGTGGAAGAATGAGTTGAAATCAATGTTTGTCGACAAAGGGAAGACTCCAGAATTCATCGGCCTATTTGAGAAGATAAGAGATCACTGGCCCGCATTTGTGGCCCACAAGACATCGGAGAAGAGTAAGAGGATGTCAGCGACAAACAAGAAAAATGCTGCAAAGAAGGAGTATCACCATCGCATGGGGTCAGGTGGCTACCTCAAAGCCCGGCCGTTGTGGGACAAGGCTGAGAAGGACCTGCTTGATAAAGGGGTCAAACCAGAGACATTGAATTGGCCAGACCGTTCAAGGACTTGGTTCTTCGGGGTTGGGGGAACCTTGGACCCTGAAACAGGGAAGTGCCGTTGGACGAAGGAGCACCGTGAAATACCCGTCAAGAAGCTTCAGAAGTATATCGCCGTAGCGCAGCAAGGGACATTCATTCCCGACAGAGAGAACGACGAGCTCACACAGGCCCTCGGGAATCCTGAGCACCCAGGACGAACACGAGGCACGGCAGGCTCCGTTGCGTGGAAGGAAGGGTTTCCCAGCGCAGGCGGTTACAAAACCCGGGAGAGGAGGAGGAAAGTGGAGCAGACCGAACTGCAGAAGCTGAATGCAAGGGTACGAGCGCTAGAGGAACAAGCACTAGTTCAGAGGCAGCGACCTGCCGAAGCTACCCCAGAAGCTACCCCGCCATCTCAGCGGAGAAGCAGCATGGCTTCCACCGAGCTCCTTCAGCAGCCTCACTTCACGGCTCCCAGCTACCCCGTGGATGCTATCACGGAGGCTCAAGATTGCCACCTTATGGCGCAATGGCAGCACCTCAAAGTCAAGGCGGCTGTCGGCTCTGTTGCACCTCCTCAACCCGGCGCAACTTTTCACTGCCTTCCGATTCCAGAAGGCTATGCTGTTGTGATGGTCGATGAAATAACAGAGGGATTTGAGGAGCTCGAGCTTGACCACCCTACCGGTGAAGGGGAGACTCAGCTGGGTTTTGCTCTGAAGACTCCATGTCTATGGCGGAAGGAGCTCATCAACCTTCCGAATTGGACGCCTCTGCCTCCTCCTCCGCCTCCTCCTCTGGCGAGTGATCAGGGCACTCCGCCTCCTTCTCTGGCTTCTCCGGCGCGTGGCGGCACTCCGCCTCCTTCTCCAGCTGCTCCGGCGCGTGGCGGCACTCCGCCTCCTTCTCCGCCTGCGCCGGCGCGTCCGAGCAGCCCGCCTCCTTCTCCGCCTCGTCAACAACAGCGGAAGACAGCCGCCGCCGCTCCGGCTACTCCGGCGCGTCGTAGCACTTCGCCTCCTTCTCCGCCTCGTAAGCAACAAAGGAAGACAGCCACAGCCGCTCTGGCTGCTCCGGCGTCTAGCAGTACAACCAGAGGCGGGAGGCAATACATATTCGGTCCATCTCTCAAGCCTCTAGAGAAGTTACCATACGAGATGACCGAGGAGGAAAACGCGGAGATCTGTCAAGCCCAAGTGAAGGACTTTTTTGCAAAGAAAAATCCACCTCCGGAGGAGAAGATGGATCCGGTGAAATTGAAGCGCACTTTGAAGAACCTGAAGCGACCACCACCGCCTTCGCCAGATGACAACCATGTCCGCGCTATGAAAAAGGCAGTGGAAGGAGCGCGCCGGTCGGGAACTACTTCAAGTGACAAAAGGTTACAAGAACGAAGAAGTGGGAACAAAATTCCCTAGCTCGGCGAACAGGCAAACCAATCGTGCCTCCCGCTCAAGGTGTCTAGCGATATCGTCGCAAATCTGCCGGGGATGCTGCCCGGTACCAATCCTGGTGATTACCTGCCCGACGATGCACATTTTGATACAATGGAGGTGGACGAACACAAATACCGGTACGGGAAGCCTCTCGTCAGACCTGGTGATCCTCCTCTAACAACGATGATGCAAAGATTCCATAAGTGGTACATGGACACCTGCAAGTCTGGGAAGGATATTTTGACGCTGAGAGTTAAAGAGGAGCACGACCTCGTTGGAATTGATCTGTTGTTTGTTCCATTTGAGGAGTTCTTCCAGTTTTTCAATCAAAAGGACCTCGATAAAATAATCATCACTTGCTACTGTCTGTAAGTGCTATACTTCTGTAATTAAGTCTCTATATATAGCTCAGCTCTTTCATTGCATGTATATATAATTATCCTCACTATATTATGCAGATTGAAGATCGTCGAATGCAGAAATGCACAAATCTATGATATTGGGTACATTAACACAAATCTCATAGATGAATGGACGGTTACATATAATGCGAAAGAAACCGAGGCCAACTTGCTACAATTGTTGCTTAAAAATCAAAACAAAGATAAAATACTCTTTCCTTACAACTTCAATTGAGTGTTACTGTCTTCTGCATATTCGGTTTCCCTTATTACTCGAGGTTATAGTAATGTAATTGATGAGTTATGCATGCGTGCGTAGCTTCCACTTTATTCTCCTAGAGATTAAGCTTGAGCAGGGGCTAGTAACCGTCTTAGACTCAAGACGAAAAGATCCCAAGGAGTATGCGGCCATGACTGAAATGCTCCAGAAGTAAGTTCAATCGATCATTATCGCACCATATCGGCAACTTTGGTCATTTCCTGATATCAAGTAATTATTTTCTTTGTCTCGCAGGGTTTGGAAAGTGTTCACCACAGAAGCTCCGGGACTGCCGGGGGAGCTACGATTTACACACCCGAAAGTAAGTACTACTAGCTAGTTCCGTGCATCTCCCATTGATTCTAGCTAGTTTCATCAATACCATTTATAATGCTTGATTATCAGTTTGATTGACCTTTATTTCTCGTAAAGTGGTTGTGGCAGGAAGGCGGGAATAATTTTTGTGGATACTACGTTTGCGAGTACATCTACAACGCGACGACCTCTAAGCGGGGCTACTCTGAAAAACAATATGAAGTGCGTAAGCAATAATATTCACAATTTTATTTTATTACCATCATTTGTGTTGAGTTTCATTCATATATATGTATTGACCCCCTTCTTTAAATTAGATTTGGCAGATGCGGGATGAACTCCTACCACAAGATCGCATAAAAGCAATTCAAGAGGAATTGGCGGGGTTCTTTCTTGACCACGTCATCAATCCAGCCGGAGAATACCATGTGGAACTTGACATCAAATGTTAGGGATTGTAAGAGATCTTATATTGTATATATGTAGCTAGTAGCGTCGGATAGATATACGAAAACTTGTTGTTCGACCAATCTCTCGGAGAAGGAGGAGGTCGATCACTTCTCTCTGTATATGTTCATGACGATCTTGTGTACTTAATGGTTTCCTTCATTTGCTTACTAGCTAGCTTGTCGAGTCCTCTCATACGTATAGTACGTAGCGTCGACCAAGCACGGAGTAAGAGAGGACACTTCTCTCTAGCTATTAGCTAGCTAACACAATATATGAATCCCCTAAATTAACCCTACAAAACCCCCAAAACCCCCAACCCCCCCACCCCTCCTTCAAAAACAAAAACAAAAAACCCCACTCCTGAGCTGCTGACACGTGGATGATCTTTGGTCCCGGTTGGTGTTACCAACCGGGACTAAAGGCCCTCCTCTCTGGGCTCGCCGCAACGGCCACGTGGAGCCCCATCTGTCCTGGTTCGTATAAGAACCGGGACTAAAGGTGTTGGGCTTTAGTCCCGACCCTTTAGTCCCGGTTCCCGAACCAGGACAAATGGGCCTTTTTCTACTAGTACCCGTCTCCACATCACTTCGCACATATGCTCACGCGGGTACCCCTCAGGGCCGACCCGTTTTTTGTAACATGGTTCAATGTGAAGTCATAGTAACCATAGTAACCGTGTGTCCAACACCAAGGGGAACCCTGAGGAATCACCCTCATTGGAATTCCACCTGATGCTATCGTCAAGGTGAACGAAGGAGGAATCACCCTCGAGGTCCACAATTGAGGAGTTGCATGACAGTGTCGTTATCGGGGGTGGTGTAGGAGGAATCACCCTCGCAGACCACGACCGATTAACTAACCTACAAGGTTATCATCAGAAGTGCTGATGAGGTATCACCCTCGGCACTCGATAGTAACCCAGTAGTGTCGAGCAACTAAGGGGGAAGTGATGTGCGGTGCTGGGGCCTAGTCTTCGATCCCGTTGATCGGGTCTTCTGATAATCCAGCGGGGCAGTTAGGATAAAGTGGGGGTCTCTGATGGGTCTCTACCCAACCTATACTAAACAGTTTAGGATAAGCAGGTAGGTAACAATAGCAGGTTACAATAAACAAGCTATGCAGCAGAAATAGGATAACAGTAACAGCAGCAAATTCTAACGCAAGCATGAGAGAGATAGAGAAGGCGATATCGGTATGCTCAAAATGGGGGTGCTTGCCTGGCTGCTCGGCAGATGAAAAAGGAATCTCTGACGATGAAGTAGTCGATCACCAGGGCATCGTCGGCGGTCTCGAAGTCTACCGGGAAGAAAGGGGGAGAAGAAACAATATAAATACATGGCAACAAAAACAATCACATAGCAAGGCACGGTATACGCAGTGCAGGGGTGTCCTAGTGCTATGCTAAGTGCTACGGACGGAGCGGGAATTTACCGGGAAAGTTTTCCCGGTTCCGAACGTTTGTCAGACAGACGAAACGGAGAGAAAAGTTCCATGTTCAGGTGGTTAGGGTCATGTGACAGGTATGAGGAGGGCATATTTGGATTCGTCTCGTCGTTCTGAGCAACTTTCATATATAAAGTTTTTCGATCTGAGTTACGGTTTAATTTCTATGATTTTCTAAAGTTTATAACATTTTCTAGAATTAATTAAATAAGCATAAATCAATTATGACGTTAGCATGATGCAATGATGACATCAGCAGTCAACTGGTCGGTTGACGAGGGTCAAACCTGACCTGTGGGTCCTGTGGGACCCACATGTCAGCCTCTGTTATAAAACAGAGTTTATTTTAAACTAAACTAGATCTAATTAACTATTGGACCCCACCTGTCAGTGGCTAATTAACTTAATTAATTTATTAAAATGCGGTGGGGCCCGCATGTCAGTGGCTGGGGCCGCCCAGTCAGCACAGTTGACTGGGTCAGCCCAGTCAACGGGGGCCCCTAGGGCCCACTGGCAGCGACCCAGGGGCAGGGCCCACCGAGCCACGTAGGTGGCCGGCGCCGGGGTTGCTCCGGTGGCCTCCCACGGTGGCGAACTAGCCGGAGACGCTCGGAAAAACGCTACGGTGGGTCTTTTCGCGCGCAGTCACTTGCGTTCGAACGAGCGGACGTCGCCGCATCGAACGGTGGCAGCGGCGTGGCCTGAGGTGGCCGGTGGCGACGACGGCGACGACCGCGGCGGACGGCCGGAATCGACGAAGCGAACGCGCTCGAGCCAAAAAGTTAGCCCAGGGGGCATCTACATGCGCAGGCGATCACGATGGGCGGCGCCACTTGACCATATGGTCATCGTAGGCTCGCCGGCGACGAGCTGTGGTGGTGGCGCGTTCGGGCGTTCGTCGCAACAGCAGCAGCAGCGCACACAAGGGCGAACTAGAGGGCGTGGAAGATGCTACGCAACGCGGCGAGCGCGTTGGGCACCAGCCCGTGACCAAAGGGTCGACGGAAACACGCCGGCGACGTGCTCGGGCGGCGGCGTGTTCAGGTGCTGCGGAGGGAGTAGCTAGCGAGCGTGCGAGAGCGGCCAGAGAGATGGGGGAGGAAGAGGGGTTCACCTCGCGGCACGCACGTTGGCCCGTGATGGATTAGGAGTAGCAGAACGTCAATGGAGAGGAAGGGGATCGCCGGCATCCCAAGGAAGAAGACGACGCGGATCCGACGCTGTGCTGCCTCCCTGCTTGCGCTCGTGGACGGGGACGAGGCAGTCGACGACGGCGGAGCTGGTAGGCACGGTGGCGAGGTGAGGCGACGGCGGTGGCTACGCGAACGCGGCGGCACAGTCACGGTGGCGCTCGGGCGATGGTGAATCTGAGGGAGAGAGGGGAGGAGCGAGCGAGGGGAGAGGGAGGAGTGAACGGGGAGGACCAGGGGGCGCACAAGGCCTCGGCCTTATCCCCTTGGCAAGCCGCGGCGTCGGTGGCCGTCGCGCTGTCGACGCGCTGCCGGCGCGCGCGCTCGTCCATGGCGGTGGCGACACGCAGATGAAGGAGAGAGAGATGGGCCGGACCAGGCACTGTGCACTTGGGCCAGTGCACAGTGGCCTTTTTCTTTTCTTTTATTTCTTTCTTCTGTTTTCTTTTTTTTTAGAGAGAGTTTTGAATTAAATGAGCTGTCAAATATTTTTGTGCAAATGTGAAACTTGGTCACATAGGTACATTGCAATATCCAGCACTGCCACAAAAAGTTTGGGCATTTTTGGAACCCATTTGAAATCATTCAAAAATGATTAGGGCATTTAAGTGCTATTTTGGCTCTGATCAAATGCATTAGGCCCATCTAGACTTGATGATGATGTTGTGTTCCTTAACAGTAAATAGTTTTGGATTATTGGCTATAAGGTGAACATTTTTTCCACAAGTTTTGAGCAACTTTATTTTATACTTTGAATTTGAAGTGATTTTCAGAGAAGGGTTTGAACTGAATCTTTAATCAATGTGACTAAGCACTGCAAATGAGGATGACTTGGCATTATTAGCAGTTGATCACAGTGATGATTACACAGGGGTGTTACAGGACGGAGGGAGTAGAAACATAGGCCCAGCTATCATAACAACTAAACGACGGACAACATGGACGAGATAGCAAATTAGGCATGTTGATGTCAGCAACTGAGACTTCGACTGAGACCTAGACGGACCTAAATCTTTTACTAGGCTCAAAAGATAACAAAGAACTAAACTCTCCTTTACATTGTATTGCTTTTGGCATGCGGGCTGCATTGAAATCTTTTATAACTATCTTTTTAGTACTTACATGTTTCAGAAGGATGTCTAAAAAAACATGTTTCAGAAGGATTAAATAAAGCTTATGTGTATATATTTTAATACACTATGGATGAGCAAATTTTGAAGAATATTTTTGAAGCATCTAAAGCGAGTTGACATAAATTGTAATTTTAAGACCACCTGCAAAATATGTATGCAATGGTCGGCAAATTGTTGAATATAGTTACATGAAACATACTAACATGACACCCCCTTGTCGTTCAGACGGGATTCTCATTCGATTCGCTTCCTTCGCTCTCTCCCCTCGCCGTCGTCGGATGACATTGCTAGGGAAAGCCCGTGCAACAGATGGCGGCATCGAATCTTGATCTCCTCCACGTCTATCTACAGCGGTGGGGTGTGTGAAGCAACTCCGGCGTGTCTTTCATGGGAACTCCTCTCTCGTAGATGCATGTTCCTCCCGTTGGTGCTTGGAGGTGGTCCGGTGGTGGATGCAGTGTAGTGTCAGGACGCTTGGCGATGGGAGGCTCATGGCCTTGACTTTTGGCGGGGGTGCTCGGTGACAAGTGGTTGTAATCATGGTTATTATGTGCATACTAATCATGCAGTGCCCGATGTGTTCTTATTTTATTCGTATTCACTTGATGCTTCATTGTGAGTTAATAAAATTAGCCTTTATCAAAAAATAGCCATAAAAAAGAACCAATAAACGAGCGGTGCCATCAATATGAGGGAACTCATAGATATTTTTTGTACTCTAGAATTTTCTATATAGTGCATTTGTAGCTATCAATTTCATTACCTGGAGATTCAAATAGTCAATCATGCAGCCTGGAATGATACTTGAGGAAACTAAAATATACAATATACATATAGTTGCATTTCATTCAAGTTGCACAATTTAACCAGTAAATATATATGATTTTTTACTTTATATTTCAGATTAATAAAAGAATTCAATCTAACCATACTAATAATAATGATAGACAATGTCCAAAATATGGTGACTATTTCATTGGAATATATGTTTTAAATTTAGTGCAATTGCATCTTTCAGTATCAAGGAAATTACACAAGACACATGTTGCATGTTAATATTTAGTATTATGCATTTTATTTTGCCAAGTGTAATAAAAAGTGTATAGGTTAAAATCATATGTCATGAGAATGACTTATGAAGAGGTCAGAAGGCTTCTCCTCTTCTCCTCTCATCGGTCAAGGTAGTGACAAAATTCAGATGTATCATTCCAGTTGTATGTTAAGTCAAGGGCTGATAAAATTCAGATGTACCGTCTCATTTGCATGTTAAATATCTTTTTAAAATGTTTACTAAGGTGCTTAATAACATAGGTATCATGATTACTGATAAAACAATCTCTAAAGTACATCCTATTTTATTAAAAGTCGTTGTATTTTAGACAATGTTGTTGTTCTACATGAAACTTTGCACTCTCTTCACAAATCTAATTGCTCTACTGTCTTGTTCAAAGTTGATTTTGAGAAAACGTACGATAAGATTAATTGGGATTTTATGCTTAAAACATTGAAAATGAAAGGCTTTTCGTATCAAATTTTTAAATGGACTAAATTTGTTGTTAGGCAGGGTAAAGTAGCTATTAATCATAATGATTTGTTTGGGCCATTTTTTGTTACTTCGAAAGGGTTGAGGTAGGGGGCCCTTCTCCTCCTTGTTGTTCATTTTAGCGGCGGGTGTTCTTGCTACGTACCCTGGTTCAAAGGGCACAAGAACAAGGGTTTATCAAAGGTGTGTTACCTCATCTATACAAGGGAGGCTTAACTATTTTGCTATAAGCGTACGATGCCCTTTTTGTCTTGAGGACAACCTTGAAGATGGTAGAAACCTTCAGATTTTTGTGTGTGTTTTTGAGCATTTGATGGGACTGAAGATTATTTTTTGAAGAGTAAAATACACTACTTTGGTGATGCTCTGTTAAAACAAAGTCAGTATGCTCAGATCTTTACTTGTGTTGTATGTGACTTCCCTTTTAACTACCTACGGATTAATCTTCATTTCAAAAAAGTTTGTAATGATGATTGGAAGCCGGTCGAGGAAACGGTTGAGAAGAGAGCTGTTACCTAGCAAGGGACCTTGCTCCCCGTCACAGGGAGACTTGCTCTCACCGAAACTTGCTTATATACCTAGCTTCTTATTATCTTTGTTTCTTCTCCAAAAGGTGTTGGTAAGAGGCTTGAATTTTTTTTGTGGCTGTCTAGTTTCACAGGAGAAAGAAGGGGTGAGAAAATATCATTTGGTTAATTGGTTGTATGTTTTTCAACCTAGAGACCAAGGTGGCTTGGGTGTTCTTAACTTAGATATTAAGAATAGTAGTATTTCGTGTAAATGGATTTGGAGATTGGAAAATGAGGAGGGGGGTTGGCAGAAGATGATTAAAGCTAAGTATTTGAATAAGAAAACTTTGTCTCGATGTGAAGCATCGTCGGGTGATTCTCACTTCTAGGGCGGTTTGATGAGTGTTAAGGATGCATTTTATTCTTGTTCTCAGCGAATTATAGGTGATGGTCGTAAGACTAGGTTTTGGGAGGATGCTTGGCTAAGCAACAAGCCCCTCTGTCTAATATTTCCTCATTTGTATAATTTAACTTCCCGTCAATACATTATTGTTGCGGAAGTCTATAGCCAAGATTTCAATTGCATTAGATTTACTAGATGCTTCTTTGGTGAAACCCTTACTCTATGGAACGAGTTACTGGACATGTGTAGTCATGTTTCCTTATCAGAGGAACCTGACAAAGTTAAGTGGTTGTTAACTAAATCAAGTTCTTTCTCTATTAAGTCTCTCTATCAGTCCATTAGTGCTAGAAATGTTGTGTTTCTTTCAAGTTATTACTATGGCGGATGAAAATACCGCTGAAGTTAAATCGTTTGTGTGGTTAGTGATCAAAGGTAGGATCTTAACCAAATTTAATTTGAGTAAGAAAGGGTGGAAAGGCACGAAGAACTATGAGTTCTGTGGTGCAAAGGAGAGCACTGATCATTTATTATTTGCTTGCTCTTTTGCTAGATTCTTGTGGAATGTTGTTGGCGGCGAGCTAGGTAATCCCAAGACACCTCTTTCGTTTTTTGATTTGTGCCAGAATTGGTTGTGGCCTATACTGGCAAAGACCGTGTTGTTGTTTCAATTGGTTCTACCATTTTGCTTTGGATTATTTTTAAAATAAAGAATAAATCTTGTTTTCAAAGTGTTTTGCCTATTGATCTTACAAATGTGATATTTATTCTTTGTTCTTTGCTCGAATCCTGGGTCGTGTCATAGAAAAGAGGACTACAAGGCTTGCTTACTGGGGTGTCTAAAATACTCTCCCAAGTGGCGAGCTAAGTCTTCAAACGTGCACATGGATGGGTCTGTTGTCTGACGGTTCTTTTGATTTTGATAGGTTACTCTTGGGCCAAGATGATAGTTGTGTTTGTTTGGTTGATGTGGTAGTCTGGATTTGTGTAGTCACTGACATCCCTTAGACGTGGCTAAATATATCTAGGGATGTATGGATTTTTGTTTTGCGCTGAGACATCTTGCAGTGGGTACTTGGTTGCTAAGCTTTTATTGTGAGTCAATTTTGATGAAAATGGGGACCGTGTTGCCCCTTTGATCGAATAACAATGATGGAGAAGGCGCTGAAAAGGGCAATTGTAGCTGCAGAGCTGACATACGACCACCTCATTGAGTCGAAGAGGGGATTTGTTTGTCTGGATTCTACAGTTGGAGGCATGATAGTCTTTGAAGAAAGGTTGGAGAGCATAATTCTGATGGCTACGGGAGCAAGAAGAGAGCAAGTGAGACATGACAGCACACGCTGGCATGCGACATGGAGTCACAACAAGGCATTCGGTAATATATGTCGGTTCTCTCTTTCTCGTTCACCACCGCCTCCTTGCCTTCAACTTCTGCACTCCCTTTCTCCTCCCACCATCGCCGCTAAAGTCGGATTGTGGATCCCGTGACCAAATTTCCTCTGTGTTAATTTTAAAGTGCCTATTCCTGCGCATTTGAAACCGGTGTTGACTTGGGCTTTTTAAGGCAAACTTGGGCATTTATTTAGAGGTCTGTTTGAAAGAAAGAAAGAAAGAAAGATCCACAGGGCAGAACCGGCCAGCCCGGCCCATAATGCAATTACCTCACTCGAACCCCCGTCACTGTCTTTTCCATTATCCGCAACATTACCCGCCGAGCTCTGCTCCCTCCGACTCCTCCAATGGCTCAGGCCATCTCCCTCCCCGCACTCCCCACACCCCACCACCACCACTACGCCGCGTCTCCCAGCCAGAGACCCTCGCGCGGAGGCTACTCGCCGTCCCTCTTCAGAGCCGAGTCCCCCGTCTCCGCCGCGCTACGAGCCGGGGACAACTCCTCGTTCCGCGACGCCCGGTTCCTCGTCCCGCTGCTGCGCCAATGCGGCAACCTGCTCCACGGCGAGGGCGAGAAGTCTCCGGAAGAGGAGCGCACCGATCTCGCGGCGGCCCGGAGGCTCGCGCCGCAGCTGCACTCACTGGCCGTAAGGGCGGGCCACGCGACGCGGGAGCCGCACGTGGCGTGCGCGCTCGCGGACCTGCTCGAGCGGCTGGGCCGCGGCCCCTCGGGCCGCCGGCTTCTTGCGGAGGGCGACGGAGAGGACTGGAAGGACGCGGTGCTGTGGAACAAGCAGGTGGCGATGCTGGCGGAGGCGGGGGACTGGGACGGCGCGATCGGCGCGTTCCGGGAGATGCGGGCGCGCGGGGTGGCCGCCGACGGGTACGCGTGCGCGCGAGCGCTCCACGCGTGCGGCCGCGCGGGGCGACGGCGGGAGGGGCGGGCCGTGCACGCGCACGCGCTCCGGGCCGGGCTCGTCGACGCGCACCCGCTCGTGCCCGGCTTCCTCGCCGGGATGTACGCCGAGGGCGCCGACGTGGCCGCGGCGACCACGGTGCTGCTTCGGACGGCCGGCGCTGGCGTTGTCGCGTGGAACGCGGTGATCGCCTGCTGCGTCCGGCTCGGGCTGGTGGACGACGCCTTGGAGCTTGCGGAGCGCATGGCGAGGGACGCCGAGACGTCGGTGGTGGCTGAGCCCACGCTGATCACCTGGAACACCGTGCTCTCCGGCTGCGCGCGCCATGGCCGTGACCGGGAGGCGCTCGCAGTCGTCCAGAGGATGCTGGAGCAGGGCCTGTCGCCGGACGCTGCCACCGTGTCCAGCCTGCTCAAGTCGGTGGCCAACTCGGGGTCCCTCGGCCACGGCACGCAGGTCCACTGCTTCTTCCTCCGGCACGGCCTCGCGCCGGACGCGTACACGGGGACGGCGCTGGTGGACATGTACGCCAAGTGCGGCCGCCTCGACCTCGCGCAGAGGGTGTTCGACGAATTGGAGCACCGGAACCTGGCCACCTGGAACTCGCTCGTCGCCGGGCACGCGAGCGCCGGGCAGTTCGACAGGGCGCTGGAGCTCGTAGAGACCATGAAGCGGCACCGGCTCGACCCGAACGTGACCACCTGGAACGGTCTGATCACCGGGTACGCCATGAACGGGCTGAGCTCGCAAGCGATGCTGCTGCTCCGGCAGATCAAGTCCGCCGGCGTGGCGCCCAACGTGGTCTCCTGGACCTCACTGATCTCCGGGAGCTGCCACAGCGGCGACTACCAGGACTCATTCACCTTCTTCTCCGAGATGCAGCAGGACGGCGTCCAGCCGAGCCTGGTCACCCTGCTGGTCCTGCTCCGGGCCTGTGCCGGCCTCGCCCTCCTGAACAAGGGCAAGGAGCTGCACTGCTTCGCGCTGCGGCGAGCCTACGACGGCGAGGTCGTCGTCTCCACAGCGCTCGTCGACATGTACGCGAAGGCCGGGAGCCTGACGAGCGCCAAGAGGGTGTTCGGCCGGGTCCAGGGCAAGAACCTGGTGTGCTGCAACGCGATGCTCACCGGGCTGGCCGTGCACGGGCAGGCGCACGAGGCGGCGGCGCTGTTCCACGACATGTGGCGGTCGGGGCTGAAGCCGGACGGCATAACCTTCACGGCGCTGCTCACCGCCTGCCGGTCCATGGGCCTGGTCACCGAAGCGTGGGAGTACTTCGACAACATGGAGGCCAAGTACGGCGTGGCGCCGACGGCCGAGCACCACGCCTGCATGGTCGACCTGCTGGCTCGCCGCGGGTACCTCGACGAGGCCATGGCATTCATGGACCGGTCGCCGGTCGACCCCGGAGCAAGCTCATGGGGCGCGCTCCTCACCGGCTGCGCCATCCACGGCAACCTGGACCTCGCGGAGTCCGCCGCGAGGCACCTCTTCAGGCTGGAGCCGCACAACTCGGCCAACTACCTGGCGATGATGAGCCTGTACGAGCGGCACCAGATGTTCGACGAGGCGGAGAGCCTCAAGTACGCCATGAAGGCGAGAGGGGTGGACGCGAGGCCGGGGTGGAGCTGGACGCAGGCCGGGCGGAGCGTCCACGTCTTCGAGATCGACGGCGGGTTGCCGCCGCACCCGGAGACGCCGGAGATATACGGCGAGATGAGCTGCCTGGTGTCCCAGATCAGGATGGTGGGGTACGTGCCGGACACCGGCTGCATCGCCTACGACGTCCCCGAGGAGGAGAAGGAGCGGCTGCTGCTCTGCCACACCGAGAAGCTCGCCGTCGTCTACGGGCTGATCCGGTCGGACAAGAGCCGGGCACCCGTTAGGGTGGTGAAGAACACCAGGATGTGCAGGGACTGCCATGAGGTGATCAAGCACGTTTCTGCCTTGTGTGGCCGGCAGATTATTCTTCGTGATGCTTCTCGGTTCCACCATTTCGTCGACGGCAAGTGCTCGTGCGACGACTATTGGTGATCGAGTACCGGAGACCAGATGGGCTCGCTGGCCGGTACTGGCGCGGATTGGTGCAATGGTTGGGTTGTCTGCAGAGCGTGTCATGGGTGTGGCAATTTAGCTGCAGAAGTGCTCTCCATGACGATAAAAGCAGTCGATTTCTGCTGGCAGGGTTCTGAATTATTATCAGATAATTATAGCTCAACTACGATCTTACTTTTTCTGCAGCTACATTCTCGTGTTAATTGACATGAGAATTGGCCATTTCTGCAAAAGGAACAGGATGCTGGCATATTGCCATTTCTTGCAGGGGAGTGTAACAACATTCATTTTTGCCTTTTGGGTTATCAGATGTTCAAAGCTAATTTGCACACAAGCTCGTCCTGGTCTTTTTTGATAAAGGGTGAATTTTATTAACTCAGCATGAAGCATCAAGGACATATAAACACAATGAGCACTCGTCTGGCCTCTGCATAGTTAGGATGCTGAGTTGGTATTGATACAGACTCTGATCCCTCTCGCTGCCGCCAGGGTGATGCCGGGCAAAGCCCGCGTGGCGGCAGCGGCAAGGAGGCAGCTGCCCATCGGAAGCCCGGTATGGAGGAGTTGGTGGGCTGCTGCAGGACGACGATGGTGATGCGTGGTCAGGCTACAGCTGTCGGCAAGGTGATGTTCAACGGCGGCGTTGGTGATCCAGCGCGATGATCTTCAACGGGACGGCCTGGCTAAGGTCACTGCAGAAAAGAGAGTCGGTGCATGGACCTGGACGGCGGTGAGATCGACATATGTCCCAAACCTGTTGTGCAACGGCATGGGTGATTTTTTTTCAGGTTTCCTTTAGGGAGTCTTCGAGTTTGGTTTGAGGCGGCAAGGTGGCGGCGCTGTCCCTGTCTAGCAATATTAATTGTTCTCCCCTCTCTTTCCCCATTTCGTTGGTGTGTTTATCACTGATGGAGGGCGTGTGAGTCATGTCTTCGGCAGGTCTTCCGAGATTCAGTTGATTTAGGTTCTCGGTGGATCTCTCTGGATTCGGCTGGTGTTCATGGTCTTGAGAGTTTCTACATGCACTTATTAGCTTTTTCTTCTCCGGTGCTGCGACTTGCTTTGCAGATCATGACCGCCGACATCTCCTGGTCTGCATCGACAACTTTTTGTACGCTGCTTCTACAAGCTCCTAGGTTTAAAAAAGTTTGCTCCGCCGAGCCGGAAGCCCAGAGGCATCATCGAGCTATGCTCACGGCGCGCCGCCGGTGGATGAGGAAAAGGACTTCGGCACCCCTAAAGACTTGAATGTAATTTTATCTTTCTGTATGTTGTAGGATCTGTGATGATACTTAATATATGGCATTGGCCCTTTCGCGGAAAAAGAGTCGCCATATGCGGCCTCCATATCATTTTGTTTTATTTGATCCTTTTTTGTCATTTTCTTCGGAAAATCAGGGCTCATTTAAATTCAAATTAGACATGCAAAACACATGTTTCAACATGATAAATTAATAACGAAACTATTCTAGTGGCCAAAGTTCGTCGCATTTACATATAATTCGTGACTACAAATGTCGTTAATGACTAAACAATACGCTATGTTGCTATTCGAGCGGCATTGCTACCTAGACTACCTACACTACTCATTGGTCAGCGCCGTCTAGTCGACATTGGCATCATCCTCCTCCTCCTCCTCGGACGGAATATCCTCCATCTAGGCGTAGGTGTCGGACTCACGAGCAACAGACACGAGCTGTCGCTGCTCCTCCTCGTCTGTGAGTGTGGGGCCGTACTCACAGATGATTTGCGCCTCAGCGAGCTCCGGCTAGGCCATGATGGGTATGGCATCGTTCACCTGGACGAGGGGGGCAGTTGAGTCAGCCGGGACGGCTTCCTCTTTTACCCGGATGAGGGTCTAGGATCGCCCGCCAGGTTCGTCGCGCCCATTAGATCTTCCGTCGCAGCGAGTGGAAGAGTCGGTGGTTGTCATGGCTAGTGCGTTGCGGGGAGATTTCACCCTGCAGTTGCACGATGTCTGTGATGGGACGTTCCACTCCACCCCGTGTTCAGCCAGTAGGCTGCATTCCGGCATGACGGCATTGTTACTGAAAGAGGGGAAGATAGGAGGGGAGGAGGCTGCATGGAGGAGATGGGCGGAGGGTAGGGCTTTGGTGATGGGGATGCCTCGCTGGAGGGTTTTTATAGCCGAGGATGAAGTCGTGTGGTCGTCTAAACAATTGCCTTGGAAATCGAGGGAGGCTCGAGCCCATTAATGGCTCAGTGGTGACTGGCTACGTCGCCCTACTCGTCGGTGATTAATCAAGACATGGAGATGCGTGTGCTGGTGGCGCGGTGTTGAAAACCCAGCTGTAGTGCAAGGAGGAAGAAGTTGAAACTTCCCTCCCGCATTGGCGGTTGGTTTATGGAGCGAGCTCAATGCTGGCCTCCAAATATGGAGCCTACAACAGGTCATTTTATGAAGCGAGCTCCATAAAGACGACTCTGCTAGAGTTGCTCTAAGAAGAAGGATCTCATCTTCTTTCTTACATGACCGGACCATAGAATGAGGTCATCATCAACGCATCTTCTCACTAAGATATTACAACCATTGTGTTTCGCCATTCCCAAATGTTCCACACGAGGTCAAGCACGTTTTGTTTCCTCTGCATTCTCCCCAGTGCAAATTTTTGGGTTCTTGTTGACATAAGCAATTGTACTAACATGTGATTGGTGTTTTATGGAGACAAGCAAAAAGGCAGATGTCTGAAGAAGCAATTCATCATCGAAACATGTGCTCATTAGTGAATAACCTATTCCGTTTTTTAGAGAAGTGAATAAAGTGTTCTTGAAAGCTAGTGAAAGGATCGACGCGGTCGACTAGAGGGGTGTATAGGAGACTAAATGTTTTAAGATTAACTTCCAATTTTAGTAAATTGTGGATAAATTAGGTTTTTTATATATGCAAATAGGTGAACACGCCTGTGTGGCAAGCAAAATCAAGGAAAAGTATGCTAGGCAACAATCGATTAAGCAAGCCAACAAGCATACAAAGAAAACTCAAGGAAAAGTATGCTAGGAAAAAATGTCTAAAACATTCAGGAATGCCAAATTTCCCCTTCCAATAGCTTGACAATCAAAAGACCAGCTCTGCATATTGATAACAGCCCCAGTTCTCAACAGATTAAAATCATCAAACTTTGAAAGCTCAACGAATTTAGCTTTATTTGGGAACCTCGTCAAGTACCCATTCTTCACATGACACTTGCATCTCCACTTCCAATTCCAACTAAACATATTATCGAAGCCTTGAAGAAACTGTTGTGAAACATTGCATGGTAAACAAAAAAATTTCTACGCACACGCAAGATCTATCAAGGAGATGCATAGCAATGAGAGAGAAGAGTGTGTCTACGTACCCTCGTAGACCGTAAGCGGAAGCGTTTGACAACACGGTTGATGTAGTCGAACTTCTTCGCGTTCCAACCGATCGAGCACCGAACGTACGGCACCTCCGCGTTCAGCACACGTTCAGCTCGATGACGTCCTCCGCCTTCTTGATCCAGCAAGACGGCGAGGTAGTGGATGAGTTCCGACAGCACGACGGCGTGGTGACGGTGATGGTGAAGCTATCTCCGCAGGACTTTGCCTAAGCACTACGAAAATATGACCAGGATGTAAACGGTGGAGGGGGCGCCGCACACGGCTAGGCAATTGTCTGTTGTGTGCTAGACGCCCCCTCCCACATATATATAGGTGGGAGGGAGGGAGGAGCAGCCAAGAGGGGCGCCCAAGTAGGGGGGATCACTTGGGGGCTCCCAAAGCTGGCCCCACCCCCCCCCCCCACACCCCCCCCCCCCCCCCCCTTTCCTTATGGAGCGCGGGAGGAAGGAAGGGAGGAGTGCCCCCCCCCCCCCCCCCCCCCCCTCTTCCTTTCTCTCCTGAGGAGGGAAAGGCAGGAGGGGCCACCCCTCCCCTTTCCTTCCCCTTAGGGCCGGCCAGCCATGGGAGGGGCGCACCAGCCCCCTTGTGGGCTGGTCTGTCCCCTCCTTTGGCCCATAAGGCCCATATCTTCCCGGGGGGTGCCCGGAACCCCTTCCGGTGGCCCGATTCCTTCCCGGTACGTCCCGAAACACTTCTGGTGTCTAAATACCATCGTCATATATATCAATCTTTACCTCTCGACCATTTCGAGACTCCTCGTCATGTCCGTGATCTCATCCGGGACTCCGAACAACATTCGGTCACCAAAACATATAACTCATATAACACTATATCGTCAACGAACGTTAAGCGTGCGAACCCTACGTGTTCGAGAACTATGTAGACATGACCGAGACACCTCTCCGGTCAATAACCAATAGCGGAACCTAGATGCCCATATTGGCTCCTACATATTCTACCAAGATATTTATCGGTCGAACCGTTATGACAACATACGTAATTCCCTTTGTCCATCGGTATGTTACTTGCTCGAGATTCGATCGTCGGTATCTTCATACCTAGTTCAATCTCGTTACCGCCAAGTCTCTTTACTCGTTCCGTAATACATCATCTTGCAACTAACTCATTAGTCACTTTGCTTGGAAGGCTTCTTATGATGTGTATTACCGACAGGGCCAGAGATTCCTCTCCGATACTCGGAGTGACAAATCTTAATCTCGATCTATGCCAACTCAACAAACACTATATAAAGTATAGTTTACGACGTTCGGACCCACCATTACGCTGTGGTGTTCCAGGTGGCGTGAGTTGTGAAACAACTCCACATTGTTTTAAATGAGGGCAAACTCATAACTCAAATATTGCCTCTATGATCAGATCGTGAGAAACTTTATTTTTTCTGTTACGATGATTCCCCACTTCTCTCTGAATTCTTTGAACCTTTCAAATGTTTCAGACTTGTGTTTCATCAAGTAAATATACCCATATCTATCAAATCATCTGTGAAGGTCAGAAAAATAACGATACGCCGCGTGCTTCAACACTCATCGAACCGCATACATTGGTATGTATATTTCAATAAGTCATAGCTCGCTCCATTGTTCGCGGAGAACGGATTTTTAGTCATTTTGCCCAATGAGGCATGGTTCGCAAGTATCAAATGATTATAATCAAGTGAATCCAAAAGTCCATCTGCATGGAGTTTCTTCATGCGCTTTACACACAATATAACCTAAACGCAGTGCCACAAGTATGTTGCACTATCATTATAACACTTTGCATTTTGGCATCAATATTATGAATATGTGTATCACTACGATGAGATTCAATAAACCATTCAAATTGGGTGTATGACCATAGAAGGTTTTATTCATGTAAACAGAACAACAATTATTCTCTAATTTAATGAATAACTGTATTGCAATAAACTGATCTAATCATATTCATGCTCAACGCAAACACCAAATACATTTATTTAGGTTTAACACTAATCCCGAGGTAGAGGGAGTATGCGATGGTGATCGTATCAACCTTGAAATCACTTCCAACACATATCGTCACCTCGCACTAACTAGTCTCTGTTTATTCTGCAACTCTTGTTTTGAGTTACTAATCTTAGCAACTGAACCGGTATCGAATACCCAGGTGCTACTACGAACACTAGTAAGGTAACATCAATAACATGTATATCAAATATACTTTTGTTCACTTTGCCATCCTTCTCATCCGCCAAGTATTTGGGGCAGTTCCGCTCCAGTGACCATTTCCTTTGCAGTACAAGCACTCGGTTTCAGGCTTGGGTCCAGCTTTGGGCTTCTTCATGGAGCGACAACTTGCTTGCCATTCTTCTTGAAGTTCCCTTTCTTTCCCTCGCCCTTTTTCTTGAAACTAGTGGTCTTGTTAACCATCAACACTTGATGTCTCTTTCTTGATTTCTACCTTCGCCGATTTCAGTATCGCGAAGAGTCGGGAATCGTTTTCATCATCCCTCGCATATTATAGTTCATCACAGAGTTCTAGTACACTACTAGGGAAAAGCCTAGCAGTAGCGGGATTTTTGGCCTACCAGTAGCGCGGGTGACCGCGCTATGCTACGGCGCTACAGTTAAAGGTTAGCAGTAGCGTTGGTTAACCCGCGCTACTGCTATATGCACTTAGTAGTAGCGCTTCCTCCAGAAGGCGCTACTGGTAATTACTAGTAGCGTGTCTCACTGCCCGCGCTACTACTATTATTCCGTATTCTATTTCTTTTTTATTTTATGTCATACACCTTTATACAAGTTTTCATACAGTAGCAATTTAGAGATTGTTTTTACATTATAATGAGTTATTATATATTGGGTGAAAGAAACGCGGATTAGTTTCAAGTGGATGGATCCTAAGTGACCAAGTCATGGATTATCACGATAATCCATGACTTGATCACTTAGGATCCATCCTTGAAACTAATCCGCGGTTCTTTCACCCAATGAATATATAAACTCATCATCATCATCATCATATATATATAAAAACTCTTGCATCATATCATCACCAACAACACTAGCTAATAATCATCATAGTCATTACCACCAACACTATTTAATCATCATAGTCATAGTGTAGCTATCTAATCACCATCAACACTAGCTAATACTCCCTCGTCCCAAATAAGTGACTCAACTTTGTACTAGCTTTAGTACAAAGTTGAGTCACTTATTTTGGGACGGAGGGAGTAAAATCATCATAGTCATTACCACGAACACTAGCTATTTAATCACATAGTCATAGTGTAGACATCATCATCTCAAACTCATTCAGCTAGCTAATCACTCCTGCTGCTCTTCTCAGGTAAAATAGCATAGAACATGTGTAGCACTCCTGCTTCATCATATTGGAGCATGCGATGACCTGTCTCCTAATTGTGGGTTGCGCTTCTGATTGCTGCCCCCTAGTACTTCTCTGCGATCCTTCACAATTTTGCTCCAATCTTTGACTATTAAGACTTGCTCACTTTTAGAAATCCTGAATGCACTCGTGTGCCAATGTAGGATGTCTTGGCCGTAAGCTAACCATTGCCATGCGACCTTTAGGCTCAATCCAATGAGGCACAACTATCATCGGAGTCCCTGTGAAGAAAACATCGTAGTAACATACTTAGCAATGAAGTTTAGCTTAAAAAATAATATATGCAAAAGATGCACTGAGACAAATAGTAAAAATCTTACCATCTTTCCTAAATAGATGTGACCGTAGTTCAATACGCCAGCTAGTGGTCGCACGTTTGAGTACTAAGATTTTCAAGTCCAGGAAATAATTTGTCTGACTACCAAGCGCGCAAGAGAGTAGTAGGTCAGTCTACCAAGCGTCGGACATGTTGCTTGAATGGAAATAAGCTGTCAATAGAAATTAGTTGTCAACTATTTTTGAATAAACAATATCCAATACATAAAATGGTGAGAAACTCACATAATGGTAGAACTGGAGGCGTCTGCACATCGACCCAGCTGTCGATATTATCTTCAATATCATCTTCCAGACGAATATCAAAGGTGATAAGCATATCAGGCTCAAAGATAGCCTTGCATAGTGATTCCAATTTTTGCATTCAAAATAGGTGTAGGTGTCTGCATTGTATAATTTTGCGGCAAAGTAAAACCATGCTCGGTCCTCAAGTGAACTCTCTTTACCTCCATAGTTTCCATAGGACTGAAACCAATCTTATCCAAGACATAAAATCTTGCATGGCAGGGGATACGCTAGTATAAGTAGATAGTAAAAATTAAAATTATAAGTTGAAGCAAAAAGAGCAGAAGTATGCTTAATTATGAAAAAAGACTTGTCGTTGTGACTTACTGTACACTTCGAAGGTCCATCCAGCTTGATGCTGAAGCGCCTACCACCAACTAAGAAATTTCTGTCGACAGGCCGCGCTCGTCTTCGCAGTATTCGCACATAACGAAATCCCTTTCGTCGTCAGACATTTCCTATGTTCATAGTTGAAACATTAACAAAAATCGATCGAAGGCAACTACCAGGAAACTCAAACACACAGATCACTATTACTCAATAGCAACGGGTTGACTTTAGGTTGTCGAGTCTTCCTTCCTAAACTCTCATCTCAGTATATGGTGGGCACTCCCCTCTGATATTGCGACCGTGTGGATGGTCGCTACTCCTCCTTTCCCTAGTGCATTACAAATATCTAGCACAAGGAAAAGAAGGGAGAGCGACCCCCACGACAACAGTCGGCATTTCCTCTCTCAAATATATAGATGGTGGACACTCCCTCACTGAAGACACACAAGGAGCGAAACAGACCTAAGTCAACACGTTCCATATATCGAGCAATGAATAGAAAAAAAGCCCTATGTTTTGCCAAAATATCATTGAATTCCCGTTCTGGCAAATCACAAGCACTCGATATGTCACATTGTAGCACAAGTCATGCAAAATTCATGAAAAATTTCAGCATGACCTTTGCTAAAGACAGGACATATCGAGCGCCTGAAATTTGCCGGGACAGAAACGAATCAACATTCGGCAAAAATAGGCCACTGGAATGCATCATCATCATCATCATCTTATTCAGAATGCATCATCATCGACCATCAATGACATGGCGACTAGCACTAGCATTTTCATCATCGACATTACAACACATTATCATCTATATCAACAACATGGGGATTTGGCTATTCTCACCTAGAGGTCTTAAGGGGTCGGCGATGGGGACGACTGCGGGGACGAGGCCGGGCAAATACTTAATTTCTGCATAAACAAACTGTTCTATTAAGCACTACTAAATAAACTAGTCTATAACTACTTACTAAAAACAGTTCTTAAGCACTTACTATAAATAAACTAGTTCTATTAAGCACTTACTATAAATAAAATAGTTATTATAAGCACTTACTATAAACAGAACTAGTTATATTAAGCACTTACAATAAATAAAATTTCTAATCAAAAGACCTAAAATTATCTATCTAGTCAAAACACTAAATAATCTAAAAAAAGATATTCTATTAAAAACCACATTCTACAATGTTACATTAAAAATCTACATAAATACCTACATTCTACAAGAACAGAGACAAGGGAGGGAGGGAGGAGGGGTGGAAGGAGGGAGGAAGGAGGGGTAGGAAGGAGGGAGGGAGGAGGGGGAGGAGGGGAGGAGGCGGGGGGAAGGAGGGGAAGGAAGGAGGAGGGAGGGAGGAGGGAGGAGGCGGGAAGGAGGGGGAGGGAGGAGGAGCTACTCGGTGGCGGTGGTGCGGTGACGACGGGGGGGGGGGGGGACAGCGGCGGGATGGAGGAGGGAGGGGATGGAGGAGGGAGCGTAGGGAGGAGGGGGCGACAGTGGCAGGATGGAGGAGGGAGCTAGGGAGGGAGGAGGCGACGGGGCGGGATGGAGGAGGGAGGGATGTAGGAGGGAGGGGGCGACGGCGGCAGCAGCTGGCGGCAATGCGGCGCGGCGGACGACGGGTGAAGGGAGGGATGGAGGAGGGAGTGGAGAGGGGAGGTGAGGGGGGGGGGACGGCGGCCGAAAAGAAAGAACCAGCTGCCTTAGCAGTTTAGCGCTCTTTAGGGAAAGCACTACTGCTAAGATCAATAGCAGTAGCGCTCTTAGAAAACAGCGCTACTACTAAACCTACTCCGGCGGCAACGTCGTGGCCTTGTAGTAGTTAGCGCGTGTTTTTTTCTAACGCGCTACTGCTGAGGATGGTAGTAGCGAGTTTTTTTAAGCGCGTCTGATAGTAGTATGTAGCGCCTAGTTTGAAACGCGCTGCTGGTAAGGTTTTCCTAGTAGTGGTAGCTTGGTGATGTGACTAGAGAACTCATCATCACTATCTATCTGGAGATTAGCTCCCACGTGTTGGATGCTTGATTTAGTACCCAGACATTCTGAGTACATGCTCACTGGCTGAGCTATTTCCTCCATCTTGTAGGCAAAGTACTTGTCAGAGGTTCATACTCTCAATACGGGCATAAGTCGAAATAACCAATTTCAGCTCTTGGAATATCTCATATATTCCATGGTTCAAAAACGTCTTTGAAGCCCCGATTCTAAGCCGTAAAGCATGGCGCACTAAACTATCAAGTAGTCATCATATTGAGCTTGCAAAGTATAACATCTACATCACTCTGCCAACAGGTCTGTCACCTAGCGGTGCATCAAGGACATAATTCTTCTGTGCAGCAATGAGGATAATCCTCAGATCACGGACCTAGTCCGATCATTGCTACTATCATCTTTCAACTTAGTTTTCTCTAGGAACATATTCAAAATTAGGGGAGCTATATCGTGATATTGATCTACAACATAGATATGCAAAACTATAGACTAAGTTCACGATAAATTAAGTTCAATCAATCAATTACTATGAACTCCCACTTAAATAAACATCTTAGTTATCTAAGTGATTACATGATCCAAATCAACTAACCCATTTCGATCATCAACGTGAGATGGGGTGGTGTATCATGGTGAACATCTCTAGTGTTCATATCTACTATATGACTCACGTTCGACCTCGGTCTCCCGTGTTCCGAGACCATGTCTGTACATGCTAGGTCGTCAAGTTTAACCCAAGTTTCTGATGTGCAAAACTGTCTTACACCACGTTGTATGTGAAGTAGGTCTATCACACCGCTCATCACATGGTGTTCGAAACGACGAACTTGGCAACGGTGCATACCGGGAGAACACTTTTATCTTGAATTTAGTGAAGGGATCATCTTATAATGCTACACCGTTCTAAGCAAAAATAAGATGCATAAGGATAAACATCACATGCAATCAAAATATGTGACATGATAGGCCATCATCATCTTGTGCTTTTGATTCCATCTCCAAAGCATCGTCATGATCTCCATCGTCCACCACGGTCGACACCTTGATCTCATCGTTGCGTCGTGGTCGTCTCGCCAACTATTGCTTCTACAACTATTGCTAACGTCATAGTGATAAAGTAAAGCAATTACATGGCGTTTGCATTTCATACAATAAAGAGACACCATAAGGCCCCTGCCGGTTGCCGATAATTTAAAAACATGATCATCTCATAAATAACATAGATCACATCATGTCTTAACCATATCACATCACAACATGCCCTGCAAAAACAAGTTAGCGTCCTCTACTTTGTTGTTGCAAGTTTTACGTGGCTGCTACGGGTTCTAGCAAGAACCGTTCTTTACCTACGGCAAAAACCACAACGGTGTTTCATCACAGTTTGCTATTTTAACCTTCTCAAGGACCGACCGTAGTCAAATTCGATTCAACTAAAGTAGAGAAACAGACACCCGCCAGACGCCTTTATGCAAAAAAGTTGATGTCTGTCGGTGGAACCGGTCTCATGTGCGTGGACATGTAAGTGTGGTCCGGGTCGCTTCATCCCACAATACCGCCGAATCAAATAAGACGTTGGTGGTAAGCAGTATGACTATCACCGCCCACAACCTTTGTGTTCTACTCGTGGCATATCACTAACGCATAGACCTGCCTCGGATGCCACTGTTGGGAAACGTTGCCGGAAAACAAAAAAAAATTCTACGCACACGCAGATACTATCAAGGAGAGCTGAATAGCAACGAGAGGGAGAGTGTGTCTACGTACCCTCGTATAGACCGTAAGCGGAAGCGTTTGACAAACGCGGTTGATGTAGTCGAACTTCTTCACGTTCCAACCGATCGAGCACCGAACGTACGGCACCATCCGCGTTCAGCTCGATGACGTCCTCCGCCTTCTTGATCCAGCAAGACGGCGAGGTAGTGGATGAGTTCCGCAGCACAACGCGCGTCGTGACGGTGAAGGTGAAGCTATCCGCAGGCTTTCGCCTAAGCACTACGAAAATATGATCGGGGTGTAAACGGTGGAGGGGCGCCCACACGGCTAGGCAATTGTCTGTTGTTGTGCTAGGCGCCCCCCTCCACATATATATAGGTGGAGGGAGGGAGAGCAGCCAAGGGCAGCGCCCAAGTAGGGGGAATCCTACTTGGGTCTCTCCAAAGACCCCCCCCCCCCCCCCCCCCGCCCTTTCCTTATTTGGAGCGCGGGAGGAAGGAAGAGGAGGGTGCCCCCCCCCCCCCTCCTTTCTCCTGAGGAGGGAAAGGCAGGAGGGGCCACCCCTCCCCGGAGATACCTGTAGAGCATCTTTATGATCACCCAGTTACGTTGTGACGTTTGATAGCACACAAGGTATTCCTCCGGTATCCGGGAGTTGCATAATCTCATAGTCGAAGGAATATGTATTTGACATTTAAGAAAGCAATAGCAATAAACTGAACGATCAATATGCTAAGCTAACGGATGGGTCTTGTCCATCACATCATTCTCCTAATGATGTGATCCCGTTATGAAATGACAACACATGTCTATGGTTAGGAAACCTTAACCATCTTTGATCAACGAGCTAGTCTAGTAGAGGCTTACTAGGGACACGGTATTTGTTTATGTATTCACACATGTATTTAAGTTTCCGGTCAATACAATTCTAGCATGAATAATAAACCTTTATCATGATTAAGGAAATATAATAATAACCATTTTATTATTGCCTCTAGGGCATATTTCCATCAGTCTCCCACTTGCACTAGAGTCAATAATCTAGTTCACATCACCATGTGATTTAACACCCATAGTTCACATCGCCATGTGACCAACACCCAAAGAGTTTACTAGAGTCAATAATCTAGTTCACATCATCATGTGATTAACACCCAAAGAGTACTAAGGTGTGATCATGTTTTGCTTGTGAGAGAAGTTTAGTCAACGGGTCTGTCACATTCAGATCCGTATGTATTTTGCAAATTTCTATGCCTACAATGCTCTGCATGGAGCTACTCTAGCTAATTGCTCCCACTTTCAATATGTATCCAGATCGAGACTCAGAGTCATCCGAATTGGTGTCAAAGCTTGCATCGACGTAACTCTTTATGATGAAATCTTTATCACCTCCATGACCGAGAAACATTTCCTTAGTCCTCTTTACGTACCTAAGGATAATTTGGACCGATGTCCAATGATCTACTCCTATATCACTATTGTACCCCCCTTGCCAAACTCATGGCAAGGCACACAACAGGTCTGGTACACAACATGGCATACTTTATAGAACCTATGCCTGAGGCATAGGAAATGACTTTCATTCTCTCTATATATTCTGTCGTGGTCGGGTTTTGAGTCTTACTCAACTTCACACCTTGTTACACAGGCAAGAACCCTTTCTTTGACTGATCCATTTTGAACTTCTTCAAAACTTTGTCAAGGTATGTGCTTTGTGAAAGTCCTATTAAGCATCTCGATCTATCTCTATAGATCTTGATGCCCAATATATAAGCAGCTTCACCGAGGTCTTTCATTGAAAAATTCTTATTCAAGTATCCTTTTATGCTATCCAGAAATTCTATATCATTTCCAATCAACAATATGTCATCCACATATAATATTAGAAATGCTACAGAGCTCCCACTCACTTTCTTGTAAATACAGGCTTCACCGTAAGTCTGTATAAAACCATATGCTTTGATCACCTCATCAAAGTGTATATTCCAACTCCGAGATGCTTGCACCAGTCCATAGATGGATCGTTGGAGCTTGCACACTTTGTTAGCACCTTTAGGATTGACAAAACCTTCTAGTTGAATCATATACAACTCTTCTTTAAGAAATCCATTAAGGAATGCAGTTTTGACGTCCATTTGCCAGATTTCATAACTATAAAATGTGGCAATTGCTAACATGATTCGCACAGGCTTAAGCATCGTTGCGGGTGAGAAAGTCTCATCGTAATCAACTCCTTGAACTTGTCGAAAACCTTTCGCAACAAGTCGAGCTTTGTAGACAGTAACATTACCATCAGCGTCAATCTTCTTCTGGAAGATCCATTTATTTTCTATGGCTTGCCGATCATCGGGCAAGTCCAACAAAGTCCACACTTTGTTCTCATACATGGATCCTATCTCAGATTTCATGGCCTCTAGCCATTTATCGGAATCTGGGCTCATCATAGCTTCTTCATAGTTCTTAGGTCTGCCTTGGTCTAGTAACATGACTTCCAGAACAGGATTACCGTACCACTCTGGTGCGGATCGTGCTCTGGTTGACCTACGAGGTTCAGTAGTAACTTGATCTGAAGTTTCATGATCAACATCATTTGCTTCCTCTCTAGTTGGTGTAGGCATCACTGGAACAGTTTTCTGTGATGTGCTACTCTCCAATTCGAGAGAAGGTACAATTACCTCATCAAGTTCTACTTTCCTCTCACTCACTTCTTTCGAGAGAAACCCCTTCTCTAGAAAGGTTCCATTCTTGGCAACAAAGATCTTGCCTTCGGATCTGTGGTAGAAGGTGTACCCAATTGTTTCCTTCGGGTATCCTATGAAGACGCACTTCTCCGATTTGGGTTCGAGCTTATCAGGCTGAAGCCTTTTGACATAAGTGTCGCAACCGCAAACTTTAAGAAACGACAGCTTAGGTTTCTTGCCAAACCAAAGTTCATACGGTGTCGTCTCAACGGATTTAGACGGTGCCCTATTTAACGTGAATGCGGCTGTCTCTAATGCATAACCCCAAAATGATAGTGGTAAATCGGTAAGAGACATCATAGATCGTACAATATCTAATAAAGTATAGTTTACGACGTTCGGACCCACCATTACGCTGTGGTGTTCCAGGTGGCGTGAGTTGTGAAACAACTCCACATTGTTTTAAATGAAGGGCAAACTCATAACTCAAATATTCGCCTCTATGATCAGATCGTAGAAACTTTATTTTCTTGTTACGATGATTCCCCACTTCTCTCTGAAATTCTTTGAACCTTTCAAATGTTTCAGACTTGTGTTTCATCAAGTAAATATACCCATATCTACTCAAATCATCTGTGAAGGTCAGAAAAATAACGATACCTGCCGCGTGCTTCAACACTCATCGAACCGCATACATTGGTATGTATTATTTCCAATAAGTCATTAGCTCGCTCCATTGTTCCGGAGAACGGATTTTTAGTCATTTTGCCAATGAGGCATGGTTCGCAAGTATCAAATGATTCATAATCAAGTGACTCCAAAAGTCCATCTGCATGGAGTTTCTTCATGCGCTTTACACCAATATAACCTAAACGGCAGTGCCACAAGTATGTTGCACTATCATTATCAACTTTGCATCTTTTGGCATCAATATTATGAATATGTGTATCACTACGATCGAGATTCAATAAACCATTCACATTGGGTGTATGACCATAGAAGGTTTTATTCATGTAAACAGAACAACAATTATTCTCTAATTTAAATGAATAACTGTATTGCAATAAACATGATCTAATCATATTCATGCTCAACGCAAACACCAAATAACATTTATTTAGGTTTAACACTAATCCCGAAGGTAGAGGGAGTATGCGATGGTGATCGTATCAACCTTGAAATCACTTCCAACACATATCGTCACCTCGCACTTAACTAGTCTCTGTTTATTCTGCAACTCTTGTTTTGAGTTACTAATCTTAGCAACTGAACCGGTATCGAATACCCAGGTGCTACTACGAACACTAGTAAGGTACACATCAATAACATGTATATCAAATATACTTTTGTTCACTTTGCCATCCTTCTCATCCGCCAAGTATTTGGGGCAGTTCCGCTTCCAGTGACCATTTCCTTTGCAGTACAAGCACTCGGTTTCAGGCTTGGGTCCAGCTTTGGGCTTCTTCATGGGAGCGACAACTTGCTTGCCATTCTTCTTGAAGTTCCCTTTCTTTCCCTCGCCCTTTTTCTTGAAACTAGTGGTCTTGTTAACCATCAACACTTGATGCTCTTTCTTGATTTCTACCTTCGCCGATTTCAGTATCGCGAAGAGCTCGGGAATCGTTTTCATCATCCCTCGCATATTATAGTTCATCACGAAGTTCTAGTACACTACTAGGGAAAAGCCTAGCAGTAGCGCGGATTTTTGGCCTACCAGTAGCGCGGGTGACCGCGCTACTGCTACGGCGCTACAGTTAAAGGTTAGCAGTAGCGTTGGTTAACCCGCGCTACTGCTATATGCACTTAGTAGTAGCGCTTCCTCCAGAAGGCGCTACTGGTAATTACTAGTAGCGTGTCTCACTGCCCGCGCTACTACTATTATTCCGTATTCTATTTCTTTTTTATTTTATGTCATATTCATACACCTTTATACAAGTTTTCATACAGTAGCAATTTAGAGATTGTTTTTACATTATAATGAGTTATTATATCATTGGGTGAAAGAACCGCGGATTAGTTTCAAGTGGATGGATCCTAAGTGACCAAGTCATGGATTATCACGATAATCCATGACTTGATCACTTAGGATCCATCCACTTGAAACTAATCCGCGGTTCTTTCACCCAATGATATAATAACTCATCATCATCATCATCATCATATTAATATAAAAACTCTTGCATCATATCATCACCAACAACACTAGCTAATAATCATCATAGTCATTACCACCAACACTATTTAATCATCATAGTCATAGTGTAGCTATCTAATCACCATCAACACTAGCTAATACTCCCTCCGTCCCAAAATAAGTGACTCAACTTTGTACTAGCTTTAGTACAAAGTTGAGTCACTTATTTTGGGACGGAGGGAGTAATAATCATCATAGTCATTACCACGAACACTAGCTATTTAATCATCATAGTCATAGTGTAGCACATCATCATCTTCAAACTCATTCTAGCTAGCTAATCACTCCTGCTGCTCTCTCTCAGGTAAAATAGCATAGAACATGTGTAGCACTCCTGCTTCATCATATTGGAGCATGCAGATGAACCTGTCTCCTAATTGTGGGTTGCGCTTCTGATTGCTGCCCCCTAGTACTTCTCTGCGATCCTTCACAATTTTGCTCCAATCTTTGACTATTAAGACTTGCTCACTTTTAGAAATCCTGAATGCACTCGTGTGCAATGTAGGATGTCTTGGCCGTAAGCTAACCATTGCCATGCGACCTTTAGGCTCAATCCAATGAGGCACAACTATCATCGGGAGTCCCTGTTGAAGAACATCGTAGTAACATACTTAGCAATGAAGTTTAGCTTAAAAAATAATATATGCAAAAGATGCACTGAGGACAAATAGTAAAAATCTTACCATCTTTCCTAAATAGATGTGACCGTAGTTCAATACGCACGCTAGTGGTCGCACGTTTTGAGTACTAAGATTTTCAAGTCCAGGAAAATAATTTGTCTTGACTACCAAGCGCCGGCACAGTAGTAGGTCATGTCTACCAAGCGTCGGACATGTTTGCTTGAATGGAAATAAGCTGTCAATAGAAATTAGTTGTCAACTATTTTTGAATAAACAATATCCAATACATAAATATGGTTGAGAAACTCACATAATGGTAGAACTGGAGGCGTCTGCACATCGACCCAGCTGTCGATATTATCTTCAATATCATCTTCCAGACGAATATCAAAGGTGATAAGCATATCAGGCTCAAATGCATAAGCCTTGCATAGTGATCTCCAATTTTTGCATTCAAAATAGGTGTAGGTGTCTGCATTGTATAATTTTGCGGCAAAAGTATAACCATGCTCGGTCCTCAAGTGAACTCTCTTTACCTCCATAGTTTCCATAGGACTGAAACCAATCTTATCCAAGACATAAAATCTTGCATGGCAGGGGATACGCTAGTAGAATAGTAAAAAATTAAAATTATAAGTTGAAGCAAAAGAAGCAGAAGTCATGCTTAATTATGAAAAAAGACTTGTCGTTGTGACTTACTGTATCCACTTCGAAGGTCTCATCCAGCTTGATGCTGAAGCGCCTACCACCAACTAAGAAATTTCTGTCGCACAGGCCGCGCTCGTCTTCGCAGTATTCGCACATACCGAAATCCTTTTCGTCGTCAGACATTTCCTATGTTCATAGTTGAAACATTAATCAAAAATCGATCGAAGGCAACTACCAGGAAACTCAACACACAGATCACTATTACTCAATATGCAACGGGTTGACTTTAGGTCTGTCGAGTCTTCCTTCCTAAACTCTCATCTCACGTATATGGTGGGCACTCCCTCTCTGATATTGCGACCGTCGGTGATGGTCGCTACTCCTCCTTTCCCTAGTGCATTACAAATATCTAGCACAAGGAAAAGAAGGAGAAGCGACCCCCACGACAACAGTCGGCATTCTTCCTCTCTCAAATATATAGATGGTGGACACTCTCCCTCACTGAAAGACACACAAGGAGCCGAAACAGACCTAAAGTCAACACGTTCCATATATCGAGCAATGACATAGAAAAAATGCCCTATGTTTTGCCAAAATATCATTGAATTCCCGTTCTGGCAAATCACAAGCACTCGATATGCTCTACATTGTAGCACAAGTCATGCTAAAATTCATGAAAAATTTCAGCATGACCTTTGCTAAAGACAGGACATATCGAGCGCCTGAAATTTGCCGGGACAGAAACGAATCAACATTCCGGCAAAACATAGGCCACTCGGAATGCATCATCATCATCATCATCTATATTCAGAATGCATCATCATCGACATCAATGACATGGCGACTAGCACTAGCATTTTCATCATCGACATTTACAACACATTATCATCTATATCAACAACATGGGGATTTGGCTATTCTCACCTAGAGGTCTTAAGGGGTCGGCGATGGGGACGACTGCGGGGACGAGGCAGGGGCAAATACTTAATTTCTGCATAAACAAACTAGTTCTATTAAGCACTTACTAAATAAACTAGTTCTATTAACTACTTACTAAATAAACTAGTTCTATTAAGCACTTACTATAAATAAACTAGTTCTATTAAGCACTTACTATAAATAAACTAGTTATATTAAGCACTTACTATAAACAGAACTAGTTATATTAAGCACTTACAATAAATAAAATTTCTAATCAAAAGACCTAAAATTTCATATTCTAGTCAAAACACCTAAAATAATCTAAAAAAGATATTCTATTAAAAACCTACATTCTACAATGTCTACATTATAAAATCTACATTTAAATTACCTACATTCTACAAGAACAGAGACAAGGGAGGGAGGGAGGAGGGGTAGGAAGGAGGGAGGAAGGAGGGGTAGGAAGGTAGGGAGGAGGAGGGGTAGGAAGGAGGGAGGAGGCGGGAGAGGAGGGGGAGGAGGAAGGGGAGGAAGAGGAGGGGGAGGAGGGAGGAGGCGGGAAGGGAGGGGGAGGGAGAGGCTACCTCGGTGGCGGTGACGACGGGGGGGGGCGACAGCGGCGGGATGGAGGAGGGGGATGGAGGAGGGAGCTAGGGAGAGGGGGGCGACAGTGGCAGGATGAGGAGGGAGCTAGGGAGGGAGGAGGCGACGGTGCGGGATGGGGAGGGAAGGATGTAGGAGGAGGGGGGGCGACGGCAGGCAGCGCTGCGGCAATGCGGCGCGGCGGACGACGGGGTGAAGGAGGGGATGAGGAGGAGTGGAGAGGGAGAGTTAGGGCGGCGGCCGGGGAAAGAACCACGCTGCCTTAGAGTAACAGCGCTCTTTAGGGAAAGCACTACTGCTAAGATCAATAGCAGTAGCGCTCTTAGAAAACAGGCGCTACTACTAAACCTACTCCGGCGGCAACGTCGTGGCATTTGTAGTAGTAGCGCTGTTTTTTTCTAACGCGCTACTGCTACGAGGATGGTAGTAGCGCAGTTTTTTTAAGCGCTCTAAAGATAGTAGTAGTAGCGCCTAGTTTGAAACCGCTCTGCTGGTAAGGTTTTCCCTAGTAGTGGTAGCTTGGTGATAGTGACTGAGAACTCATCAATCACTATCTATCTGGAAGATTAGCTCCCACTTGATTCAAGCGATTGGTAGTACCCAGCATTCTGAGTACATGCTCACTGGCTGAGCTATTCTCCTCCATCTTGTAGGCAAAGTACTTGTCAGAGGTCTCATACCTCCAATACGGGCATAAGTCTGAAATACCAATTTCAGCTCTTGGAAATCTCATATATTCCATGGCGTTCAAAAAACGTCTTTGAAGCCCCGATTCTAAGCCGTAAAGCATGGCGCACTAAACTATCAGTAGTCATCATATTGAGCTTGTCAAATGTCATAACATCTAATCAGCTCCTGCAACAGGTCTGTCACCTAGCGGTGCATCAAGGACATAATTCTTCTGTGCAGCAATGAGGATAATCCTCAGATCACGGACCTAGTCCGCATCATTGCTACTATCATCTTTCAACTTAGTTTTCTCTAGGAACATATAAA
Organism: Thinopyrum elongatum; assembly: GCA_011799875.1. Classification (NCBI taxonomy): domain Eukaryota; kingdom Viridiplantae; phylum Streptophyta; class Magnoliopsida; order Poales; family Poaceae; genus Thinopyrum; species Thinopyrum elongatum. The sequence goes on from CM022297.1 coordinate 535,929,077, forward strand.
ATTAGGGGAGCTATATCGTGATCTATTGATCTACAACATAGATATGCAAAACTATAAGCTAAGTTCACGATAAATTAAGTTCAATCAATCAAATTACTAATGAACTCCCACTTAAATAAACATCCTTAGGTTATCTAAGTGATACATGATCCAAATCAACTAACCCATTTTCGATCATCACGTGAGATGGGGTAGTCATCAATGGTAACATCTCTATGTTGATCATATCTACTATATGACTCACGTTCGACCTTTCGGTCTCCAGTGTTCCGAGACCATGTCTGTACATGCTAGGCTCGTCAAGTTTAACCCAAGTATTCTGCATGTGCAAAACTGTCTTACACACCTTGTATGTGAACGTAGAGTCTATCACACACCGATCTCACATGGTGCTTCGAAACGACGAACTTTGGCAACGGTGCATACTCGGGAGAACACTTTTATCTTGAAATTTAGTGAAGGGATCATCTTATAATGCTACCACCGTTCTAAGCAAAATAAGATGCATAAAGGATAAACATCAACATGCAATCAAAATATGTGACATGATATGGCCATCATCATCTTGTGCTTTTGATCTCCATCTCCAAAGCATCGTCATGATCTCCATCGTCACCGGCTCGACACCTTGACTCTCCATCGTTGCGTCGTGGTCGTCTCGCCAACTATTGCTTCTACAACTATTGCTAACGCATAGTGATAAAGTAAAGCAATTACATGGCGTTTGCATTTCATACAATAAAGAGACAACCATAAGGCCCCTGCGGTTGCCGATAATTTACAAAACATGATCATCTCATACAATAACATAGATCACATCATGTCTTACCATATCACATCAACATGCCCTGCAAAAACAAGTTAGACGTCCTCTACTTTGTTGTTGCAAGTTTTACGTGGCTGCTACGGGCTTCTAGCAAGAACCGTTCTTACCTACGGCAAAAACCACAACGGTGTTTTCATCAAGTTGCTATTTTAACCTTCTTCAAGGACCGACCGTAGTCAAATTCGATTCAACTAAAGTAGGAGAAACAGACACCCGCCAGACGCCTTTATGCAAAACAGTTGCATGTCTGTCGGTGGAAACCGGTCTCATGTGCGTGGACATGTAAAGTTGGTCCGGGTCGCTTCATCCCAATACCGCCGAATCAAAATAAGACGTGTGTGGTAAGCAGTATGACTATCACCGCCCCACAACTCTTTGTGTTCTACTCGTGCATATCATCTACGCATAGACCTGCCTCGGATGCCACTGTTGGGAAACGTTGCATGAAACAAAAAAAATTCTACCGCACACGCAAATCTCAAGGAGATGCATAGCAACGAGAGGGAGAGTGTGTCTACGTACCCTCGTAGACCGTAAGCGGAAGCGTTTGACAACGCGGTTGATGTAGTCGAACTTCTTCACGTTCAACCGATCGAGCACCGAACGTACGTCACCTCCGCGTTCAGCTCGATGACGTCCTCCGCCTTCTTGATCCAGCAAGACGGCGATCGGTAGTGGATGAGTTCCGGCAGCACAACGGCTCGTGACGGTGAAGGTGAAGCTATCTCCGCAGGGCTTCGCCTAAGCACTACGAAAATATGATCGGGTGTAAACGGTGGAGGGGGCCCCACACGGCTAGGCAATTGTCTGTTGTGTGTGCTAGGCCCCCCTCCCACATATATATAGGTGGGAGGGAGGGAGGAGCAGCCAAGGGCAGCGCCCAAGTAGGGGGAATCCTACTTGGGTCTCTCCCAAGCCCCCCCCCCCCCCCCCCGCCCTTTCCTTATTTGGAGCGCGGAGGAAGGAAGAAGGAGGTGCCCCCCCCCCCCCTTCCTTTCTCCCTGAGGAGGGAAAGGCAGGAGGGGCCACCCCTCCCCTTTCCTTCCCCTTAGGGCCACCAGCCATGGAGGGGCGCGCCAGCCCCCTTGTGGGCTGGTATGTCCCCCCTTTGGCCCATATCTTCCCGGGGGTGCCCGGAACCCCTTCCGGTGACCCGATTCCTCCTCGGTACGTCCCAAAACACTTCCGTGTTCTAAATACCATCATCCATTATCAATCTTTACCTCTCGACCATTTCAAGACTCCTCGCATGTCCGTGATCTCATCCGGGACTCCGAACACATCGGTCACCAAAACATATAACTCATGTAACCTATATCGTCAACTAACGTTAAGCGTGCGGACCCTACGGGTTCGAGAATTATGTAGCATGACCGGACACCTCTCTGGTCAATAACCAATAGCGGAACCTGGATGCCCATATTGGCTCCTACATATTCTACGAAGATCTTTATCGATCAAACCGTTATGACAACATACTAATTCCCTTTGTCCATCGGTATTTACTTCCCGAGATTCGATCGTCGGTATCTTCCACTAGTTCAATCTGTTACCGCAAGTCTCTTTACTCGTTCCGTAATACATCATCTTGCAACTAACTCATTCGTCACTTTGCTTTCAAGGCTTCTTATGATGTGTATTACCGAGAGGGCCCGAGATACCTCTCCAATACTCAGAGTGACAAATCCTAATCTCGATTTATGCCAACTCAACAAACACCTTCAAAGATACCTTGTAGAGCATCTTTATGATCACCCAGTTATGTTGTGACGTTTGATAGCACACAAGGTATTCTCCAGTATCCGGGAGTTGCATAATCTCATAGTCGAAGGAATATGTGTTTGACATTTAAGAAAGCAATAGCAATAACTGAACGATCAATATGCTAAGCTAACGGATGGGTCTTGTCCATCACATCATTCTCCTAATGATGTGATCCCGTTATCAAATGACAACACATGTCTATGGTTAGGAAACCTTAACCATCTTGATCAACGAGCTAGTCTAGTAGAGGCTTACTAGGGACACTGTATTTGTTTATGTATTCACACATGTATTTAAGTTTCCGGTCAATACGTCTGGCATGAATAATAAATCTTAGCATGATTAAGGAAATATAATAATAACCATTTTATTATTGCCTCTAGGGCATATTTCCATCAGAACTTGTTGCGGCCTGCATCTAGGCTTTCTTACTTCAATTCATGATTGACCACAGTAATTCATTGCTAGCTTCTTCACGGACTGTCGTATATATCACACCGGGCGATTGGCATGCATACTTGTCCTGTGTGTATGTGAGAGGGAGAGATTCAAATAATATATGCATGCATGATGAGAGGGGGGGCATTTTGTATTCTGAAGGTGTTGGCTTTCATTTTACTATCAACAGACACGCAATAACACCTCAACTTATCTCTCCAAAAAAATCACCATATCAAAAATGACTAACGTTTGGCATTGCAATCAATGCACACAATGATAGACAAAATTTACAATAATTTCTTCCTCGTCATAGGCATTGGAATCAAATATGCTAAGATAACCAAATGCCCATATCTAATTTGGATATGTTAACATTCTCAATTTTAAGGAACGGCTAGAAAAAAAACATATTCAAAATTGCCCTAGAGCATGCCTCCTTCACTGGAATAATGTAGTACCAAGAGAAATGGAAAAAACAAATGGCAAAAATAGAAATTAATATGGATTACACCAAAATTCACACAACATCTAGATTCGTTAAGCGGTCACACAACCATCAATGGGTAACACATGTCTAGAACAAGAGAAATATGGATGATAATATAACTTCAAAGATCTAGTAATACATCGCGGACTTGATGATAACGATTTGATAAAAATTTGCTTCGCAAAACATGAGTCATTTACAAACATCCAATACTTATAGATCTTCTCTGACGGGTGCAGTGCACGCTTTTGCTTTTGTTTAGGCTTTTGCAGCTTTTCAGTTTGACCAAAAAGCCATAAAAGCTCCTAAATAGGTGCTTTTGGAGCTTTTATGGCTTTGATGAATCAATATAAACAATATTTGGCTCCAAAAGCCATAAAAGCCCCAAACAAACGGGCCTTACTCATTTGAACCCAAAGATCATTGTGTGTGGCTTCTCATCAATGTGTTCCTCCAGCGGTATCTGAACGCTAGCTTGGTGTTTGGGGCAATTCATTGTCTCAAACCTGGCTCTATTTTGTGAAAATTATGGGTTTGTTGTTTCGCGCGAAAGTAGTTGTTAATCCTTGCACCTCTAATATGAAACAACTTGAGGTTAGGATTGCATACGGCCCTGGGGATGTCATTATGTGAGTTGTAACTTCAATCATGTGATTTTCTCAATTGTCGAATTATCCCTACTATTCGGGGGAACATGTCAAGTCATACTAAGAGCATCTCCAGCCGTTGGCCCCCCCAGGAGCACAAAAATCGCCGCCTGGGGGCGAGCCGGCGGTAGAATCGCTCTGGGGCGGTCAGGCAACCAGTCGTCGCCCCCAGGCGCCGATATTGGCCCATTTATGGCGCAAATGTGCCCGCTTTTTCGGCCCCTTTCGGCGAAAAATGGCCCTATAATCGGCGCGATCGCCTAATTCGCCGTGGTTCGGCGTGAATTCAACATAAGTAATTTTTTTTATCACATAGTTCATCACAGAAAATCAATAGAAATCAAATAGTTCAACAAATTGTTCAATACAAATTATATAGTTCAACAAATAAAAACTCATATTTCATCACATGTCGAGCTAGGCGTTGCCCTTGAGCCTCCATAGGTGCTCACTAGATCCTGCTGCAGTTTGTTTTGTGCACCTGTGGGTCTCGGATCTCCTGACGCATATGTAGGTAGGCAGTCCAGGTTGCCGGTAGCTGGTGATCAACTTGGGCAAGAAAGACCCTGCCTGTAGTATGGTTCAGTGTCAAACATTGGCTCTTCTTGCTCGCTCTCAATGATCATGTTGTGCAAGATGACACAGCAAGTCATGATCTCCCATATTGATCTTTCAACCAGGTCTGAGCAGGGTACCGACAACAGCAAATCGAGATTGGAGCACACCAAATGCCCGCTTGACATCCTTCCTCAGCCTCTTGAAACTTCACAAAGTGGGACTTCTGCCTCCTGGCACAGTGTTTGAGATAGTCTTCACAAATGTAGACCATCTCGGTAGATGCCATCAGCTAGGTAGTACCCCTTGTTGTAGTGCTGCCCATTGACCTCGAATTCACCGGAGGAGAATGACCTTCAACAAGCTTGGCAAAGACAGGGGAGCACTGCAGCACGTTGATGTCATGTGAGTTCCTGGCATACCAAAGAGGAGTGCCAAATCCAGAGGTCCTGTGTGGCCACCGCCTCAAGTACCACACTGCAACCGCCTTTGGCGCCTTTGTACATCCCCTGCCAAGCAAATGGCAGTTCTTCCATTTCCAATGCATGCAGTCATGCTTCCAAGCATCCAGGAAATCCTTTGCTGCATTCTGTCTAGGATCCGAGCAGTGTCTTCCGCATTGGGTGTTCGCAAGTATTGCGGTCCAACACTGCCACCATGCCCTACAGAACTTGTAGAAACACTCAATGGTCGTGGACTCGGCCATGCGCCCATAGTGTCGTGCGAGTGAATCACCGGGAGCTCGTATGCAAGCATCCTCATAGCTGTCGTGCACTTCTGGATTGAGGTGAATCAAGTTTGCCGGTGCAATCCTTCTTGCACTTGAAGTAGCTGTCGAACTCCCGGATGGAATTCACATCCTGCACAATCCTGAGAAAACTTTCGGCTCATCAGATAACGGCGCCGAAATACTTTGTCGTCGTGCAGTGGAGCGTCGGCGAAGTAGTCGGAGTAGAGCATGCAGTAGCCTTCCAGACGATGCCGGTTCTTGCTTTCAGCTGCCTCGCCCCGGCGCGAGCCACCTCGCCGCGGCTTTTCATTGCCGCGCAGGCCGGCGAGGGCGCGGGACCATGAGATTGTTCCTCTTCTGGACGTCGGCATCGGCTTCCTCCTCCAGCAGCGCGGCGAGCGCCTCCTCGTCGTCCGAGGTCCATCGCCGCAGACAAATCGCGAACACCTGGCGGGCGTGGTGGCGCACACCCGCCGGTATATACCGCCCTGCGCGCCGGAGCGCCGGAAAACTTCCGACGGTGGTGGAGAGGCTGCCGCGCGAAACTCTTCTTTCTTTCCGGCGGGAAATGGCCTATCTAGCGGTACAGGGCGTGTGACGGCGCCAGGATCCGGCAGGGTGGTGTGGCGGCGTCGTGGGGGTGGGAGGCGAATCTGGACGATTGGCTTGACTTTTCGCCTGACAGTGTGGCCCAGGCGTGTTTTCCCCTTGCGCCGGAGCCCCCGAGCGCCCCCAGTGCGCTGGGTTCGGCCTGCGGATCGCCGGGCCCAAAAACGGGCCGAGCCGGCGGATTTCGGCGTCTTGGGGGCGTGAGTGGGGGGTTTTTTTGGCGCCGGCGCGTAAAAGGGCCTGGGGGGGCCTGTTGGGGCGCGGCTGGAGATGCTCTAAGGCCCTCTTGTGTGGGTTGCAGATTCATGAGAATCTGTGTGGCTTTTATTCCTAAAATCAGCTATACTGCAGATTCTGAGAATCGAAATCTAACTATTGTTTACGCCTGGTTTAGAAAAACAAAAATGTTATGAAATGTCTACAGTGCCTCGAATGTACTATGGTCAAACAAAATATGTGAAGAATTGATCGCATTCATTAAAAATTTCACAAATCTTCTAATTCATACGTATATAACACATTCTGGCTGGAAAACATACAAATGATCTGAACAAATATTCAGTAGAATCACTAGAAAAGACAAAAGGCAGATAATAGGGCAACTACGAACGCCAAGAATAGGTAGCTGCCCATTGACGATAGCAGAGCATCAAAGTCGGAACTTGGCAGGTGAACCAACATGGAGACGAGGGAGGAGATGGATTATCGATGCTCATGATGGTGGGGTTTTGGAACGATGGTGGAGCACGTGACACTGGAGAGGGGCGGCGTATGCAGAGACCAGAGCGGTGCAAGCGTTGCTGGCAGAGCTCTTGGGCAGCAGTGGGCGGGGCTTGTTGGGCGGAATACAAGGGCGGACGGACGTGGTGGAGCCAGATCCGCTCGTCCTGGAGCAGAAGGTGCTGGCGTCATCTATTTATAACAAACACTTTTACTTATTTATATTTCACTATAATAAAATTTACTTTTATTTTAAAATAGTAATCATATAATTGCAGTGATAACAATAGAAAGTTTATTAGATACAACCAAGTAATCTATCACTATAAGTACATCATGCTTAAGTAGAATATTATTTTATCATGAAAATTATGTTAAACCTGAATCTTCTAGTTTGGATAGAACAATAAAACAAATCACATCCTTGTATAAAATAATTTATTCCATTTAGGGTTAACAAGACAAGGCACCCTGGGAGCTCTCTTCTGACCCGATATTTCAAAGTGTTGGATCCACCTTGGAGGGCTTAGACCACACATGAGACACATGGTCATCTTATATATGTTTACAATGTGTTCAATATGTTGTTCTCATTTTAGTATTTTGGGTGTAATTATATTGATAGAGTTATGGTAATAAATATTTATAGATTAGGATTGTCTAGCTTAGTTTTTAACCAACATGACATTCTAGAATGTATGGATCTCAACAAGTGTATGTCCCGAATCCCTTCCTATTATTTTTCACTAGTTGGTATACTCGTTCCGATATTTCATGTTCAAATATCCATCTTCAAGTTTTTGCTATTAAGTACAACCAACTTATAAAAATTATGAGTTTATCGCTTTACCCTAACACTAAAACACCAAAACTGACCATCACAGGCTGATGAACTTGATGATAGAACATGGAGAACGTACCCAATCTACAAATCCTCGTCGGGCTGTCCGTGGAAAACGCTGGACAATCCGAAAGAGCTGCGGTGATAAATATGCAATTGAATGCATATTTATCGTGCAACCCTTTCGGACGGGAGACGCCTAGGTTACGCGACTTGCCGAGAAAAGAAAAATCTAGTGACATAAAAAAGATGAGGAGGAGAGGATTTGTAGCTCACCCTCGGCTGTAGGGAAGTATCAAATAGCAGAGGGATGCTCAAGGACCAACGCGCCGGACGACGGTCACTCCGATGAAATGCGACACCCACAAAGCCTGCAAATTTCATCGCGACAAAAATTTAGAACATCACAACTCATAGAGCATATTTAAAACATTTAAACATGCATTCATTTATTTTTGCATCATGTAGGCAAAAAAACTAACAACATTAACAATATATTCATTATCGTCATCACATATTCATCATCATTATCATCTATTCGTCATCATCATCGATTCATCTCATCGAACCAATTTTTTTTGCAAGATATGCAATATATAGCATCTCATCGAACCATTATTAACAATATAATAGCATTTTAACAAACATCTCAAATTGTAAGATACGCTTCATATAATATTTCTACATTCTAAATACCAAATAAATTTCTACCTATCTAACTATCTCTCATAAAAAAACAGAAAAAATGCCTAAAGGGCGATGCCGGTTCCATATTTTTACTACTATCTCAACTATCTATCTATCTAACTACCTATCTAACTACTTATCTAACCATCTAGCTACAAAATTACTAAACAAAAACTAAAAGAAAATACATAAAAAATCGCCTTCGAGAGGAAATCGAGCCCCGCAAGGGACGGTGACTGCAGCAGAGGACGCCGGCCGGATAAGAGAGGAGCCGCGTAGGGGGCGTCGCCGCGGTCCGCTGGCGCAGGAAGGGGCGGCCGCGCGCGGGGCAGGGTCGTGCGGGGCGCCGAGACGTGGCGGCACTGGGCGGCCGGCGGGTGCGGGGACGGGGCGGCGAGCGTGGCCGGCACGGGGCGGCCGGCCCGGGCGGGGGAGATGAGGGTCGCGGGAGAGCGGCTGCGGGCGTGCGGGTGACGACCCGGGACGGGGCGGCGACCAGGCGGGGGGGGCGGGGACGGGCGGCGGCGGGGCAGTGCGGACGGCGGCGACAGGGGAGATCGAGGGGCGACGCGGGTGAGGAGCGGGGGCGGGTGCGAAGGGTGGGCGGCGGCGGCGGGCAGAAGGGAGTGGTCGGAAGGGATTGGTCGGGAAGGGAGTGGGGTGCCGTCGGCATAGACACTGGCCTTATCCGATAGGCCCACTGGCCACCTATGCCGACGGCCAGGCCGTAGCATAGGTTTTTTATTTTATTTTTTTTATTTACATTAACTTAATTATTTTTTTAAAGTGCGTGAGGGGGGGCCACACCACGGACCCAAGACGGGCGTCTACGCAGCCACATCACTTACACACATGCATCAGGACCCGTTGCGATGTTTCGGTGGCTAGCTACGCCTCGAGGCCACCCCGATTCCCATTGACCCGGAGATCTAGCCTTTTTACTTTCGCCGGACAAGGTCTTTGACCGTGGAACTTTTCACCTGGTTGCGATGGTCAGCCGCTAAGCAACATCCCCTAACACGGTCTGGACCCAACCCACCACTAGATTCCCTCCGTGTCATGCGACGTGGCCGTTTCCCCCCCCTCCTGGACACGGCGCACAGCGCGCCCGTGAGGGGGCCACCCCGAGACTGCGTGCTTGCCTGCACCTGCCCCCCACGCTTCCACAAGTGTAGGAGGCCCAACCGCGACACCTGGCGCATTGCTACCCCCCCCCCACCCCCCCGAGGTACCCCGTCCCGTCTACACCCTAACACAACACCACGGATCTACTAGCCCTGGAGGGGGTGCACACCACGGAGCCCCAGACGGGCGTCAGCATGCGAAACCTTCACACATGCATCGGGACCCTGCGATGTTTTGGTGGCATAGCTACACCCGAAGGCCACCCCGAATCCCAGTTGACAGTAGATCTAGCCCTTGACTTTCGCCGGACGGCTTTTGACCGGTGGCTCTTCCACTCTGTTGCGATAGGTCACCCATAGCAACATCCCCGACACAGTCTGGACCCAACCCACACTAGATTCCCTCCGGTTCCCCCGCACCCGCACCATCCCCCCTCCAAGTGACGCGGCACTGCCTTCCATGGAGGGGGGCCACTCCACGGAGCCCCAAGATGGGCGTCTACGCATGCCACAAACACTTTCACCACATGCATCACGACCCGTGCGATGTTTCGGTGGGCATACTACACCCCGAAGGCACCCCCCACCCCGAATCCCAGTTGACCAGTAGATCTAGCCCTTGACTTTCACCGGACGGGCTTTGACCGTGGACTCTTCCACCTGGTTGCGATAGGTTCAGCGCATAGCAACATCGCCGAACACGGTCTGGACCCAACCCAACACTAGATTGCCCTCCGTTCCACCGACCCCGCATCATCCCCCCCTCCAATGACGGCGGCACTGCCTTCGTGGAGGGGGGGGCCACACCACGAGCCCCAAGACGGGCGCTACGCATGTCACAAACCCTTTCATACTGCCATCACGACCCATGCGATGTTTCGTGGCATGCTACACCCTACCCATTCCCCCTCTAACCAATTCCCTCGTGTCGACCTTTCCCTCCTCCCGTGACACGGCGGCAGCGACGTCGTGAGGGGGCAATCGATATCACCTTGGTGATGTTTTTTTTTAGATAAGGCACATTTATGTTGTGAATAACCAAGATTCCCTCCGTGTCGGCCCGACGTGGCCGTTTCCCATTTCCCCGACACGGGCGGTAGCGACACCCCTGAGGGGGGGCACACCCCGGAGCGCGTCGTTCGGTGCCTGCGCCTGCCACCCGGACCTCTCACAAGAATAGGAGGGCCCACCGCAATACCTGCGGCATTGCTACCACCCCCCCAGTACTCGTCCCGTCTAACCTGACAAACAACGACCGCAGAATCTAGCCCTTTGACTTTCGCCGGACAGGGTTTGCCGGTGGCCTTTTTCACGTGGTTTTCATAGTCCCCAGCCCATAGCTACAACTCCCAACACCGTCCCGGGCCCAACCCACCCCAAGATTCCCTCCGTGTCGGCCCGACGTGTGCCGTTTCCCCCCCCTCCGGGACACGGCGCAGCGACCCCGTGAGGGGGGGCACACCCCGGAGCCGCCGCTTGCCAGTGCCTGCCCTGCCACCCAGCCTTCCACAACTTAGGAGGGCCACCGCAACAGCTGGCGCATGCTACCCCCGCCCCCCCCAAGGTACCCCCCGTCCCGGTCTAATCTGACACAGACGACCGCCGGATCTAGCCCTTTGACTTTCGCAGGACGGGGTTTTGACCGGTGGACCTTTTCACGATGGTTGTCATAGCCCAGCCCCATAGCTTCCACCTCCCAACACCGTCCCGACCCAAACCCACCCCAAGATTCCTCCGTGTTGGCCACACGTGGCCGTTTCCCCCCCCCTTCGGGACGGCGGCACGCGACGCCCGTGAGGGGGTACACCCCGAGGCCGCGTGCCGGTTCGCTGCACCTCCACCCCACGCTTCCACAAGCGTAGGAGGGCCCACCACAACAACCTGCGCATTGCTACCCCAGGTATTCCGCCCCGTCCCTTCAACCCTACACAAACCCGCCTGATCTAGCCCTTTGACTTTCGCAGGACGGGGTTTGACCGTTAGACCTTTTCACGTGGTTGTCATAGCCCAGGCCCATAGCTACACCTTCCCAACACCGTCCCGGCCCAACCCACCCCAAGATTCCCTCCGTGTCGCCCGACGTTGCCGTTTCCCCCTCCGGACACGGCGGCATACTTACGCCCGTGAGGGGGGGGCCATCCCGGAGCCGCGTGCCGGTGCCTGCGCCTGCCACCACGCTTCCACAAGCGTAGGAGGGCCCACCGCAACACCTGGCAGCATTGCTACCCCCCGGGTACCCCGTCCCGTCTCCCTCTCCGTGACACGACGGATCAAGGCCCTGTGGGGGGGCAATCGATATATATATATATTAATCGAGATTTGTTTTCATATACATAAGGCATATTTAGGTTAATCAAATTAGTTTTGGAAAAAAAATAAAAACGAAAAAGAGACAAATAAATAAAAGTATTAAATTATTAGAAATCTATGCCTACGGCAATGCCGTTGGCATAGTCTACGGCACGGAACGGTAGAGCCATGGACGATGACGTGGCGTAGGCGCGGATCGAGACATGGCAAGGGCCTGGCCAGGCTATGCCGACGGCAAGGCCGTCGTGCATAGATATGCCACCCCCACGGACCGGCGAGCGCTCGGATCGATGATGTGGCGACGACGCGGATCGATGACGTGCGCATCCCTATGCCGACGACAGCCACCGTTAGCCGTCGGCGTAGGCGTCAACCGCCGTCAACCAACCGCCGTCGCCTCCCGGTAGCGGGCCCACATGGTATCCGACGGCCGCCGTAGGCATATTTCTTGCGATGCCGACGACCGACTCTATGCCGACGGCCCCCGTCGCATAGATGGATATATGCCGACGCTTATCTCACGCGACGGCTTGAGATGGGCCGTCGGGATACACCTATCTATCCGCCGGGGGCCCGTCGGCATCGCTGTTTTTCTGGCAAGTGATAAGAGGACTAAAATATTGTCGGAAGATCTAGATCCAAGATGCTGGGGTGGTGTGAGAAATTCTTTCATGTGCGGCAAAAGAAGTTATTCTAAAATTGGTGATTCAGGCTTTGCCAACCTTCTGTATGAGTTGTTTTAGAACTCCTAAGGGGTTGTGCAACAAAATTGACGACATCTATGTCCAAGTCCTGGTGGGGCGGATCACTGGATGGGAAGAAATGCATGGGCTATCGTGGAAAGATACTATGGCGGATGCTAACTTTTTTTGAATAGTTTGGATTGCTAACCACATGGTCCTGCGTGGTATGTGGTGGTTGATCTGATTGAGGAGGATGCTGATGTTAGAATAAAACTATTATCGGAGATATTCCCCCCTATGAAGCGCCAGCCATCTCTTTAATTTGTCACGACCAAGGATTGCTGGGGTCACGCGTCGTTTTCTTTTCTCCTTCGTCTGGGGTGAAGGCTGGTGGTGGCGGGCGGTTCTTTCTAGAGAGCGTGGCGGGCGGGTCATGTGGTCGGCGGGGTCAGGCGTGGTCTCCGGCTGCGTCTTCGTGTCTGCCTGTTTCGTCGGGGGCTTCGGTGCATGCTTCTCCGACGGGGGGCGATCTGCTACTGCTTTCTCTTCCTCTGCATCGGATCTAGGGTGAGGCTGTGAGGCGCGGTGGCTGCGTCTTCGATGGCAGCGGTTGCTCTTGCTCGGGCTCAACCCCAACGCCGCTACCGAAGTTCACGGTTTCACGGCGTATGGGCCGCCACTCTAGATCGTGACTTCCTGACATGGACTCTCCCTCCTCACCTTTGGTACTGGCAGCACTTTTGAAGTTATAACTGCAAATTGATTACTTTGAGTATTTTCCTAAGTGATACTGTGAAGCAAGAATCAGTACCTGTATTTACTACCTAATTAGTACTGTAAACCAGTGTCAATGCAACTTTGGTCTTGGGCCGTAGGGAATGTACGAGTGCACTACATCTGTGTTCAGTGGTGGATTATGTTTTAGCTCCACTTTGCTCGGGTGAAGTAATATGCTTCCAACTGCTGAATTCTTCTTTGCTCTATAAATATCTGTGCATTCCTCCGAATTCTAATTTGGTGTTGAGAATTATAGGATAGGCAAATGGAGTTGTGCTGATGCAAATTAACAAACTTGCTTATGTCCTAGTACATAGTTTTTGGCATGGACTTAGAATTAGATTTATTACTAAATTATATCTCCTTTGATAATACAAACACCCATGTGATATGGTAGCATATCAGCAGTGTACAAATCACATCACCCAGCATTACTTTTCAAAATTGGTACCTGGAAAGTGATTTGCGCTTTGCTAATAAGGCAATTTGCAGTTTTGATAACACATTATCAGTATTTTGTTTTCCGTGGCGCTGTTATCTACATCACCAACATTTTTTCTTGATGCTATTTTTATAGTAATAAAAGCAATTCTGCTTGGCAGCAATGGTTATTATAACAATTACTTATTGTTTCCCCCTCATTTGAGAGAAATCTGCGTGATATGAAAATGATGCTTACCTTCATGGAGTATTGTTTCGTCACTGTAGCTAATATACTGAGTTTAGAACTGTGTTTCAAGAGATTTAGCTCAAGCTTTGAGAAGATAAAGTTTAGTTCCACTCACACTTTACATTTCTTCTTCGTTCCCTCAATTTTTTTTGTCGAAGACACTAATATTACCCTGAATATGCGCTTTGGTTGTTATTTTCTTTTAATGTGGTATTCAAAATGCCTTTCTTCCAGATCTTCCGACAAATGGATCAATGTCCTACGACATGTGGGTGATAGCATGTAGAGCTTTATAGTTTGTTTCGATTGCGTATCGCATTGAAAACTGAAGTAACAAATGCCCTCAACATCACTTGGAATTTTTCACGAGGTTCTGAATATTTCTCCAAGTTTTAGGTGTGTAAAAGAGAGGTGGAAGGTATCGTACTGTATTGGGGTCCGTCCCATAACATGTACTCGCCTCCTTTGGAGAATATTTGTGCATGTTTTCCAACTTTCAACGTCTATTTTGCTTCTGATGGCCATGTTTTCGCTGTGTGACCTTTGCGTCTTCTTCCCGCTATCTATTAATATACGCCCTCGTCTTCCTGCTAATTTAGTATATATCAGCGTCGATACTCAATACGTCATCATTATCTGGGTCATCAATCATTATACAACAGGCAAGTGAGAAGAGTAATTGGTCATTTTCATCCATCAGCGGCTCCATTGTTTTCAATTATTTGAGTATTATTACACGTACATTATGGCTATCTTCAAGAGTTTTCTCACTTCGGTTCGCGGCCTTGGTGGACATCAGTCAGAGGAAATCCCTTTCCCTTTTCACCTCTTTTTTTAAATTTGTTTCAATGCTTCTAATATGGCAGGAATCCAAACAAGGCAACAACAATTTGTGAGAAAACAGAGAAAACAAAAGAGCAAACCTCAAACCCTACAACAGTGCGGAGTGGCCAGCCGCCAGGCCGGGGTGCCTGGCCCGGTGACTGAGGGGCGCAATTCCTTGGGGTGTTGATTGTAGCTGTGGCGATCTGCACTGTTTTGACACTGCAAAAAGCGACCTGTATCAAGCTGGGGCCCCGGTGGCTTGGCCGAATCCTGGATCTCGCCACTGCCTACAACCTACCCAAACAAGGCAACAAGTTTGATACACCAACAAGTACCAACAAACAAGTATCAGCAAAGAAATTACCAAATGGCAACATCTCAAAGAAACAAAACAAAGTTTCAGATAAACATCCATAATCAAAATTCGTTTATATAACAAATCCCCACACACTGGTGATATCGTTCGTGATAAATAGTACGGCCATGCGCTCCTCCTGCCTCCAGTTGCTCCTCCCCCCCTTCTCTCTTCTTTGTCACACAGACAACATTTTGTTTATATGCTTGCTCAATCATTGCTGCTTGTGCGTGTACTTACTGTTTGGCATCTACTAACCTCCGGCAGACATGGTGTATCCAGGCATCCAACGGAAGAAAAGTGTACTTACGTTCTTATGGGCCAAGCCCCATGCATATATAGGGCTTGCCTTGCCATTTCCTACCTGCTCTTGCCGACTCTATCGTTGCCTGCCCTTGGCATTGGCCACTCATTCTTCTTTTATCCATAGAGAATAACTTGCAATGTGCTGATAAAAAATGAGTTTAATGAATAACAAACCAATATACACTCAAAAGAGTACGACGCGTGTCTGGTAGGGGGTGACGTTTACTTCCTATTCAAACATCAGTTTTAAGGCATCAACCCCCTACCGTCAAAGAACATGTATGAACTCATTAATCATTTTAAAAAAGAACCATCTATTAAAACGTGAAGAAGTCCAATTTGAATTATTCCTGAGGACAGGGGCGGACCCAGGATGGGGCCAGCCCAGGGCCCAGGCTTGCTACAGTACATCTACACTACATTGCCACTACAGTGCTCAGTTACGCGTGCGTAAACGAGCATTTCTCTTCACTGCCCCGGGCCCAGGCCCCCCCGGCCTAGGTCCTAGATCCGCCGCTGCCGATATAAAATCATGACATAATTCAAAATATGCATGCATTTTTCGCTTTAGCAACGTAGATAGTGACTGCAGGTATTTTCAGAAGGATGTAGGACCATTGAAATAAGCCAGTACCTATTTGAGGAGGCCAATTTATTGAGAAACCAGCAAAATAAGAAGGACAACACACCTCCTGTCGCCCCTCCAACCCCCCTCACGGATAGACAACCACAACAATGGCGTGGTAGTTTCCCTATAAAAGTCACAGATTTGATCCACGCCAATCCGTAAACTCTACCGACTACAGAACCCAAAAGGCTCCACCCTATACCCACCCACCACAATAAAACCTCTCTAAAAAACACACAAAAGAAACACGGGAAATACAGCAAAAAGAAAACGTCAAAAACCAAGACTCCGGCGCGGCGTATCCCCTAGTGATGAGAAATCAAGAAATTCCGCACACATCAAGTTCAATCGGAGACGCTGGACGACGTGGAAGTGTTTGTGAAACTCAAGTTGGCAGCCAAAGGTTAGAGTTTTCTGGTGGCGAGTGTCAGAATATCCTACAGCTTACTCAGAATTGCAACGACGGCATTCATGCAAGATGCAAATCTGTGCAATGTGTAGTCCTGGGAGCGCGAATCATTATTCATGCCCTCATCACGTGTTAGTTTTTTGGGAGGCAGCTCGTCATTATTTCGATATTAACCCCTGCCAAAGGTGCACAGCCCATTGAACGTTGATGGTGAGGACCTCTGGACGTCATCTTCATCTCCCTTAAAACGGTGCAAAGTGCTATCTCAGTGTGTGGGCGATATGGACTCGCCGTAACAAAATTACGCACGAGGAAAGAAGCTCCAACCGGCAAAATCAATTGTGAATGGAGTATGAATTGGTTTCCCCGGCTGTGGGCGGGGGACTGGCTGGCGGCGAGAGACCTTAAAGCAATCTCCACTCAACTGCCCCATCAAGTCCACTTTTTTCCCGCGGCGTCGAAAAAAAAACCCAGTCCCCTTCCCCCTCCTCCACCTCCCCCCGCCCCCCCCCCCCCCCCCCGCCTCCCTCCCCCCCCCCCTCGTGCCCCCCCCCCCGCCCCCGCCCAACCTCACGCGCCTCCCCCTCACCCCGCCCCCCCCCGGGACGCGGCCCCTGACCCCCTCCCAGCCTCCGTCCACCGCATCCCCCCGCACCCCCACCTCGTCGCTCCCCGCCCCCAGCCCCGGGGCACCCACCCCCCCACCACCCTCCGCCCCGTCGCCGGTGGGGCCCATTTTTCGGCCCGGCGAACCCAGGCCGGAACCCGCGTACTGGGGGCGCTTAGGGGGCTTCCGGCGGAGGAAAAGCGGAACTCATGTGCACCCACTTTGTCAGGAGGACGCAAAAACTTTTTTCACTTCCGATTCGCCAACCGCTAAGAAAGGCCCATTCCCCCCGCGGAAAGAGAGGGTTCCCGCGGCAGCCTCCACCCCCCACCCGCCCCCTCTCCTTTTGCGATTTTTGTGTTGCCGAAGCACGCCGATATGATGCCGAAAATTTGTCCAATTTTGCCGCCAAAAGGTGGGCTGGAATCTGCGGCTGGGAACCCGAAGCCACCGGTTGGGCCGAGTCAGCGCTATTTCAACAAGCCCCTATGGGCCAAACGGCTGGAGATGCTCTTACAAGAGCTTTGTTTCGAAGAGCCGGGGAAAAAATAGGTACATCTCAATTCCTTTGCCGCTTGAACTGCTAGCCTGCCGAGAATGCGTTGCTGTAGCTAATTGAACGTGGGTCGTTTTTTTTTTTTTTTTTTTTTCAAGAAGTGGATCAATCAAAACGGACTGTCCAGGTGGGAAGCTTTTTGGCAAACCCGGGAGCGACATTTCATGGGTCAAACCTCTGTTACTAGGAAGCAGCGCTTAATGCCGCTGCTCATGCCGCACCTAGGAGAGGTTTATTATTGACTAAAGCGCCTACCGTTCGAGGGCAAAATGCCTCAAAAAAAAAAACTTCAGGAATAAACGCACTAGCTAGAACATTTTCGTCCCATGTACCACGTATGTAAACCAGCCACCCAAGTTTGTATACAGTTAACACCATGTACGGGAGTCATCATCTAGTAACGAGCCGTCCAATGTACTACAACTCATTCACAGAGAAAACATCCATCCAGCTTCTTGAAATTTGAAGGCTAACAACAACATGTTAAACGACAATAGAAGCAACCAAATTTGATCGCCCGGGGGAGAATGGGAGGGGTTGGTCACACCGCCCTCTTGCTGGCTGGAAACTGACAGACGCAGGTGGTTTGTCGCCACTCCCACGGCCAAAAAGCAGTCTCCTCCGTCAGCTTCCGGGCCGCCGCCGCCTCGGTGTCCTCCTCCATCTTCACGAGCGAGCGGCGTTCCCTGGCTGTACAAAAGGTTGAACGCACCGTTGGGTTTTTCAAACAATGAAGATGTAGTACGAATTTCAGGAGGCACTAGGATAGTGGCGTGAAAAAGCTTTTAGATTCAAGTACCAAGTGTAAACATAATCAATACCTTGAAAAACCTTCAAAAGGTTGCCAAAAGAACTATGAGAGAAATTCCCTGTTGGCACTTACTTATGATTCTACCATCAAAATCACATCATTCCTGACAAAACAATAAAATCACCAGTGCAGCTACTTTTTTCCTGATATGTGGTGTTATGGAAATATTCCTGATTCTTTTAAAACCAGTAAAATGACAGTTAAAAGAAGGTGCCTAATCTATTAAATCTAACCTTACTCCCTCTTGTTTTGAATACAGAGGAAGATTTGGCTTTCACAATAAAGAAAATGTCGGCAAGGTTAAACGAATTTATGCAGCAATCAATCCAGATGTAAATGGCATATTTCTTTCTTCAATTAGGAATTATATCTTGTGTACTCCCCTCTGAAAGTCATATAAGACTTTCTAGATCACTAAACTGTTAAAAAAAAATCTGCAACACTGCCATGATTTGTGGACCAATATTACTTTCCTTGCATGGCATCATACAAGTCCTGACTACTTGTTTGTTCACATCACCATTTTTCCGCTATGTCATGGTTCCATAAAATCCCAACTAAGCTCCTATGTCCAACTGAGTTTAATTCTACTCTGTAGACCTTGTGAACAAAAGGGATACCTACCCTAAACGAGAATAAGTAGATATTAAAACTACCACCTCATTTGGACCACATCCCACAGAGCCCATCACTACTAGCCAAAATTGCCAAGAACTCCAATTCATCATCTTCTATTTCCTTTCTTTTTTCCTGACAAATTAATAAAAGGGTCACACAAAAGACCCTTGATCACTGATAGTTTTGGACATATACGCCATTGAAACAGATTATATTTTTTTTTTGGCTAAAACAAACACAGTATAACAAGCACAAGTTTTACACCGAAATCTCTGGTTCCGCGACAACAAAATTGCTTCAACAGCGGTTTGCCCAAATGCCCGGACATTGCAAGTACAAAACCACCTACCCTCCCAGTTTCCTGGAAAAATTCCAATTTGCTACTATCAGATTTTCCAAGCCCCACACTCCAACAAATGTTTATTTCTCTCTAACTAAAATAGATGCAGACTACCCAAATGTTATCCAAATTAAACATACGTAGTTTTCAGTCAATTGGTGCATGTGATGGATGCATGACTTACCAGCCCACAATAACAATCATCCCCACCAGCCACTCTCCATTCGGTTCCGTTTCCTCCTCTCATCACTCTGTTTGGCTTGTGATCATCAGAGAGTGCAATAGCTGTGAATAAGAAACACTAGTTTTCGCAGGTAATAATATCGGATTGTTAACATTCACACCCAAATGCCAAAGAGCACGCATGTCCAACAAGTAATCAAGACCTCTGAATTTGCTAAGCTTAGTAAGGAACTTTTTGTTAGTGGAAATTTGGATGAGATCAAAAAACACTTTGCACGTCCCAAAAAACACCCATAATGTGGACTAGATTTTTTAATCGAGTAATCCTATGCTATGCATATCAAGTTGGTGCACGTCCAACAACCACCTTCGTCCCGGAAAAGCCAGGTTGATAGAAATAGCAACAATGTTCCAGAAAAAGAGAGTTATCAGTGGTGGTAAGTTGACAAACCATGTTTCTGTCAGTGCATCTGGTTAGTGTTTTTCCACTATAATTGGGGCAATTAATTAAGACCACTACATCGTGATCATCAAAATATAACCAGTAACTACAAATGAAAGCTGTGATGAACGGCCTGACCCTATGTCGGCACCGGGGGGGGGGGGAATCTTTCCTTTCCCAATAATAAAGATATTATGACTGACTCAGTCAAAAGATCATGGGGTGTGTCTATGCCACCCCTCCACACAGTATATATGGTGGTGAGGGAGGAGGAGAGGCCAAGGGGCAGCGCCCAAGTAGGGGAATCACTAACTTTGGGTCTCTCCCAGCCCCCCCCCCCCCCCCCGCCCTTTCCTTATTTGGATCGCGGAGGAAGGAAGAGGAAGGTTGCACACCCCCCCCCCCCTTTCCTTTCTCCCTGAGGAGGGAAGGCAGGAGGGCCCACCCCTCCCCTTTCGCTTCCCCTTAGGCCACCAAACCGCCATTGGAGGGCGCGCCAGGCCCCCTTGTGGGCTGGTAATGCCCCGCCTTTGGCCCCTATCTTCGCTCCCGGGGGTCCCGGAACACCCTTCGGTGACCCGATCCTTCCTCGGTACGTCCCAAAACACTCCTGTGTTAAATAACCATCATCCATATATCAATTCTTACCTCTCGACCATTTCAAGGACTCCTCGTCATGTCCCGTGATCTGCATCCGGGACTTCCGAACAACATTTGCGGTCACCAAAACGAAATTATAACTCATGTAACACGTCTATATCGTCAACTAACTTAAGCGTGCGGACCCTACGGGTTCGAGAATTATGTAGGATCATGACCGGGCGACACCTCTCTCGGTCAATAACCATAGCGGGAAAACCTGGAATGCCATATTGGGCTCCTAACATATTCTACTAAGCATCTTTATCGATCAACAACCGTATGGACAAGCACCTACTAATTCCCCTGTTGTCCATCGTTAGTTTACTGCCCGAGAATTCGAGCGTCGGTGATCTTCATCACTAGTTCATCTTGTTACCCGCAAGTCTCTCTTTGACTCGTTTCCGTAATACAACATCATCTTTGCAAACATAACTCAGTACGTCACTTTGCTTCAAGGCTTTCTTATGATGTGTATTACCGATAGGGCCACGAGATACATCTCAAATATTCAGAGTGACAAAAATCCTAATCTCGATTTATGCCACTCACACAACACCTTCAAAGTATACCTTAGATCATCTTTGATCACCCAGTTTGTTGTGACGTTTGATAGCACACAAGGTATTCTCTCCAGTATCGGAGTTGCATATCTCATAGTCGAGAAGAATATGTGTTTGGACATTTAAAAAGTCAATAGGCAATACAACTGGAAAGATCAATATGCTAAGCTAACGGATGGGTCTTGTCCATCACATCATTCTAATGATGTGATCCCCGATCAAATGGACACCACATGTCTATGGTTCAGGAAGACCTAACCATTTGGATCACGAGCTAGTCTAGTAGCAGCTTCTCGGGACACGTATTTGTTTATGTATTCACAATTATTTAAGTTTCCGGTCCAATACGATCTCGGCATGAATAATAAATCTTAGCATGATTAAGGAATATAATAATAACATTTTATTATGTGCCTCTAGGGCAATTTCCATCAGTACACTTGTTGCGGCCCTGCATCTAGCGCTTCTTTAGCTTCAATTCATGATTGACCACAGGAATTTCATTGCTAGTTCTTCACGACTGTCGTATATATCACACCGGGACGATATGGGCATGACAATCTTGGCCTGTGTGTAGGTGAGAGGGAGAGATCAAAATAATATGTGCATGATGATGAAGAGGGGGGGCATTTGTATTCTGAAGGTGTTTGGCTTTTCATTTTACTATCAACAGACACGCAATACACCTCAACTTTATCTCTCCAAAAAAATTCACCTATCAAAAACATGACTAACGTTTGCCGTGCATCAATGAACACAATGATAGGACAAAATTTACATAATTGTTCTCCTCGTCATAGGCATTGAATCAAAATATGCATAAGATAAACCAAATGCCCCATATCTAATTTGGATATGTTACACATTCCATTTTTAAAGGAACAGGCTAGAAAAAACATATTCAAAAATTGCCCTATGACATTGCCCTCCTTGCACACTGGAATAAGGTGCAGTACCAAGAAAATGGAAAAAACAAAATGGCAAAAATAGAAATTAATATGGATTATCACCAAATTCACACAACATCTAGATTCGTTAAGCGGTCACAAAACATCAATGGGGTAACACATGTCTAGAACAAGAGAAATATGGATGATTACCATTGAACTTCAAAGAATCAGTAATACATCAGCGGATTGATTGATAACGATTTGATAAAAATTTGCTTCGCAAAACATGAGTCATTTACAAACCAATCCCAACTTATAGATCTTCTCTGACCGGGTGCGTGGCAACGCTTTTGCTTTTTGTTTAGGCTTTTTGCAGTGATCTTTCATTTGACCAACCAAGCCATAAAAGCTCTAAAAGGTGTTCTTTTGGGAAGCTTGTTGTATGGCTTTTGATGAATCCAATATAAACAATATTGTGACTCGCAAAAGCCTAAAAGACACCCAAACAACGGTGGCTTACTCCCTTGAAACCCAAAGATCATTGTTGGTGCTTGCTCATCAATGTGTTCCTTCCAACGGTTTCTGAACGCTAGCTTGGTGTTTTGGGGGCATTCTTGTCTCAAACCTGGCTCTATTTTGTTGAAAACTAGGGTTTGTTTGTTTCGCGCGAAAAGTAAGTTTGTTAAATCCTTGCACCTCTAATATGAAACAACTTTGAGGTAGGATTGCATACGGGCCTGGGATGTCATTATGTGAGTTGTAACTTTCAATCATGTGTTCTCAATTGTCGAATATCTAATTTTGGGGGGGACATGTCAAGTCATACTAGGAGCTTCCACATTCTCCAGCCGTGGCCCCCGCCAGGAGCACAAAAAATCGCCGCCTGGGGCGAGCCGGGCGGTCAAATCGTCTCTGGGCGGCGGTCAGCAACCAGTCGTCGCCCCCGGCGCCGATATTTGGCCCATTATGGCGCAAATGTGCCCGCTTTTTTCTGGCCCCCTTTCGGCGAAAAATGGCCGATAATCGGCGCGATCGTGCCTATTCGCCGTGGTTCGCGTGAATCAACATAAAGTAAGTTTTTATCACAAGTTCAATCACAGAAAATCAATATAAATCAATAGTTCAACAAATTGTTCACAATACAAATTATATAGTTCAACAAATAAAACTCATATTATCAACATGTATCGAGCTGAGCGTGTGCCTTAGGCCTCCATAAGGTGCTCCACTAGATCTGCTGGCAGTTTGTTGTGACACCCTGTGGGTCTCGGATCTCCTACGCAATGGTAGGTAGGCATCCAGGTTGCCGGTAGCTGGTGATCAACTTGGGCAAGAAAGACCACTGCCCTGTAGGTATGGTTCAGGATGTCAAACATGTGCTCTTCTTGCCGCTCTCATGATCTCGTTGTGCAAGCATGACACAGCAAGTCATGATCTCCCATATTGATCCTTTCAACCGGTCGGAGCAGTGCAGCGGTACCGGACAACAGCAAATCGAGATTGGAGCAACACAAATGCCCGCTTGACATCCTTCCTAAAGCCTCTTGAAACTTCACAAAGTGGGACTTCTTGCCCTGGCACAGTGTTTGAGATATTCTTCACAAGTAGACCATCTCGGTAGATGCTCATCAGCAGGTAACTAGCCCCATTGTTGTAGTGGTAGTGTGCCCATTGACTCGAATTCCACCGGAGAGAATGAACCTCAACAAGCTTGCAAAGCAGGAGGAGCACTGCAGACGTTGATGTCAGTGATTCCTGGCTAATCCAAAGAAGGAGTGCCAAATCCAGAGTCTGTGTGGCCACCGCCCCTCAAGTACCACACGCAACCCGCTTTGCGCTTTGTACATCCCATGCCAAGCAAATGGGCAGTTCTTCCCATTTCCAGCAGGGCAGTCGATGCTTCCAAGCATCCCACTGACAATCCTCTTGCTGCATGTCTGTGCTAGGATCCGAGCAGTGTCTTCCGCATTTGGGTGTGTCGAAAGTATTGTGCGGTCCAACACTGCCACACGCCCTACAGAACTTGTAGAAAACACTCATGGTCGTGGACTCGGCTGGGCGCCCACATAGTAGTCGGTCGAGTATCACCGGGAGTCCGTAGCAAGGCATCGTCAAGCTGTCGTGACACTTTCTGGAATTGAGGGTGAATCAAGTTTGCCGGTGCAATCTTCTTTGCACGGAAGTAGCTGTCGAACTCCCAGGATGGAATTCACATCTGAACAATCCTGAAAAAAGTCTTTCGGCTCATCAGATTAACGGCGGCCGAAATACTTTGTCGTCGTTTCAGTGAGCGCGCGAAGTAGTCGGAGTAGAGTGAGGAGACATTGCAGTAGCCCCTCCAGGACGATGCCCGTCTTTGCTTTCAGCTGCCTTCACCCTGGCGCCGACCACCTCGCCGCGGCTTTTCATTGCACCGTACAGAGCAGACGAGACGAGGGGGAGAAAGCGCGTTAAAGGGAAGCGAAATTACAGCGCGGATGAGAATATATAGTAGTCAAAATGGTACTGACAGTCGGCACGAAGAAATTCACCAGAAAAAATGGGCGAGTCGCCTCCTCGTGTGGCCTAGGAAAGTCCATGCCGCAGTACTAAAGCAACTGCGAGGAACGTGGTGGACGAAGCCCTGTATAAAAACGGCTGCAGGCAGCGGGGTGCCGGAGAGGAACTTTCCGCGGAAACGTGTGAGCTGCAACTTTCTTTTTTCGGCGGGGAAATGGCCTATCTACAGCGGTACAGGGCGTGACGGCGCCAGGAATCAGGCAGGGTGGGTGGCGAGCTCTGGGGGTGGGAGGCGAATCTGGGACGATTGGCTTGACTTTTCGCCTGACGGTGGCCCAGGGTGTTTGCCCCCCTTGCGCCGGAGGGCCCCCCCGAGCGCCCCCAGTCGCTGGGTTCGCCTGCACGCCGGGCCCAAAACTGGCCGAGCCGGCGGATTTTCGGCGTCTTGGGGCGTGAGGGGGTGGGGGTGTTATTTGGCGCCGGCGCGAAAAAGGGCCTGGGGGGCCGTTGGTGGGCGCGGCTGGAGATGCTCAAGGCACCTCTTGGTGGGTTGCAGATTCAGAGATCTGTTGTGGCTGTTAATTCCTAAAATCAGCTTAGCTGCGATTCTGAGAATCGAATCTACTATTTGTTCTGTTTTAGAACTTATCTGTTGAAAAAACAAAATGTATGAAATGTCTCCTACTAGTGCCCTCGAATGTACTCATGGTCAAACAACAATATTCAGAATTGATCGTCATTCATTAAAATTTTCACAATCTCTAATTCATACGTATATAACACATTCTGGCTGGAATCATAACAAATGATCTGAACAAATATCGGGGGAGTCGAATCACTAGCAAGAGACAAAACGGCGAAATAGCGGCACTACCGAACGCCAAGAAAGTAGCTGCCCATGACGATAGCAGAGCATCAAAGTCGGAAATTGGCAGGGAACCAAACATGAGACGGGAGAAGGCGAGAGGGGATGGATTGTATCGATGCTTCATGATGGTGGGTTGACCATGGTGGACACGTGACAGGAGAGGGGCGGCGTATGCAGAGACCAGAGCGGTGCAAGCAGGTTGCTGGCAGAGCTATGTTGGGCATGCAGTGGGCGGGGCTTGGTTGGGCGGAATACAAGGCGGCGGACCGGACTGGTGGAGCCAGAGTCGCTCGTCCTGGAGCAGAAGGTGCTGGGTACATCTAGTATAACAGAACACCTTTTACTTATTTATTTTCACTAGAATAAAAATTACTTTTATGTTTAAAATAGTATCTATTATTGCAGTGATAACAATAGAAAGTTATATGTAGATACAACCAAGTATCCTATCACTATAAGTACATCAATGCTAAGTAGAATATTTTATTTATCATGAAAATTATGTTACACCTGAAGTCTTTAGTTTGGATAGAACAGCATAAACACAAATCACATCCATTATAAAATTAATTTATTCCTTTAGGGTTACAAGACCAGGCACCCTGGGAGCTCTCTTCTGACCCGATATTTTCAAAGTGTTGGATCCACCTTGGAGGGCTCTATACCACACATGAGACACAGGTCATCTTATTATAGTGTACCTTACAATGTGTTCATGATATGTTTGTTCGCTCATTTTAGTATTTTTTTTTTTGGGTGGGTATATTATATTGATAGAGTTATGGTTAATAAATATTATAGATTAGGATTGTCTAGCTTAGTTTTACCAACATGGCATTCTAGAATGTATGGATCAATAAACAAGTGTATGTCCCCGATGCCCTCCTATTATTTTCACTAGTTGGTACTAATCGTTCCTGATATTTCATGTTCAAATACCATCTTAAGTTTTTGTGACTATTATACAACCAACTTATAAAAATATGAGTTTATCGCTTTACCCTCACAAACTAAACACCAAAACTGACCATCACAGGCTGATGAACTTGTATGATTAGAACATGGAGGACCTACCCCAATCTACAAATCCTCAGCCTCGGGCCTGTCCGTTGGAAAACGCTGGACAATCCGAAAGCGCGCGGTGATAAATCATGCAATTGACATGCATATTTATCGTTACTGAAACCCTTTCGGACGGGAGAGAGCGCTAGGTAATCGCGACTTGACGAGAAAAGAAATCTGTGACATAAAAAAGATGGAGGAAGAAAAAAAAGAAGATTGTACGTCACCCTGGCTGTGGGAAGTAGTCAAATAGCAGAGGGAGAGGATGCTCAAGGACCAACTGCGCCGGAACGACGGTCACTCCGATATTGAAATGCGACACACACTCACAAAGCCTGCAAATTCATCGCGACAAAAATTTAGAACTCACAACTCATAGACAATTATAAAACATTTAAACATCATCATTTATGTTTTGCTATCATGTAGGCAAAAAAACTAACAACATTAACATATATTCTTAATCGTCATCCACATATTCAATACATCATGATCATCAATCTTATTCGTCAGTCTCATCGATTCAATCTCATCGAACAATGTATTTTGCAAATATGCATAATAGCATCTCATGAACCAGTATTAACACTATATAGCAGTTTAAACAACATCTCAAATTGTAAGATACGCGTCATATAATTATCGTACATTCTAAATACCAAATAAATTCACCTATCTAACCTATCTAGCTAAAAAAAACAGAATAAAAATGGCTAAAGGTGCGATGTCTCGGTGTCCATATTTAGATTTCTCTATTCAACTTATCTATCTTGCATCACGACCTATAATAACTGACTTATTAACCCATCAAGCTACAAAATTACTAAAACAAAAATAAAAGAAAAATAAAAAATCGCTCCTACCGAAGAGGAATATGAGAACCACGCAAGGGACGGTGAGATGAAGCAGAGGACGCCCGGCCGGATAAGAGAGGAGCCGCGTAGGGGGCGTCGCCGCGGTCCGCCTGGCGCAGGAAGGCGGCCGCGCGCGGGGCAGGGTCGATGCGGGGCGCCGAGCGTGGCCGGCACTGGCGGCCGGCGGGTGCGGGGACGGGGCGGCCCGAGCGTGGCCGGCACGGGGCGGCCGGCCCCGGGCGGGGGAGATGAAGGCGTCGCGGGAGAGCGTGCGCGGGCGGCGTGGTGAGGCCGACCCGGGACGGGGCGCGACCCTCAGGCGGGGGGGGCGGGGACGGGCGGCGGCCGGGGCATGCGGACGCGGCGACAGGGGAGATCGAGGGGCCGCGCGGGTGTAGCGAGCGGGGGCGGCGTTGCGAAGGGGGCGGCGGCGGCGGTGCAGAAGGGGAGTGGTCGGGAAGGATTGGTCGGGAAGGGGGTGGGGGTGCCCGTCGGCATAGCACTGGACTTATCCGATAGGCAAGCTGGCCACCTATGCCGCGGCCCAGCCGTAGTGACATAGGTTTTTTATTGTTATTTTTTTTATTTACATTAACTTTTAATTTCGATTTTTTTAAAAGTGCGTGGAGGGGGGGCCACACCACGGCATCCCAATGCGGGGCTTAACCAGCCAACATCACTTACACACTGCATCAGGACCCTTGCGAGTGTTTGGGTGATGCATAGCACGCCGTCGAGGGCCACCCGATTCCCATTGACCGGAGATCTAGCCTTTTTACTTGCGCCGGACAAGGTCTTTGACCGTGGAACTTTCACCTGGTTGCATAGGTCAGCCATAAGCACATACCAACACGGTACTGGACCCAACCCACCATAGAGTTCCCTCCGTGTCATGCCGACGTGGCCGTTTCCCCCCTCCTGGACACGGCGCACGAGCGCCGTGAGGGTGGCCACACCCGAGCTCGTCTGGTTTTGCCTGCACTGCCCCCCCACGCTTCCACAAGCGTAGGAGGGCCCACCCGCGCAACTGGCGCATTGACCCACCCCCACCCCAAAGCCTCACCCCCCCGGTCAGCCCCGTCCCGTCTACCCTAACACAGTACACCACCGGATCTATGCCCTGGAGGGGGGCACACCACGGAACCAAGACGGGAGCGTCTACGCATGCGATAACCTTTCACACATGCATGGGACCCTGCGATGTTTTGGTGCATAGCTACACCCTGAAGGGGCCACCCCCGAATACCCAGTTGACAGTAGATCTAGCCCTTAGGACTTTGCCGGAACTGGCTTTTGACCGTGTGGACTCTCCCTCTGTTGCGATAGGTCATCCCTAGCAACATCCCCAACACAGTCTGGACCCACCCAAACACTAGATTCCCTCCGGTGTCCCCCGACCCGCACCATCCCCCTCCAAGTGTACGGCGGCACTGCTTCCATGGAGGGGGGCCAACTCACACGGAGCCCCAAGATGGGCGTCTAACGCTGCCAAAACACTTTCACCACAGCATCACGACCCGTGCGACTGTTCGGTTGGAGCATATCTAACCCCGAAGGCCCCCACCCCGAATTCCCAGTTGACCATCTAGATCTAGCCCTGTGCTTTCATCAGGACGGGGGCTTTTTACAGCGTGGAATCTTAACCCTGGTTGCGATTAGTCCAGCGCATAGAACAATCACTACGCCGAACACGGTACTGGACCCAACCCAATCACTAGATTGCCCTTTCCGGTTCCACCGAACCCCCGGCTCAATCCCCCCCTCCAAGAGTGACGGCGGCACTGCCTTCGATCGTGAGGGGGGGGCCACACCACGGTAGCCCCAAGAAGGCGCTACGCTGTCACAACACTTTCATACCTGCCATCACGACCCGATTGCGGTTTCGGTGGCATCGACACCCACCTAACAGACCTTCCCCCTCTAACCAATTCCCTCCGTGTCGACCGTTTCCCTCCTCCGTGACCCGGCGGCAAGCGGACGTACGTTGAGGGGGGGCAATCGATATACCACTTGGTATGTTTTTTTTAGATAGGCAACATTATGTTGTGAATAACCAAGAGTTCCCTCCGTGTCGGCCGAACGTGGCGTTTCCCACTTTCCTGAACGGGCGTGTCAGGACACCCTGAGGGGGGGCAACAACCCCGGAGCGCGTGTTCGTGGGCCTGCGCCTGGCCACCCTTTAGACCTTCTCACAAGAATAGGAGGGCCACCGCAATACCTGCGGCATTGCTTCACCACCCAGTACATGTCCCGTCTAACCCTGACACAAACGACCGAACAGAAGTCTAGCCCTTTGACTTTCGCCGGACAGGGTTTGGCCGGTGGACTCTTTTCACGTGGTTTCATAAGTACCCCAGCCCATAGCTACAACCTCCCAACACCGTCCCCGGGCCAAACCCACCCAAAATTCCCTCCCGTGTCGGCACCGACTGTGCCGTTTCCCCCCCTCCGGGAGCACGGCGGTCAAGCGACCCCGTAGAGGGGGGGCACACCCGGAGCCGCCGCTTGCCAGTGCCGCCTCGCCACCACAGCCTTCCACAAGCTAGGATGGGCCCCACCGCAACAGCTGGCGTCATTGTACCCCCCCCCCCCCAAGTACCCACCCGTCCCGTCTTAACTCTGACCAGCCGCCGAGCGGATCTAGCACTTGACTTTCGCAGGAACGGGTTTTGACCGGTGGACCTTTTCACGATGGTTGTCAATAGCCCAGCCCATAGCTCACCTCCCAACACCGTGCCCGACCCAACCCACCCCAAGATTCCCTCCGTGTGGCCCACGTGGCCGTTTCCCCCCCCTCGGGACGCGGCACAGCGATCGCCGGAGGGGGGTACACCCCGGAGCCGCGGCCGGGTCCTGCACCTTGCCACCCACGCTTCCACAACGTAGTGAGGGGCCACCACAACAACCTGTGCGTCATTGCTTAACCCCCAGGAATAAACCGCCCGTCCGTCTTCAACCCTGTACACCCAACGTCCGCCTGATCAGCCCATTGACTTTCGCAGAGCGAAGGTAAAAACCCAGGTTTGACCCGTTAGACCTTTTCCAACGCGGTTGTCATAGCCAGGCCATAGCTACCCTCCCAACACCGTCACCGGACCAACCCACACCACAGATTCCCGTCCGTGTCGGATCCCGACGTTGACGTTTTACCCCTCCGGACACCGGCGGCGACTACCGCCCGTGAGGGGGGGGCCAATTCCGGAGCCGCGTGACCGGTGCCTGAGCCCTTGCCACCCACCTTCACAAAGCGTAGGAGGGCCCACCGCAACAACCTGGCAGCATGAACTACCCCGGGTACCCCGTTCACCGTCTCCCTCTCCGTGACACGACGGATTCAAGGCCCTGTGGGGGGGCAATCGATCATATATATATATAATCGAGATTGTTTTCATACATAAGGGCATAGTTTAGTTAATCAAATTAGTTTTGGCAAAAAAAATAAAAACGAAAAAGAGAAAATAAAATAAAAAGTATTAAATATTATTAGAAATCTATGCCTACGGCAATGCCGTTGGCATAGCTACGGCCACGGAACGGTAGAGCCTGGACGATGACGTGCGTAGGGCGGATCGATGACATGGCAAGGCCATGGGTCCAGCCTACGCCGGACGGCAAGCGTCCGCTCATAGATATGCCACCCCACGGACCGGCGAGCTGCTCGGATCGTGATGATGTGAGCCAGACGACGCGGATCGATGACGTGCGCAGCCCTATGCCACGAAGCCACCGTTAGCCGTCGGCCGTAGCGTCACGACGTCAAACCCCGCGTCGCCCCGGGGGTAGGCGGGACCACTGGTATACCGCGGCCGCCGTAGGCCATATTTACTTGACGATGCGATTCGAGGAAGAACCCGACCTATGCGACGGCCCCCGTCGGCATAGATGGCATATATGCGGCGGCTTATCTCTACGACCGACGGCTTGAATGGGCCGTCGGGATAACCTATCTATGCCGACGGGGGCCCGCGCATCGCCTGTTTTTTGGCAGTGAAAGAGGACTAAAATATTGTGAGCGGAGATCTAGATCCAGAGATGCATGGGGTGTGGTAGAAATTTCTTCTGTGCGGCAAAAGAAGTTATTCTACAAATTGGTGATTCAGGCTTGCCAACTTCGTGTATGAGTTTTTTAAGCTATATCCTAAGGGGTTTGCAACAAAATTGACGACATCTACTGTCCAAGTATGGTGGGGACGGATCCACTGGATGGGAAGAAATGCATTGGCTATCGTGGAAAGATACTATGCGGGATGCTAACTTTTTTTTGACTATATGTTTGGATATCTACCACATTGGTCTCGTGGTATGTGGTGTTGATCTGATTGAGGAGGATTGCGATGTTAGAAGGAAACTCTTATTATCGGAGATAGTTCACCCCTTATGAAGCGCACAGCCATTCTTTATTTGTCACGACCAAGGATTTTGCTGGGGGTCCGCGGTTTTCTTTCTCCTTCGTTGGGGTGAAGCTGGTGGTGGCGCGGTTCGTTCTTTCTAGAGAGCGTGGCGGGCGGGTCATGTGGTCGCGGGGTCAGGCGTGGTATCGTCTCGGCTGCGTCTTCGTTGCTGCCTGTTTCGTCGGGGGCTTTCGGTGCATGCTTCTCCGACGGGGCGGCATCTGGCTACTTGCTTTCTTTCTTCCTCTGCATCGGATTATGGTGAGGCTGTGAGGGCGGGTGGCTGCGGCTTCGATGGCAGGCGGTTGCTCTTGCCTCGGCTCTAACTCCCAACGCCTGTCTACCGAAGTTACACGGTTTGCAGGTTGGGCCGCCACTTAGATCGTGACTTCCTGTACATGGACTCTCCCCTCCTCACCGTTTGTACTGGCAGCACTTTGAAGTTTATTACTGCAAATTGATCTACTTTGAGTATTTTCCAAGTATTAAGTAGAGGCAAAAGAATCAGTACTGTATTTACTATAATTAGTACGTAAACCAGTGTCAATGCAACTTTGGTCTTGGGCGTAGGCAAGTACGAGTGCACTACAGTATGTGTTCAGTGGTGGATTATGTTTATAGCTCACTTCTCGCTGTGGAAGTTGGAAAGTAGATATGCTTACACTGCTGAATTCTTATTTGCTACTTAAATTCTGTGCATTCCTCGAATTCTATTTGGTGTTGAGAATTAATAGGAAGGCAAATGGAGTTGTGCTGATGCAAATTATACAAATCTCTGCTATGTCCAGAGACATAGTTTTTGGCATGCTTAGAATTGATTTATTACTAAATTATATCTCCTTGAAATACAAACAACCCATGTGATATGGTAAGCATATCAGCAGTGTAACATCACACACCAGCATACTTTCAAAATTTGGTACCTGGAAGTGATGTGCGCTTTGCTAATATAGGCAAGTTTGCAGTTTTGATAACACATTATCAGTATTTTGTTTTCCGTGCGCGCTGTTATCTACATCACCAACATTTTCTTGATGATATTTATTATAGTAATAAAGAAGCAAATTCTGCTTGGCAGCAATGGATTATAACAATTACTTTATTGTTTCAATCCCCCATTGAGAGAAATTGCGTTGATATGAAAATGATGCCCATCTACCTTCGGAGTAGTATGTTTCGTCACTGTAGCTAATATACTGAGTTCTAGAACATTTTTTTTGCCCCCCCTTTCTTTTTCCCGTGGTTCAAGAGATTTTAGTCTCAAGCGTTTGAGGAGAGACTTAAGCCTTTAGTTGTCACACTCACATCCTTTACCTATTTCTTCTTCGTTCCTCAAATTTTTTTGTTGAAGACAGCTATTTACCCTGAATATGCGCTTTGGTGTTATTTTCTTTTAATGGGTATTCAAAATGCCCTTTCTTCCAGGACTCTTCCGACAAATGGTATCAATTCCTACGACATGTAGGTGATAGCATGTAGAGCTTTATAGTTGTTTCGATTGCGTACGCATTGAAAACTGAAGTACAAATGCCTAAATCACTTGGAATTTTCTTCTACGAGGCTGTCTGAATATTCTCCAAGTTTAGGTGTGTACAAAGAGAGGTCGGATGAGTGTATCGTTACTGTATTGGTACGCCCATAATCAACTGGTACTTCGTCTTCTGCACTTTGGAGAATCTATGTTGATGCATTTTCAACACACTTCAACGTCGTGTTTTGATTCTGATGCGCCATGTTTTCGCCTGGGCTGGACCTTGTCGCGTTCTTTGTACCTGCTATCATAATATACGCTCTCTTCCCTGCTAATTAGTTATATATCACGTCGATACTCAAGTACGATCCCCCCCCCCCCCACCCCATCATATCTCGCCTGGTACATCATATCATTATACACAGGCAGTGAGAAGATGTGATTCGGTCATTGTCTCATCAGCGGCTTCCATTGTTTCAATTATTTGAGTTATTATTACGGTACATTATGGCTATCTTCAAGAGATTCTTCTCACTTCGGTTCCGGCCTGGTGGACACAGTCAGAGGAATCCCTTCCCTGTTCACCTCTTTTTTTAAATTGGTTTCATGCTTCTAATATGGCAGAGAATCCAAAACAAGGCAAACAACAATTGTGAAAAACAGAGAAAACAAAAGCGCAAACCTCAGAACCCTACAAACAGTGGCGGAATTGGCCCAGCCGCCAGGGCCGGGGCTGGCCGCCCGGGACGTGTAGGGCAGCAATTCCTTGTGTTGATTGTACTGGCATCTGCACTGTTTGACACTGCAAGCGACACTGTTAGTCAAGCCTGGGGCCGGGTGGCTTGGCCCGAATTCCTGGATCTCGCCATGCACTGTACAGAACCCAAACAAGGCAAACAAGTTGATAAACCAAAACAAGGACCAACAAACAAGTACAGCAAAGAAATTTACCCAAAATGACAACATCTCAAAGAAACAAACAAAGTTTCAGATAAAAATCCATAATCAAATTCTTTACGTAAAACAAATCCCCACACACTGGTGATCTCAGTTCGTCGATAAGTAGACGGCATGAGCATCCTCTCTGGCCTGCCAGTTGCTTCTCCCTCCCCCTCTATCTTCTTTGGTACACACACTT
The DNA here is from genome assembly GCA_011799875.1 of Thinopyrum elongatum. Lineage (NCBI taxonomy): Eukaryota > Viridiplantae > Streptophyta > Magnoliopsida > Poales > Poaceae > Thinopyrum > Thinopyrum elongatum. The sequence continues at coordinate 535,963,403 of CM022297.1, forward strand.
TGACAACATTGTTTATATGCTTGCTCCCCCCCCAACATTGCTGCTGTGTGCTTGTGTACTATGTGGCATCTATAACCCCTGCAGACATGGTGTATCCAGCAGCACAACGGCCACCCGAGAAAAGTGTCTTACGTTCTATGGGCCAAGCCCCATGCGCATATATAGGGCTTGCTTGCCATTTCCTACCTGCTCTTGCCGATCTCTAATCGTGCCTGCCTTGGCATTGGCCATCATTCTTCTGTACCATAGAGAATAACTTGCAGTGCTGAATAAAAAAGTGAGTTGTAAGTGAATAACACAAACCAATATACACTCAAAAGAGTACGACCTTAGGGTAGACGTTACTCCTATTCAAACTCAGTTTTAAGGCATCAACCCCCTACCAGTCAAAGAACATGTATGAACTCATTAATCATTTTAAAAAGGAGAACCATCGTATTAAAACGTGAAGAAGATCCAATTTGATTATCTCCTGAGGACAGGGGCGGACCCAGGATTGGGCCAGCCCAGGGCCCAGCTTGCTACGTACATCTCACTACATTGACACTACAGTGTCAGTTAGCGTGCGTAAACGAAGCATTTCTCTTCACGCCACGGGCCAGGCCCCCCCGGCCTGGTCCTAGATCCGCCGCTGCAGATATAAATCATTCATGAACAAATTAAAATATGCATGCATTTTCAGGCTTTAGCAAACGTAGATAGTGACTGCAGGTATTTTCAGAAGGATGTAGACCATTGAAAAAGCCAGTACCTATTTGAGGACCAATTATTGAGAAACCAGCAAAATCAAGAAGGACCAACACAACCTCCGGTCGCCCCTCCAACCCCCCTCACGGATAGACCCACACAATGGCGTGGTAGTTCCCATAAAAGGCACAGATTTGATCCACGCCAATCCGATAAACTCTAAACCGACTACAGAACCCAAAAGGCTCCACCCTATACCCACCCAACCAAATAAAACCTCTCTAGAAAAACACACAAAAACGAACACACGGGAGGAAATAACAGCAAAAAAAAACGTCAAAAACAAGACTCGGCGCGGCGTATCCCACTAGTGATGGAGAAATGCAAGAAATTCTCGCACATCATAAGTTCATCGGAGACGCTGGACGACGTGGAAAGTGTTTGGAAACTCAAGGTGGCAGCCAAAGGTTAGATTTTCTGGTGGCGAGTGTCAGAATACTACAGCTTACTCAGAATTGAACGACGCATGTCATGCAAGATGCAAATCTGTGCAATGTTGTTAGTCCTGGGAGCGCGAATCATTATTCATGCCCTCATCACGTGTGTTTTTTGGGAGGCAGTGTCATTATTTCGATATTAAACCCCTGCAAAGATGCACGCCTCTTGAACGTTGATGGTGAAGGACCTGCTGGACGTCATCTTTCATCTCCCTAAAACGAGTGCAGAAGTGCTATCTCAGTGAGGTGGGGCGATATGGAGTACGCCGTAACAAAATTACGCACGAGGAAAGAAGCTCCAACCGGCCAAAATCAATTGTGATGGGAGGTTATGAATTGGTTCCCCGGCTGTGGGCGGGGGACTGGCTGGCGGCGAGAGACTCTTAAAGCAATCTCCACTCAACGCCCCTCAAGTCATTTCGCGGCGTCAAAAACCCTCCTTCCTCTCCACCGCCGCCGTCGAAAAAAAACCCACCCCCCCCGCCTCCCTCCCCCCCCCCCTCTGCCCCCCCCCCCCCCCCGCCCACCTCCGGCTCCCCCCCCGCCCCGGGACCCCTACCCCAGCCCGTCCCCGCATCCCCACCCCACCTCGTCGCCCGCCCCACGGACCCCCACCCCTCCCGTCGTGGTTCGGCCCGGCGACCCAGGGCCGAACCCAGCGTACTGTGGCGACTTAGGGGGCTTCCGGCGGAAGGAAAAAGCGAACGCAGTGCCACCCACTAATGTCAGGAGGACGAAAAACTTTTTTCACGTCCGAATTCGCCAACGCTAAGAAAGGCCTTCCCCCCGCGGAAAGAGAGGTTCGCCGCGGCAGCCTCCACCCCACCGCCCTTCCGTTGCGAGCTTTGTGTCCGAAGGCACGCCGATATGATGCGAAAATTGGGCCAATTTGCGCCAAAAGGTGGGTGGAATCGCGGCTGGGAACCGAACCACGGTTGGCAAGCCGAGTCAGGCTATTTCAGACAAGCCCTAGGGCCAAACGCGCGGAGATGCTCTGTACAGAGCAGCTTGTTCGAAGGCCGGTTGGAAAAAATAGTACAGTCTAGATTCCTTTGCGCTGAACTGCTAGCCTGCCGAGAATGCTGTTGCTGTAGCTAATTGAACGTGGGTCGTTTTTTTTTTTTTTTTTTTTTCAAGAAGTGGATCAATCAAAACGGCAATGCGGCGGCGGCGGACGACGGGGTGAAGGAGGGGATGGAGGAGGGAGTGGAGAGGGGAGAGTGAGGGGCGGGCGGCCGGGCGGAAAAGAACCACGCTGCCTTAGCAGTAGCGCTCTTTAGGGAAAAGCACTACTGCTAAGATCAATAGCAGTAGCGCTCTTAGAAAACAGGCGCTACTACTAAACCTACTCCGGCGGCAACGTCGTGGCATTTGTAGTAGTAGCGCTGTTTTTTTCTAACGCGCTACTGCTACGAGGATGGTAGTAGCGCAGTTTTTTAAGCGCGCTACTGATAAGTAGTAGTAGCGCCTAGTTTTGAACCGCGCTGCTGGTAAGGTTTTCCCTAGTAGTGGTAGCTTGGTGATAGTGACTAGAGAACTCTATCAATCACTATCTTATCTGGAAGATTAGCTCCCACTTGATTCAAGCGATTGTAGTACCCAGACATTCTGAGTACATGCTCACTGGCTGAGCTATTCTCCTCCATCTTGTAGGCAAAGTACTTGTCAGAGGTCTCATACCTCTCAATACGGGCATAAGTCTGAAATACCAATTTCAGCTCTTGGAATATCTCATATATTCCATGGCGTTCAAAAAACGTCTTTGAAGCCCCGATTCTAAGCCGTAAAGCATGGCGCACTAAACTATCAAGTAGTCATCATATTGAGCTTGTCAAATGTTCATAACATCTACATCAGCTCCTGCAACAGGTCTGTCACCTAGCGGTGCATCAAGGACATAATTCTTCTGTGCAGCAATGAGGATAATCCTCAGATCACGGACCTAGTCCGCATCATTGCTACTATCATCTTTCAACTTAGTTTTCTCTAGGAACATATCAAAATTAGGGGAGCTATATCGTGATCTATTGATCTACAACATAGATATGCAAAACTATAAGACTAAGTTCACGATAAATTAAGTTCAATCAATCAAATTACTAATGAACTCCCACTTAAATAAACATCCCTTAGGTTATCTAAGTGATACATGATCCAAATCAACTAACCCATTTTCGATCATCACGTGAGATGGGGTAGTCATCAATGGTGAACATCTCTATGTTGATCATATCTACTATATGACTCACGTTCGACCTTTCGGTCTCCAGTGTTCCGAGACCATGTCTGTACATGCTAGGCTCGTCAAGTTTAACCCAAGTATTCTGCATGTGCAAAACTGTCTTACACCCGTTGTATGTGAACGTAGAGTCTATCACACCCGATCATCACATGGTGCTTCGAAACGACGAACTTTGGCAACGGTGCATACTCGGGGAGAACACTTTTATCTTGAAATTTAGTGAAGGGATCATCTTATAATGCTACCACCGTTCTAAGCAAAATAAGATGCATAAAGGATAAACATCACATGCAATCAAAATATGTGACATGATATGGCCATCATCATCTTGTGCTTTTGATCTCCATCTCCAAAGCATCGTCATGATCTCCATCGTCACCGGCTCGACACCTTGATCTCCATCGTTGCGTCGTGGTCGTCTCGCCAACTATTGCTTCTACAACTATTGCTAACGCATAGTGATAAAGTAAAGCAATTACATGGCGTTTGCATTTCATACAATAAAGAGACAACCATAAGGCCCCTGCCGGTTGCCGATAATTTACAAAACATGATCATCTCATACAATAACATAGATCACATCATGTCTTAACCATATCACATCACAACATGCCCTGCAAAAACAAGTTAGACGTCCTCTACTTTGTTGTTGCAAGTTTTACGTGGCTGCTACGGGCTTCTAGCAAGAACCGTTCTTACCTACGGCAAAAACCACAACGGTGTTTCATCAAGTTTGCTATTTTAACCTTCTTCAAGGACCGACCGTAGTCAAATTCGATTCAACTAAAGTAGGAGAAACAGACACCCGCCAGACGCCTTTATGCAAAACTAGTTGCATGTCTGTCGGTGGAACCGGTCTCATGTGCGTGGACATGTAAAGTTGGTCCGGGTCGCTTCATCCCACAATACCGCCGAATCAAAATAAGACGTTGGTGGTAAGCAGTATGACTATCACCGCCCACAACTCTTTGTGTTCTACTCGTGCATATCATCTACGCATAGACCTGCCTCGGATGCCACTGTTGGGAAACGTTGCATGGAAAACAAAAAAAATTCTACGCACACGCAAGATCTATCAAGGAGATGCATAGCAACGAGAGGGGAGAGTGTGTCTACGTACCCTCGTAGACCGTAAGCGGAAGCGTTTGACAACGCGGTTGATGTAGTCGAACTTCTTCACGTTCCAACCGATCGAGCACCGAACGTACGTCACCTCCGCGTTCAGCTCGATGACGTCCTCCGCCTTCTTGATCCAGCAAGACGGCGAGGTAGTGGATGAGTTCCGGCAGCACAACGGCGTCGTGACGGTGAAGGTGAAGCTATCTCCGCAGGGCTTCGCCTAAGCACTACGAAAATATGATCGGGGTGTAAACGGTGGAGGGGGCGCCCCACACGGCTAGGCAATTGTCTGTTGTGTGCTAGGCGCCCCCCTCCCACATATATATAGGTGGGAGGGAGGGAGGAGCAGCCAAGGGCAGCGCCCAAGTAGGGGGAATCCTACTTGGGGTCTCTCCCAAGCCCCCCCCCCCCCCCCCCCCCGCCCTTTCCTTATTTGGAGCGCGGGAGGAAGGAAGAAGGAGGTGCCCCCCCCCCCCCGTCCTTTTCCTGAGGAGGGAAAGGCAGGAGGGGCCACCCCTCCCCTTTCCTTCCCCTTAGGGCCAGCCAGCCATTGGAGGGGCGCGCCAGCCCCCTTGTGGGCTGGTATGTCCCCTCCTTTGGCCCATATCTTCCCGGGGGTGCCCGGAACCCCTTCCGGTGACCCGATTCCTTCCCGGTACGTCCCAAAACACTTCCGGTGTCTAAATACCATCATCCTATATATCAATCTTTACCTCTCGACCATTTCAAGACTCCTCGTCATGTCCGTGATCTCATCCGGGACTCCGAACAACATTCGGTCACCAAAACATATAACTCATGTAACACTATATCGTCAACTAACGTTAAGCGTGCGGACCCTACGGGTTCGAGAATTATGTAGACATGACCGAGACACCTCTCTGGTCAATAACCAATAGCGGAACCTGGATGCCCATATTGGCTCCTACATATTCTACGAAGATCTTTATCGATCAAACCGTTATGACAACATACGTAATTCCCTTTGTCCATCGGTATGTTACTTGCCCGAGATTCGATCGTCGGTATCTTCATACCTAGTTCAATCTTGTTACCGGCAAGTCTCTTTACTCGTTCCGTAATACATCATCTTGCAACTAACTCATTCGTCACTTTGCTTGCAAGGCTTCTTATGATGTGTATTACCGAGAGGGCCCAGAGATACCTCTCCAATACTCAGAGTGACAAATCCTAATCTCGATTTATGCCAACTCAACAAACACCTTCAAAGATACCTGTAGAGCATCTTTATGATCACCCAGTTATGTTGTGACGTTTGATAGCACACAAGGTATTCCTCCAGTATCCGGGAGTTGCATAATCTCATAGTCGAAGGAATATGTGTTTGACATTTAAGAAAGCAATAGCAATAAACTGAACGATCAATATGCTAAGCTAACGGATGGGTCTTGTCCATCACATCATTCTCCTAATGATGTGATCCCGTTATCAAATGACAACACATGTCTATGGTTAGGAAACCTTAACCATCTTTGATCAACGAGCTAGTCTAGTAGAGGCTTACTAGGGACACGGTATTTGTTTATGTATTCACACATGTATTTAAGTTTCCGGTCAATACGATTCTGGCATGAATAATAAATCTTTAGCATGATTAAGGAAATATAATAATAACCATTTTATTATTGCCTCTAGGGCATATTTCCATCAGAAACTGTGTTGCGGCCTGCATCTAGGCTTTCTTACTTCAATTCATGATTGACCACAGTAATTCATTGCTAGCTTCTTCACGGACTGTCGTATATATCACCCGGGCGATTGGGCATGCATACTTGTCCTGTGTGTATGTGAGAGGGAGAGATTCAAATAGATATATGCATGCATGATGAGAGGGGGGGCATTTTGTATTCTGAAGGTGTTGGCTTTCATTTTACTATCAACAGACACGCAATACACCTCAACTTTATCTCTCCAAAAAAATCACCATATCAAACAATGACTAACGTTTGGCATTGCAATCAATGCACACAATGATAGACAAAATTTACATAATTTTCTTCCTCGTCATAGGCATTGGAATCAAATATGCTAAGATAACCAAATGCCCATATCTAATTTGATATGTTAACATTCTCAATTTTAAAGGAACAGGCTAGAAAAAAAACATAGTTCAAAATTGCCCTAGAGCATGCCCTCCTTCACATGGAATAAATGTAAGTACCAAGAGAAATGGAAAAACAAATGGCAAAAATAGAAATATAATATGGATTCACCAAAATTCAACAACATCTAGATTCGTTAAGCGGTCACACAACCATCAATGGGTAACACATGTCTAGAACAAGAGAAATATGGATGATACAAATAAACTTCAAAGAATCTAGTAATACATCAGCGGACTTGATTGATAACGATTTGATAAAAATTTGCTTCGCAAAACATGAGTCATTTACAACATCCAATACTTATAGATCTTCTCTAGAACGGGTGCAGTGCAACTGCTTTTGCTTTTGTTTAGGCTTTTGCAGCTTTTCCAGTTTGACCAAAAAGCCATAAAAGCTCCTAAATAGGTGCTTTTGGAGCTTTTATGGCTTTTGATGAATCAATATAACAATATTTGGCTCCAAAAGCCATAAAAGCTCCCAAACAAACGGGGCCTTACTCATTTGAACCCAAAGATCATTGTGTGCTGGTCTTCATCAATTTGTTCCTTCCAGACGGTTATCTGAACGCTAGCTTGGTGTTTGGGGCAATTCATTGTCTCAACCTGGCTCTATTTTGTGAAAATTATGGGTTTGTTGTTTCGCCGAAAGTAGTTGTTAATCCTTGCACCTCTAATATGAAACAACTTGAGGTTAGGATTGCATACGGCCCTGGGGATGTCATTATGTGAGTTGTAACTTCAATCATGTGATTTTCTCAATTGTCGAATTATCCTACTATTCGGGGGAACATGTCAAGTCATACTAAGAGCATCTCCAGCCGTTGGCCCCCCCAGGAGGCACAAAAATCGCCGCCTGGGGGCGAGCCGGCGGTATAATCGGCTCTGGGGGCGGTCAGGCAACCAGTCGTCGCCCCCAGGCGCCGATATTGGCCCATTTATGGCGCAAATGTGCCCGCTTTTCGGCCCACTTTCGGCGAAAAATGGCCCGATATCGGCGCGAATCGGCCTATATTCGCCGTGGTTCGGCGTGAATTCAACATAAGTAATTTTTTTTATCACATAGTTCATCACAGAAAATCAATAGAAATCAAATAGTTCAACAAATTGTTCAATACAAATTATATAGTTCAACAAATAAAAACTCATATTTCATCACATGTCGAGCTAGGCGTTGCCCTTGAGCCTCCATAGGTGCTCCACTAGATCCTGCTGCAGTTGTTGATGCACCTGTGGGTCTCGGATCTCCTGACGCATATTGAGGTAGGCAGTCCAGGTTGCCGGTAGCTGGTGATCAACTTGGGCAAGAAGACCCTGCCTGTAGTATGGTTCAGTGTCAAACATTGGCTCTTCTTGCTCGCTCTCAATGATCATGTTGTGCAAGATGACACAGCAAGTCATGATCTCCCATATTTGATCTTTCAACCAGGTCTGAGCAGGGTACCGGACAACAGCAAATCGAGATTGGAGCACACCAAATGCCCGCTTGACATCCTTCCTGCAAGCCTCTTGAAACTTCACAAAGTGGGACTTCTTGCCTCCTGGCACAGTGTTTGAGATAGTCTTCACAAATGTAGACCATCTCGGGTAGATGCCATCAGCTAGGTAGTACCCCTTGTTGTAGTGCTGCCCATTGACCTCGAAGTTCACCGGAGGAGAATGACCTTCAACAAGCTTGGCAAAGACAGGGGAGCACTGCAGCACGTTGATGTCATTGTGAGTTCCTGGCATACCAAAGAAGGAGTGCCAAATCCAGAGGTCCTGTGTGGCCACCGCCTCAAGTACCACACTGCAACCGCCTTTGGCGCCTTTGTACATCCCCTGCCAAGCAAATGGGCAGTTCTTCCATTTCCAATGCATGCAGTCGATGCTTCCAAGCATCCCAGGAAATCCTCTTGCTGCATTCTGTGCTAGGATCCGAGCAGTGTCTTCCGCATTGGGTGTTCGCAAGTATTGCGGTCCAAACACTGCCACCACTGCCCTACAGAACTTGTAGAAACACTCAATGGTCGTGGACTCGGCCATGCGCCCATAGTCGTCGAGTGAATCACCGGGAGCTCCGTATGCAAGCATCCTCATAGCTGTCGTGCACTTCTGGATTGAGGTGAATCCAAGTTTGCCGGTGCAATCCTTCTTGCACTTGAAGTAGCTGTCGAACTCCCGGATGGAATTCACAATCCTGCACAATCCTGAGAAAAAGCTTTCGGCTCATCAGATAACGGCGCCGAAATACTTTGTCGTCGTGCAGTGGAGCGTCGGCGAAGTAGTCGGAGTAGAGCATGCAGTAGCCTTCCAGACGATGCCGGTTCTTTGCTTTCAGCTGCCCCGGCGCCGAGCCACCTCGCCGCGGCTTTTCATTGCTCGCGAGCAGGCCGGCGAGGGCGGCGAGGACCATGAGATGTTCCTCTTCCTGGACGTCGGCATCGGCTTCCTCCTCCAGCAGCGCGGCGAGCGCCTCCTCGTCGTCCGAGTCCATCGCCGAGCAGACAAATCGCCGAACACCTGGCGGGCGTGGTGGGCGCACACCCGCCGGTATACCGCCCTGCGCGGCCGGAGCGCCGGAAAACTTGCCCGGACGGTGGTGGAGAGGCTGCCGCGGCGAAACCTTCTTTCTTTTCCGGCGGGAAATGGCCTATCTAGCGGTACAGGGCGGTGGACGGCGCCAGGATCGGCAGGGTGGGTGGCCGAGCGTGCGGGGGTGGGAGGCGAATCTGGACGATTGGCTTGACTTTTCGCCTGACAGTGTGGCCCAGGCGTGTTTTCCCCTTGCGCCGGAGCCCCCGAGCGCCCCCAGTGCGCTGGGTTCGGCCTGCGATCGCCGGGCCCAAAAACGGGCCGAGCCGGCGGATTTCGGCGTCTTGGGGGCGTGAGTGGGGGGTTTTTTTGGCGCCGGCGCGTAAAAAGGCGCCTGGGGGGGCCTGTTGGGGGCGCGGCTGGAGATGCTCTAAGGCCCTCTTTGTTTGGGTTGCAGATTCATGAGAATCTGTTGTGGCTTGTATTCCTAAAATCAGCTATAGCTGCAGATTCTGAGAATCGAAATCTAACTATTTGTTTACCCTGGTTTAGAAAAAACAAAAATGTTATGAAATGTCTACAGTGCCTCGAATGTACTAATGGTCAAACAAAATATGTGAAGAATTGATCGCATTCATTAAAAATTTCACAAATCTTCTAATTCATACGTATATACACATTCTGGCTGGAAATACATACAAATGATCTGAACAAATATTCAGTAGAATCACTAGAAAAGACAAAAGGCAGATAATAGGGCAACTACCGAACGCCAAGAATAGGTAGCTGCCCATTGACGATAGCAGAGCATCAAAGTCGGAACCTTGGCCAGGTGAACCAACATGGAGACGAGGGAGGAGATGGATTTATCGATGCTCATGATGGTGGGGTTTGGAACGATGGTGGAGCACGTGACACTGGAGAGGGGCGGCGTATGCAGAGACCAGAGCGGTGCAAGCGTTGCTGGCAGAGCTCTTGGGCAGCAGTGGGGGCGGGGCTTGGTGGGCGGAATACAAGGCGGACGGACGTGGTGGAGCCAGATCCGCTCGTCCTGGAGCAGAAGGTGCTGGCGTCATCTATTTATAACAAACACTTTTACTTATTTATATTTCACTATAATAAAATTTACTTTTATTTTTAAAATAGTAATCATATAATTGCAGTGATAACAATAGAAAGTTTATTATGATACAACCAAAGTATCTATCACTATAAGTACATCAATGCTTAAGTAGAATATTATTTTATCATGAAAATTATGTTAAACCTGAATCTTCTAGTTTGGATAGAACATATAACAAAATCACATCCATGTATAAAATAATTTATTCCATTTAGGGTTAACAAGACAAGGCACCCTGGGAGCTCTCTTCTTGACCCGATATTTCAAAGTGTTGGATCCACCTTGGAGGGCTTAGACCAACACATGAGACACATGGTCATCTTATATGTATTACAATGTGTTCATATATGTTGTTCTCATTTTAGTATTTGTGGGTATATTATATTGATAGAGTTATGGTAATAAATATTTATAGATTAGGATTGTCTAGCTTAGTTTTAACCAACATGACATTCTAGAATGTATGGATCTCAACAAGTGTATGTCCTCGAATCCCTTCCTATTATTTTTCACTAGTTGGTACTACTCGTTCCTGATATTTCATGTTCAAATATCCCATCTTCAAGTTTTTGCTATTAAGTACAACCAACTTATAAAAATTATGAGTTTATCGCTTTACCTCTAACAACTAAAAACCAAACTGACCATCACAGGCTGATGAACTTGATGATAGAACATGGAGAACGTACCCAATCTACAAATCCTCGGGCTGTCCGTGGAAAACGCTGGACAATCCGAAAGAGCTGCGGTGATAAATATGCAATTGAATGCATATTTATCGATGCAACCCTTTCGGACGGGAGACGCCTAGGTTACGCGACTTGACGAGAAAAGAAAATCTAGTGACATAAAAAAGATGGAGGAGGAGATGGATTTGTAGCTCACCCTCGGCTGTAGGGGAAGTAGTCAAATAGCAGAGGGATGCTCAAGGACCAACGCGCCGGACGACGGTCACTCCGATGAAATGCGACACCACAAAGCCTGCAAATTTCATCGCGACAAAAATTTAGAACATCACAACTCATAGAGCATATTTAAAACATTTAAACATGCATTCATTTATTTTTGCATCATGTAGGCAAAAAAACTAACAACATTAACAATATATTCATTATCGTCATCACATATTCATCATCATCATTATCATCTATTCGTCATCATCATCGATTCATCTCATCGAACCAATTTTTTTTGCAAGATATGCAATATATAGCATCTCATCGAACCATTATTAACAATATATAGCATTTTAACAACATCTCAAATTGTAAGATACGCTTCATATAATTATTTCTTACATTCTAAATACCAAATAAATTCTACCTATCTAACTATCTATCTAATAAAAAAACAGAAAAAATGCCTAAAGGGCGATGCCGGTTCCATATTTTTACTACCTATCTAACTATCTATCTATCTATCTAACTACCTATCTAACTACTTATCTAACCATCTAGCTACAAAATTACTAAACAAAAAAACTAAAAGAAAATACATAAAAAAATCGCCTTCGAAGAGGAGATCGAGCCCCGGCAAGGGACGGTGAGCTGCAGCAGAGGACGCCGGCCGGAGAAGAAGAGGAGCCGCGGAGGGGCGGCGCCGCGGTCGCCTGGCGCAGGGAAGGGTCGGCCGCGCGCGGGGCAGGGTCGAGGGCGGGGCGGCTCGAGCGTGGCCGGGCACGGGGCGGCCCGGGCGGGTGCGGGGACGGGGCGGCCCGAGCGTGGCCGGGCACGGGGCGGCCGGCCCGGGCGGGGGAGATTGAGGGCGGCGCGGGAGGAGCGAGCGGCGGCGTGGGGAGGCCGACCCGGGGACGGGGCGGCCGACCCAGGCGGGGGCGGGGACGGGGCGGCGGCGGGGCAGATGCGGACGGCGGCGACAGGGGAGATCGAGGGGCGGCGCGGGTGGAGCGAGCGGCGGCGTGGCAGAAGGGGGCGGCGGCGGCGGGGCAGAAGGGAGTGGTCGGGAAGGGAGTGGTCGGGAAGGGGGTGGGGTGCCGTCGGCATAGCACTGGCCTTATCCGATAGGGCCACGTGGCCACCTATGCCGACGGCCAAGCCGTAGGCATAGGTTTTTTTATTGTTATTTTTTTTATTTACATTAACTTTAATTTATTTTTTTAAAGTGCGTGGAGGGGGGGCCACACCACGGAGCCCCAAGACGGGCGTCTACGCATGCCACATCACTTTCACACATGCATCAGGACCCGTGCGATGTTTCGGTGGCATAGCTACGCCTCGAAGGCCACCCCGATTCCCAGTTGACCCGGAGATCTAGCCTTTTGACTTTCGCCGGACAGGCTTTGACCGGTGGAACTTTTCACCTGGTTGCGATAGGTCAGCCCATAGCAACATCCCCGAACACGGTCTGGACCCAACCCACCACTAGATTCCCTCCGTGTCATGCCGACGTGGCCGTTTCCCCCCTCCTGGACACGGCGGCAGCGACGCCCGTGAGGGGGGCACACCCCGGAGCTGCGTGCTGGGTGCCTGCACCTGCCACCACGCTTCCACAAGCGTAGGAGGGCCCACCGCGACACCTGGCGGCATTGCTACCCCCCCAGGTACCCCGTCCCGTCTAACCCTAACACAGACGACCACCGGATCTAGCCCTGGAGGGGGGCCACACCACGGAGCCCCAAGACGGGCGTCTACGCATGCGAGAACACTTTCACACATGCATCGGGACCCGTGCGATGTTTTGGTGGCATAGCTACACCCGGAAGGCCACCCCGAATCCCAGTTGACTAGTAGATCTAGCCCTTTGACTTTCGCCGGACGGGCTTTGACCGGTGGACTCTTCCACCTGGTTGCGATAGGTCAGCCCATAGCAACATCCCCGAACACAGTCTGGACCCAACCCAACACTAGATTCCCTCCGGTTCCACCGCACCCGCACCATCCCCCCTCCAAGTGACGGCGGCACTGCCTTCCGTTGAGGGGGGCCACACCACGGAGCCCCAAGAAAGGCGTCTACGCATGCCACAACACTTTCACACATGCATCACGACCCGTGCGATGTTTCGGTGGCATAGCTACACCCCGAAGGCCACCCCGAATCCCAGTTGACCAGTAGATCTAGCCCTTTGACTTTCACCGGACGGGCTTTGACCGGTGGACTCTTCCACCTGGTTGCGATAGGTCAGCGCATAGCAACATCGCCGAACACGGTCTGGACCCAACCCAACACTAGATTCCCTCCGGTTCCACCGCACCCGCATCATCCCCCCCTCCAAGTGACGGCGGCACTGCCTTCCGTGGAGGGGGGGCCACACCACGGAGCCCCAAGACGGGCGTCTACGCATGTCACAACACTTTCATACATGCATCACGACCCGTGCGATGTTTCGGTGGCATAGCTACACCCCGATTCCCCCTCTAACCAGATTCCCTCCGTGTCGACCGTTTCCCTCCTCCGTGACACGGCGGCAGCGACGTCCGTGAGGGGGGCAATCGATATACCATTGGGGTATGTTTTTTGTTTAGATAAGGCACATTTATGTTGTGAATAACCAAGATTCCCTCCGTGTCGGCCCGACGTGGCCGTTTCCCACTTCCGGGACACGGCGGTAGCGACACCCGTGAGGGGGGGCACACCCCGGAGCCGCGTGTCGGGTGCCTGCGCCTGCCACCACGCTTCCACAAGAATAGGAGGGCCCACCGCAATACCTGGCGGCATTGCTACCCCCCAGGTACCTCGTCCCGTCTAACCCTGACACAAACGACCGCAGAATCTAGCCCTTTGACTTTCGCCGGACAGGGTTTGGCCGGTGGACTTTTTCACGTGGTTGTCATAGCCCAGCCCATAGCTACACCTCCCAACACCGTCCCGGCCCAACCCACCCCAAGATTCCCTCCGTGTCGGCCCGACGTGGCCGTTTCCCCCCCTCCGGGACACGGCGGCAGCGACGCCCGTGAGGGGGGGCACACCCCGGAGCCGCTTGCCAGGTGCCTGCTCCTGCCACCCACCTTCCACAAGCTAGGAGGGCCCACCGCAAACCGCTGGGGCATTGCCTAACCCCCCCCCCCCCAAGGTACCCCGTCCCGTCTAACCCTGACACAAACGGCCGCCGGATCTAGCCCTTTGACTTTCGCAGGACGGGGTTTGACCGTTAGACCTTTTCACGTGGTTGTCATAGCCCAGCCCATAGCTACACCTCCCAACACCGTCCCGGCCCAACCCACCCCAAGATTCCCTCCGTGTCGGCCCGACGTTGCCGTTTCCCCCCTCCGGGACACGGCGGCAGCTACGCCCGTGAGGGGGGGCACATCCCGGAGCCGCGTGCCGGGTGCCTGCGCCTGCCACCACGCTTCCACAAGCGTAGGAGGGCCCACCGCAACACCTGGCAGCATTGCTACCCCCCGGGTACCCCGTCCCGTCTCCCCTCTCCGTGACACGACGGAAGCAAGGCCCGTGTGGGGGGCAATCGATATATATATATATAATCGAGATATGTTTTCAGTACATAAGGCATATTTAAGTTAATCAAATTAGTTTTGGAAAAAAATAAAAAGGAAAAAGAGAAAATAAATAAAATATTAAAATATTATTAGAAATCTATGCCTACGGCAATGCCGTTGGCATAGCTACGGCCACGGAACGGTAGAGCCATGGATCGATGACGTGGCGTAGGGCGCGGATCGATGACATGGCAAGGGCCATGGGCCAGGCCTATGCCGACGGCAAGGCCGTCGGCATAGATATGCCACCCCACGGACCGGCGAGCGGCTCGGATCGATGATGTGGCAGACGACGCGGATCGATGACGTGCGCATACCTATGCCGACAGCCACCGTTAGCCGTCGGCGTAGGCGTCACGCCGTCAAACCGCCGTCGCCGCCCGGGTAGCCGGGCCCACATGGTATGCCGACGGCCGCCGTAGGCATATTTCTTGCGATGCCGACGACCGACCTATGCCGACGGCCCCCGTCGGCATAGATGGATATATGCCGACGGCTTATCTACGCCGACGGCTTGAGATGGGCCGTCGGGATACACCTATCTATGCCGACGGGGGCCGTCGGCATCGCCTGTTTTTCTGGCAGTGATAAGAGGACTAAAATATTGTCGAGAGATCTAGATCCAAGATGCATGGGTGGTGTGAGAAATTTCTTTCATGTGCGGCAAAAGAAGTTATTCTAAAATTGGTGATTCAGGCTTTGCCAACCTTCTGTATGAGTTGTTTTAAGCTCGCTAAGGGGTTGTGCAACAAAATTACGACATCTATGTCCAAGTACTGGTGGGGCGGATCACTGGATGGGAGAGAAATGCATTGGCTATCGTGGAAAGATACTATGCGGATGCTAACTTTTTTTTGAATAGTTTGGATTGCTTACCACATGTGTCTCGTGGTATGTGGTGGTTGATCTGATTGAGGAGGATGCTGGATGTTAGAATGAAACTATTATTCGGGAGATATTCACCCCTTATGAAGCGACAGCCATTCTTTAATTTGTCACGACCAAGGATTGCTGGGGTCGCGTCGTTTTCTTTTCTCCTTCGTCTGGGGTGAAGCTGGTGGTGGCGCTGGTTCTTTCTTTGAGAGAGCGTGGCGGCGGGTCATTGTGGTCGGCGGGGTCAGGGCGTGGTCTCCGGCTGCGTCTTCGGTGGCTGGCTGTTCGTCGGGGGCTTCGGTGCATGCTTCTCCGACGGGGGCGGATCTGGCTACTGCTTTCTTCTTCCTCTGCATCGGATCTAGGGGTGAGGCTGTGAGGCGCGGTGGCTGCGTCTTCGATGGCAGGCGGTTGCTCCTTGCCTCGGGCTCGAACTCCCACGCCTGTACCGAAGTTCACGGCGTTGATGGTGCCGCCAACTCTAGGTCGTGACTTCCTGACCATGGACTCTCCCCTCCTCACACTTTGTACTGCAGCACTTTTGAGTTATACTGCAAATTGATTACTTTGAGTATTTACTAAGTAGTACTGTAGAGGCAAGAATCAGTACTGTATTTACTAATTAGTACTGTAACATTGTCAATGCAACTTTGGTCTTGGGCGGTAGGGAATTACGAGTGCACTACAGGTTCTGTGTTCAGGTGGTGGATTATGTTTATCCTCACTTGCTCGTGGTGGAAGTAATATGCTTACACTGCTGAATTCTTCTTTGCTACTATAATTCTTGCATTCCTGAATTCTAATTTGAGTGTTGAGAATTAATAGGAGAGGCAAATGGGAGTTGTGCTGATGCAAATTATCAAATCTCTGGCTTAATGTCATAGTACATAGTTTTTGGCATGGACTTAGAATTGATTTATTACTAAATTATATCTCCTTTGATAAATACAACAACCCAGGTGATGGTAAGCATATCAGCAGTGTACATCATCACCCAGCATTACTTTCAAAATTTGGTACCTGGAAGTGATTGGCGCTTTGCTAATATAGGCAGTTTGCAGTTTGATAACACATTATCAGTATTTTGTTTTCCGTGCCGCTGTTATCTACATCACCAACATTTTCTTGATGCTATTTTATATAGTAATAAAAGACAAATTCTGCTTGGCATGGTTATATAACAATTACTTTTATTGTTATCAGTTTGAGAGAAATCTGCGTGATATTGAAAATGATGCTTCATGGAGTATTGTTTTCGTCACTGTAGCTAATATACTGAGTTCTAGAAACTGTGTTAAAGAGATTTTAGCTCAAGCTTTGAGGAGATAAAGTTTAGTTCCACTCACACGTTACATTTCTTCCCTCAATTTTTTTGTGAAGACAAGCTATTTACACTGAATAATGCGCTTTGTTGTTATTTCTTTTAATGTGTAATTCAAATTGCCTTTTCTTCCAGATCTTCGACATGGTATCAATTCCTACGACATGTAGGTTGATAGCATGTAAGAGCTTTATAGTTGTTTCGATTGCGTACGCATTGAAAACTGAAGTAACAAATGCCATAAAAATCACTTGGAAATTTTTCACGAGGGTTCTGAATATTTCTCCAAGTTTAGGTGTGTAAAAGAGAGGTGGAGGTATCAGTACTGAGCTGGTCGTCCATAACAAGTGTACTCGCCTGCATTTGGAGAATATTTGTGCATGTTTCAACTTTCAACGTCTATTTTGCTCTGATGGCCATGTTTCGCTGAGGTGACCTTTGACGTCTTCCCTGCTATCTATTATATACCGTCTTCCCTGCTATTTAGTATATATCATCGTCGATACTCAATACGTCTATCATATGCTGGGGTAATCAATCATTATACAACATGGCAGTGAGAAGATGTGATTGGTCATGCATCAGCGGCTCCATTGTTTCAATGATTTGGTTATTATTACTGTACATTATTGCTATCTTCAAGAGTTCTTCTCACTTCGGCCTTGGTGTACATCATTCAGAGGAATCCCTTTCCCTTTTCACCTCTTTTTTTTAAATTTGTTTCATGCTTCTAATATAGGCAGGAATCCAAACAAGGCAAACAACAATTGTGAGAAAACAGAGAAAACAAAAGAGCAAACCTCAGAACTCCTACACACAGTGGCGGATCCAGGCCCCAGGCCGGGGGGGCCTGGGCCCGGGACGTGAGCAGCAATTCCTTTGTTGATTGTAGCTGCATCTGCACTGTTTGACACTGCAGCGACACTGTAGCAAGCCTGGGGCCCGGGGCTTGGCCGAATCCTGGATTCGCCACTGCCTACACAGGAACCCAAACAAGGCAAACAAGTTGATAAACCAAACAAGGACCAACAAACAAGTAATCAGCAAAAGAAATTACCAAAATGCACACATCTCAAAAGAAACAAAACAAAGTTTCAGATAAAAATCCATTAATCAAATTCGTTTATAATAACAAATGCCCCCACACTGGTGATATTCAGTTCTGTGTAATAGTACGGCCAGGAGCTCCTGCTGCCTGCCCAGTTGCTCCTCCCCCTTCTCTCTTCTTTGGTCACACAAGACAACAGTTTCATATGCTTGCTCAACATTGCTGCTTGTGCGTGTACTTACTGTTTGGCCAATCTAACCTCCTGCAGACATGGTGTATCCATGCAGTACAACGGAGAGAAAAGTTTACTTACTGTTCTTATGGCCAAGCCCCATGCATATATAGGGCTTGCTTGCCATTTCCTACCTGCTCTTGCCGAATCTAATCGTGCCTGCCTTGGCATTGGCCACTCATTCTTCTTTTACCATAGAAGAATAACTTGCAATGTGCTGGTAAAAAAGTGAGGTTGAAGTAATAACAAACCAATATACATCAAAAGAGTACTGACATATAGGTACTTCCTATTCAAACTCAGTTTTAAGGCATCAACCCCTACCAGTAAAAGAAACATGTATGAACTCAATTAAATCATATTTTAAAAAAGAAACATCTATTAAAATCGTGAAGAAGTCCAATTTATTATCTCCTGAGGACAGGGGCGGACCCAGGATTGGGCCAAGCCCAGGGCCCAGGCTGCTACAGTACATCTACATTGCCACTACAGTGCTCAGTTCGCTGCAGTAAACGAAGCAATTTCTCTTCACGCCCCGGGCCCAGGCCCCCCCGGCCTGGGTCCTAGATCCGCCGCTGCCTGAGGAGAAAATCATGACAGAATTAAAAATATGCATGCATGTTTCAGCTTTAGCAAAGTAGATAGTGACTGCAGGTATTTTTCAGAAGGATGTAGGACCATTGAAATAAAGCCAGTACCTATTTGAGCCAATTTATTGAGAAACAGCAAAATAAGAAGGACACACACCTCCGGTCAGCCCCTCCAACCCCCCTCACGGATAGACACCACAACAATGGCGTGTAAGTTCCCTATAAAAGGCACAGATTGGATACACGCCATCCGTAAAACTCTAACCGACTAACAGAACCCAAAAGGCTCACCCTATACCCACCCAACACAAATAAAACCTTCTCTAAAAAACACACAAAAAGAACAACGGGAAATAACAGCAAAAAGAAAAACGTCAAAAACAAGACTCGCGCGGCGTATCCCACTAGTGATGGAGAAGATGCAAGGAAATTCTGCACATGCATCAAGTTCATCGGGAGACGCTGACACGTGGAAAGTGTTGTGGAAACTCAAGGTGCAGCCAAAGGTTAAGAGTTTTCTGGTGGCGAGTGATCAAGAATATCCTACCAGCTTACTCAGAATTGCAACGACGGCATGTCATGCAAGATGCAATCTGTGCAATGTGTAGTCATGGGAGCGCGAATCATTATTTCATGCCCTCATCACGTGTAGTTTTTTGGGAGGCAGCTCGTCATTATTTCGATATTAACCTGCCAAAGCTGCAGCCTTGAACGTTGATGGTGAAGGACCTGCTGGACTCATCTTTCATCTCCCTGAAAACGAGTGCAAGTGCTATCTCAGTGATGTGGGCGATATGGAGTAGCCGTAACAAATATACGCACGAGGAAAGAAGGCTCCAACCGGCAAAATCAATTGTGATGGGAGGTATTGAATTGGTTCCTGGCTGTGCGGGGGACTGGCATGGCGGCGAGAGACCTTAAAGCATCTCCACTCACGCCCCTCAAGGCCACTTTTTTCCCGCCGGCGTCGAAAAAAAAAACCCAGTCCCTTCCCCCCCCCCCCCCCCCCCCCCTCCCCCCGGTCCGCCGGTTCGGCCCATTTTTCGGCCCGGCGATCCCAGGCCGAACCCAGCGTACTGGGGGCGCTTGGGGGCTCCGGCGGAAGGAAAAGCGACGCATGGGCCACCACTACTGTCAGGCGAAAAAACGTTTTTGCACGTCCAGATTCGCCAACCGCTAGAAAGGCCATTCCCCCGCCGGAAAGAGAGGGTTCGCCGCGGCAGCCTCCACCCCGCTCCTGGGCGAGCTTTGTGCCGAAGCACGCCGAATATGGGCCGAAATTGGGCCAATTTGCGCCAAAAGTGGGCTGGAATCGGCGGCTGGGAACCCGAGCCACCGGTTGGCACCAGGCAGCGCTATTTCAAGCCCCTAGGGGCCAAACAGCTGGAGATGCTCTTACAGAGAGCTTTGTTCGAAGCCGGTGAAAAAAGTATGTATCAGTCTCAGATTCCTTTGCCGCTGAACTGCTAGCCTGCCGAGATGCTTTGCTGTTAGCTATTGACAGTGGGTTTCAAGAAGTGATCATCAAAACGGACTGTCAGCAGGTGGTGAAGCTTTGGCAACCCGGGAGCGACATTTCATGGGTTCAAACTTCGGTTCACTAGGAGCAGCGCTAATGCAGCTGCTCATGCCGCACCTAGGAGGAGCGTTATTATTGAATAAAGCGCCTACAGGTAGAGGGCAAATTCTCAAAAAAAAAAAACTTAAGGAATACGCACTAGCTAGACATTTCTCGTCCATGTACCACTGTATGTAACCAGCACCACAATTTGTATACCAGTTAACACCATGTACGGGAGTCATCATCTAGTACGAGCCGCCAATGTACATACAACTCATTCAACAGAGAAAACATCCATCCAGCTGCTGTAAATTTGAAGGCTAACAACAACATGTATAACGGACAAATAGAAGCAATCAAATTTGATCGCCCGGGGGAGAGATGGGAGGGGTGTCACCACCGCCCGTCTTGCTGTGCTGGAACTTGACGACGACGCAGGTGATGTTGTCGCCGCTCCCACGGCCAAAAGCAGTCTCCGTCAGCTTCCGGGCCGCCGCCTCGGGGTCCTCCTCCATCTTCACGAGCGAGACGGCGTCCTGCGTGGACAAAAGGTGAACGCACCGTGAGGTTTTCAACAATGAAGATGTAGTACGAATCTTCAGGAGGCAACTAGGATAAGTGGCTGAAAAAGCTTTTAGATGCAAGTACCAAGTGTAACATAATCAGATACCAGTTGAAAAACCTTCAAAAGGTTGCCCAAAAGAACTATGAGATAAATTCTGTTGGCTACTTAATGATTCTACCAGTCAAAAATCACAAATGCATTCCTTGAAAAAACAATAAAATCACAAGTGCGCTACTTTTTACTTGATAGGTGGTGTTATGTAAATATTCCTCATTCTTGTAAAACCAGTAAAATGACAGTTAAAAGAAGGTGCTTAATCTATTAAATGCTACTCCCTCTTGTGTTTGATACAGAGGAAGTATTTGGCTTTCACAATAAAGAAAAATGTCGGCAAGGTTAAACGAATTTATGCAGCAATCAATCCAGATGTAAATGGCATATTGCTTTCTTCAATTAGGGAATTATATCTTGTGTACTCCCTCTGTAAAGTAATATAAGACTTTTTAGATCACTAAACTGTTAAAAAAATCTGCACACTGCCATGATTTTGTGGACCACATATTACTTGCATGGCAATCATAACAAGTCCTGACTACTTGTTGTTCACAAATCACCATTCCGCTATGTATGTGCCATAAATCCAACTAAGCTCCTATGTCCAACTGAGTTTATTCTACTCTGGTAGACCTTGTGAACAAAGGGATACCTACACCTCTAAACGAGTAATTAAGTAGATAGTAACTAACCTCATTTGGAACCACATCCCACAGCCCATCACTAGCCAAAATCAGAAACTCCAATTCATCATCTATTTCTTGTTCCTGACAAATTAATAAAGGGTCACACAAAAGACCTTGATCACTGATAGTTTGACATATAAGCCATGAAACAGAATATATATGTTTTTTTGGCTAGAAACAAACACCAAGTATACAAGCACAAGTTACCTGAATCTCTGGTTCCGCGACAACAAATTGCTTCAACAAGCGGTTGCCAAATGCCCGAGACATTGCAAGTACACCACCTACCCTCCAAGTTCCTGAAAAGCCAATTTGCTACTATCAGATTTTCCAAGCCCCACACTCCAAGCAAATGTTATTTCTTCTGCTAAATAAATAGATGCAGACTACCCAAATGTTATCCAAATATAAACATACGTAGTTCAGTCAAGTTGGTGCTTATGTGATGGATGCATGACTTACCAGCCCACATAACAATCCCACCAGCACTCTCAATTCGTTTCCTCTCATCACTTCTGTTTGGCTTGTGATCATCAGAGAGTGCAATAGCTGTGAATAAGAAAACACTATTTTAGCAGGTATATACATCTGGATTGTTAACATTCACACCATGCCAAAGAAGCACGCATGTCACAACAAGTATCAAGACCTCTGATTTGCTAAGCTTAAGGAAGCTTTTGTTAGTGAAATTTGGATGAGATCAAGAAACAATTTAGCAAGTCCCAAAACACCCCTATGTGGACTAGATGTTAATCGAGTAATCTTATGCTATGCATATTCAAGTTGGTGCACGTCCAACAACCAACTTCGTCAGAAAGCCAGGTTGATAAGAAATGAGCAACAATTGTTCCAGAAAAAGAGAGTTATCAGTGGTGGTAAGTTGACAAACATGTTTCATGCATCTAGGTTAGTGTTTTCCACTATATTGGTTGCAAATTATTAGACCCACTACATACTGATCATCATAAATATACCAAGTAACTAATAGAAAGCTGTGATGTATGCCTTCCCAGAGTGTACGGCACCGATCTTTCCAATAATAAAAGATGATGATGACTGAACTCAGTAAAAAGAGACATGTGCTACAAATTTTCACAAAACGTCACTATTCTTAATTTGGTGGAAACCATTTAAAGTAATTAGCATTTCACAACAACCATTAAATTGCATTCATAACAATATAAACACCAAATGATGGAAAGAGTCCTCCACAACAAATACTTGATTACATCAACACCGTAACTAAACTCAACAGGTAAGAAAGTGCCCTGAACCATAGACCATCCTACTATTATTGTACAGTAACCATGCTAGGCCCTGCTGTGCATGTGCTAACAAATCTAGCTGCATCAAATACTAATCAATGTACAACACATAAGAATCAATCACCTTTGCCCGACTTTGATATTACAGCCCGAGAGTCACCTACGTTAGCCACGTAAAGATGATTTCCAAGCAGAACTGCTGTCGATGCAGTTGACCCATCATCTCTGTGAGTGTTGATTTCAGAATCCAAGAAATCTGAATCAGTTTTTTTATATGTTTCACCTGCAAGTTACCACTAATTAGATAGTCCACACATGAAATATCAAGGAAATGTTGGAAATAGCATTAACGAAATTATACTAGTTACTTTTTGAAAAGAGAATCTTACTTATTGCTAATTTTGTATCTGACATGAATTGCGGGTGTTTCATGAGGTTCTCGAACAAGTGCTCCTTCAAATACTCAGCAGCACGTGAACCCCCATGACCTGCAAGAAAACAAATGGTTTAGGCATAGAACCATTAGGAAAGATAAGAGAAGTCTACAAGAAAAAAGAATCACCGACCATCAAATATTCCAAAGAGATTTATTTGTTTATCATCAATTTTAGATGATTTTATGTCAAAGAAGTCTTCCATGCTTGCCCTTTTTCCTCTAAAACTTGAATATCCACAACTCAAACTTCCATCATCACTGCAAATCAGTCAAAATCCAAAATGCCTGTTGTTAAAATTTAGAAACTTACAATTTCATGTATAAGACAAGTAAAATAATTTTGTAAAAACTCTGATAGCAGATGTGTATAGCAAAAAAGGTTGTCTAATCGAAGTACAGAAAATAATCTGTATATGCTAATAGAAATTAGATGCATGTATTTGAATTAGAAGTTGTAGGTCTAATAAATATGGGGTGTATGCAATCAGCAACTTGAATCGAAGAAAGGTAATTTAAATAGCAAGACCAGGACCAAGAAATAGAATCACTAGAACGGAGTATGTTTAAGAAATAAAAATTGCACAATTTTTAAGAAGACACACCAAGCCATTTGGAAAGAAAATTATCTTTAGAACCATTATTTTGCGATTAATCCAATGTAACTCGACAAGATAATTGCAGCTGTTACAAAATGAGTTCAAGATTTATGAAGTTCTGCATTATATAAAGTACATTTATACAAGGAAATAGCAAACTATTCCAGAACCCTGAGTCGCTTCATCTCTACTTTTGGGCCATGCATGATTCTAGCAACCACACTCTAAGCTGCTCATCACCAATGTGGAATGGACTGATGTCACAAGAGAGGATGATGGGTGTACAAATGGGAGCAAAATGTAGACAAGTCACCAACTAAATGAAGTAGATGTGATGGACTAGTCATGTTACCCTAGAAAAAGGCATATGATTGATGATCCCACACATCAATTCCAAGCAAAGTTGGTTTGGTTGAAGAAAGTAATACTGAGTTGAGTTGTTGACCCACTTAATGATGAAGACATGCCAATATTCTATTTCTATCTAGATATTGCACGAGCATCTTTAAGATCTGATGATGAAGAAATGTTGTATTAACAGCAGATGTTCCTTTTTCAAGACATCATTTCCCATATGATACGTTGTTGAATTTTTTGGAGAATAACTTGCCAAAATAGAATTGAAACATTTTAATGAAACTATATTATTCGTATGGCCAAAACCCTAGATGTATCTCGGTAGCATGTTCTATCATTCTCAGTTGAAAAGCAGCTTCTATATTATGATATTGCGCTTCCGCATATAGTATCCTCCTATAATGTTTCTGTCAAAATAATAATAACGTATTTTCCTTTTTCAGAAGATGGCATCCCTATGGAGAGCAGACCATGAAAACCAGCAAGCAACCAACTGTTAACGCCTTAACGGAAAAGATACAACATTATGCTTTGCAGCACAATTATGCCGTTCACTGCTCTTTGTCTAAAAATGAGCATCCACTAATCTTTGGCAGCGGCATGTGTGCATACTATGCAACAGGTTCACTGGACGCTACTGCCAGTAGGAAAAATCGCACAAGAGTTTTCGAATTTATGTTGGTTCCGTAAAATTGATGTCCTGGTTCATCACAAGTCTGGAACAATACATAATTCTAAATAGGGAGAGTACTAGAATATTCTGGCCAGGAAAGGGCAGCGCGGACGTATTGCCAAGGTACACCCGCTGCCTTCGGTATTGAATCTAAATTGTCATTTACCGGTATTTTAGTGAACCATGTATTTCCATTAAAGCATTTCTTTCCATTTTGCATGGGAGCGGCTAAAAATTGCACGTAAACTTCGGCTCTCAAAAAATCTATGGTGATGCCAAAATTGGTAGGGCTAGTTGAGTCGTAACTCGTAACCAAACACACCTTCAAAATCCCACAGAGTAACCACCAAGCTAACAAACTACACACGAAAGCTACATACTGCATCACAATCATATGTTCATGCAATTATGTTCTCAGCTCTACCGGCACCGCCTTGCATTAAATACATCAAAACACAAGCTGCACATGTAGAGCATTTGAATCAAACAGGCCAACGGTACTTCGCGCCAACAGATGCGAGCATCCGCAATCGGCGAAGCAAATGAAACCGAGGAGTGAGCTATTACCTCTTGCAGCCGCCGCTCATGTAGCCGACCTCGTCGACCCTCTCCTTCTCCCTCTGCCTCTCCTTCTCCTTCTTCTCCTTCTCCAGGTCCTGGTCCTTGGGCACGACCAGAGCCGGGACGGCAGCCGCCACAGCAGCCCCTTGCTTCCTCCTCGCCTGCTCCGGCAGCGCCAGCACCGGCGACGACGACACCTCCTCTTCCTCCTCCTCCTCGGATGAGTGCTCCGAGTCCACCATGGCCACGGCCACAGCCGGCGACATGTCCATGCCGGGCCCCTCCTCCACCTCCATCTCTACTGCTGCCGCTGCTGCGGAGGACACCTCCATCTCCACCTCCACCTCCACGACGCCTGCCCGCACCTCCCGCTCGGGCGAGGAGGCCTCCTCCTCGACCTCCCCCTCCCCCTCCTCCAGCTCCTCCTCCAGAGGCTGGTGCGCAGGGGTGACCCCGGGCTCCGCCATCGCCTTCCCCTTGGCCCGGAACCTGCGGTACTTGACGGGGTGCCGCACGCCCAGCCGCTTGTCGCTCCCGGGCTTGGACGTCCCCGCCGCGCCCGCAACCTCCTCCCGCCCCGCCCCCGCCCCCGCCCCCGCTTCCGCCGCTCTCGCCGCCCCCGCTTCCGCTACCGCCTCCGTCACCGCAGATGCAGAAGGCGCGGGGATATCCGGCGACCTCTCCTCCTCCTGCTGCTGCTCCCGCTGCTGCTGGTCCTTCACGGCGCCATCGTGAACCATGAGCCAACCGCGGAAACCCTAGAAGCGGCACGCAGAGAGCTCAGATTCAAATCCGCATCCGACGAGCGAGCGAGCGATCTCGGGCGACGGGGGCGCTCACCTTCGGGCCGGATCCGATCGGGCGGTCGGGTCGGGGCAGATCGGATCTACGGGGCGCGCGCACGAGGGAGAGGCGGCGGCGGGGTGGGTGGGGTGGGGGTGGGGCGGGGCGGCGGGCGTGAGCTGGGGTGGGGTCGAGGTGTGGAGTGATCGGAGCGGAGCGGAGTGTCGCTGCGTCCTGCTGCTCTGCTCTGTGGGCGTGCGTGAGGGAGGGATGAGAGATGAACAAAAATGAAGAGGAGAAGCGGCGTTGCGCTACGCCCTACCCCTCCCTACGCTGATGTATTTATTTGTTTCGTGTATTTCTTTACGTATTTTAATGTGTACGTATTTATTTAATTGTGTATTTTATTATTTTTGCCTTCCTGTGTGCGTGGCGAGGGCGGCCGGGAGCACCTGGCCCGTGGGCGACGGGCGGCGGCAGGTGTGTGGTCGCTGGGATGTGGGGCTGGCCGGCTCTGGGTCGTGCTGTCAGTGGGTGGAGTGGACTGGTCCCGGTGGGGACTGGGGAGTGAGGAGGAGAGTGCGTGCTCGCTCTGCTGGGTCACGGGTGAAACGTGGGCTGGTAATTCTGGATGGCCTACGTACGAATGTCAAGTGGGCTTTGCCGACTGCGAACTGCACGTGGGCCGGCAGAATTACCAGCCCACTGACATTCGTACGTAGCCCATCCAGAATTACTACCCCACGTTTCATCATGAGCAATTATAAAACGCATGAACATTTAATAGAATCATGAATATTTTTTCCATATTCCTGAAGAATTTATAAATTCATGAACATGGTTTAAATTCATGAATGTTTTTCAAAATTTGCGAACATTCTGGAAATGAACAAAAATATTACTAAATGTTTTTTTAAGTGTTTCATAGACCAACCCTAGTTTTTCTCCTGCGCACTTTTGTCCTTACACGTGCGCATCCGGAATCAACTACTCAGTCAGTCACTCAGCCGCAAATCTCCTACCCAAGCATGCTTAACTTTGAAGTTTCTTTCGGATGGGCTTCCAGAAGAAGAAAATGCACCTTATAGATATGAGTAGTCTATTATTCATATTAAGATGGGGTGTCGCCTGGTCCACTTCGAATAGAAAAACTTTGGAGCTTTCACATGCCTCTATTCATAGGGGTTAATAACTACTACCTCCGTCCCAAAATAAGTGTCTCAAGCTTAGTCCAACTTTGTACTAAAATTAGTACAAAGTTGAGACAACAGAACATTGTTGCAAAATTCATAAAAGTTTTCTTCAAAACTGTGAACATTTTTGCAAATTAGTAAATGTTTTCTTCAAAATTGTGAACATTTCAAATATGGATGGAAATTTTTCATGCTCATGAATATTTTTAGAATTCATAACCATTTTTTAAATCCGCAAACATTATTTAAAATTCCTGAGCATTTGAAAAAAAAACATGAAGAGCTATAAAACTCGTGAACATTTTTAGAATTCCTGATTATTTTTACATATTTAAGAAGAATATATAACTAACACTCCTTAAATTCATGAATGTTTAAAAAAATGTAAACATTTTGGAAATTCACCAAAATTATTAATGTTCTTGAATATTTAAAAAAACTGAAAAGCATTTTAATAGAATGTCGGTTTCGATCTTGTTATGCTGGACCAATGAATTGACCAAATGCTTACAGGTGGGGTCCACTTTGAATAAAAAAAACTTTGGAGCTCTCCTAGTCTCTATTCCTAGGGAGCTTAGTAATTGTATTTTTTTGACATTCTAAAACATAGTTTTTTGAACCTCTGCAACATAATTTGATTTCTTGAACTGTTCTCAAATTTTTTTTAATTTCATAAACTGTTTCTTCAACATTGTGAACATTTTTTCAAAATCTATAAAGATTTTTCATATTCTTGTTTTTTTAAAAATTATAAATGTTTTTAAAATTCATGAATGTGAATTAAAATTCATTTTTTATTTTGGAAAAATGTGAAAAAATATATAACTCATGAACATTTTGTAGAACTCCTGAATATTTTTTCGTATTCATGATGAGTTTATAAATTCACAAACATTTTTAAATTCATGAATGTTTTTAGAAAACTGCAAACTTTTTGGAAATTCATGAAAATTAAAATTCTGGATTTTTTTAAAGTGTTTGTTATGCAAGACCCACGACCCGACAAACCCTTAGAGGTGGGGTCCACTTCAAATAAAAAAACTTTCAACCTCTTCTAGGCCTCTGTTTCTTGGGAGCTTAGTAACTGCAAGGATATTCACTCTTGTATTAGCACGAACCCCAAATCAAGATCTAAAATTGCAATCAAGTCCAGATCGTCATCGCTCTCATCGCTCTTGCACATACACGCTCCAACAACCACTAGGGAGGGACCACTTGGAATTGTCGGACAACGACCCTACTAGCTTCAACAACAAACACCAAAGGAGAAATGGATGGACTCTGAGACGTCTGCAGCATTGCTCCCCGAAGGCGCCAAGCCAAGAGGAGATGAGCATGTGTTAGTAGACGTGTTTGCTCTCCCGAGGCCGACATTCACTAGTAGAGTATTTGACGAAGCCGAAGAGACCAAAACTTGAATTCACTTCCATGGCTGACGCTAAGCCAACATTGCGTGATTATATCAAACATAACACATGTTGCGTTTCCTTGGTTGGTTATGCTCTCGCGCGCAGTTGTTGCTTCGAGCTATTTATTTAGTCGTTAATCGATAGTGATTCATCATCTTTCAAAGAAAATGACAGGCGTTGTACCTCTTCCAACAACATCAATGAGTATGAACATCTCCCTAATCGCCAAATCCAAGAACTCCACTCGATTTACACATTGTCTCCGCCACCCACGGTGGTTGCTGGTGCAAAGAGCATAGTGAGGGACGACCTTTAGCAGCTTCGGATCTAACCAATTCTATCGGCCAACCCTTTGACAGCCAAAGTTGCAAGGAAAATCACAAGAAGAAAAGAGAGCAAGCTCCAGAGTCGGATTAGTGAACACACCCTCAAAACATCACTAATCCTATGGTAATCACAAAAAGCAACCTCAAGACATCACTAATCCTATGGTGAACACACCCTCCTCCATCCATCGCCCCAGTCAGAGACACCTGAGAAGGAGGGAGGGAGAAGGGTGGTTGGTTTTTATAGCATTGACCAAA
Source organism: Thinopyrum elongatum (assembly GCA_011799875.1). Taxonomy (NCBI): domain Eukaryota; kingdom Viridiplantae; phylum Streptophyta; class Magnoliopsida; order Poales; family Poaceae; genus Thinopyrum; species Thinopyrum elongatum. Next base: position 535,992,951 of record CM022297.1, read on the forward strand.
CTCCTTGAGCTAAGATACATTGGAGAGGAAAGGGAGAGTGGGCAGGGGCATGCTTGAAAAGCTCTTTTTGAAACAAAGCCCTTTTTTACAACTTTGACTAACACCCCCTTTGCATAAGAGAAGAGGAAACCGATGTCCATGACTTACGGGTAGGAGGACGAGAACGAGCTGAAGCAAATCGATGGGCTGCGACTTTGATATTAACTCTGTAAAGTTTTGGGTGATAACGAGCCATGAATGATAGACTGGTTAAAGATGAAATTGCAAGTCAAATATATCAACACTAATGCTTCTTCGAGTTTGTTTCGAACATCCGGAAAAACAAGACGTCGAGCTAGATGTTTGATTCGTCATCCGATATCACCATTACATTTGTTTCTCATGACTGCAGTAACATAAACAACCATCCTACATGGACATGTCGCATAAGTTTTCTTTGTTTTGTGTTTTCTTATCTTGGTACTATCGATTTCACGTTTATTCCATACGAAGACACAATTTGTTTCATGAGACATTGTCTGTTTCCTGAGACATGGTTTTGAAAAAACATCACATAAATTTTTGGTTCCTTCCAAATAGAGACCATAATTTTAATGTTCCTCAAAAAAAAAAAGTCTGACATTCTAGGGTCAAACATAAAGTTTCACCATTCAAAAGGGGTGGAAATATAAGACCCTTTCCAGATTTGGAAGAAATAGTGAGGGGATAGAGGGGGAAAGGTTTTCGGGGTTTCTCTATAAATACCGGGAGAGAAGCCCTCGTCTCGTCTCTATCCCGTGCGCCGTTCCCCTCTCCCTCTCGTGACGGCTGCGCGCTTGAACTCAACCCCACACACACTCGCGCCCGACCGGACGAATCGCGGCGGCGGAGGGCGGAGGAGGAGCCGGCGGCGGACGGGCGGAGAGAGAGAGAGGCGGCCCGGCGAGATGAAGTACGTCCTGGTGACCGGTGGCGTGGTGAGCGGGCTCGGGAAGGGGGTGACGGCCAGCAGCATCGGCGTCGTGCTCAAGGCCTGCGGCCTCCGCATTACCTCCATCAAGATCGGTACGCGCCCCGCCCCCTCCTCGCCCCGCTCCGCCGAGAGAGAGACTCGGTAGTGGCGGCGGCCGCCGGCGGCGGCGGCTCGATACGTTTCTTTAGATTTCTTTTCCCCTCTTTTCCCGGGTTTGTTACACGGGGGTCGTCCTAGATCGAAATACCCCAGTTTTCGAGGGGATTCCGCCGTCCCCGGGCAGCAATTTCAGGCGAGGCCCGTCCCCCGTCCCCGTCCGGGGGCTCCGCATTGGGGGGCGCTGCTGGCGCGGCCCTGGGATTTTGAACGGTGCTGAACAGTAGCTGGCTTTGTCACCCGGCACCAACCCAACCTTTTGTTTCGCCTGTCCGTGATTTGTCCATGGATCATACTGACATGAATCAGGATCAAGAATTAGCTGGGTTTGGTCCTCAGTGCTGTTGTATCCAATCTAAATGGTAGAAGGTGGCTAGGATAAGTTTAAAGAACCACCACTAGGTTTATCCCTCCATTTCTTGTTTCTGTGCTGGAGGCCTCGTGTGTTCCGGAGGGATTCTCGATGCGTTGTCGCAGCGCCACGGAGGCCCAGTTTAGATTTCTACCATTCCAGCATCCAACCATCGGCAATACACGTAGGGTACACGTTGGATAAACTTGGATTAGATTGTTTATGCTATTCATCGTTTGATAGTTATCGGTTTCTAGTTAACTACACCCTTCTTTCTCTTGGCTCTTTGTGGCTATTTGTTTATATTGTTGCCAAGAATCATCATTCCGAGTAATTTTTTTGTTGTAGCGTTGGGGCAATGCTAGCTATTGCCTGGCCGGATGCTTTGACTCATTAGTTCTGTTCTTGCAAGGTTAGCATTTTCTGATTGTATCATTCAAATGTGCAGATCCTTACCTTAACACTGATGCTGGAACCATGTCTCCTTTTGAACATGGCGAAGTGTTTGTTCTAGATGATGGTGGCGAGGTATTAGAATCTGCTATATGACTAAGTCATCGATGTTTTAATGCTGGCACAGATCTGTTCATTTGATGTGGCTTAAATCATTGCAGGTGGACTTGGATCTCGGAAACTATGAAAGGTTTCTAGAAATTAAGCTGACACGCGACAATAACATAACTACTGGAAAGATCTACCAGGTGTGCAACTACAACCTACCACCTCCTGCTTAATGGCAATGTCAAACTATAGCTGGGTCCGATAATGGACATGCTGAATCATTGGCTGTATTTCAACATCACTGCAATTTCTTAATCTTAACAGTATGACTTGGTCATACAAGGTCATTAGCTTCTTATCCACTTTCTTTGTTACATAGCCATCAGACATAATTTAATTTAAAGCTTCTTCAATTTTGATGTTGACACCTTGTAACAGCTTATAGGATATAAAAGACTTGTTTTCTCATCCACCTGTATATTGAATGCGCAACATAACTTATACTTAAGCATATGAGTATGTGAGAAACTGAGAATAGTGGCATGTACAACATTGTGCATTTGTAAATATGTTTGTAAAAGTTGCAAACTAGTCTGATCTTGCTTGTTTGTTTAAATTAATCTATTTTTATGGCAGTCTGTTATTAATAAAGAGAGAGAGGGAGAATACCTGGGGAAGACTGTGCAGGTGCAACCCACTTCCTCCAGACCCATCTTTTTTTTTTCTTACTTGAAACCAGCAACTTACATTGCACATTTCTTGGGAATCTAATATGTTCAATCATGTTTTTCCTTTAATTAAGGTTGTCCCGCACATCACAAATGCCATACAAGATTGGATCGAGCGTGTTGCAATGGTTCCTGTTGATGGCCAGGAGGGACCTGCCGATGTCTGTGTTATAGAACTGGGTGGCACTATAGGTGCAAGAGATAACTTTTAACATTTTGTTCATTTTTAAGACTCTTTTCTTTGCTTACAATTCATTTTGGAGTTCTAATCTTCTGTAACTTAATGATGTGCTGCAGGGGATATTGAATCCATGCCATTTATTGAAGCTCTAGGTCAATTCTCCTATCGTGTTGGTAAGGAACTTGCATGTTACTTTTTTTTTTAAATCTTCTACATGGTGGTACTAATATCATTATTTCCATGTTCTTTATTTATTTGCCAGGTGCTGGTAATTTCTGTTTGGTACATGTCAGTCTGGTTCCGGTATTGAATGTTGTCGGTGAGCAGGTAAGTAAACTTCTCATTTCTCAGTCAGTTCATAATGCCAGTCTTTGCTTTGCTGATTGTGGCTTGGTGTTGTGACTAAGGCACTAAGCATAACTAACATCATATTTAATATACTTTGTTACGTATGGCTTGCTGTTATTGTAGAAAACCAAGCCAACTCAACACAGTGTACGTGGTCTGAGAGGACTTGGTCTCACGCCAAATATGTTAGCTTGTCGCAGTACTAAGGTTAGTCAATGGACCCGTCCAACTTACCATGTCTCTGACCCGTATTGATTTATTAACTTCTCATGCTTTATTGGTGACAGGAGCTAGAGGAAAATGTGAAAGAAAAACTCTCCCAGTTTTGTCATGTGCCGGTATTGAAATTGCCCTTTTCTACAACAGATAATGTGTGTGCAGCTGATCGCTCTTGTTGATAATGAATTCTTTTGGTTGCAGGCCGCTAATATTTTCACCCTATATGATGTTTCGAATATTTGGCACATTCCTTTGCTGTTACGGGTATAGCACATCTCATTATTTATGTATAAATGTATGTTTTTCCCCATGCACTATATGATATTTTCATTTTCCATTTCAGGACCAGAAAGCACACAATGCTATTCTTAAAGTTCTGAATCTTGAAAGGTTTGTTTTCATGTACCTTATTGTGATTTTCTTCCAAAGATGGCACTGCTGACATGGTATCTGAATCCTCTTTCCCATGTTTGCAGCGTTGCTCAGGAGCCGAAGTTGGAGGAATGGGTGGCAAGGGCTACTTTATATGACACCCTACAGGATGAAGTTGGTTTCTATTTGTCCTTTACAATTGTTTTATCTGTGGAAACCTTTACTTAGGCCCAGTTGTATTGCACTGTTGTTTCAGGTGAGAATTGCCATGGTTGGAAAGTACACTGGTCTGTCTGATTCATACCTTTCTGTGTTAAAGGTGAGATGATCATTGTGGTAATTGTTTCAGTCTTGTTAAATCTTGTTATTACTGTCCCAACATTTTTTCTGCATTTTTTTGTAGGCTCTTTTGCATGCTTCTGTCTCTTGCCGCAAAAAACTTGTTGTAGATTGGGTTGCTTCCACTGATCTTGAGGATTCAACTGCCTCTGAGGTTTGAACTACTCGTAGTATGTAGTTTCCTTACAGTTTTTAACCTGTACTGCATTTCCTTACCTGTCTGTGATTAAATTTTATAGGCACCTGAGGCTTACAATGCAGCATGGAGTTTATTGAAGGTGAGGAGTTTATGCCCTTAAATGTTGCTGAATTTACAATTTTGTACTTGTCTGACAATTTTTCACTCCAGGGTGCTGATGGCATTTTAGTGCCCGGTGGCTTTGGGGACAGAGGTGTTAAAGGGAAAATGATGGCTGCTAAGTATGCCCGTGAAAACAATGTCCCCTATCTTGGCATATGCCTTGGCATGCAGCTTGCTGTTGTAGAGTTTGCGCGCAATGTTATGAAATTCCCTGATGCGGACAGCACAGAATTTAATCCCAATACGAGGACCCCATGTGTTATTTTTATGCCAGAGGTAATCTTCAAGCACACACACACAACCCACCAACTCCACCCATAACCAACAACTTGCGGGGGAAATTATTTATCTGCAGACCTGTGGCATTTTTTTTCTGTATCCAACATATTATATTTAGTTTTATTTTGAAACTGGAAACCTGCCTTCAGCTCACATATGGTTTCTTACAATTTAATAATATTTTTTTAGGGTTCAAAAACACATATGGGTGGGACCATGCGCCTTGGATCAAGGAGAACATTTTTCAAGGTTACTGACTGCAAATCTGCCAAGCTGTGAGTGCAGTGCATGTTCTCTGTCATAGTTATCTGTGTTGGCGCTACTGCTTGCCTACTCATTAGTTTTGTTCCGTTCACTTAGCTATGGTGATGTCAACTTCGTGGATGAGAGGCATCGTCACAGATATGAGGTCTGTATAATATTTGCTCAGCCACATCGATGCATAAATGCTTTGGATGCTTTTGATCCCTTATCTGACCGCATTCATTGTTTTGTTTTAAAAATGTCTGCAGGTAAATCCTGATATGGTGCCAGCATTTGAAAATGCCGGACTTCAGTTTGTTGGCAAGGACGAGACTGGACAGAGAATGGAGGTACATATAATAACAAAACCAAGAACCTTGCCTGTGCTTCACCATGCTAGTTGATTCACCATTATATCTACTATTTTTCCAGATCATTGAAATACCTGATCACCGGTTCTTCGTCGGCGTCCAATTCCATCCAGAGTTCAAGTCAACGCCTTCAAAACCTTCACCTCCATTTGTCGGTAAGCTACTTGACACTTACTGGAAACTATCTTTGTCCGGTGGGGAAGACAAACACTGACAATCTGCTCAAACATCCACACTTTGCGTACAGGACTAATTGCCGCAGCGTGTGGGCGACTGGACCAGGTGCTGCAGGACAGCTGCGATGGCCATGTGGTTGCGGCTAAGCACAAGCTCGGTGACAGCTCCTTGACACCCCTAGTACACCAGAACGGGCACTCGCAGAAGCAAGCCAATGGTGGTCTAGTAAATGGAACCTGCCATGCCAATGGCAATGGTAGTACCCATGGTTAGCGCGCCGTCGGTTTTGCCAAGGGGATCATCTCGCCTGTCTTCTGTGGTCCTCATCGTCCCGTCGACTGCGACAATGGCTGAGCAACATATCAGCAGGGCCGGGCAACGGCCCAGAGCCCAGGGAAAATTGAGGACTACATGAGCACCTTGTATAGTATTAGGGTTCTGTGCTGATATGCAGCCGAATATTTTGATCCTTGCGTATGGACTAAATAATAAGCTAGACATCTTAGAAAGTTCAGTTTTATCGTTGCAGAGAGAAAGTTCAGATGTAGAGCCTGTGTGGTTGGGTGTGTACTTCGAAACTAATGGCACTGTTTTTTTCCCAGTCAATTCGAATTTCTTTCTTTCCCCGTTGGACCCAAGCAGACTATTTGTAGTTGTAGCGCTTAAACTAAAATAAGCTTATTTGCAATCAAATAAAAACTATTTGAGTCAGTCAGATGGTAGTACAACGTTTTTGCTTATTGGATGGTTTGGCCATATTTACATTGAGCTGACTATGCCATTACAATATTTTTGTTTTGGCCATATCTATATTGGGCAGATTATGTCGTTTCATTATTTTTGTTGATATTTTTCATAAAGGTTATATTACATGAAAAGAACACTTCGAAGTATTAATGTATATATGGTTTTTAATATCTACATACAAACTTTAGGATAGTAACATTGAACCAAAACCTAGCCCTCTCATGGCCTCGCAATTTCTGGCCGTCTGTTCTCGTGATCTAGCTGTTTTGGACAGTTAAATGTGGTGTCGATTCTGCCTTTCACCGCAGTTTTTCCCCCTGGGCGTTGAGAAGGAAAAAAAAAATCCCAATCTGTGGTTACATAGTCCTTTTCTAGCTTCTTTGCATTCAAATTAAAACTATTTGAGTCAGGCACATGGCAGTACAACATTTTTGCTTATTGGATGGTTTGACCATATTTATATTGAGCAGACTATGTCATCACAATATTTTTGTTTTGACCATATTTATATTGAGCAGATTATGTCGTTTCATTATTTTTTAACACTCCGAAGTATTAATGTGTATATATGGTTTTTAATATGTACATACAAAATTTAGGATAGTGAAAACTGAACCAAAACCTAGCCCTCTCATGGCCTCGCAATATCTGGCCGTCCGTTCACGTGATCTAGCTGATCTGGACCATTAAATGTGGTGTCAATTCTGCCTTCTACCGCAGTTTTTTTCCCTGGGCATCGAGAAGAAAAAATATATCATGATTTGTGGTTACATAGGCCTTTTTTCCTGGCACATTTGGCTAACTTCCACATGAGAGCAGATCTCTATATCCAGAAATAAGAATGACGGGGAAGCTCCCGGCTCCTCAACGATTTGGATTCCTGGCCGTTGGATCGGATGGCTTGATGCGATTTGGATCGTCCGATCTCGCCCCGGTTTGATCTGAGCCGCTGGATCGAACCGATGACACTGTCGCAATGAATAGTTACCTCTCGTTCCTGCCACCGCGTGTAAATTCGTTGCCCCGCCGAGGGCATTTTCGTCATTTCACGTATAGGTATATATTGCAGCGGCTCTGTGAAGACCTAGCTGCCGCCGCCTCCTCGCACCCGCGCCTCCCTCTCCTCTTCCTCTCGCCCTTAGCGCCGCCGCTGCTGCCTCCTTCCCCGCCGCCCCGCCGCCACTCGTCCTCCTCCCCTCACATCCTCCTCCTCCTTCCACCCCCTCCGATCTGGCGCCGCCCGGCCCCGGCTCCCGCAGGAGGAAGGAGGAAAGGCGAGGCGAGGCAAAGGCGGCGGCGTAGGGGACACGGCGCGGGCGGCGTGGCCCAAGGAGTCGGCGCGGCTTCTCGTCGTCTCCGCCGTTGCCTGAGCGCTGCTCCTCCCCGCCTTCCACCTCTCGCACTGTTGGAGCTCGTTCCTTCTCCACCGCGAAGCACCGGCAAAGGAGTCCTCCTCCTTCCACCCCCTCCAGCCTCAACCGCCGCCCGGAACCCTAGCCGCACAGCTCCACCCATGGCGCCGCAGCATCCCCTCCAAGAGCCTCGGTATGGATCCCTCCTCACCTTTTCTTCCTCTGGTTTTTCTTCTTCTTTTTCTGATGCGTGAGTGCCTGCGGTTATGTGAAGGAAGTCAATGGGGGAAACTGCTCCGGGTTCTTCGACCTCCCCTGCCTCATCCCGTCTCTGTAGGTGCAGCAGGTAGATCGGCCAGAGGAGGTGGATGTGGAGGAGCAGGCCAACACCCCTCCCTCTTCACCTCCCACCCAGCGCAATCGTGGTGAGCCCCCTATCTACCCCAGATCTGAATATTACCTGCCATGACTGAAACTGGTACAAGCAACTAGATTACACTTTTTCAGTTGATGAATTGTTCATCCCCTCAGACTGATAGCATGACATCTGTTAGCCAAACTGGTGAGACAAGCAAATTAACTGAATAACAAACCACACCAAAAATAGTATTTGACAGTGCCTTAGCGGAACAGTTGGGCATAAGTTCGGATAGGACTCCAAATCTTTGTAGCAAAATGAGCCATGTCCAAAACTGCAGGCTGGTGTGTGTATTTCGGGTCCATAAATAATCCAGGTTGGTGTGTGTATTTCAAGTCGATGTATATTTCTAGATCGTGTGTGTATTCCAAGAACATGTACACTGCAGATGGAGTGTACTTTAGGTCTGTATATACTGCGAGTCCATATGTGTGCAGAGGGGATATGTATTTCATTGGCTGAATTAGCATGTCCGATTTATTCTTAATTCAATTTGCCTTCCTGCCACAAAATTTCTCTGTAGCAGTGGTTGTATTGGAAACATCTCCTTCCAAAAAGTAAATGTTTTCACACCAAATGTTTAATGTTTCTTCAGATAAGCGATGCAATGAGTAGGACTGTAGTCTTTCATGGAATTTATACTGAAAGACACTTTGTGAACTCTACATATTTTTATTTATCTCCAAGATTGAAGCCCTCACTAAAAGGTAAATGTTTATTCCTCTTTGTGCAGGATACTATTGTGAGATAGTCTGATACATAAAAGACATGCTCAAGCCCCTCTAGGGAAGCATCCAGTATCCCTGTTCTACCAATTTCGCCGGAACGTCGACCGCCTATGCTCCACCTGAGGTACGCGGTTCTAAAATCCACACAGCCAAGCCATGAGTAGCCTTCAAGTAGCAAGTTGTTATGTTTCAAAATTTATTTGAAAGAGCATGTGTTTTGGGATTTATACTTCACCATGATCTTTTACTGTGTATCTGCAGCCATAGCGTCTATCGTCATTACCTTTCCATATACAGATAGTCTGTGGAGTTTTGCAAAAAAAAAAAGTGAAATCTATGATAATGAGTGATGATTATGATATGATTATTGGATCGGTAATTCGGAGCAGGTAAAGACAGCAAGTTCAGAAATCGTTGCTCTGTAATGATAATATTCTTAGATTATTTCAGTCTTATTCGTTTGGAGTGTGCCACTTCTGCGTTTTTTTTAATTTGATGCCACTTCAATAAATTAAACAATGATGTCTCCAATGCATATGCTACTTTGTTACTTCAAACTATAGCATTTGTTTTTAATTTCACCGATTTTGCATTATGAAAGTCGCACTCACCAATTCTGCTCGATCTCTTCCTCCTTGGCGCTCGGCAGGAGGAGCCCTGGCTGCCACCACACAAAGGGAGAGGAAGCCAAGACAAATCTATCCTGCCTTACTGTCCATGACTCGACGACAGACACCTACTTTGAGCCTAAGTGAGCAGCCGCCAGCCCTGCATTTCGAGCCTAGGTAACCAAGCTTGTGTCTACTTCTATGATTAGTTTCTTATATGCTTCATGGTCTTTGTGGGAAACACAACATGATGCATTGCTGGTTCCTGAGGAAGGCCTTTTGGATATCTCTATAGCGTTAAAGAAAGCAACTATTGTTGTTCGGTTGGAGCAGAGTGTGTGGGTTACCGATCCCATATACCAGTGTATAGCAGGCACAAAAAACTTTAGTTGATTTACCTTTTAACGTAAATATATTTAGGAAACTTATACTAACCTTTATTCTCAGTTAGTTGCATCAGCCTGCATGTATTTCAGCTGTTTTTTTAGCATTGAAGACAGTAGAGGAGACTTCTACTGATGTTTAATTAAATAATGTAGAGTTAGAGGGTTCCCATTCACTCAACCAGTCCCTTGGTAAGAAGAGCCATGATCAGGGAGGCCACCAAACACATGGGGGGTTGCATGAGGAGGATGATACAGTACAAATGTAGTCCTATATTATCGAATCAGTAAAGCTTGTTACAAGCTCTTTCATGGTGTCTGGGGCTGATCATTATACAAACGTTGTTGCCTATCAATAAATGTTAGGGTGATAGAGAGATTGATCAGTCTTTCTCGGACAATATATGGTTTACCTTGTTGTTGTTATATACTTGCTTCAGATATAGGTCTCCTCGATGGTGTCTGATCATCACAGGTTCTATGTGCGGATTCTGTGCAGGTAGATTTAAGATTATCAATATCAGGTTCGACTTGCTCTTTTCTGTAAGATCTTTCATGCTTGATTTTTTGTTTTTTTGTATATTTTTTGTTCAGGTTGATTTAAGATTATTGATTCTTTTTGGTTCAGTTTGTCCCTTAGTTACTTACTCGGTCCACATGGCTGCCACCGAATAGATTTTCTGTATTTTTGTATATTTTGTTCAGGGTCCTCTGCTCCATTTATGCCTTTTCTCTGCATTTTTAAAATTCTCAGCTTCAGGAAGTGGAACATTTCAGTTATCTTTCTTGTTTTTAGGTCTACCGTGCCCAACATTTCTATAAAAGTAAACAAATTGTCTATTTATAGCCAACTGCCATTTTTCCTTTTGTTTGTGCATATGCCTACACCTGAAGGTCTATAAATGAATGATTATGTTTTCCCTGCCTTCTAAGAAATTATGTAATTGACTGTTCACATTAGTTGTACGTTGTTGCTAGACACAGAGTTGTACTTATAGGATGCTCAGTCTTTATGTGCCATATGTATAGCTTTTAATTTGTGTGTATACATTAAAGGTCGATTCTTATACCATAGTATTTGTACTTCTGTAGGAACACTGATTTACAAAGTTAACTTTGTAGCAGTTTGGCATCCTCCAGTTTATGGAGTACTCTTGGAAACTTATTCTTCCTATCTTTCTTTTTAAGGGGTTTAGAAGCTAGATACAAATGATTATGTAAGGATACAACCCATGAAAGCTATGTATATTCTTATAGGTAAATGAGCGAAATACTTACTTTTGGCCATTCAGTTAGTGAAATTGAAGTAAGACCTGCAATTGAGACACCAAAAATGTTATTTACCGTGAGCTCTTCCAATCTGCTGGATTCTCTTGGTTACTTAAATTTGTTATTATGTTTGTAGATGTTATAATTTACACTTTTGTGGACAGCATGCCCGTGTACGTCCTGTATATACAGTGACAGTTTTCTCATGTTCTCTTCACACCATCTGACATTCTTAGCGATGCTATATCGCTCGCTGTCTATTACCATCACAGGTCAAATGCCTAGGTCCAAGGTCCTGGACATATTTCTTTACTTTCTTTGCTTGGAGAAGAAAAGGGGTGTCACCCAGAACCAGTGAAGCCCAGGGCTGACCCTTTATAATCTACACGATGGCCTTATTTTATTTCCATTTTTTCATACTTCTTCGTTGTGTAATTTTGTGTAGATTCAGATATACTACTTGAAGGGCCATCAAGAGTTTCCCTAAAGTGCCCCATAAGGTACTATATGGCATTCTTCATGACATGTACTTTCCTATATTATGTTTGAATTTACTTGCTCTAAATTGATAAAACTTGGGTGCCTAGCCGCCTATTGCATGTAATACGACGATGAACCTCTATACAAACTATTCTTTGTTATCATCTGCACTAATTAATTCTGTTCTGTGTCTGTCTAGACTGTTGGTTGTTCGGTTTTCTAAATTCAACTTCTTCTTATTTGAATGGAAAATGCTAATGAGCTGCAGCTTGAATATGTTTTTTTTCCTTATTGCAGTTTTAGGCGTATGCAAACCCAAGTTAAAGGGCGCCGATGCAAACACCATCAGGTACAGATTCTACCTGTTTATTTGTATTCATGGGTTGAGCCTTTTCCTTCTTGACAGAAATAATAATGTGGCCTGTATTTTGTAGTGTTTCGATTATGACAGTTACATGGATATTAACTTGAGGAAACCAACCTGGCGCTGTCCATTTTGTAATACTCCTTCAAATTTCATTGACATTCGAATTGATCAACAAATGGCCAAGGCAAGTTGTATAATGTATCTGTAGTTCTGTACATGTTGTCATCTGATTATGTTTCTTTATGTGATAGATCTGCTTTTTCTTTCAGATTTTGCAAGAGACTGGTAATGATATCATGAATGTTCTTATATTCCCTGATGGATCTTGGAAAGCTATTTCAGTTCATGATGAGAAATCAGATGAACATGGTGACGTAATTCAGCAGAATGGGGATACTGTAGAAACTGATTCAACTCCTTCGGATGTTATAGACCTAATAAACAGGGATGACGATGATGATCTGCCTATGAGCTCGGCATCTTCCTCAGAAGATTTGAAGCCTGTGTTGAATAGTCAAGATATATCTGTCATGGACTATCTTTTGGATTTCCCTCTAAGCTCAGCCGCCGCCGACTCCAAGAAGGCCAGGAACATGGTCACCGGCGACAAGGAGCCAGAGTTCCTCGGCGAGCTTGTCCCCGCCGACGAGGCCCGCGCCATGTGGCCGCAGCGCTACCATCGTAGCTCGCCCATGAGGTACGCCCTGGATCCGTCGCCCATTTGTCCCGCCCTGACCCATCTCCTTCCCGCGCCAGATGTGGACTTGCTCCTCGTGATAGTGTAACAGAAGGCTACATATATAGTACAAGACAGCAGTAGCCTTTCAAGTTTCAGCATCAGTTACCACCTACCACACAGGGACGCAAACACTTTGACCAATAGTGAATTCGTAAATAGGAGCAGCCATGTAATACAACATTTTGTCCATACCTCGTTGTATTTGCGCTCCTTTTTTCCGGCCCGCCAAGACATGGCAAGCAACCAGCCCTTCAGCTGCATCCTTTAAGTGCAAGAGGGTGTAAGATCCCAGGCTGCCTGGGGTTCAGTTCCACCGCTCGAGAAGAGTATATATCTGTTATATCATGTAGACGCATCTACCTACAAGTTCTAGCTAGCAATGCACAGAATTTTGATGGAATATACCTGAAAATCATGTGTTTAACCATGGACAGTTGTATGATGATGTGTTGTGGGCCGCGTCGAGAAACTATTTAAAATTACTTATCTAAGATAAAGATGGAAAATGTACATACCCTAAGATTTATGCCTCAGCTGGTCCCTTTTGAAGTTCATTGGCATGGCCCTGTTCTAATTAGTAGCAGTCTGCGCTTTTGCTTGTATTGTCTTTAATGATATATATACTTGGGTGGATAATTCCCTTAATTCTTTTCTCTGATTTTATTGGATCTTATTGTTATTACTGTACTTTTATTCGTTCTCTTTCTTTATGTTTTGGGAAACTACTTTAAGATACTTGCTTCTGTGTTTGGAGAATGTCCATTCTATAATAAACATATCCACTGTTCTATGATGATGTTTGCACATAGTCTATGCTTTATGGAAAAGAGGTTATTTCCATGATAAGATTTCCATCATGCATTATCCATCCTCTATCATGAATAGACATTGTGTCTTCTAGCCTTTTTTTTGTAATGTATATTTGGGATCCGATTCTTTTTGTTTCCCTAGATGGCGTTAAGCCCTTTGTCTGGGCTTTGTCAGGGTAATACCATCTGTCACGTCTGTGTGTATGTCACGGGTGTGGTACCACCTGGGTGGAACTAACAATGCACTCAATAAACATACAGATCTGGTCCTTTTGGACACCCACGTATGATCCTACTATTGTTTGCTTCCACTTACCGCTTTGTCATTTACTAAGAAGTTTTTGTTTCCATGACCCCTTACACTACTTTGATTGCCAAGGTAAGCACATGTCTATTCAGATCCCAAGAAGAACGAGGAGAGCTACATGGATAATTTGATTAAGGCAAAAGTTATAGCATCCGGAAGTTCCTGCTGTTTCCCTAAAACTGTGTGTTTGGGCCAGTGGAAGGTCACTCGGTGATCATTGTGTAGAGAGTCGCAGAGCCTTTCTGCCTTTAGTGGTGTGTCGACTATCATGTTATATACATTTGTTCCCTTTCTATGTCACCGAAGTAACCTATAGTCTGCGTGTATTTCCTGTATATGGTCCCTTCTTTGTTCTAATAGCTATGACTTAGTAGTTGTACCATCTCTATAGCTACTATGTCTGGCTTTTGCTTTCTTGTTATGTTCCTGCTCTTAGTCCTGAACTTAATGTAAGTGATTTGCTTTTGTGGTCCTATGAACGCTTGTAATCTCATGACCACGTTGAACTCGATGATATCTTGCTTCTGATACAAGTGAATGTTTGTTCCTTCTTTTAAACCTTAAAATTCGTCGTCCTACTGAATATGTGCGCTAAACCATGCTTCCTACTAACTTGATCTTTATCTGCTTGACCACATCGTTAGGACTAGCACCCCGCGCCAAGGCGCGATACCGATCTAGTATTTATTATAGCATAATGGACATGCAGTGATATGATGATATCACCTCTTCTTTTTTATCTTTTTTGAGTTTTCAAAAGGTAAGTCATGCTTTTATCTTGTCCATGAGTTAAACTTAAAAAAAAAACTTGTTGCAATCAGTAGAACAAAAAGATACAAAATTAGAGACGGTAATTCATGTCTGAGCCCTGATAAAAGTAATTTCAAAATAAATAATTCAAAAATTCTGATTTTTTGGTACATGATCGCGTGGGCAAAGAGCCTGCAAATTTTGTGGTGCCTGGGCATTCAAGGACCTCTAGGAAAAAAAAAGAAAAAATCGGGCCCAAACAATGTACTTTTTCAAAGTCTTCCACAACCAATTTTTGTCTTTTTTTTTGCCACGACCTCCTCGAATGTCCAAACACTACGGATTTTTACAGGCACATCACACATTTGAGCATCTTGGATGCCAAAAAAAAACTCAGGATTTTGATTTTTTTTTGTTATTTTAAATTAATCTATTGTTCGTGCCCAGGTGCAGATGCATTTGGGCACCGAATCACTGCACTCAATTTGAGATGCCTATTTAACTCGAGTATTCTTAATCTATGAGCATATTTGATTCATATACACGCATTGCCAAACTCCGCCACAAATGTGGCAGACGCTTATGGTTATTGTTTATTTCACTATCATAGTTTCTGGCATGCCACACCCTTTTAACAGCATGTCCTAGCTATCATAAGTATATACTTATGTCAAATCTTGGCACATTTGTGGCGACAAATTTGTTCAGCACACTTTTTGTGGTTTGCCGCAACTTAGTAAGAAAAGTGTAGTAGAGTCTAATTATGCACTAAACATGCCCATATCTTTCTTTTATGTAGGTCACAAATGGTTTTTATCTTTGCGTAGTACATGTAATGTAGGAAGACTTACATCCATGAAGTATATTTTCACACTTCTCGAGCCCATAAAAGGAAAAGAGAAGAGGGATACGAGGGATGTATGTGTAACTAGTTGAACATAATTCTTGTTCTAAGAAATATAGTCAGGGCCTACTTGCCTCCAAACGCTCAAAGACCCCCCGCCCCCACTGCGGTAATCTTTTACTCAACTTGCCTTGCAAGCTTTGACAAGCATCACCAGCTTATGCTATTGGGGGGGGGGGGGGGGTCAAATTCCCCGCACGTCTTTGTGACGATTCATCTAATATTATTCATGATTTTTAGTGGGGAGATGAGAAGGAGTGAAAGAAGGTGCATTGGCTCGCATGGGAGAAACTGCGAAGCCTAAAGGGGTGGATGTATGGGCTTTCGTGATCTTCGTCTTCTAAACCAAGTTCTTATGGCTAGACGGGCTTGACATTTACTGGTGAACCCAGAGTCTCTTTGTGAGGTTGATGAACCCGAAATATTATCCTAGTGGTCATCGTTTGGATATTGTCTTTCTTCGTAACATGTCTTCCTCGTGGCAAGGCATCATGCATGACCTTGATCTGTTGAAAATGGGTGTCATTTGGTGTTTATATAATGGTCAAAATTTTAATACCTAGAGAGATAACTGGCTTCCTCACTCCCAAAATTTCCAGGTAAACAAAAAGATCTCGCTTGAAACGGGTTTCTAAGTTATTCGTCCCAGTTACGAGGATGTGGCAAGACATGTATTTTTTGCCCATGATGATGAGGAAGTTCTTAATCTCTTATTCCTACTCTGGAAGGGGTGGAGGTGATTTTGTTGCTTGACATTGTGAAAAGAATGGTTCCCTTTGTTCACCCTGACTTTCAATGTTGTCAAACCAAAATATTTTGGCTCAAAATTTTCATTTACCAGATGCAAAGTCTGCTTCACCTTCTATTGGGTCATGTCTGAATATGACAGACTAAATATAATAGAGCATTTCTACGGGCTTATCAATTGTCACATAGTTTTTCATAAATATTCAAAATACCCCTTACTCGGTTTGCTTGACCTGCCTAGGCATGAAAAAATAGCAATGAATCATCATCAAAGAGCAGGGGCGGGATCCTGGAACTTGACGAAAGACTTTTAACAATGATAACGAATCATTTTGAACTTCTCTGTATAATAAACTTTACAATAGTCAGCAATAAAAAGGAACAAGAGCGGGGACAACAGGTCAGTTTACATGAGACCATGAGAAGGTGCAAACGATTCCAGGAATTTAACTAAGTATCTCATCATGGTTAGTTGGTTACACATATACATGGCCATGGGAAACCCGGCCCGGTCTTGCCCATGGGCCAAGCCTGGGCCTAAGTTTTGAGCTCGAAGGCCGCCGGGGCGGGCTTGGGCTTGGCATATTTGTGTTTTAAGGAAGAGGCCCGATGGGCTTTTCCACTAGTGGACCGTGCTTGGGCCTGGGTTTTCTGCCGCGGGCTTTATTACGCCTGACCGGAAGCTCGGCCCGGCCTGACTTATGGCCAGGTATAGTTACACATGACATTATAGCGGAACCCAACTTAAGCATCGTTCTCTCCAAAATCGCACAATCCACACAATAAGAGGCCTTTGATAAATCCGGTTTTGAAGCACAGTAGTTCTGCTTCTATCGGAGCATGCTCCATGTAACACACTTTCATTTTTTAATACAATGTCTCCCAAAATTGGTCATAGGCTATTTACCGTGCATTTCGTGACAATCTTATGTAGGATAAAGCAAAGATTGATGGGTCTGAATTCCTTTATCCAAGTTCACATGAGAACCACTAGCACGTCTTGGTGGCGCGCAATGAGGACAATTTGGTAGTTACTTAAGGAATAGCTAATGCAAAACACTGGATCTGAATGGCTCCTTTTACTCCTCGGTCAAATTGCAAATGCAAAGGGTCTTGCTCTTGCTTTTGCTATGGCACATATGAGACTCTCACAATGAAGTCACGTATGATGAAGCTTTGTCGTCGATCAAGGGTTCCAAATACTTCCTATGTGGCTACACTGGCTTGCCTTTTCTATTCAAACAACACCCAAAATTTGATATTTCAAAGGGGAAGGAAGTCGTTTGTTATGACCATGCTACAAAAGTCACGTTGACTGAGGCCAACTACTAGTGTTGAAGCTAGATGGTGTAGGCCTTCGGTGGGATGGGTGAAGTTGAACATGGATGTCTCCTTCTCAGGTAAGGGAGAAGAAGTAACACATAGGATTCTTCATGATACAGAAGGCCGTATAATTTTCTTTGCATGCATGTCATTGCGGACGTGCACAAGCGCACTTGATGCTGAACTTGAGGCTTGCAAATAAGGCATTGATTTGACGCCAAGTGGTGCTCAAATGGTCTATGCTTTTGATAATTAGGGAAAGAAACAATATGTCTAGAATTGAGGAGACGAAGTCTAGCATCCGGTGTTGGTTGATGTATGCCAATACCGTTTATGAAATTCATCAAAATATCCATGGTAATAGAGAGATCACATGTATTTAGATTGGTAGAGGTCAAAACTCTGCCAATCCTGAGATAGCTTCCTATGGTAGGCAATAGACAGTACTATGCTCTGGCTGGGGTCTTGTCCAGCTGAATTAGAGTTTACTGAGCTAGCTGGGTGTACTTTGACAAGTGATTAATATATCTCTATTTATCCTACAAACAATATAGAAGGGTTGTGTATCTATGTATGATTATCCAATCAATTGGTTAATGCATAAACTTGATGAGTTGGGTTGTTTTTGCGCGAGTTAAGGTGATGGGTGCAAGGTGTTGCTATTTTTGGGCCTTAATTCCATGTTTTTATGCTCACTGCAGATCAAACCAAGAAAAAAAAACAATCATGCACAAATATATCTCCATACATACTACAAAATGATACTATTCTACCAAGTATTCCCTCCGTTCCAAAATAAGTGTCTCAAACTTAGTACAACTTTGTACTAAAGTTAGTACAAAGTTGAGAGTACAAAGTTGAGACACTTATTTTGAGACGGAGGGAGTATAAAGCAAGCAATTTATGAAGACAACATAACAAATTTAGACAAAAAGACTATATAAATCTAATGCAAGTTGAATGGTGCTATTTCGAGAGCATGCAATGCTGATTGATTTTTGAATCAAGAAATACGGAAAACATATGTGGCTAAAACACACACCAAGACACACGTAATGCAGACAATTCGAGAATATATACTGTTAGGGAACGTAGTAGTAAATCAAAAAAATTCCTACATTTCACCAAGATCGATCTAGGAGATGCTAGCAACGAGAGAGAGGGAGTGCATCTTCATACCCTTGAAGATCGCTAAGCGGAAGCGTTACAAGAACGCGGTTGATGGAGTCGTACTCGCAGCGATTCAAATCGCAGAAGATCCGATCTAGCGCCATACGGACGGCGCCTCCGCGTTCAACACACGTACAACCCGGGGACGTCTCCTCCTTCTTGATCCAGCAAGAGGAGAGGAGAAGTTGAGGGAGGGCTCCGGCAGCACGACGGCGTGGTGGTGGAGCTTGTGGTTCTCCGACAGGGCTTTGCCAAGCACTACGGAGGAGGAGGAGGTGTTGGAGAGGGGGAGGGCTGCGCCAGGGAAGGGGTGCTGCTGCCCTTCCACCCCCCTCTATTTATAGGGCGAAGGGGAGAGGGGGCCAGCCCCCTTAGATCCCATCTAGGGGGGGGTGCGGCCAAGGGGGGGAAACTTACCCCCCAAGCAAGGTGGGAGGCGCCCCCACCCCCTAGGGTTTCCAACCCTAGGCGCCTTGGGCCCCTTGGGGGGGGGGGCGCACCAGCCCACCAGGGGTTGTTCCCTCCCTTGCTCAGCCCACTTGGCCCACCGGGGCAGGTGGCCCCATCCGGTGGACCCCTGAACACCTTCCGGTGGTCCCGGTACAATACCGATAACCCCCGAAACCATTCCGGTGACTGAAACTGGACTTCCCATATATAATTCTTCACCTCCGGACCATTCCGGAACTCCTCGTGACGTCTGGGATCTCATCCGGGACTCCGAACAACCTTCGGTAACCACATACAATTTCCCATAACAACTCTAGCGTCACCGAACCTTAAGTGTGTAGACCCTACGGGTTCGGGAACCATGCAGACATGACCGAGACATCTCTTCGGCCAATAACCAACAGCGGGATCTGGATACCCATGTTGGCTCCCACATGTTCCACGATGATCTCATCGGATGAACCACGATGTCGAGGATTCAATCAATCCCGTACACAATTCCCTTTGTCCATCGGTATGTTACTTGCCCGAGATTCGATCGTCGGTATCCTTATACCTTGTTCAATCTCGTTACCGGCAAGTCTCTTTACTCATTCCGTAACGCATGCTCCCGTGGCTAACTCCTTAGTCACATTGAGCTCATTACGATGATGCATTACCGAGTGGGCCCAGAGATACCTCTCCGTCATACGGAGTGACAAATCCCAGTCTCGATTCGTGCCAACCCAACAGACACTTTTGGAGATACCTGTAGTGCACCTTTATAGTCACCCAGTTACGTTGTGACATTTGATACACCCAAAGCATTCCTACGGTATCCGGGAGTTGCACAATCTCATGGTCTAAGGAAATGATACTTGACATTAGAAAGCTCTAGCGAACGAACTATACGATATTGTGCTATGCTTAGGATTGGGTCTTGTCCATCACATCATTCTCCTAATGATGTGATCCCGTTATCAACGACATCTAATGTCTATGGTCAGGAAACCATAACCATCTATTGATCAACGAGCTAGTCAACTAGAGGCTTACTAGGGACATGCTGTGATATATGTATTCACACATGTATTACGGTTTCCGGTTAATACAATTATAGCATGAACAATAGACAATTATCATGAACAAGGAAATATAATAATAACCATTTTATTATTGCCTCTAGGGCATATTTCCAACAGTCTCCCACTTTCACTAGAGTCAATAATCTAGTTACATTGTGATGAATCGAACACCCATAGAGTTCTGGTGCTGATCATGTTTTGCTCGTGGAAGAGGTTTAGTCAACGGATCTGCGACATTTAGATCCGTATGTACTTTACAAATATCTATATCTCCATCTTGAATATATTCACGAATGGAGTTGAAGCGGCGCTTGATGTGCTTGGTCTTCTTGTGAAACCTGGGCTCCTTGGCAATGGCAATAGCTCCAGTGTTGTCACAGAAGAGAGTCATCGGGCCCGACGCATTGGGAACCACTCCTAGGTCGGTGATAAACTCCTTCATCCAGACTCCTTCCTGCGCCGCTTCCGAAGCAGTTATGTACTCCGCTTCACATGTAGATCCCGCCACGACGCTTTGCTTGCAACTGCACCAGCTGATTGCCCCACCATTCAAAATATACACGTATCCGGTTTGTGACTTGGAGTCATCCAGATCTGTGTCAAAGCTAGCGTCGACGTAACCCTTTACGACGAGCTCTTCGGCACCTCCATAAACGAGAAACATATCCTTAGTCCTTTTCAGGTACTTCAGGATATTCTTGACCGCTGTCCAGTGTTCCATACCAGGATCACTTTGGTACCTCCCTACCAAACTTATGGCAAGGTTCACATCAGGTCTGGTACACAGCATGGCATACATAATAGAGCCTATGGCCGAGGCATAGGGGATGACACTCATCTTTTCTCTTTCTGCTGCCGAGGTCGGGCGTTGAGCTGTGCTCAATCTCACACCTTGCAATACAGGCAAGAACCCCTTCTTAGACTGATCCATATTGAACTTCTTCAATATCTTGTCAAGGTATGTGCTTTGTGAAAGACCAATGAGGCGTCTCGATCTATCTCTATAGATCTTGATGCCTAATATGTAAGCAGCTTCTCCAAGGTCCTTCATTGAAAAACACTTATTCAAGTAGGCCTTTATGCTTTTCAAAAGTTCTATATCATTTCCTATCAACAATATGTCGTCCACATATAATATGAGAAATGCTACAGAGCTCCCACTCACTTTCTTGTAAATTCAGGCTTCTCCATAAGTCTGTATAAACCCAAACGCTTTGATCATTTCATCAAAGCGAATGTTCCAACTCCGAGATGCCTGCACCAGCCCATAGATGGAGTGCTAGAGCTTGCATACCTTGTCAGCATTCTTAGGATCGACAAAACCTTCCGGCTGCATCATATACAATTCTTCCTTAAGGAAACCATTAAGGAATGCCGTTTTGACGTCCATTTGCCAGATTTCATAATCATAGAATGCGGCAATTGCTAACATGATTCGGACGGACTTCAGCTTCGCTACGGGTGAGAAGGTCTCATCGTAGTCAACCCCTTGAACTTGTCGATGACCCTTAGCGACAAGCCGAGCCTTATAGACGGTCACATTACCATCCGCGTCAGTCTTCTTCTTAAAGATCCATTTATTTTCTATGGCTCGCCGATCATCGGGCAAGTCCACCAAAGTCCATACTTTGTTCTCATACATGGATCCTATCTTGGATTTCATGGCTTCAAGCCATTTGTTGGAATCCGGGCCCGCCATCGCTTCTTCATAGTTCGAAGGTTCACCGTTGTCTAACAACATGATTTCCAGGACAGGGTTGCCGTACCACTCTGGTGCGGAACGTGTCCTCGTGGACCTACGAAGTTCAGTAGCAACTTGATCCGAAGTTTCATGATCATCATCATTAACTTCCTCTCTAGTCGGTGCAGGCACCACAGAAACATCTTCCTGAGCTGCGCTACTCTCCGGTTCAAGAGGGGGTACCTCATCAAGTTCTACTTTCCTCCCACTTACTTCTTTTGAGAGAAACTCTTTCTCCAGAAAGGATCCATTCTTGGCAACAAAGATCTTGCCTTCGGATCTAAGGTAGAACGTATACCCAATAGTTTCCTTAGGGTATCCTATGAAGACGCATTTTTCCGATTTGGGTTCGAGCTTTTCAGGTTGAAGTTTATTGACATAAGCATCGCATCCCCAAACTTTCAGAAACGACAGCTTAGGTTTCTTCCCAAACCATAATTCATACGGTGTCGTCTCAACGGATTTAGACGGTGCCCTATTTAAAGTGAATGCGGCAGTCTCTAAAGCGTAACCCCAAAATGATAGTGGTAGATCGGTAAGAGACATCATAGATCACACCATATCCAATAGAGTGCGATTACGACGTTCGGACACACCATTTCGCTGAGGTGTTCCAGGCGGCGTGAGTTGTGAAACAATTCCACATTTCCTTAAGTGCGTGCCAAACTCGTGACTCAAATATTCTCCTCCACGATCTGATCGTAAGAACTTTATTTTCCTGTCACGTTGATTCTCTACCTCACTCTGAAATTCCTTGAACTTTTCAAAGGTATCAGACTTGTGTTTCATTAAGTAGACATACCCATATCTACTTAAGTCATCAGTGAGGGTGAGAACATAACGATAGCCACCGCGAGCCTCAACACTCATTGGACCGCATACATCAGTATGTATTATTTCCAACAAGTTGGTTGCTCGCTCCATTGTTCCGGAGAATGGAGTCTTGGTCATTTTGCCCATAAGGCATGGTTCGCACGTGTCAAATGATTCATAATCAAGAGACTCCAAAAGTCCATCTACATGGAGTTTCTTCATGCGTTTGACACCAATGTGACCAAGGCGGTAGTGCCACAAGTATGTGGGACTATCATTATCAACCTTACATTTCTTGGCATTCACACTATGAATATGTGTGACATTACGTTCGAGATTCAATAAGAATAAACCATTGACCAGCGGGGCATGACCATAAAACATATCTCTCATATAAATAGAACAACCATTATTCTCGGATTTAAATGAGTAGCCATCTCGCATCAAACGAGATCCTGATACAATGTTCATGCTCAAAGCTGGTACTAAATAACAATTATTGAGGTTTAAAACTAATCCCGAAGGTAGATGTAGAGGTAGCGTGCCGACGGCGATCACATCGACCTTGGAACCATTCCCGACGCGCATCGTCACCTCGTCCTTCGCCAGTCTCCGCTTATTCCGCAGCTCCTGTTTTGAGTTACAAATGTGAGCAACCGCACCGGTATCAAATACCCAGGAGCTACTACGAGCGCTGGTAAGGTACACATCAATAACATGTATATCATATATACCTTTGATATTGCCGGCCTTCTTATCCGCTAAGTACTTGGGGCAGTTCCGCTTCCAGTGACCATTTCCCTTGCAATAAAAGCACTCAGTCTCAGGCTTGGGTCCATTCTTTGGCTTCTTCCCGGCAACTGGCTTGCCGGGGGCGGCAACTCCCTTGCCGTCCTTCTTGAAGTTCTTCTTACCCTTTCCTTTCTTGAAACTAGTGGTCTTATTCACCATCAACACTTGATGTTCCTTCTTGATTTCCACCTCCGCTGATTTCAGCATTGAATATAACTCGGGAATGGACTTCTCCATCCCTTGCATATTGTAGTTCATCACAAAGCTCTTGTAGCTAGGTGGAAGCGACTGGAGGATCCTGTCAATGACCGAATCATCTAGAAGGTTAACTCCCAGCTGAGAGAAGCGGTTGTGCAACCCAGACATTTTGAGTATATGCTCGCTGACAGAACTGTTTTCCTCCATCTTACAACTGTAGAACTTGTCAGAGACTTCATATCTCTCGACTCGGGCATGAGCTTGGAAAACCATTTTCAGCTCTTGGAACATCTCATATGCTCCGTGCTGCTCAAAACGCTTTTGGAGCCCCGATTCTAAGCTGTAAAGCATGCCACACTGAACCAGGGAGTAATCATCACTACGCGACTACCAGGCGTTCATAACGTCTTGAGTTGCTGGGAAAATGGGTGCGTCACCTAGCGGTGCTTCAAGGACATATGCTTTCTTGGCAGCTATGAGGATGATCCTCAAGTTACGGACCCAGTCCGTATAGTTGCTACCATCGTCTTTCAGCTTGGTTTTCTCTAGGAACGCGTTGAAGTTGAGGGCAACATTAGCGTGGGCCATTTGATCTACAGGATAGATTGTAAAGACAATTTTTTTTAGACTAAGTTCATGATAATCAAGTTCATCTAATCAAATTATTTAATGAACTCCCACTCAGATAGACATCCCTCTAGTCATCCAAGTGATACATGATCCGAATCGACTAGGCCGTGTCCGATCATCACGTGAGATGGACTAGTCATCAACGGTGAACATCTCCATGTTGATCGCATCTACTATACGACTCATGTTCGACCTTTCGGTCTCTCGTGTTCCGAGGCCATGTCTGTACATGCTAGGCTCGTCAAGTCAACCTAAGTGTTTCGCATGTGTAAATCTGGCTTACACCCGTTGTATGCGAACGTTAGAATCTATCACACCCGATCATCACGTGGTGCTTTGAAACAACGAACCTTCGCAACGGTGCACAGTTAGGGGGAACACATTTCTTGAAATTTTAGTGAGGGATCATCTTATTTATGCTACCGTCGTTCTAAGCAAATAAGATGTAAACATGATAAACATCACATGCAAATCATAAAGTGACATGATATGGCCAATATCATCTTGCGCTTTTGATCTCCATCTTCGAGGTGCGGCATGGTCACCATCGTCACCGGCATGACAGCATGATCTCCATCATCATGATCTTCATCATCGTGTCTTCATGAAGTTGTCTCGCCAACTATTACTTCTACTACTATGGCTAACGGTTAGCAATAAAGTAAAGTAATTACATGGCCTTTACATTGACACGCAGGTCATACAATAAATTGAGACAACTCCTATGGCTCCTGCCGGTTGTCATATTCATCGACATGCAAGTCGTGATTCCTATTACAAGAACATGATCAATCTCATACATCACATATATAATTCATCTCATCCTTTTTGGCCATATCACATCACATAGCATACCCTGCAAAAACAAGTTAGACGTCCTCTAATTGTTGTTGCATGTTTTACGTGGCTGCTATGGGTTTCTAGCAAGAACGTTTCTTACCTACGCAAAAGCCACAACGGTGATATGCCAATTGCTATTTACCCTTCATAAGGACCCTCTTCATCGAATCCGATCCGACTAAAGTGGGAGAGACAGACACCCGCTAGCCACCTTATGCATCAAGTGCATGTCAGTCGGTGGAACCTGTCTCACGTAAGCGTACGTGTAAGGTTGGTCCGGGCCGCTTCATCCCACAATGCCGCCGAATCAAGATAGGACTAGTAACGGTAAGCAAATTGAACAAATCATCGCCCACAACTACTTGTGTTCTACTCGTGCAAAGAATCTACGCATAGACCTAGCTCATGATGCCACTGTTAGGGAACGTAGTAGTAAATCAAAAAAATTCCTACGTATCACCAAGATCGATCTAGGAGATGCTAGCAACGAGAGAGAGGGAGTGCATCTTCATACCCTTGAAGATCGCTAAGCGGAAGCGTTACAAGAACGCGGTTGATGAAGTCGTACTCGCAGCGATTCAAATCGTAGAAGATCCGATCTAGCGCCAAACGGACGGCGCCTCCGCGTTCAACACACATACAGCCCGGGGACGTCTCCTCCTTCTTGATCCAGCAAGAGGAGAGGAGAAGTTGAGGGAGGGCTCCGGCAGCACGACGGTGTGGTGGTGGAGCTTGTGGTTCTCCGACAGGGCTTCGCCAAGCACTACGGAGGAGGAGGTGTTGGAGAGGGGGAGGGCTGCGCCAGGGAAGGGGTGCTGCTGCCCTCCCACCCACCCTCTATTTATAGGGCGAAGGGGAGAGGGGGCCGGCCCCCTGAGAATCCATCTAAGGGGGGGGGGGGGGCGGCCAAGGGGGGGAAACTTACCCCCCAAGCAAGGTGGGAGGCGCCCCCACCCCCTAGGGTTTCCAATCCTAGGCACCTTGGGCCCCTTGGGGGGGGCGCACCAGTCCACTAGGGGCTGGTTCCCTCCCTTGCTTAGCCCACTTGGCCCACCGGGGCAGGTGGCCCCACCCGGTGGACCCCCGGACACCTTCCGGTGGTCCCGGTACAATACCGATAACCCCCGAAACCATTCCGGTGACTGAAACTGGACTTCCCATATATAATTCTTCACCTCCGGACCATTCCGGAACTCCTCGTGATGTCCGGGATCTCATCCAGTACTCCGAACAACCTTCGGTAACCACATATAATTTCCCATAACAACTCTAGCGTCACCGAACCTTAAGTGTGTAGACCCTACGGGTTCGGGAACCATGCAGACATGACCGAGACATCTCTTCGACCAATAACCAACAGCGGGATCTGGATACCCATGTTGGCTCCCACATGTTCCATGATGATCTCATTGGATGAACCACGATGTCGAGGATTCAATCAATCCCGTACGCAATTCCCTTTGTCCATCGGTATGTTACTTGCCCGAGATTCGATCGTCAGTATCCTTATACCTTGTTCAATCTCGTTACCGGCAAGTCTCTTTACTCGTTCCGTAACGCATGATCCCGTGGCTAACTCCTTAGTCACATTGAGCTCATTACGATGATGCATTACCGAGTGGGCCCAGAGATACCTCTCCGTCATACGGAGTGACAAATCCCAGTCTCGATTCGTGCCAACCCAACAGACACTTTTGGAGATACCTGTAGTGCACCTTTATAGTCACCCAGTTACGTTGTGACGTTTGATACACCCAAAGCATTCCTACGGTATCCGGGAGTTGCACAATCTCATGGTCTAAGGAAATGATACTTGACATTAGAAAGCTCTAGCGAACGAACTATACGATCTTGTGCTATGCTTAGGATTGGGTCTTGTCCATCACATCATTCTCCTAATGATGTGATCCCGTTATCAACGACATCTAATGTCCATGGTCAGGAAACCATAACCATCTATTGATCAACGAGCTAGTCAACTAGAGGCTTACTAGGGACATGCTGTGATCTATGTATTCACACATGTATTACGGTTTCCGGTTAATACAATTATAGCATAAACAATAGACAATTATCATGAACTAGGAAATATAATAATAACCATTTTATTATTGCCTCTAGGGCATATTTCCAACATATACGCCATAGATATTTGTTTACTCTAGCATTATCCCTTCTACCTACACCTAAAATCATGCAAGTTAAAAATCTTTATCAACTTTAGCACTCTCTGCATGATCTCTAACGATACAAAAATAGACACGAATATATACATATACATGTAATTCATCTAGATTAAACAAAATTTGTAAACACAAGCAATTTTGTTTTTTCTCTTATTTAACTTTTCCTAACCTAGACGATTCGGATTTAACCAAAACAATTAAGAGCCAATGTCTAGAAATGAAACAACTAACGTCACTTTATTTGTAATATATTAATTAAATTTGGTGCAATGGATATTCATAAATTGACCTTAAAATTACATAATAAAGAAGCATCTTAATATTTACAAGCATTGTTATCTCGTATTTTTGGCTCATATATTAGAAATTGTACTAGTTAAGATATGATGTCAATAAGTATTAAAATTTAGTATAAATGAGTGATAAACGCTTTATTTAATTTGCCTTGGGCCGACTAATTTAATCGAATGACCCAAAATATTAGATACTCGATTGAAAAGGGTGTACTTGCAACTAGAGCTTAATATATATTTGTGACATGAGATAATGAGTCTCAGAGTTCTGCTATTTTCAAAGGATAATAGAGTTCAAAATAGCCAAATATAAAATGTCATGATCACATCTACAAGAGCAAATTGTCAAATTCGCTATAAATGCCCAATTTATTCTTAATTGCTTTGAGTATGTATTTGAATTTACTGAACAAATGAATTATTATTGCTTGAAATAACCTTGTGTGACGACCCCGACTTAATCGTGCACTAACCATACACGCAAATGCACATGATCAAGCCTAAGGACTCACTTGAAGATATCACAACACAACTCTAGAACATAAATAAAGTCATACAAGCTTAATATTACAAGCCAGGGCCTCGAGGGCTTGAATACATAGCTCGATGGCATACAAGTGTCAGCGGAAGCATCAGATATCTGGGTACAGATATATTACAGAAATAGAGATAAGTCTTTAGGAAGGCGGGGCAAAATAAAATACTACGATCGAAAGGCGTAGGCCTCCTGCCTAGGACCCTCCGAATCCTACTCCTGGTCGTCGGTCGGCTCCTCGTAGTAGTACTCGCCGGGAGGGTAGTAGTAGTAGCCGTAGTCATCGATGGGGACAGCTATCTCAGGGTCTCCGTCATCTGGCGGCGACATATGGATATGGGGAAAAAAAGAAAATAAAGCAAACGTGAGTACTCATCCGAAGTACTCAGCAAGCGAGGATCTACACTACATATGCAACATTTTCAAAGGAAGGCTGTATATGTGGACTAGGCTGCAGAAATGCCAGAATAGAGGGGGAAAGCCTAGTCCTATCGAAGACTAGCATCTTCAGCGGTCTTGCAGCATTAGAAGAGTGCAGAATAACATAATGTAAAGTAGTAGTAGTGTTATCAACCTCGGCCAGAGATCCTTCCTCGACTCCCTGCGAGAAAGCAATCCCAGAGCCATACTATCCATTACATCTCAAGTCTCCAGTTCTAGTTGTACCGATCGGGATACAACTCCGAGTGTCCGTTACCATAGGACATGCTATCGATAGATTAGTTCTTCCCGGCAGGGGTGCACCAACTTACCCACCACGCTCGATTAACTCCGGCCGGACACACTTTTCTGGGTCATGCCCGGCCTCGGCCAAACGATACACCGCAACCCGACCAAATACTTAACAGAGAGGTCAGCACGCCGGACTAACCTATGCCCCCAGGGGTCTTGGGCCTTCGCCCCGGGAACTCCTGCGCGTTTTGTGGGCGGCCGGAAGCAGACCTAGCAACCCCTTAATACAAGCGCGGTTGCGTAACCAGTCCAATCCAGCGCGCGCCGCTCAATCGCTGACGTCTATTAAGCTTCGGCTGAAGTATACGACGCAGAACGCCCATACTATGCCCACGTGATGGTTAGTGCTATCAGGCCAGAGGCCCCTCGGATCAAATATCCAAACCGTTAGTGTGTTGGTAGTGCGGTAACGAGCAGAGACTCACGAAAGATGTGACCCCGTCGCCCCGTCTCGAGGACTTGCGGCAAGGGCGAGGAATGCCCGACCACGCCTCGTGTTCAACTCTCGGGCACCATCCAGGTCCACCCGACTCCACATCTCTCGCAATTAAGCTTGCGCGGGTACCCCTCAGGGCCGACCCGTCTTTATCCATAATAACAGTGTCAACAGTGAAGTAAGGGCATCCGTGTGGCTATCATATCAAGAAGGAATCCGAGGCATCACCCTCATTGGACTCCCACCTGACGTAAACAACAAGGTGAACTAAAGAGGCATCACCCTCGAGGTCCACATTTGAGCAGTTGCACGACAATGTCGTTATCGGGGGTGGTGTAGGAGGAATCACCCTCGCTGACCATGCCCGATTAACTAACCTACAAGGTTATCATCAGAAGTGCTGGCGAGGTATCACCCCCGGCACTTGATAGTAACCCAGTAGAGTCGAGCGATTAAGGGGAAGTGTCGTGCGGTGTCGGGGTCTGGTCTTCGTTCCCGTTGCTCGGGTCTTCTGACCATCCAGCGGGGCAGTCGGGATAAGTGGGGTCTCTGATGGTCTCTACCCAACCTATTCTAAACAGTTTAGGGTAACAGGTAAGTATCAACAGCAGGTTACAAGTAAACAGGCTATGCAGCAGATATAGGATACAGTAACAGCAGCAGATTCTAATGCAAGCATAAGAGAGAAGAGAATGGGCGATATCGGAATGCTAAAAAGGGGGGTGCTTGCCTAGAAGCTCGGCAACAAGGGTCTGATCGTCTGGAGTGTAGTCGATCTCCGGAGCTACGTCAGTCTCGGGAGCTGCGTCGATGTCGGGGTCTATCGAGAGAGAAGAGGGGGAAGAAACATATAAATGCACGGCAAACGATGCAACACAGGGTATGCTATGCTAGGATGCAGTGCAGGGTTGCCTAAAGATGCATCTAGGTCATTTTAGTTATTATAGGATTAAGGTGGAATTTATTTACCGGTGATTATGCACTATTCATCTACCGGAATCGGCCTCGAAGTTGCGGTTTCACCTACGTAGGGGGTTCCGGCATCGAAACAGACGACACGATCAGATTCGTCTCGTTGTTCTGATCAACTTTCATGTTTTAAGTTTTTCGATCTGAGCTACGGTTTAAAAGTTATTAATTTTCGAAGTTTAAATGATTTTCTGGAATTATTTTTATTAATAGAAATGATTTATGACATCAGCATGACTAGGTGATGACGCCTGCAGTCAACAGCGGTTGACCAGAGTCAAACCTGACATGTGGGTCCAGTGGGACCCACATGTCAGCCTCTGTTGAGACTAACAGTGAGTTAATCTAATTAACAGGGTTAATTAGGGGGTGGGCCCAGCCTGTCAGTGAGTCAGTTAGTTAACAGAATTAACTAATTTGCTAATAATCTTAATTAAGCACAGGGGGGCCACATGTCATTTTCACAGGGTGAACAGTAATTGTGTTGACCGTAGTCAACGAAGTCAAACCGAGGCGCAGGGGCCCACTGTCAGTGGCACTGGGCGGGCCTCACGCTCGCCAGCTCAGCGGGGCCGCTGGTATCACGCCGGTGAGCTTCCCGCGGCGGCGCTCTCGCCGGAGCCGATCGAAAACGCGCTGTGCTGCGCCGTTTCGCGTGATTTCAACTGCGTTCGAACGGCCACGCACTCGCGCGTCGAACTACGGGGTCGGAGCGGCTAGGGAAGGCCGTCAGAGCCGCCGGCGTCGAGCCGTGGCGGCGGTGCGGCTCGGTCCCGAACGGAACCGTGGCTACGGTGGCTCTTCTCGCGCGCAAACTAGCTAAGGGATGACTGCGACTCACCAGAAGCGTACTGGCGCCTTTGGTTCGAGCTGCTGGAGCTCTGGGGCGCGGCAATGGCTAACGTGGTGGCGGTCGGAGCACGGCTACGGTGGCAGCTCGTCGGAGGCGCGCAAGTAAGCGGGGAAGGAAGCAGGGGAAGAGGCGGAGCTCACCTAGCGGCTACGAAAAGCCCGTGATCAGCTTAGTAGCGCAGAATCGGCGAATCGACGGCGGCTGCGTCCGGTGATCCGAGGAGGAAGACGAGGGCGTGAGCTCGATGCAGAGGCTCCTAGCTCCGCCCGGTGGCACTGCCCGACGCAGCGTTCGACGATGGAGCTGACAGGCACGGGGAGGCGACGAGGCGGTGGCTGTGGCCACGGGAACGACGACCATGCGGCGGCGGTGGCACTCGGCCAGAGAGGGGAAGAGGCGAGCGCGTGCACGAGGGGAAGGAGAGGGGGAAGAGTGACGAGGGGGAGCCAGGGGAAATGGACGGGGCACGTCCTTATCCCCCTCGCTGTCGGTGGGCGTCGGTGGCGTCGGCGTGTCGACGCCTCGCCGACGCGCAGGCGCTCGGCCATGGGGACGGCGACATGCAGGAGAGAGAGGAGGGAATGGGCCAGGTGGGCCGGTAGTCGGGGCACTGTGCACTTAGGCCCAGTGCACAGTGCCTCGTTTTATTTACTTTTCTGTTTTCTTTTATTCTTTTGTTTTCTTTTCTGTTTTGTAATAGTTAGGCCACATTTGCTATTTTGCAAAATGTGAGAGTTGGCCCCAATATTACAATGCTATATTACCTTCCACCAAAAATTGGTTTGGGCAAAGTAGAATTTTATTTGAACTTGATATGATTTTAAATGGATTAAATAATGCTGTTTTGGTGCTGTTTCATGTGGTTTGAGTCATTTAGCTAACTCCACCATCATTGTTTACATTTTTATAAGTGCTTCTGGAATATTTGCTATTTAGTGAACATTTTTCCCATAGTGTTTGAGCAAATTTATTTTGCACTTTTGAATTTGAGTTGATTTTCAGAATAGAATTTGAATTGAACTCTTAACCAAAGTGATTAGGCACTGCAAATTGAGATGACTTGGCATACTTAGCAGAAACTCACAGTGGCTATTACACAGGGGTGTTACACCTTGCAACTCAAAATAAAATAAAATTCTTTGGTCCAGAAATATTTTTCTGCAATGAGTAGGTCATTTTATTCCGATAATTCAAAACAGTTCCCAGACTCATCTACACCCGGTGAACAGTAAATTTTAAGAAGTAAAAAATCTAAAATTTTAAGGCATCGAAGATGCTCACGTGCGCAAGGTACGTGCAATTTTTCATGGTGTTTGGACATTTGAGGAACTCACACGAAAAAGCAAAATCAGATATGAATAGTGTTCTTTTTTCATAGTTTCTCATACACCTGATTTTCTTGCTCGAGCTCCTCAGATCTCCAAACACCATGAAATTTTGCACGAACCTTGCGCACATGAGTATCTTTGATGCCTAATTTTTTTCATATTTTTTGAATTTTGCACTATTTTTTAATTTACTGTTCCCTGAGTGTAGAATAACTGCTCCCAATTTATTCGTATTATGATACTAAAAATATATATTCTAAGATTCATTTACGAACTCGTGTGGTTTTGCGGCAGTGTAGGATTGATGGGGAGATGATCATGTGTTTTTCCTATCCCAATGTGAATCTCAAGAACAAAAAGGCGGTGTTTTCTTGCTAATATTTTTACTCAACACAAAAAAATGTCCCTCCTCCTAAAAAAATGTAAAGCTGTTTTCCATGGTTTGTACAAAACTATCACTTAATTTACAAAAATAAATCATTGCTTTTCAACCCCTCCACCCCCACAATGTGATAAGTGAAAACCATCGTACCCCAGCGGCATCGAGGCCGCATGTTCCTCCCCCGTCTGCCTCTTCGACGGCGAGTGGTGTGGTGAAGCTCGGAGCCTCGATGTCGGACAATAGATAGGTTAATGTCAGGGTTTCATGTCGACGCTGACCCGCCGAATAAGGTTTCCTCAAGCCCTCCAATCTCGAAGTTGTTGTCTGTAGTGGCGTCAATGACTTGATGGGCCGACTTTTTTGGCCGGTGAGGTTAGGGTCTGCACAATTTATAGCTTAGTCATTCGACCACGTCTCCGTCAGGTTAGTGCAGCATTCGATGCCCGCATGAGGTGGGTGAGAAGTTTTGGCCCTTCTACACCTCACTTGGACGCGTCTTCTTCTTCTCCAGGGCGTTTGTCTAACCGTGACCTTGATGACTTCCGATCCACGATCAACAATGACATGAGTGCTCTGATGATGGAGTGGCAATGGCAGTGGCGGCCCATCGACCCATTCGAGTGGATGAGGACGGTCGCCCCGCTAGGGATCTCGCTATCTTTTTATATTTATCTTGGGTGTTTGTACAGCCAAAATGAAAATGAAATGAAATGAAAACGAAAATGATTATACAGATACGTTTATTCAGGTTACCGCCTCCCCGTGGCGAAAGCGGAAGCGCTGCGACCAAAGGGATACGCCGAGCCCGCTAAACTGAACAGATAACCTCCTCTCGCGCTCTCCACTCTGCCTGCGCTCCCTCCAATGGCGACCCCCGTCGCCTCCCCTCTCCTCCTCCCCTCCCCGCTCCCCGGCCCCGCCCCAAGCTTCCCTCCCCGCCGCCTCACCCCCACCCGTCGCCTCCTCCTCTCCCCTCCCCCGCACGCCGGCCGCCCGCGCCTCCGCGACCCGCCGCCGGCGCCGGTGGAGGAGGCCGCCGCCGCGGCCGTGGAGGAGTACGAGGCACCTCCGCTCAGGCTCCTCGACCCGCCGCAGGAGGAAGAGCCCTACCCAGATGAGGTGATTTCCTAGCACTGCATTGTGCCCATCCCTCCCTCGTTGCGTTGCTGCTGACGCTGCTTGGCAATGTGTTTGTGTGCAGATGGAGGCGGCGGACCCCGACTTCTACCGGATCGGGTACGCCCGGATGATGCGCGCCTACGGGGTCGAGTTCCTCGAGGGCCCCGACGGCATGGGCGTCTACGCCTCCCGGGACGTCGAGCCGCTCCGCCGAGCCAGGGTGAGCTGACCGCCGTTTCCCTTTCCTGCCAATGTCCATGTTTCAAGTCGGACATACTACTTGCATTCAGTGTGTACTGTGTAGTAAGGAACTATGTATCGTGGACATGAAGATGATAGTGTGCTGGCGTAATTTACTGATCACCGGCCGATGAAGTAAATTAGTTATGCTAGAGAGGCAGTCTTGTGTCAAATGTGTCGTCTTACTACTGCACCTTGAATTGAAGGCTCCATGTTTCAGTTCTTAAAAATAGTACTCGGTGTCTCAGTGTCATGTGGGACCTGGACATTCTAACGGCCAGTGGTACTTCTCCAAAATGACAACTCTAGTCGTATGGTTCACGCGCAAGCTGGATCAGATGGAACAACAGGCAGGGCATAGGTTTAAGTTTACCCTTTTTTGCTAGTACCAACTTGATCGTCTATTCAGTGATTCAGTCCAATGAGGCAATGACCAATGGTCCAGATTTAGAGCAATACATATCACCCCTTAATGGTCTTTATTTATTATTCACCTATTTTACATTTTACAGTGATGTTTTAACCAACAAAAAAAATCAACACGTGGATGCCACATTGACTAGCCGTGCACGCTGTTGCTGTTTGAATGATTGATTAAGTTTAATTGCACACTGAGTCAATGATGTGGAATTTTCTTCACTGATGTACTAATTCCTTTTATTCTGTACCAGGTGATAATGGAGATTCCATTGGAGCTCATGCTGACTATAACTAAGAAACATCCTTGGATGTTCTTTCCTGACATTATCCCACTAGGACATCCTATATTCGATATTATCGAGTCAACAAATCCCGAGGTAAATGGATGAGCTGTCAACGTTGTGAAAACGGAAATCAAACTATTGTTTTCCCCCGGTTTCTTGTGTATTTCATGCGCAGCTCTGCTATACTCATCAGTTTGTTAACCACTTGTGGGATCCTTGCATCAAATAATTTTATTTGTTTGGTTATGTGAAATACCTTGGAAAGATTCTAGTTCTGATGTGTTGAAGCTGTGCTTTTATGTTTGTTCTTCGTTTCCATATTTTTTATGGCGTAAATTTCTACAGCATGAGTGCTGATGAGCCTGCGTAATTGAGACTCCAGAGCAATTTTACTGCACATTCCTACCATATGCCTGCGAAAATCATCCTTACTGTTAAATTGGAGCAGAGGGAATTATATCACTCTCAATACTTGATGAATCCTGTTTTCTCCGTTCATTTGAGTGTCAAAGCTTCAGTAATCAACAGGGATATAGACTGCAGACTAATGTGATTCGTATTTTCTTGCAGACAGATTGGGATTTAAGATTAGCCTGCCTTCTTCTCTATGCATTTGATGTAGAAAACAACTTTTGGCAGTTATACGGTGATTTTTTGCCTAGTGGTGATGAATGCACCAGCTTGCTTCTGGCACCGAAGGTACTCTATGGCTAACTAAAACGTAACTCCTGCTTTGACTTTCTTTTCAGATGGAAGCTTCTCACAACTTTGAATGAGTTTGCTTATTTACCTGCCTGGCTTGCAGGAGGATCTAATGGAACTGGAAGACCAAGATCTGTCCTCAGAGATGTTAAAATGCCAGCAGCGAGCAGTTGATTTTTGGCAGAAACACTGGGTACACTTTTGTACTATTTTATCCACTTTGCTGGCTTCGATACCTCTAACACTAGCTTGATGGGTAATGTCCAGCACAAAGCAATCCCTCTCAAGCTAAAGCGGCTTGCTCCTGACCACGAGAGATTTCTCTGGGCAGTGAGCATTGTTCAGTCTCGCTCTTTCAACTTGAATATGAGAATGGGAGCTTTCATTCAAGATGCAAATGTCCTAGCTCCTTATGCCGGTACTTGTTTAATGTTTATTCTTGTTTCACCCATTTACTTATTTTCAGTCAGAAAATCAACAAAAAATCTTTTAGTAAATACTTACACTTTTTTGTTTGTATCGGTGAATACTGTATGATTGTTCATTATTTTCATAACTCTAGCATATGAATTGATTTGAAATCGCGGTCACAAAATTCAGAACTGCAAGCCTGAAAGATTGACTTACGATTTCTCTTTTTGCTCCAGATATGCTGAATCACTCACCTGATGCTAACTGTTTCCTGCATTGGCGTTTCAAAGATCGAATGCTTGAAGTTATGATTAAGGCGGGGCATGCTATCAAAAAAGGAGATGAGGTACTGTTTAAAGAGTAGACTGTACACAAGCTGCAGATGTACCTTGGCTGCAGAACACTTATTTTGCTTTTCAGAGGGCCAATCCTTACGCGTTGGTAGAAAAATGTTTTTTAGCACTTGAGAGGGGCAATCCTTGTATTTCAAGATCAATTGCTGGCAGATTCATCTGTAGTCTCCTTCTTTGCTTTTTTAACTGTGGCTCAGTTGGCTGGCTGCTTCATGCTCGCAGCCCATCATGGTTCGAGGCTTGGCCTCCCCACGGTGCTTGTTTGTTATTTTAAATAACAAACCTCAGGTGGTAGTGTCTGTAGGTTGAGTTTTTTTTTTAATCATGTGCGAGTTAATTGATACTGGAGTAGTCTGTTCAGTCCTAGTTCTTTGCAGGACCTTGTTCTGTTAGACTCAGCATAAAAGTATGCTATTCTCTCAAAAAAATGAAATCACTTCTTAATGCAATCTTTATATTTGACCGTGCACAGATGACAATCGATTATATGAGTGCGGTGAACAGCACGTTGATGCAAAGATATGGCTTCTCATCACCAACGGTAATCCATGCCTTCTGAGTTCAATTATCATTCCCCTGTATGCAAATTCAGTAGTGAAATTCCTTTCCCACTTTTCGAACTTACGTGACAAATTCTGTAGAATCCCTGGGAACATATAAACTTCTCGAGCCCTGCCAAGATCCACCTGGATTCTTTCCTGTCAGTCTTCAACATAGCTGGCCTGCACGACGAGCTGTACCACAACGGTAGGGAGCACAAAATGTTCTTACGAGTCATTTCGCAGAGAAGCTGGCTTGACCCGCAACATTCTGATTTAAACTATCGTGTTCATTCATTCATGTTTGCTTGCTTGCAGTTGCATTGACATCGGGAGAAAGCACCTTTGTCGACGGAGGAGTGGTGGCGGCAGCGAGGACTCTGCCGACATGGTCGGACGGTGACCTTCCTGCCATACCGAGCGTGGAAAGAAAATCCGCTCAGGCGTTGCAGGAGGAGTGCCGGAAGATGGTGGAGTCTTTCTCGACCACGATCCAACAGGACGAGGAGATTCTAGGTAACACGCTTCTTGGTTCCCACTAGTATTTATTCACCTTCCTTCTTGGTGCCTTTTCTGACACTGAAGCTGGACTGTTTTATGTGTGTTGCAGATTCCGACGAGCCTATGAGGAAAACACGCGAAATCGCGATCAAGTACGTGAAACCAGCTAACAAATACCCTATGACACGGCCCCCATGAAGTTTCTCTCTGGGCACCAGCATGTTATATCATCAATCATTTTATCCCTTGACCACTGTCAGTTCTTTACGTTGCCGAATGCGCAGGTACCGGCTGCACCGGAAGCTGCTCTTGCAGAAGATCATTGACTCGCTGGAGATCTACCAGGATCGGATTCTGTTCTAGCTAGATGTATAGGACTAGAAGGTGCGGGTGTACCCGTGTCGAGTGAAAACCGTACCGGGTCTAGATTTCTAGTGTGCTAGTTCTAGCTGTGTTCCGAAGGGCGAGTGCACCACCACACCACCCTTAGATGATTTTGAAGGGCTTGAGAAGCCTAGGTTCATACTACATAGTAGGTTACCACTAGGTGACAGTAGGAGGATCTCAGAAAGATAATGACAAGTGTCAAGTGTCGCCAAGGCATGTCGGCGTCGGAGGTGGCACCATGGTTGTTGGAAGAGGGGGGCCCGCCTGCCAGGATTCACCAGCACATAGTTGCCCCACCTGTCAGGATAGGTAAACGCGACTCGAATTCTCGAGCAACGTGTTACCTATTCCATTTAAATGTGATTCATGCTGATGCCTCCATGAAAGATATTATCATCGGTGCAAAATGGAATCTACTAGCATCAATATAATCGCGACCGATCGATACCAAGTTTGTCCACATCAGTGAAGGCCGCTTCTCTTCTGTTTTTCTCAAACTTGCTGTAAAATGTAAATGGGGTGCAAGGTAATAACTTGCAGTGTGTAACTGTTGGACGGTGACTCCCAGTGGCTGTTGTTGTGACTGTTTTGGCCTTGAGCGCCTCCATGGCTTGCAAGAATTCGTCTCGAAGACGTTGAGATGTGTTTCTTGAAGTAGCAAAATGGATCGAATTTAAGCACATCAGCCGTGTGGCCTCACTAAACCGACACCACACATACGCCGAAATGAAAACCTCAGGGAGGGGTACATACAACCCCGCGGAGAGACAAAATGAAATGAGATCATCTCTCGTTTTTGTAGAAACATCGTTAGAAAGTTATAACCTTCGTGTCCATGATGCCCCACTACGGGATTTTTTTTTTGTCTATGTCGACTATTTGGTCGTTTGCCGAGTATTTCTTTTTTTGGCCTTGGCCGGATCTTGTAGGTACTCAGCGAACAATGATTTTCATGCAGTGCCCAAACGTTCCCTGCTCGGAACATCTCATACGCACTGCGCTCTATAGTGGTCACAGCGTTGGCGTTGCAGCTCCAATTTTGCGCTAGCTTGACGTCACCCGCGGGTTAATTACTCCACCAGTTAATTCACAAACTGTTATGCATAAGATTAGTACTAGTACATTATTTGCTTCCTAATATGTGCTGGCAGCTTCATAGAATCATTATTATATCCCTACTTACCCCACGACGTACCAAGTTCAAATTCGTGTGAGGTTTTCAGCTCACCATTTGTTCTCACATGTAAGCATGACTTTAATTATATTGATATTTTCAATAACTTGCAAATAACTGAAATGCGACACCGATCACTCCGGCGGTACATGTTCTAACATGTGTCTTCTTCACAAAAAAAAAAAGTGTAGTAAAAAAATAAGTTTATCTTCCCGCATAATCTCTTGGAATTATAGACTTCACCCCCTAGCTAGGTCAAGCCCGTATCTAGATAGTTGCAACCTGCGCTCAGGCGGACGGCCTCGAAAGTTGGACACCACGCCAACTCACAAGTCTTCATGAGCCAACCACCACATTTTCCACTTCTTCTCCATTTATTTTTTTCTTTTCTGATTTCATGGGCCCAAGATGGTGTTTGTTGGAACAACTGCTCAAGCATGTCACTGCTAAATATGGCCCACATTCCCATCCAAGTGCCCAATTGCCAAGCACAAAAGTGTCTCAAAAAAATTTGCCAAGCACAAAATAAAACAAAAAATATATGATGAACATTGGATGCAGGTTATCCAGGCAACAAATTTCATGAAGTACTCGCTCAACCAACCTTGCTTTGACTTGACTCAAACAAAATATGAAAATGAACCCAACCGGAGTGCAGTGAGCCAGAAGCAGAGCTTAGACGTTCGTCTGAGTCACAAAGAGCGAACTACTTTGCACATGTGACGACCCCGGATTAATCGTGCACTAATCATACACGCAAATGCACACGATCAAGCCTAAGGACTCACTTGAAGATATCACAACACAACTCTAAAACATAAATAAAGTCATACAATCTTTATATTACAAGCCAGGGCCTCGAGGGCTCGAATACATAGCTCGATGGCATACAAGTGTCAGCGGAAGCATCAGATATCTGGGTACAGATATAATAGAGTTACAGATAGGCCTTTAGAAAGGCGGGACAAAATAAAACACTACGATCGAAAGGCGTAGGCCTCCTGCCTAGGACCCTCCGAACCTACTCCTGGTCGTCGGTCGGCTCCTCGTAGTAGTACTCGCCGAGAGGGTAGTAGTAGTAATAGCCGTCGGCGGGGGCAGCTGGCTCAGGGGCTCCGTCATCTGGTTGCGACAAATGAATATGGGGAGAAAAAGAAAGCAAAGCAAACGTGAGTACTCATCCGAAGT
Source organism: Thinopyrum elongatum (assembly GCA_011799875.1). Lineage (NCBI taxonomy): Eukaryota > Viridiplantae > Streptophyta > Magnoliopsida > Poales > Poaceae > Thinopyrum > Thinopyrum elongatum. The sequence goes on from CM022297.1 coordinate 536,033,131, forward strand.
ACTCAGCAAGCAAGGTACATATGCAACATTATCAAAGGAGGCTGTATATGTGGACTGGGCTGCAGAAATGCCAGAATAGAGAGGAAGGCCTAGTCCTATCGAAGACTAGCATCTTCAAGCATCTTCGTCGGTCTTGCAGCATTAGAAGAGTGCAGATTAACATAATGTAAAGTAGTAGTAGTGTCATCAACCTCGCCCAGAGATCCTTTCTCGACACCCTGCGAGAAAGCAATCTCAGAGCCATACTATCCAGTTATCATCTCAAGTCACCAGTTCTAGTTGTACCGATCGGGATACAACTCCGAGTGTCCGTTACCGTTGGACAGGCCATCGATAGATTAGTTCTTCCCTGCAGGGGTGCACCAACTTACCCACCACGCTCGCTTAACTCCGGCCGGACACGCTTTTCTGGGTCATGCCCGGCCTCGGCCAAACGATACGCCGCAACCCGACCGAATACTTAAAAGAGAGGTCAGCATGCCGGACTAAACCTATGCGCCCAGGGGTCTTGGGCCTTCGCCCCGGGAACTCCTGTGCGTTGCGAGGGCGGCTGAAAGCAGACCTAGCCCCCTTAATACAAGCGCGGGCTTAACCAGTCCAATCCAGCGCGCGTCGCTCCTTGCTGACGTCTATTAAGCTTCGGCTGATGTATACGACGCAGAACGCCCATACTATGCCCACGTGATGGTTAGTGCTATCAGGCCAGAGGCCCCTCGGATCAAATATCCAAACCGTTAGTGTGTTGGTAGTGCGGTAACGAGCAGAGACTCACGAAAGATGTGACCCCCGTCGCCCCGTCTCGAGGACTTGCGGCAAGGGCTAAGAATGCTCGGCCACGCCTCGTAGTTATCTCACGGGCACCTTCCAGGTCAACCCGACTCCATATCACTCTCATCATAATCTCGTGCGGGTGCCCCTCAGGGCCGACCCATTTTTATCCAGAATAAATAGTTTCAACAGTAATGTAAAGGCATCCGTGTGGCTACCACATCAAGAAGGAATCCGAGGCATCACCCTCGTTGGATTCCCACCTGACGTAAACATCAAGGTGAACGAAGGAGGAATCACCCTCGAGGTCCACTCTTGAGGAGTTGCGCGACGGTGTCGTTATCGGGGGTGGTGTAGGAGGAATCACCCTCGCTGACCACGACCGAATAACTAACCTACAAGGTTAACATCAGAAGTGCTGACGAGGTATCACCCTCGGCACTCGATAGTAACCCAGTAGTGTCAAGCAACTAAGGGGAAAGTGATGTGCGGTGCTGGGGCCTGGTCTTCGATCCCGATGATCGGGTCTTCTGATAATCCAGCGGGGCAGTAGGGTCAAAGTGGGGTCTCTGATGGGCCTCTACCCAACCTATACTAAACAGTTTAGAATAAGCAGGTAGGTAACAATAGCAGGTTACAATAAACAGGCTATGCAGCAGATATAGGATAACAGTAACAGCAGCAACTTCTAATGCAAGCATAAGAGAGAGAAGAATAGGCGTATCGGTATGCTAAAAAATGGGGGGTGCTTGCCTGGAAGCTCTGCGGCAAGGGTCTGGTCGTCAGGGGCGTAGTCGACCTCCGGAGCTGCGTCGGTCTCGGGAGCTACGTCGACGTCGGGGTCTACCGAGAGAGAAGAGGGGGAGGAAACAAATAAATACACAACAATAATGCAACACAGAGCATGCCATGCCTAGGATGCAGTGCAGGGTTGCCTAAAGATACGTCTAAGTCATATTAGTTATTTTAGGATTTAAGTTGGATTTATTAACCGGTGTATATGCACTATTCATCTACCGGAAACGGACGAAAAGTTACGGGTTCATCTATGTAGGGGGTTTCGACATGGAAACAGACGACACGATCAGATTCGTCTCGTCGTTCTGATCAACTGTCATGTATAAAGTTTTTCGATCTGAGCTACGGATTATTTTCTATGATTTTTCTGAAGTTTTAAGTATTTTCTGGATTTATTTTTAGTAACAGAAATTAATTATGATGTCAGCATGACGTGGGGATGACATCAGCAGTCAACAAAGACGCTGACTGGTCAAACTGGTCAGTGGGCCCCACATGTCATACTCAGAGAGGTTAACAGGGATTTATTTCAACTAAACAGGGTTAATTATCAGCTGGGCCCCACATGTCAGTGGCTTATTAGTTTAACTAATTAGTTTTAATTATAAAAACATTTTAATTAATTAAATTACGTGGTGGGGCCCGCACGTCAGTGACTGGGGCCGCCCAGTCAGCTCAGTTGACCAGGGGCCAGGGGCCCCACTGACAGCGACCCAGGGGGTGGCCCCAGGTGTGCCAGCTCAGCGCGGCCGGCGGCTAGACGCCGGCGACCTCCAGACGCGGCGGAGGGCGCGGGCCGGCGTCGGAAACGCGCTACAGAGCGCTGAAACACGCGCGGCGACGTGCGTTCGAACGGCAGAAGCGTTCCGCGTCGATTGGTGGTGGTGCCGGACCAAATGGTCGCCCGAAAAGTGGCCGGCGACGAACTTTGGCGGCAGCGCGTTCGGGACCTCGACGGAATCGACGCTAGAGGGAACGCGGAGGCTCGTGCGCAGGCTCGTTGGGCTCCTGGGAGCACCAGGAGCTCGATGCCGTGCTCAGGCGAGCACGACAGGGGCCATGGCCATGGCGGCGAAGCGATCAGCAGCGGTGAGCTCACGGCTTCGGTGACTAGCTGGCTACGGCGCGTGAGGATGGTAATGGAGGGGAGTAGAAGACGGAGAAGCTCACCGTGCGGCACGCAAGTAGGCCTGTGAAAGGTTAGGAGCAGCAGAAGCTCGTTGGGGAAGAAGGGGATCGCCGGCGTCCCGAGGAAGAAGACGACGTGTGCGGGCGATGCAGAGCTTCTCGGCTCCCTCCAGCGGCTCCAGAAGGCGCAACAGTCCACGGCGATCCTCCCGGACACGAGCAGGTGACGCAGAGAGGCCGCTGGCCACAGCGGTGGCGAGGCGCGGCGACGTTGGCGCTCGGGCGTCGGTGGATCTGAGGGGAAGAGGCGAGGAGCGAGCTAGGGAGAGGGGGAGAATGACAAGGAGGAGGCCAGGGGGGAGGAACGGGCCGGCCTTATCCCCTCGCGGCGTCGGCGTGCGGCGCGCTGTCGCCGTTCGGGCGGTGCTCGCCGGCGCGGCCAGGCGCGCGTCGACACGGCGACAGAGAGAGAGAGGGAGGAGAGAGAGATGGGCCGGCTGGTCTGGGCTGAGTGCACTATGCACTTAAGCCCAGCCAGCTAGGCCCTTTTCATTTTTATTTTCTTTCTGTTTCCTGTTGCATTTTCTTTTTTTCTTTCCTGTTGCATTTTCTTTTAACTAGCAATTGTATTTTGTAAAACATGGGACTTGCCAAATCAAATACTAGGCAATGTCTGGCACTGCCTCAAAAAGTTTGGGAGTAATTTGAATTCCTTTGAATTTTATTTAAATAGAATTGGATTTAAATAACTGATTTGGGTAATGTTTTTGGAGGTTAGTGTTGGGAAACGTAGTAATTTCAAAAATTTCCTACGCACACACAGGATCATGGTGATGCATAGCAACGAGAGGGGAGAGTGTGTCCACGTACCCTCGTAGACCGAAAGTGGAAGCGTTAGCACAACGCGGTTGATGTAGTCGTACGTCTTCACGATCCGACCGATCCAAGTACCGAACGCACGACACCTCCGAGTTCAGCACACGTTCAACTCGATGACGTCCCGCGAGCTCCGATCCAGCAAAGCTTCACAGGAGAGTTTCGTCAGCACGACGGCGTGGTGACGGTGATGATGATGCTACCGACGCAGGGCTTCGCCTAAGCACCGCTGCGATATGATCGAGGTGGATTATGGTGGAGGGGGGCACCGCACACGGCTAAGAGATCAATGATCAATTGTTGTTGTGTCTATGGGGTGCCCCCTGGCCACGTATATAAAGGATGGAGGGAGGAGGAGGCCGGCCCTCACAGGGCGCGCCCAAGGTGTGGAGTCCTACTAGGACTCCCTAGTCCTAGTAGGATTCCACCTCCCACATGGAATAGGAAAAGGGGAAGGGAGAAGGAGAAGGAAGGAAGGGGGCGCCCCCTTTCCCTAGTCCAATTCGGACCAGTCCATGGGGAAGGGGCGCAGCCACCCTTGAGGCCTTTCTCTCCTTACCCGTATGGCCCATTAAGGCCCAATACGAATTCCCGTAACTCTCCGGTACTCCGAAAAATACCCGAATCACTCGGAACCTTTCCGATGTCCGAATATAGCCTTACAATATATCGATCTTTACCTCTCGACCATTTCGAGACTCCTCGTCATGTCCCCGATCTCATCCGGGACTCCGAACAAACTTCGGTCATCAAATTACATAAACTCATAATACCGATCGTCACCGAACTTTAAGCGTGCGGACCCTACGGGTTCGAGAACTATGTAGACATGACCGAGACACGTCTCCGGTCAATAACCAATAGCGGAACCTGGATGCTCATATTGGCTCCCACATATTCTACGAAGATCTTTATCGGTCAAACCGCATAACAACATACGTTGTTCCCTTTGTCATCGGTATGTTACTTGCCCGAGATTCGATCGTCGGTATCTCAATACCTAGTTCAATCTCGTTACCAGCAAGTCTCTTTACTCGTTCCATAATACATCATCCCGCAACTAACTCATTAGTTACAATGCTTACAAGGCTTATAGTGATGTGCATTACCGAGTGGGCCCAGAGATACCTCTCCGACAATCGGAGTGACAAATCCTAATCTCGAAATACGCCAACTCAACAAGTACCTTCGGAGACACCTGTAGAGCACCTTTATAATCACCCAGTTACGTTGTGACGTTTGGTAGCACACAAAGTGTTCCTCCGGTAAACGGGAGTTGCATAATCTCATAGTCATAGGAACATGTATAAGTCATGAAGAAAGCAATAGCAATGTACTAAACGATCAAGTGCTAAGCTAATGGAATGGGTCAAGTCAATCACATCATTCTCCTAATGATGTGATCCCGTTAATCAAATGACAACTCATGTCTATGGTTAGGAAACATAACCATCTTTGATTAACGAGCTAGTCAAGTAGAGGCATACTAGTGACACTCTATTTTGTCTATGTATTCACACATGTATCAAGTTTCCGGTTAATACAATTCTAGCATGAATAATAAACATTTATCATGACATAAGGAAATAAAATAATAACTTTATTATTGCCTCTAGGGCATATTTCCTTCAGTCTCCCACTTGCACTAGAGTCAATAATCTAGTTCACATCGCCATGTGATTTAACACCAATAGTTCACATCACCATGTGATTAACACCCATAGTTCACATCGCTATGTGACCAACACTCAAAGGGTTTACTAGAGTCAATAATCTAGTTCACATCGCCATGTGTTTAACACCCAAAGAGTACTAAGGTGTGATCAAGTTTTGCTTGTGAGAGAAGTTTAGTCAACGGGTCTGCCACATTCAGATCCGTATGTATTTTCCAAATTTCTATGTTTACAATGCTCTGCACGGAGCTACTCTAGCTAATTGCTCCCACTTTCAACATGTATCCAGATTGAGACTCTGAGTCATCTGGATCGGTGTAAAAGCTTGCATCGACGTAACCTTCTACGACGAACTCTTTTATCACCTCCATAACAGAGAAATATTTCCTTAGTCCTCTTAGGTAACTAAGGATAACTTTGACCGCTATCCAGTGATCTATCCCTAGATCACTATCGTACTTCCTTGCTAAACTCATAGCAAGGCACACAACTGGTCTGGTACATAGCATGGCATACTTTATAGAACCTATGGCTGAGGCATAGGGAATGACTTTCATTCTCTCTCTATCTTCTGCCGTGGTCTTGCTTTGAGTCTTACTCAACTTTATACCTTGAATACAGGCAAGAACTCTTTCTTTGACTGATACTTTTGAACTCCTTCAAAACTTTGTCAAGGTATGTGCTTTGTGAAAGTCTTATTAAGCGTCTCGATCTATCCCTATAGATCTTGATGCTCAATACTTAAGCAGCTTCACCGAGGTCTTTTATTGAAAAATTCTTATTCAAGTATCCTTCTATGCTATCCAGAAATTCTATATCATTTCCAATCAGCAATATGTCATCCACATATAATATCAGAAATGCTACAGAGCTCCCACTCACTTTCTTGTAAATACAGGCTTCACCATAAGTCTGTATAAAACCATATGCTTTGATCACCTTATCAAAGCGTATATTCCAACTCCGAGATGCTTGCACCAGTCCATAGATGGATCGCTGGAGCTTGCACACTTTGTTAGCACCTTTAGGATTGACAAAACCTTCTGGTTGCATCATGTACAACTCTTCTTTAATAAATCCATTAAAGAAATGTAGTTTTGGCATCCATTTGCCAGATTTCATAAAATGCGGCAATTGCTAACATGATTCAGACAGACTTAAGCATCGATACGAGTGAGAAAATCTCATCGTAGTCAACACCTTGAACTTGTCGAAAACCTTTTGCGATAATTCGAGCTTTGTAGACAGTAACATTACTATCAACGTCTGTCTTCTTCTTGAAGATCCATTTATTCTCGATGGCTTGCCGATCATCAGGCAAGTCAACCAAAGTCCACACTTTGTTCTCATACATGGATCCCATCTCAGATTTCATGGCCTCAAGCCATTTTGCGGAATCTGGGCTCATCATCGCTTCCTCATAGTTCGTAGGTTCGTCATGGTCTAGTAACATGACCTCCAGAACAGGATTACCGTACCACTCTGGTGCGGATCTTACTCTGGTTGACCTACGAGGTTCGGTAGTAACTTGATCTGAAGTTTCATGATCATCATCATTAGCTTCCTCACTAATTGGTGTAGAAGTCACAGGAACCGGTTTCTGTGGTGAACTACTTTCCAATAAGGGAGCAGGTACAGTTACCTCATCAAGTTCTACTTTCCTCCCACTCACTTCTTTCGAGAGAAACTCCTTCTCTAGAAAGGATCCATTCTTAGCAACGAATGTCTTGCCTTCGGATCTGTGATAGAAGGTGTACTCAACTGTCTCCTTTGGGTATCCTATGAAGATACATTTCTCCGATTTGGGTTTGAGCTTATCAGGATGAAACTTTTTCACATAAGTATCGCAACCCCAAACTTTAAGAAACGACAACTTTGGTTTCTTGCCAAACCACAGTTCATACGGTGTCGTCTCAACGGATTTAGATGATGCCCTATTTAACGTGAATGCAGCTGTCTCTAATGCATAACCCCAAAACGATAGTGGTAAATCGGTAAGAGACATCATAGATTGCACCATATCTAATAAAGTACGGTTACGATGTTCGGACACACCATTACGCTGTGGTGTTCCAGGTGGCGTGAGTTGCGAAAACTATTCCGCATTGTTTCAAATGAAGACCAAACTCGTAACTCAAATATTCTCCTCCACGATCAGATCGTAGATACTTTATTTTCTTGTTACGATGATTTTCCACTTCACTCTGAAATTCTTTGAACTTTTCAATTGTTTCAGACTTATGTTTCATCAAGTAGATATACCCATATCTGCTCAAATCATCTGTGAAGGTAAGAAAATAACGATACCCGCTGCGAGCCTCAATATTCATTGGAGCACATACATCAATATGTATGATTTCCAACAAATCTGTTGCTCGCTCCATTCTTCCGGAGAACGGCGTTCTAGTCATCTTGCCCATGAGGCATGGTTCGCAAGTATCAAGTGATTCCAAAATCCCATCAGCATGGAGTTTCTTCATGCGCTTTACACCAATATGACCTAAACAGCAGTGCCACAAACAAGGTGCACTATCATTATTAACTTTGCATCTTTTGGCTTCAATATTATGAATATGTGTATCACTACGATCGAGATCTAACAAACCATTTTCATTGGGTGTATGACCATAGAAGGTTTTATTCATGTAAACAGAACAACAATTATTCTCTAACTTAAATGAATAACCGTATTGCAATAAACATGATCAAATCATATTCATGCTCAACGCAAACACCAAATAACACTTATTTAGGTTCAACACCAATCCCGAAAGTACAGGGAGTGTGCGATGATGATCATATCAATCTTGGAACTATTTCCAACACACATCGTCACCCCGCCCTTAACTAGTTTCTGTTCATTCTGCAACTCCCGTTTCGAGTTACTACTCTTAGCAACTGAACCAGTATGAAATGCCGAAGGGTTGCTATAAACACTAGTAAAGTACACATCAATAACATGTATATCCAATATACCTTTGTTCACTTTGCCATCCTTCTTATCCGCCAAGTATCTAGGGGCAGTTCCACTTCCAGTGACCAGTCCCTTTGCAGTAGAAGCACTTTAGTCTCAGGCTTAGGTCTAGACTTGGGCTTCTTCACTTGAGCAGCAACTTGCTTGCCGTTCTTCTTGAAGTTCCCCTTCTTCCCTTTGCCCTTTTCTTGAAACTAGTGGTCTTGTCAACCATCAACACTTGATGCTTTTCTTGATTTCTACCTTCGTCGATTTTAGCATCACGAAGAGCTTGGGAATCGTTTCTGTCATCCCTTGCATATTATAGTTCATCACAAAGTTCCAGTAACTTGGTGATAGTGACTAGAGAATTCTGTCAATTACTATCTTATCTGGAAGATTAACTCCCACTTGATTCAAGCAACTGTAGTACTCAGACATTCTGAGCATATGCTCACTGGTTGAGCTATTCTCCTCCATCTTGTAGGCAAAGTATTTGTCAGATGTCTCATACCTCTCGACACGGGCATGAGTCTGAAATACCGATTTCAGCTCTTGGAACATCTCATATGCTCCGTGGCGTTCAAAACGTTTTCGAAGTCCCGGTTCTAAGCCGTAAATCATGGCGCACTAAACTATCAAGTAGTCATCATATCGAGCTTGCTAAACATTCATAACGTTTGCATCTGCTCCTGCAATAGGTCTGTCACCTAGCGGTGCATCAAGGACATAATTCTTCTGTGCAGCAATGAGGATAATCCTCAGATCACGGAACCAGTCCGCATCATTGCTACTATCATCTTTCAACTTAGTTTTCTCCAGGAACATATCAAAAATAAAATAGTGGAGCTATACGCGAGCTATTGATCTACAACATAATTTGCAAATACAACCAGGACTAAGTTCATGATAAATTAAAGTTCAATTAATCATATTACTCAAGAACTCCCACTTAGATAGACATCTCTCTAATCATCTAAGTGATCACGTGATCCAAATCAACTAAACCATAACCGATCATCACGTGAAATGGAGTAGTTTTCAATGGTGAACATCACTATGTTGATCATATCTACTATATGATTCACGCTCGACCTTTCGGTCTCAGTGTTCTGAGGCCATATCTGCATATGCTAGGCTCGTCAAGTTTAACCCGAGTATTCTGCGTGTGCAAAACTGGCTTGCACCCGTTGTAGATGAACGTTGAGCTTATCACACCCGATCATCACGTGGTGTCTCGGCACGACGAACTTTGTCAACGGTGCATACTCAGGGAGAACACTTTTACCTTGAAATTTAATGAGAGATCATCTTATAATGCTACCGTCAAACAAAGCAAAATAAGATGCATAAAGGATAAACATCACATGCAATCAATATAAGTGATATGATATGGCCATCATCATCTTTGTGCTTGTGATCTCCATCTCCGAAGCACCGTCATGATCACCATCGTTACTGGCGCGACACCTTGATCTCCATCGTAGCATCGTTGTCGTCTCGCCAACTATTGCTTCTACGACTATCGCTACCGCTTAGTGATAAAGTAAAGCAATTACAGGGCGATTGCATTGCATACAATAAAGCGACAACCATATGGCTCCTGCCAGTTGCCGATAACTCAGTTACAAAACATGATCATCTCATACAATAAAATATAGCATCATGTCTTGACCATATCACATCACAACATGCCCTGCAAAAACAAGTTAGACGTCCTCTACTTTGTTGTTGCAAGTTTTACGTGGCTGCTACGGGCTGAGCAAGAACCGTTCTTACCTACGCATCAAAACCACAACGATAGTTCGTCAAGTTAGTGCTGTTTTAACCTTCACAAGGACCGGGCGTAGCCACACTCGGTTCAACTAAAGTTGGAGAAACTGACACCCGCTAGTCACCTGTGTGCAAAGCACGGCGGTAAAACCAGTCTCGCGTAAGCGTACGCGTAATGTCAGTCCGGGCCGCTTCATCCAACAATACCGCCGAACCAAAGTGTGACATGCTGGTAAGCAGTATGACTTGTATCGCCCACAACTCACTTGTGTTCTACTCGTGCATATAACATCTACGCATAAAAGCAGGCTCGGATGCCACTGTTGGGAAACGTAGTAATTTCAAAAATTTCCTACGCACACACAGGATCATGTTGATGCATAGCAACGAGAGGGGAGAGTGTGTCCACGTACCCTCGTAGACCGAAAGCGGAAGCGTTAGCACAACGCGGTTGATGTAGTCGTACGTCTTCACGATCCGACCGATCCAAGTACCGAACGCACGGCACCTCCGAGTTCAGCACACGTTCAACTCGATGACGTCCCACGAGCTCCGATCCAGCAAAGCTTCACAGGAGAGTTTCGTCAGCACGACGGCGTGGTGACGGTGATGATGATGCTACTGACGCAGGGCTTCGCCTAAGCACCGCTGCGATATGATCGAGGTGGATTATGGTGGAGGGGGGCACCGCATACGGCTAAGAGATCAATGATCAATTGTTGTTGTGTCTATGGGGTGCCCCCTGGCCATGTATATAAAGGATGGAGGGAGGAGGAGGCCGGCCCTCACAGGGCGCGCCCAAGGTGTGGAGTCCTACTAGGACTCCCTAGTCCTAGTAGGATTCCACCTCCCACATGGAATATGAAAAGGGGAAGGGAGAAGGAGAAGGAAGGAAGGGGGCGCCCCCTTTCCCTAGTCCAATTCGGACCAGTCCATGGGGAAGGGGCGCAGCCACCCTTGAGGCCTTTCTCTCCTTTCCCGTATGGCCCATTAAGGCCCAATACGAATTCCCGTAACTCTCCGGTACTCCAAAAAATACCCGAATCACTCGGAACCTTTCCGATGTCCGAATATAGCCTTCCAATATATCGATCTTTACCTCTCGACCATTTCGAGACTCCTCGTCATGTCCCCGATCTCATCCGGGACTCCGAACAAACTTCGGTCATCAAATCACATAAACTCATAATACCGATCGTCACCGAACTTTAAGCGTGCGGACCCTACGGGTTCAAGAACTATGTAGACATGACCGAGACACGTCTCCGGTCAATAACCAATAGCGGAACCTGGATGCTCATATTGGCTCCCACATATTCTACGAAGATCTTTATCGGTCAAACCGCATAACAACATACGTTGTTCCCTTTGTCATCGGTATGTTACTTGCCCGAGATTCAATCGTCGGTATCTCAATACCTAGTTCAATATCGTTACCGGCAAGTCTCTTTACTCGTTCCGTAATACATCATCCCGCAACTAACTCATTAGTTACAATGCTTGCAAGGCTTATAGTGATGTGCATTACCGAGTGGGCCCAGAGATACCTCTCCGACAATCGGAGTGACAAATCCTAATCTCGAAATACGCCAACTCAACAAGTACCTTCGGAGACACCTGTAGAGCACCTTTATAATCACCCAGTTACATTGTGACGTTTGGTAGCACACAAAGTGTTCCTCCGGCAAACGGGAGTTGCATAATCTCATAGTCATAGGAACATGTATAAGTCATGAAGAAAGCAATAGCAACATACTAAACGATCAAGTGCTAAGCTAACGGAATGGGTCAAGTCAATCACATCATTCTCCTAATGATGTGATCCCATTAATCAAATGACAACTCATGTCTATGGTTAGGAAACATAACCATCTTTGATTAACGAGCTAGTCAAGTAGAGGCATACTAGTGACACTCTATTTTGTCTATGTATTCACACATGTATCAAGTTTCCGGTTAATACAATTCTAGCATGAATAATAAACATTTATCATGACATAAGGAAATAAAGTAATAACTTTATTATTGCCTCTAGGGCATATTTCCTTCAGTTAGGGTCATCTTAGGAATTCAGTTAATGTTGATTATATTTTTACAGTTGCTTCTGGATTATTTGAAATGTTATGAACATTTTAGTTTCTGATTTGGTCAACTTTTATTCTGCAAATCTGAATAGAGTTGATTTTTAGGGAAGTATTTGAATTGATTTAAATAACACTATGAACTAGCTTTGCAAATGAGGATGACTTGGCATACTTAGCAGAGTGTCACAGTGCTTATTACATAGGGGTGTTACAAATTCTCCTCCTCTAAAAGAAATTCTCGTCCCGAGAATTTAGGAGGTGGAAGGAAAGAGGTCGGGATATTCTTCCCGAAGATGATCCTCGCGTTCCCAAGTGGCTTCATCTTTAGTGTCATTCGACCACTGCACTTTCAGGAACTTGGTCGTATTCTGACGAGTGCGACGTTCAGCTTCATCGAGAATGCGGATCGGATGCTCCTTATAAGAAAGATCATCTTGCAATTCGAGCATCTCGTGATCCACTGCGCGGTGCGGAGATTCGTTGAAGCATTTACGAAGTTGCGACACATGGAAGACGTCGTGGATGTGAGAGAATTGCGGCGGCAACTCCAATTTATATGCCACCTGTCCACGTCTGGCAATAATGCGAAAGGGGCCTATGTAGCGTGGAGCTAGCTTGCCCTTGATTCCGAATCGACGTGTGCCCTTCATAGGAGTGACACGAAGATAAGCTTGATCACCTGGTTGATAAGTCAGACCCCATCGTTTGCGATCATAGTTGCTCTTCTGGCGGTCCTGAGCCGCCTTGAGATTTTCTCCGACAATGCGGACTTGTTCTTCGGCGTGTTGAATAATATCCGGTCCCACGAGCGGTCGTTCCCCAGTTTCTGACCAATTTAGAGGGGTTCGACACTTATGTCCATAAAGTACTTCGAAGGGGGCCATTTTCAAGCTGGCTTGATAGCTGTTGTTATAAGAGAATTCGGCAAACGGGAGAGATTCTTCCCACTTCTTACCGAACGATATAACACAAGCTCGAAGCATGTCTTCAAGTACTTGGTTAACTCGCTCAAGTAGGCCTTGGGATTGGGGATGATAAGCTGAACTCCATGTAATGTGAGTCCCCATAGCTTCTTGGAAACTTTCCCAGAACTTGGAGGTGAAAAGACCGCCACGGTCCGAACTGATCTCCTTCGGAATACCGTGGAGTGAAACGATTCTGGAGATATACAATTCTGCTAGCTGGCTAGTAGTGATAGTCTCCTTGACAGGCAGAAAATGTGCAACCTTGGAAAGTTGGCCGACGATGACAAGAATAGCATCGTGACCCTTCTGAGACTTGGGAAGGCCAGTAATGAAATCCATTTGAACCTTATCCCATTTCCACAAAGGAATAGGAAGTGGTTGAAGAATTCTAGCAGGTTTCTGATGTTCTGCTTTCACGCGACGGCATACGTCACATTCAGCAACATATCTAGCGATATCCTGCTTCATTCTAGACCACCAGTACTTTTGTCGGAGATCACAATACATCTTGGTGCTACCCGGATGGATAGACAACGGTGTATCATGTGCCTCCTTCATGACTTTGTCAGTCATAAGCTCGAAACGAGGTATGACAATTCGGTCTCTGAAATACAAGGTTCCGTCTTCAGCAATTGAGAAATCCCTATACTTCTCGAGGTGAAGCTCTTTCTTCATTAGATCTACTTCGGCATCTTTGGCTTGCGCAATCTTTACAGCTTTCTCAAGATCTGGCTGTACCACAAGGTTATTAAGAGAACCCTGCGGAACGATACAGAGGTTCAACTTGTGCAGTTCTTCATATAACTGGGGTTGAGCTTGCTTAACCATGAGGTTGTTGCAATAGGACTTGCAGCTCAAGGCATCAGCCATCACATTAGCCTTGCCAGGGGTATAAGAAATACCACAGTCATAGTCCGTGATTGTTTCCAACCATCGCTGCTGACGGAGATTGAGATCCGGCTGAGTAAACAAATACTTCAGACTCTGATGATCGGTATAAATCTCACACCGATTACCAAGAAGGTAATGTCGCCACTGCTTTAAAGCATAGATCACAGCAGCGAGTTCGAGATCATGCACTGGATAGTTTTCTTCATGCGGACGCAATTGTCGCGAGGCATATGCAATTACCTTTCGTTCTTGCATTAGGACACAGCCTAACCCTTGACGAGAGGCGTCGCAATATATCACAAAGTCCTTGCGAGAATCTGGAGGAGCAAGCACTGGAGCAGAAGTTAGCTTGTCCTTGAGGGTCTGGAAACTCTCCTGACATTTGTCTGTCCACTCAAACTTAACGCCTTTGTGAAGCAGATTAGTCAGGGGCTTGGCAATCTTGGAAAAGTTTTCGACGAATCGGCGGCAATAACTTGCAAGGCCGAGAAAACTTCTGACTTGCTTGGTATTCTTCAGAGGAGTCCAGTCAAGAATAGCCTGAACACGCTCCGGGTTAACGGCGATACCATCCTTGGAAATCACATGTCCAAGGTAAGTTACTTCGGAAAGCATCACACTTGGAGTACTTGGCATACAACGTGTGTTCACTAAGCCTTTCCAGAACAAGGCGAAGGTGTTCAGCGTGTTCTTCCTTATTCTTCGAATATACCAGAATATCATCCAGATAAACCACGATGAACTTGTCGAGGTAATCCATGAAGATATAATTCATCAGGCGTGAGAACGTAGCTGGAGCATTTGTTAGGCCAAATGACATGACGGTGTATTCATAGGAGCCATAACGAGTAACGAAGGCAGTCTTCGGAATATCCTCTTCGCGGACACGGATCTGGTGATAACCCAACCTCAAGTCGAGTTTAGAAAACACCGATGATCCAGCAAGTTGATCGTATAAATCATTGATCCGAGGAAGCGGATATTTATTCTGAATGGTTGCCTGGTTGATAGGACGGTAATCTTGGACCAACCTATTCGTACCATCTTCCTTTTTGACGAAGAGAGACGATGCTCCCCAGGCAGAGGAACTTGGACGAATAAAGCCCTTCTTAAGTGACTTGTCGATTTCTTCCTTAAGCTCGAGAAGGTGGTGCGGAGGCATCTTATAAGGATGCTTCGCAATAGGGGTAGTGCCAGGCTTCAAGTCGATAACAAACTCGACAGCTCTAGCAGGGGGTATTCCTGGAAGTTCTTCTGGAAAAACATCCTGGAAGTCACAAACGACTGGAATGTTTTCGATTCCCTCAAGCGGAGAAGCGTTCAACGCATTCAAGGCATAAATCTGAGCCTCGGCGTTCTGAGTGAGGTGAGCATGATAATTTACTATCTCATCTGATGGGTGTAGGAGGTGTACACCATTAGTGGCGCAATTGATTGAGGCGTAGTGAGCCTTCAACCAATCCATTCCCAGAATAAGGTCAATCTTGGAAGATTTCAGAATAATGGGAAATGCCTGGAACTTCAACTGCTCAATTTCAATAGTGACATCGGGGCTGAATAGGGAGGCTCGGCACTGGCCCGCGGGAGTGTTTACCGCTAGTGGATGTTGCAAGTTTTCACACTTAATGCCATGCATGAATGCAAAATCTTCTGACATGAATGAATGCGATGCTCCTGAATCAAATAAAATAGATGCAGGTACTGAATTAACAAGGAGTGTACCCATCACAGTTTCTGGTTGATCCTGAGCTTCAGTCGTGTTGACGTGGTAGTACTGTCCACGACCATGAGAAGGTCTGGCATTGTTGTTACGCTGCTGAGGAATTCCACGGCCATTACCACGGCCAGCAGGAAGAGGCACTAGCTGATTCTGGCTCTGAGAACAGTCTCTGGCACGGTGACCTGGCTGGCCACACTTGAAGCAAAGTCCACTATCTGGACGTGGTGCAGGAGCTCGAGGTGGTGCAGCTCGAAGACGCTGCCTCGGTGGTGAAGGAGGCAGACGAGGTGCAGCATAAGCAGGCCTGTACACTGGAGCTGTTGGACGATACATGCTGTGAGGAATCCAGATACGACGCTTCTATGAAGACGAGCCCGCTTCACGGGTGCGTCTGGTCGCTTCCTTATGCTTCTTCAGATCAGTCTCGACCATAATAGCCTTGTTCACCAAGGTGGCGAAGTCAGGAAAGTCTTGGACGAGCAGGGCTAGCTGAATGTGCCTAAAGATACGTCTAAGTCATATTAGTTATTTTAGGATTTAAGTTGGATTTATTAACTGGTGTATATGCACTATTCATCTACCAGAAACGGACGAAAAGTTACGGGTTCATCTATGTAGGGGGTTCCGACATAGAAACAGACGACATGATCAGATTCGTCTCATCGTTCTGATCAACTTTCATGTATAAAGTTTTTCGATCTGAGCTACGGATTATTTTCTATGATTTTTCTAAAGTTTCAAGTATTTTCTGGATTTATTTTTATTAACAGAAATTAATTATGACGTCAGCATGACGTGGGGATGATATCAGCAGTCAACAGAGACGCTGACTGGTCAAACTGACCAGTGGGTCCCACATGTCATACTCAGAGAGGTTAACAGGGATTTATTTCAACTAAACAGGGTTAATTATCAGCTGAGCCCCACATGTCAGTGGCTTATTAGTTTAACTAATTAGTTTTAATTATAAAAACATTTTAATTAATTAAATTACGTGGTGGGGCCCGCACGTCAGTGACTGGGGCCGCCCAGTCAGCTCAGTTGACCAGGTCAACTGGGGCCAGGGGCCCCACTGGCAGCGACCCAGGGGATGGCCCCAGGTGTGCCAGCTCAGCGCGGCCGGCGGCTAGACGCCGCCGACCTCCAGACGCGGCGGAGGGCGCGGGCCGGCTTCGGAAACGCGCTACGAAGCGCCAAAACACGCGCGACGATGTGCGTTCGAACGGCAGAAGCATTCCGCGTCGATTGGTGGTGGTGCCGGACCAAATGGTCGCCGGAAAAGTGGCCGGCAACGAGCTTTGGCGGCAGCGTGTTCGGGACCTCGACGGAATCGACGCTAGAGGGAACGCGGAGGCTCGTGCACAGGCTCGTTGGGCTCCTGGGAGCACCAGGAGCTCGATGCCGTGCTCAGGCGAGCACGACGGGGGCCATGGCCACGGCGGCGAAGCGATCAGCGGCGGTGAGCTCACGGCTTCGGCAACTAGCTGGCTACGGCGCGTGAGGATGCTAACGGAGGGGAGTAGAAGACGGAGAAGCTCACCGTGCGGCACGCAAGTAGGCCCGTGAAAGGTTAGGAGCAGCAGAAGCTCGTCAGGGAAGAAGGGGATCGCCAGCGTCCCGAGGAAGAAGACGACGCGTGCGGGCGATGCAGAGCTTCTCGGCTCCCTCCAGCGGCTCCAGAAGGCGCAACAGTCCACGGCGATCCTCCCGGACACGAGCAGGTGACGCATAGAGGCCGCTGGCCACAGCGGTGGCGAGGCGCGGCGACGTTGGCGCTCGGGCGTCGGTGGATCTGAGGGGAAGAGGTGAGGAGCGAGCTAGGGAGAGGGGGAGAATGACAAGGAGGAGGCCAGGGGGGAGGAACGGGCCGGCCTTATCCCCTCACGGCGTCGGCATGCATCGCGCTGTCGCCGTTCGCGCGGTGCTCGCCGGCGCGGCTAGGCGCGCGTCGACACGGCGACAGAGAGAGAGGGAGGAGAGAGAGATGGGCCGGCTGGTCTGGGCTGAGTGCACTGTGCACTTAGGCCCAGCCAGCTAGGCCCTTTTTCATTTTTATTTTCTTTCTGTTTTCTGTTTTCTTTTGTTCTTTCCTGTTGCATTTTCTTTTAACTAGCAATTGTATTTTGTAAAACATGGGACTTGCCAAATCAAATACTAGGCAATGTCTGGCACTGCCTCAAAAAGTTTGGGAGTAATTTGAATTCCTTTGAATTTTATTTAAATAGAATTGGATTTAAATAACTGATTTGGGTACTGTTTTTGGAGGTTAGGGTCATCTTAGGAATTCAGTTAATGTTGATTATATTTTTACAGTTGCTTCTGGATTATTTGAAATGTTATGAACATTTTAGTTTCTGATTTGGTCAACTTTTATTCTGCAAATCTGAATTGATTTGATTTTTAGGGAAGTATTTGAATTGATTTAAATAACCACTATGAACTAGCTTTGCAAATGAGGATGACTTGGCATACTTAGCAGAGTGTCACAGTGCTTATTACATAGGGTGTTACAGCACACACATCGGAAAAAACATGCATGGATATCCACATAAGCATTTGTCGCTAAGAATGTCCTAACTTTGGCAGATGAGCTCACGAATAAATTGATAAAGTGTAGAAGGCAAGGGGAGGTTTAGAAGCTTGGGATGGAGGGGTGATGGAGGTCAGAGAAAAGCTAGGAGCGAAGGGTCGATCAAAGAAGATCTAGGTGGGGAGATCTAGATATGATATTTGTTGGTTGCATTGAGCTATAGCCTTACTTAGCTATGAGGTATGAGGTTGTCTTAATTCAACAAAGAGTTAATTACATCTGAGCGAATTAACAAAACCATACACAAACTAAAAAATATGTGTTGTCAGATAAGTTAGCGTACCATTTTTCTGGGGGTTTTTAGTTTGTGTACGATTTTGTTAGTTTGCTGCAAGTTCTTGTACTGCAGATGTAATTAACTCTTCAACAAAAATACAAGTCAGAGGGGGGGGGGGGCCTCTCTAACAATTGTTAATTTGCTTCTCAAATATCGCAACCTTGAGTTTACGGGTATATATGGCTTGCTTTCTATATTGATTTACCTGCACTAAGGCTACAATCAGATGGATGGGCTCATCACTCAAGGCACTTAGCTAGAAATTCCTTTATCATGGAGTTGAACACTAACTGGATCCC
The DNA here is from genome assembly GCA_011799875.1 of Thinopyrum elongatum. NCBI lineage: Eukaryota > Viridiplantae > Streptophyta > Magnoliopsida > Poales > Poaceae > Thinopyrum > Thinopyrum elongatum. The sequence continues at coordinate 536,051,926 of CM022297.1, forward strand.
TCTATTCAGATTACAATCACTAGGATTGGGGAATCATGCCATCTAAGTCTAGGGTTTCCTTGGTAGCTCAAATCACAAAAGAATATCTCCTCTTTTTTTATGTCTAATGTCGGCATAGCTGTTACCAGTGGCGGAGCTAGCAGCGAACGGCAACGGGGGCAGAGCAGGAAATATGATTGTTTTTTTTGGGGGGGGGGGGGGGGGGGGGGGCGCTAATGACTATTTTTTCTTCAATCTAGCCCCTAGAAAAAATTCTTCAGTGTTTTCTCTAATCATGGGGGAGGGGGGGGGGGGGGGGGGGGGGGGGGGGGCTAATGACTATTTTTTCTTCAATCTTAGCCCCTAGAAAAAATTCTTCAGTGTTTTCTCTAATCATGGGGGGAGGGGGGGGGGGGGGGGCACATAGCTCTGCCATTGGCTGATACCATACCTGGTTGGTTTTGGACTGTATTTACAGAGGCTAAAACTTTGGACCTCTCCCGCAATAACAACAGTGGCACATTACCAGCTACTCTTCACGGATGGACACACTTATATTAGATCTAATCTCAAATCAATTGAATGGTTCAGTGCGACCTCGTAATAAAATTGGTTTGGATCTCTCAAGAAACTCTCTACCAGGGCCTCTACCATTAAAATTTTAATTTCATACGACCCATAATTTGTTTGTTTCTGGTTGACCACCAATTCACAGGCACTATTGTGGTTCCTAGCATCATTGTAGAATTATCTTTCATATCTTGACACTGGAAATAATATGGTAACATGTCAGTTCCCTCGATGTTCAGAAAATTCGCATCGGCTCCCGCGAAAGAGCATGTTGTTTCTCGACATCCTTGAAATGGCCCCAATTTTTTTCATGGCCCTGCATGAGCAATTCAAGGCACCATGCCTTGGGTTTTCAACAAGTTTTGCATTTTCTGGAGTTTTCACGGTGAAAAAAGGTCGATAAATGGCCAAACGTGTCGCGACATGCAAACGGTGTCGGAATTCGTTCAAACCTAGCATGGATGCCTAACATCGGCATGCCCACCTGATTACAAAAGATGGGGTCATTTATCCATAGTCTAAAAAACCACAAGTTGAGAGAAGTGTGAAAGCCTAGGCCAGGACGGGTGCATCCGTGAGTATGTAGTTTTTCCTAATTTGAATGCTTATGTTATTTGCAATTTCCGTCATTATCAATAAACATGAACATTTTCTTATGTCGTAACCATTTATTCAAATTTGACAAAAAATTGAATTTTAAATTATGTATGAAAAATTTACAAACTTGAACACTTTTTCAAAAAAGGTTAAAAAAATTCCAACAATAGATGAAAACTTAGAACACAAATTGCAAACCATGTAGTTTTTCAAAAACTATCAACTTTTTTTTGAAACGCAAACATTTCTTAAATTTGTGAACACAAAATTCAAAAACAGGAACATTTTTCAAAATTCCAGGATTTTTTTAAAATTGTAAAAATATTTGAAAACAAGGACATTTTTTAGTATTCCAAACAGTATTTAGATTTTTTGAACTGGTTTCAATAAGAATAATAATTTTCAAAAAGGAGAAAAATGAATTAACAAAAAAATAAAAGAAAAATAGAAAATAAATAATACGCTTATGCCTTGGCCCAATTAGGTGACGGCATCGCTCCAGTCGCGCACCAGTTGGAGAAAGTTCATCAATTTTGAAAAAAAAAGTTCACGGACATAAATTTTTCGCTGATTTTCAAATAAAGTTAACTAAGGAAAGTTCATCAACTCCAAAAAATAGTTCATGAATTTTAAAAAGAGTTTACCGAATTTTAAAAAAGTTCATGAATTTTAAAAAAGGTCATGGGTTTTGATAATGGTTCGTAAAAGTTGAGAAGAGTTTGTGGATTTGAAAAATATTCATGCATTTGAAAAAAAGTTCATGGATTTGATTTTTTTTCAAAAATTTAAGAAAATGTTGACAACTTTGAAAGGTTCATGAATTTAAGAAAAGTTCATGATTTTAAAATAAAATTCTCGAATTTTTAAAAAGAAAAGTAGAAAAGGAAGAGAAAGATAACTAAAAACAGAATAAAAAACTGCCGAAACAAGAAGAAAAAAAGAAAGAAAACCAAATAAGAAAGCAGATGTGTGTTTTTTTAGCGTTGATTAAAAGGGAAAAGAAGTAAACAAGACACATCAGGTAAGATGTCCAGTAAAGGGGAAAGGAAAGGAGAGAGAGGGGGGGGGGGGGGAGGGGGCCCTATTGTCCTCATCTAGCGCGGGGAGGGGTTGCCATGCTACTCACTCTTTCATTGAGTGATTTATTTCGGATTTGGAGATTATAAAGGATCAAGGAGCCAGGAATGTGAGCAGAAATTATCAGTCCGCACCAGCAAGGGTAGCAAGACCAAGGGCGACACCGAAGGGATTTGCAAAAATACATGTCGATGCGAGAGTTTCAAGCACACATATGCGTGGTTCTGCGACTGCTGTTTGTCGCGATCAATTCAGAAACTACTTGGGAAGTTCATCGCTTGTCATACTGGGCTTACAGGACGCTGCTACGCTGGAATCCATCGCATGCCGCGAAGGCCTGGCACCGGCGGAAGACTTAGGCCTTCATAACTTCATAATTGCTTCTAATGCTAAGCAAGTTGTTCGTGATATTGCTAAGGGCATTCAAAACCAGGTACGGCTCAATCATCACCGAGATCAAAACCAGGGCGTCAAACTTTACATGCAACTTTGTGTTTGAAGGAAGAGCTACTAATGGTGAAGCACATAGTCTAGCTAAATTTTCATTATCTTTAGATTAGGGGATCAGGGACGCCACGTGTAATGTGTGGCTGATCCAACTCCATGACCCTATTTGTATCCCATAAACTGTGGTTTATTATGAATAAAGTTGATTGTTACCCTAACAAACGTACAAAAGGGCTACGAAGAGATCTGGTCCGTCTATGTTTTTTTAGGGGTTGTACCAAACATAACATCAAATTTGCGGTCGACGTCCAACCCTAGATAGTCAAAAGTGCACTCAGTTTCCAAAAGGGGCGAGGAAAAACTATAAACCCCTATCACGATCGGCCGGAATCTTCTTCGATCCAGAGACGAGAAAGTCTTCCCTTTCTCTTACTCCGAGGCAGCTGTGCCCACAAACTAAACTAGACTTGAGTGCTGCCTTGCTGGCCTGATGCCAAGTGTTGAGCGACCAGCCACAGGAGCAAATAAAGTGCGCCAATTAAGAGCCAGTCGGTGGTTGTTTAACCACAAATCATTGCAAGTTTGGTTGCCGCAACCCTTGGCCAAAACCTGAGCAAAACAAATCTAGTACTCTATGTACTACAGTATGATTTTCCTTTTTGGCAAAACAAAATTCACAATTTTCGATCGTGTAGGATTCATTCGGTTGGCTGGTTGAAATTCGGTTTCAGCGGGCATTGCGACTGATACGCGTAGTGAATTGAGCGATTGCGATTCGACAGTTAACAAAAAAAAAAAAAAAACTCTGAACCAAAGAGACTTCAGCAAGTAGCAATTGTGCCTGTAACACTGGCGAAAATGGCGCCTTTTGTTCCCAAGGAAACAAAGCTGGCACTTATGTCAAGAAAACAAAATTAGCACACACCAGTACTCTGCCAGGTATAGCAACAAGCTGATCTTCAAGGTCACAAAAATGGGAGACAAAAAAAAGACACTCAACCGCAGCATGAGTGAGCAGAGCACAAATGGGGCAGAAAGAATGAATGTCGGGCTATTTTTATTCATAGAAACAAAGAAAGAAAGAAATGTCAGCATGTATATGTATCACATCAGCGCCACATGGCCCTCCACAGGACATGAAAATGACAACCTTCCTACCAGATTACATCAACATCCTTCTCAACTCAAATGGAAACTGGCCCGGCGCCAAAAATGGCGTGACCGTTCGTTCCTCCGCAGAATAACCAATCCTCCAATTTTTGTTTGCTATAATATGATTTATGTACACGTAATGAAGAAGCCGGCGGGGCTTCTCTTATCTCTTCCTCCTCCCTCTCTAACAATGGCATGCATCTAAAAATAAGTCAGGGGCTTTATTTTTCTCTGAGAAGCGTCTGTCTTTCTACGGGGCCGGAGCAGAATGAATGTATGGAAATGGTGGCAGAGAGCAGAGTTGCAAGAGATGAAAGAATTGTTCAAGGCTGGTGCAATGATGGGTACTAGTGATAGTAGAAAATGAGGGAGCCTAAATGATGCAAGAATAGGTCGAATGAAGGGTCAGGACTCAGGACTAGCAACAGGATGGGGTGTGATGGCAAACTCTTTGATATACAAAATTTAATTTGGTTCATGCTCAATGGAGGCTGCTGAGGTGCTGTGGAGGGGCTGATTCTATAGAAAAAATGTGTTGGTAAAATGTCGGCAATCGACCGGGGGACTCTATGCATCGAAGGACTAGTATGGGTGCCACTGGTATGACCTCCTCAAGAATTGGAGACAGCATAGTGCCTCACTGAATAGCGTAAAACGTGTAAGCTAGGGCAGATCATCTCTTTCACCCGTGCGCCATCCTTGTATATCTTGAATGCCGGGACTACACGCACATTCTCTGCCTTTGCTATCATTGGGCTCTCATCAACATTTACCTGCAAGTTTGCATATGCAAGGGATCGGTTAGCAACTTGGAAGACTTTGTAAGATGTGGCATACTGTAATAGTTGATATATACAGGGTGAGAGAGAGATGTTAGGTTTATTACCTTCAGAAAATTCACCGAAGGGCACTCGGAACACAGAGCATCCACTGATGGGGTAATCTGTGCGCACTGCTGATTCATTGTTGCCATGAAGTAAAGAACAGACACCCCTGAAATTGTCCATTTTGATCAGTCGGGCCATCTTGAGAACCGAATACAGACAAGTAAGCATATGCAAGAAAATTTTGATAACTTGTTAAGTATAGAACTGGGGCAAAGCATGAGGATAACTGAACAATAATAGCATAATTAAGGACATGAAAAAAATTATAACAGCTGAGGGAAAACTTGTAAAGGAAAAACTCACCGGGCGAATGTATAGCAGCCCGGACTTGCTCTATGCTGGTAACTATCTCAACCTCTCCACCAAACTTCATATTTGATACCTCCTCACCACGGGTTGTCTTCAGCGCGACTTGGGCATGGAACAATGACTCCGCAACCTCCGTGTCGCCAGGAAGCTCCTTGCGAAGCACCTCATAGTCTCGCACACAATCAGCCCAACGCTCAAGCTACAACAATGCCAACAGGGAGGAATCAAAAGCATACTAAGTGTGTAACCAGGAACATGTCATGATGTCAACGTGTGCAGGTTGCTTACCTTTGCATAGGACGCTGCCCGCCTTAGGAGAGCTTTTGTGTAGCTAGGTTGGATCCTCAGCGCCTCATTGCAATCCTCAACGGCTTTCGCCCACCGACCTAACTTGGACCAGCAAGCTGCTCTATTGCAGTACAACACTGGATTTGAGGACTCATGCTTGAGCCCTTCACCATAGGCGATAGATGCCTCGGCAAACTTGCCTGCCTTAAAAAGGTCATTCCCCTGAGCTCGAGCCCGTGTTACTAGCCTCATGTTATTCAGGATCAATCCAACCTCTGCATTTGCAGGATCGATAGCTCTAGCCTTCTCAGCTATGGCAATAGCTACATCAAACCTGCAGAAACCGACTTTCAATGCTTGTACCAGAAAAGGAAAATGATCGTAGTCCATCGGTGTGTTTTAGAATTGTACCTCCCAAATGCCATGTTGACCTGGGCTTGGACAACATGTACATATGAATCAGCTACCATGCCTGACAGTTTGGTGGACATTGAAGATAGGGATGCACTGTCCAATTTCAGCAAACCCGTAATAGTCGAATCGGCCTCCTCTAGTTTGTTGAGCCGGAGAAGCGCTTCGGACCTCATGGCAAGGAGCTGCATAAGAAACATGGGTCCATTGTTAGAAACTGAACTCTGACGCTGACCGCAAAATGACAGTGTATCTTTATAGGATGAAAAATGTCACAGGCTATAAGGCCAGAGAGGTTACCAGCTGAGAGGAGTCTGCTCCATTGGCAATGGCGGCGTCTGCTTCCCTCAGCGCGCTCTTCCAGTCTCCGATCCTCCTCGCATCCATGCATTTCCCCAGATGGCTCTCCACCTCATGAAGTTTCTGCCACTCAGCAGGGTCAGACTGGTTCGCGTTCCCGGCCAGCGTAAGCTGCCTCCTCGCCTTCTCAACCATCCCAAACCTGCAATGTGGCCATCAGAAATGCCATTTCAGTCACAATTCAAGCGTGCGATTACCGCAATCGCACATTGACACCACCGGCGTTAACGTCGGATCGAAACGATAAACTAGGACCACATTCTGGTCTAAATGCACAATGCACAATGCAGATAAGCACTCCATTTGAACCGCATTCTGCGATGCGAATTCACGAAGCACATTAAGAAGACATTGATTCACTACAATAAACCGACAAATGATGCAATCTTTCTTTTCCATTCTTCGCTGCATTGCAATTAATTAGAGAATTCAAATGATGTACTCTTGTAGCTGGCTAGCTGCAAGATCAAAGTTTTGCTTCCAGGACAAGCAAAATAGCAGCTGCTGCCGATGTACTATCTGCAAGGAAGTGCTTAGCAGACAAGCAACAGTGGCAAGCAAGGCGAGAACGCCAGATCTGTGTGGACCAATGGATTCGGGGATCCGACGCAATGCAGCGGGAGATATGCATGGAGGAGCGGCGGAGCGGGTCTCACCGGAGGCAGAGCGCGGCGAGGCGGCCGTGGGTGCGGCCGCTGGCCGGGTCGAGACGGACGGCCTCCTCGCAGTCGCGGAGGGCCTCGGCGAGGCGGCCGAGCCCGGTGAGCGCGGCGGCGCGGTTGCCCCGGCAGGCGGCGCTGTCCGGGCAGAGTGCCAGGGCCCGGTCGTAGTGCCGCAGCGCCTCGCCGTACCGGCCCTGCTTGTACAGCTCGTTCCCGGCCCGGGTGACCTCCTGCAGGCTGTCCGGCGGCGCCGGGAAGCTCGCCGGGGACCTCGAGGATCTGCCGGCGAGCGGCGCCGCGTCAATGCCGCCGCTCCTCGCCGGGGCCATGCCGCCCCGCATGATGCTGCCGTGGCCGTAGTGGCCGGTGCCGGATCCGAGCACGTCCGGGCGCGCGCGAGGCCGGGGCGCGGCCGGCGCCGGAGCGACGCGGCCGGACGAGCAGATGTTGCCGGTGGGGAGCGCATTGGTGAGCGGCGAGCTCGCCGTGCTCCCGCCGCCGCCCCCTCCTCCACCGCCCCCCGAGCTGCCGCTCCCGCCGGAGAAAATCAGCGGCCCAGATCCGGAGCGCCGGTGCCCGGGCGGCCGCGGCGGGTTGCTGCTGGCGCTGCCGCTCTCCGCCGCCAGCTCGCCCGAGTGGCTCCCCCTCCCGCTCACGCTCCGAGCACCGCCGCCCCTCCCGCCCGCCGCCGCCGCATTGCACAGAGCCGGCGACTTGGCCGACCCGGTGGAGGAGGAGGACGACGACGGCGTGGCCCGCAGCCGCAGCGGCGAGACCGGCGAGCCGAGATCCGCGAACACGTCCCTCTTGGAGTCGGGCTTGTCCCTGTCCACGCCCCCGCCCGCCTCAAGCGTCAGCCGGCGCACCCGGTCGGCCTCCGACGACGCCATGGCCACCCGCTCACCACCAGCGCCACGCCCTCACTGACCAAGCAGGCATGCAAGAACACGCCCGACCGAGCTAGCTAGCAAGACAAGCTCCAGAGAAGCACGCACACGCGAGTCCAAGCAAGCAAGAGTCAAGCGCGGTGGCGGTGGCGGTGGGTCGGACTGGTCATGGAGAGGCCACAGGGGGTGGGGTGGGAGTGGGGTGGGGTGGGGGGAGAAGTGAGCTGGGAGGAAAGGAATAGAAGAAGAAGAAGAAGGAAGGAGGGTGGGTGGCGTTGAATCAGCGCCGGATTTGTATTAATTTATATAAGTAAACTCTGAGCTGTAATTTTCATCTTTCTGTGAACCATAATCAAGGTATTTTGATTTTGTTATTATTAGTGCGATTTAAAATATATTTTATTTTATTTCCTTTCCTTTTACATTTTGATTTTGTCAGTGCAATTAAGAGTATTCTAATTTCCTTTCCTTTTCTATTTTGATTTTTAGTGTATTTTAAAATATTTTTATTTCCTTACCTTTTGTGGTTTGATTCAGTTTATACTCGGTTAAAAAAGAGGATCTTGCTAGATTTGGTTGTCATAGCCGTTTCGAAACCCACGAACCGTTATAGTTCGGCGCATGCACTTCCATCAACCGTTACATATTTTTCCTACCGAATGCGTCATCTAAACCTCATCCAGTTTGGAGGATTTTCATAGGAAAAGAAACATAGAAACAAAGATTCCAGAAAATTCGATGCATTCAGTTTCCTGTTTTATTTGTATGTATATGTATTTGTCGACAAAGCTAGTTTGTGCCACATTGGCTAAACAACCCCGTGAACAAACATATGCATATCCAATTCGAGTGGGAGTGTCAGTCTTAATTTGCACAATCTGAAATTGTCCCAATGATATTGTTTTTGACAAATATCCGATTCGAGTGGGAGTGTCAGTCTTAATTTGCACAATCTGAAATTGTCCAAATGATATTGTTTTTGACAAAGCCAAAGTTTCGGATCTGTTGCAAGTTATCCACGTGGTTACATGATCCTTACTCCAGGATAGGTATACCCGGGGCATCGGGGCGATGGGTGCCACTATTTGAAGTTGTTCGCACGGGGTTTATGCAACTGGCTTAGTTTAGTGGTTTGGCAATAGTATTATTAGTTTTTTTTTTTCTTTAGGGAGCCTTTGTGTTTGTTTTCCTTTAGGGAGTCTTTGAGTTTGGTTTGGGGCGCAGCGCCGTTGCCCCAGGGTGGGAATAATGTTCTCCCGGCATATTCATGTTTCGTTGGTGTGTATTTCGCCAGCGAAGGGTGTGTGGAGTTGCCTCTCCGACGGGTCTCGCGGGACCCGGTCGGATTAGGTTTCCGGTGGATTTGTCTGGATTCGCCCAGCTTTTGTGGTCCATGCGGTTTTTGGAGTTTCTGCAGACCCTTATCTATGTTTTTTTTTTCTTCTTCGGGGCAGCAATTTGCTTGACAGATCGCGGCCGTCGTCGTCTCCTGTTCCGCATCGACGACTTCTCAGCCACTGCTTCTACAAGCTTTTCAGTTAAAAAAGTTTGCTCCGCTGAGGTTGAGGTCCAGAAGCGACATCGAGCTATGCTCGCGACGCCGCGGATGGATGCGGGAGAAAGAAGACTTGGACATCCTAAAGATTTGATTGTATTTCTATTTTCCTGTAAGGGTGTGTTTATAAGGACCCGTGATGTTTAATGCATGACTTAGGGCATGTACAATGGTTGATAAGACAGTCTTATCCTAAGTTTTGCATGTAATTTAGAGATGACAAAAAAGTATGTCTACAATGGGTTATATCTTAGCCTTATCTTCAATAACTTGTCATTTCTTAAAATATGGTGAGACAAATTGTGCTAAGAGATCATCTCTTGTCTTCTCTTAAATAAGAGAAGACAAGCTTTTTCTTATGAGTTCTCTCTTCTCCACCTCATCATTTATCCTATGTGGCACTCCTAAGATAGCACCATTGTACATGCCCTTAAGCCCTTTTTGCAAACACACACACACACGGAGAGAGACGGAGGGAGCTGGATGGTGACACGCTGGCCCGCGGGCCCGTGCCGGAGCGATTTCGCGGGGAATTTAAAGGAAAACAGTGCGTAGGCATGCATCTCTACATACTACCTTGGATGTTTTTCTTAAGGAAACTAATCACCATTGGATTTTTTTTTAGATTATTATCGCCATTGGAATTCTCCTGGCGCCAAAGCGTAATATTCTCCTGTTGCCTGCACGCAAGATTCCCTGGCATAATCCATATTCCCATTTCTGTTACTTACACAGTAGTACCATGCGTAATTAGAGTTGTCTCTGATCCGTCCGTACACGTGTCGGTGATGGATCGGGATCCAGCGCCACCCACCCATGCACGCTGGCATATCGACCTACGCTACGCGTATACTGCTATAGCTGAGCTGGCTTCCATATTGAGGTCTGTAAATCCGCTTCCATTCCGTTTCTGGTCGATATGCTACATCTACATCCCCATCCGACGAGCCGCTGCACACGCTGATGGCCGGACCAACGCCAGGCAGGGGAGGGTAGGTATGGGTGTCTACGTGGCAGCCTGATCTCCACGTCACCTGCACGTACGCATCCATCAATGGACGGATAGGTACTACCAGTAGATCGGCATCGTCGGTCCGATATACACGACGAGATAGCGCAACGTAGGAGTACGTACGTACGCATGAGTGGAAAGCACCTGTACAGATTTTCTTCTTCTACTACGACTCATATTCTAATTTGGGAGACACGTATTATCATGAAAAAGAAAAAATATTCTAATTTGGACGGATCATTCTAGCTGGCGCGCGAACGTGCGTACGTGATTACGTGGACAGTCTCTCGGTCCAGCTGGGTACATACGTACATGTGGATGAACAGCTGGAGTACGTGCCCGTCCCCGTCCGTGCACGCGCGCGTACTGCTGTACAATAGTACAAATATAGGTACATACTCCCTGCGAACCAACCTGTGGTCAAATGGTTAGAGAGACAATGATATCCTCAACCAACCAGGGTTCAAGTCTCATATGATGACTTCGTAAATCTCAAGATGACATGCCGGCTTAGTCTCTCGAAAGTGTTCGTAAGGATAAGGTGTGCGTGTGTGCGTTCATGGAGATGAGTGTATGCACATATATATGAGCGCTTCCGTCTGTACCGTGTTAAAAAAAGGTACATACTCCCTCCGTAAACAAATATAAAAAGTTTTTTGATCACTACAGATGAGAAGATCACTACGTGCGTACTCGACAGGAAAAAAAAAGTGACCTCTACCGTGTACCGAGAGCACGCAAAGCAAGCAAGCCCACCATGCAAGCACTTGGGATTTTTTAAAGGGACTCTAAATCTTGGGAATTTTTACTATGTGGGTTGTTTGATCCTGGGATGGCAAACCATGGCAATTTTTCTTAGGATTCATTTGCACTATATTTTATAAAAAAATAAATCATCCACTCCAACCTCTTTGAAAATTGTAGATCCTGAACAATTTTCACAAGGTTTCTTTCAGGAGGTGACTAGGAGGCGGCGGCTGCTCCTCCCCTTCAACCGCCCATGTCATCGTTGGTTCCCCTAGCCTCCTTCGGTCGCTGCGGCAATGCGAGGATGGGGGACCCCGGATCTTAGTCTTCGGGTTTATGGTAGAGATTGGAATAGTTTAGGATTTGTCACTGACAACGATGTCGTCGGTATGGAATAAAGTCTTAGCGTCTCACCCTAGTTTCGGTGGTGCTTTGTACCGTTGGGAGGCGTGTGAAGCAAGTCCTCATGGAGGTAACCCTTCATCGTTGAAATTATTGTCGTCTCCTTGGGGCAGTGATATTATGGTTTCTCAATGGACGTACGCGCCAGCAAGTTCTAGTGTCAAGTGCTTCAGATCGATTCAGTGTTCAACAATGACGACTACGACTCCGGGGTTGGTCTCTAGGGCACGTGCATGACGACTTTCATGCTGTTATCGACAAGGCCAGGCCGCTCGGTACGGGGAGCGACGACAGCTGCGTGTCATCGGCTCGTTATGACAACGATAGCGGTCGTTTGGTAGTCCAGGAACCTCAATGAAGTTTTTACTATTTTTGGGGTGTTTTATACTTCAGGTGAACCTTTAACTATTCCTAGTCATTTTCGTAACAACAAAAAACACCCTCACAACTCTGTAGTATTCAAGATGGCATGCCATTTTATTCATTTGTTTTTCATATTCCAACGTTAAAATTATGTGAATCAAATAGGCCCTATGGGAACACCTATGAATCAGTTCCCTAAAAAATGTTCTCCCGCAAAAAAAAAAAAGTTCCCTAAAAAACGTTTCTCTCTTTAGTCGATTTCCCCTTCTTTCTTCCTCCTCCCCGTCGCCTCCTTCCTCCCTGTCCCACCATCCCTGTGCCGCCCTACCCACGTTTGCCCCCGGTGACGCTGTGACGTCCAGCTCGTTCCAGGCCGATCTTCGTCGACGACGCCATGGCCGACCACGACACCCTTTTTTCCTAGCCATGGGAATACACTAAATTGAAATAACTTGTTTTCGGTTTGCCAACCTTAGTTGGTAGTAATATATACTTATAACTTGTTTGTACGTACGGCGGCATTGCTGTATATTTGTCCCTCCCATGGCAGGCATGTGCGCGTACATGCTTTTTCTCTTGTCATTTTGTCGTCGACCTGAAATCCCCTCGATCTGTTAATTTGGTCGGTCGATTCTTACAGGGCTACAGCATATTTCTGGCTCGTTACAGGACACAATAATGGATGGCATCTCCTGTCCTTGGACTGGTCGTATATACTTTCTTCCTGCCTAATTGGACTGGTCGTATATACTCTTCCTGCAGCTGGCAGAGCAGGGCTAATTGATTAATGAATCATGGATGCCTCCGCCCTCCAGTAATCAACAGGAAAACAGCACTGTTTTCAAATTTGGGATCTAGAGGAATAGTATAAGAGCATCTTCAGCCACGTACCTCTAATTCAACCCGTCAAACGCGCGGACGTGCCCAATCAGTGACCGGGCGGGGGAGACTAGTATAGGATCAGCCCTTTAGGTGAGATTGTAGGATCAACTTAAACATTTTATATTTAGACAATCCAAAAAATTCTGAAAAAAATGTACAACATACCCGCAGGGTATGTCTACAACTTAAAAAAAAAATCAGCTCAAAACTCGATCTACAGTTAGAGATTCAAAAAAGACAAATTCGAGTATGAATAGTGCCAGCTTGGGGTGAATAGTATTTGACACTATTCACAGCTGATTTTGTCTTTTTTGGTCCTCTAAGTGTAGTTCGAATTAGGAGCTGAAACTTTTAGAGCTTGTACATCTCACATGAATGTGTGTCTCCAAATTTTTTCAGAATTTTTGAACATGTTTTGTATCTTCAAAAAATTTGATCTCATTGATCTCACCTAAGGGCTGATCCTACACAAGTCTTTCCCGTGACCGGGCGTGTCCGCTTTGAGCCCCTACTTTTTCATCCGCGCAGTTACACTTCTTATATTTTTTCTCATATATCCGGTCACTTGCACGTGATTGATGGAGAAGAGAGAGAAAGAAAAGGATGAATAAAGAAAGAGAAAAGGTGGTCCGGGATGGGGTCGCGTCATACGTGGCGGACTGACCGGGCGTGCCCGGGCGCGTCCGTGAGCCCTCATATCATTCTCATATTTGAGATGGATATGAGGGGTGCCGGTCAGTCCGGACGTTTGAGACGGATATGAGGGGTCTGGTTGGGTCGCGTTTTTGTGACCGGTCACTGACTGGACAGCCTGCCCGGGCGTTTGAGATGGATATGAGGGGTCCGGTTGTAGATACTCTAACACTACGAATAATGCATACACTGATGATGCAGATGCATACGAGTTAATGCAACTAGTTCTGTTTCAAAAAAAAAAGGATGTTTTTGTAGTTTCATACTTTTTTTCCCAATGGGCGAATCAGGCAATAACTACTTGTATACATGGATGAGATTACCGATGCCTTCTCCCCCGCACCCACACCATGTCAAGCCTCCTCCCCTCACCTCCGTTCCCGCTTCGCACTTGTTGCGCTGCCTGGGCTGACCACGACTTATCGTTCTCTGGCTCGGATGTGTTTCCTTGCGACACGTTTGGTAACCTGCATTAGGGTCTGCAAGCCCCGCTGGATATAGTTTTGGGCTGTTTGGTTGCTTGACTTGTACCGTAATCTTGGTCGATATGAACCTTAAAGCACATCGGGGTCTAGCTTCGAAGGAACATTTGAATTAGCCGTTTTTTCACAGCCAGGCCGAGCGATGCAACTCGAGGCATGTGGGTGTAGGCGGTTGCATGCGTGGGGATACGCACAAGACGTCGCATTGTTTCCTGAAGCACCACCAAACTCTCCTCACACTTCTCTCACCGCTCATTCTCCCCTCTCTCCACTCTCACACCGGCGGGGATGTGCACAAGATTTGAAGGGTGATCAGCGACAACGAGCATTGGACCAAAGATCTGGACGACGAGCACCGGTGTCATCACCGCACCGTCAGGCATTCGTCAATGGAAATTTGTCCTTTGTATCCGATGACATTGATTTATACCATGCCCGCATTCGATTTAGCATCGCGCGCTCCATTTAGGCATCGATTCTTCCTCTTGACTTCGATTTGGGACTCGATTTAGGCATATCCGATCAGGGATTTGAGCGGTTCGAACATGATTGGGTAGGATTTTTATTAGGATGGAAGGGTTAAGTCGAGGTTACATCCATTCAAATCCAACCCAACAAGTAGTAGATTCCAGCCACGGCGAGCTTGGAGGCGCTTGGACCGGCGGTAGCCTTGAGGCTTGTAATCGTCGACCTCCAAGGGCATTGTAGGGTAGCCTGGCTCAGGAGCCCCGGCCACCATCTCTGCCACTTCCTTGGCATTGCCAGCATCCTCTATCTCCATCGCTTCGCCATTGCCAGCATCCAGCATCTCCTCCAAGTGTAGTAGATTTTTTTGCATACCTCCATTGTTGTTGTTCATATGCGGATTACATTTTGTCCGTCCATTCACCTTCCTGTTCATATGTTCGATGCAAAACGACAATGGTGCTTCAGGGAACTCCTCCAAGGGCATGGAGCTTATGGCCCACAAGAAGGGCAAGGCGGTGGTGGGGCTTGGCAGCGCCACCAAGAGGTTGAAGAATTGCGGCCATTTCCATGAGGACGTCGGCCCAAGCCACTTTTGCAAGGTCATCCTCGCACCCAAGAAGGAGTGTCTGCCAATGCCAGTCAAGTTCACCAAGCACTTGACCATCGTCCCAGAGGAATTCACGCCGAGGACAAACACCGGCTGCGCCTAGAGGGTGACGGTCTGGATGATCAACGAGGTTCACCCTTGATAAGGGTTAGGCCCCATTCACCGTTGCTCATCAGATCAGGATCATGTACCTCGTCACCTTTAAGTTGGCGACTCTCAACACCCTAAAGGTGATCGTCTTCAATGACGAAGACGTCAAGGCGGTGACCAAGTGCAAGAGGCACGAGGAGGCATTTGTTGTGGATCATTAAGAAGTTATATCTGCCCTTTAAGACTTTTGTGCAGGATTTTTAAGACTTTACCGCAACTGTTTGTCGTTTAACTTCATGTGAGTGTGTGCTTAAAACTCTGGTTTATGGGTTTATGCGATGCATATTTATCTTGCCGATAACCTCGCCACTCCAACAAGAGGTTATCAAACCACATGTGTTGCATGTAACCAAACACCAACACTCTGGATCTTCCTATAACAGGCCTGCAACCAAACACCATGTGTGCGTTTCTGCTCAGCGAGGCTGGAGGGATGCAGGCAAACGAACTACGTGCAAAACATGGGTTTTTGCCTGTTTTCACTCAGTCTGACTGAGTTAGGCCACCGATGCAAAGTGCCCAAAATCCATGCAGTCTAGCAAACACACCCTTGTTGTGTGGAAATCGACCTAACCGAAGTAAAATATAAGTTGCCTTTTAAATACCAAATGTGGAATGTATCCCAATTTCTCTTGGCGACAGAAACATTCTGGGCGACAGAAACATCTGTGGTATACTATCTCCTTTATGGTATTAGGCTCGTGCATATTCCAAGATTTAAAATTTGACTAACGTAGTATAATTTATATATCACACAAAATATATCATTAAAAACTTCAAATGGTATATTTTCTAGTGGTATAAATTTTGGAGAGGATATTGTGATTCGGTGACCTGCACTTTTAGAGGATCATCCTCAGCTCAAGTACGTTCAGTGATCAAGGCTTCTCGTCTTTTTGGATGGGCGACTCAAGATGCTTCCAAGAAGTTTTATTGGTAGTGTTCGTGTGGGTGAAAGGATGACATCGTTGCTTCAATCAAATTATAGTTTTTTTACCAAATTCTGGGAGTATTTATTCTAGCAAAGATTGATACCACGAAGATAGTTTACATGCTCTTTTGTTTTGTCCTTTTTGTACATGTGATCGGTTAATCTGGTCGGTCGGTTCTTATAGCAAGCTTAGCTCATTTTAGGACAATAATAATGCATGGCATCTCCTCTTCCTAATAACAGCCTTGGACCGGTCGTATATACTCTTCCTGCAGCTGGCAGGGCAGGGCAGGGCCAGTAATTAATTAACGGATCACGGATGCATATGCATATGCAGAGATTGATTTGATTAATCAACAGGAAAACAACACTGTTTTCAGATTTGGGGATCTAGAGGAATAGTATAACATTACACATAATGCATATGCATATGCAGATGTATAGTCATACTGCTACTTTTTTTTTCTTTGCTATTATTCAATGGGTCAGCCACGCAATAACTATCTGCAGTCTAGGATGAGATGAAGTGAGATGATTGATTGTTAAACAAGAACTATCCCAGTAAGTAAGTAAGTATACAACTGTCTGTAATACATATGATCTCCATGGCATGTTATATATAGACAGGGCTTAACTCAAATAAAATAAAAATAGACAGTGGTTGCCTAGAGCTAGTATTGACCAGCCTTGCCGACCGTCAATCAGAAAACGATGGACGTGTATGTCCATCCATGCATTATAGCATCTCCTAGCCAGTTAAACATGCATGTTGGGTTTCTCGAATGAATTATTTGACCTGGATTATATTAGTCAGATCATGCTCATCCAGCTAATGATTAGGCTAAAAAACTAGTGCAATTTAGCATCAGAACCTATTTTTAGTTTTGTAAACTCGGCTCATACGATCAGATGTTTCCCTGTAGTTCAGGCTAGTTCATTTTATTTAGCAGGGTTTTGTAATCCATTTGGCGCCCCTTCAACGTTAAAAAAAGGCAAATGTGATTGATTTTCATCAGATAACAAACAACAAAAGAACACACACTTTCTGGTAGCTTGCATGCACGCTCAAGCTATTGTTAGCAGCAAATTACTAGTCTTTTACGACGAAAAAAAGTGCATTCTCTCATGCTAGCACCATAAATTAATAGAGTACGTATTATTCTCAGTTTTTTTGTGAAAAGAATTCCGTATATTCTCGGTCGGTTAGCTAACTACCTCGTGTTAAAAAATAAATAGTAGCTATACGTACGGCGGCATTACATACAGTGTTTTTACAGACAGGCTGCATTATGTCCCTCGCATCCCAGGCACGCATCTTTTTGTCGTCAGCAGAGACAGGATAACCAAAACTAATTCTCTGGATTTGGTCGGTTCTTACAGCGCGATCTCGCCCCCTTAATCCGCATCCCAGGACCCTAATTAATGGCATCCCCTAATTAATCACCCTAGACTGGTCTTCCCTCTGCACAGGTTTATTAGGCCCCATTGTATTTTGGGTCAAATTTTGTCCATGTATTTGACTAAAAATATATAAAGTAAATGGTACAAAAAGTATATTATTGGATTTCTATTTGAAAGATGTTTTCTATGGTATAATGTTTATGACATATACTCCCTCCGTCTCAAGTACAAAGTTGAGTCATGTATTTTGACACGGAGAGAGTAGTTTACATTTTATTAGTTACATTCATGGTCAAACTTTGGCTAAAAAAAAAAGGCTTAATAAACCCAGACGAATGGAGTAGTACTATAGTAGCAGAAACAGTTAATTAATAACCAGTTAGCTATTAACAGATCACAAATGCCTTGATTGGTTAATTAATCAACAGGAAACACAACAGCCGCTTGAATATATTTTTCTGGCGGGGAACCGCTCGAAGATTTGGGGATCTAGATGAATGGATTAATAATGTTGCAGCAAAACAATTTTTTCTTCCACATGCATGCATGGGGCGGTCAGACCCAGACAATAATGCAGATGATATGCAGATGCAGTGCAGTGCACAGATGAGATGATTGGTTGTTGAATATGACTACGTACCCCTGTTAAAAATAGAGCAACCACCTGTATGTGTACTTCATCTCCATCACATATGTGTATATACAGTGTTGAACACTCTGGCTTGCCGGTTGATTGTTAACCAGGATTCAGGAACCATGGATGTGGTCTGGCCAGTTAACATGTTGAGCCTGTCAAATGATTTGATCATGATTTTGATTTGACCGGTCCTAATCCAGGCCCAATCACACTCTCGGCCAGCTAGCTAGAAACGTGTGTGCACTGCGTTTCACTTCACTGCATGCACACAGACAGTCCATACACACATCCAGCTGATTAACCAAACCGTCTCTGTCTGATGCATGCAATTAATTACTGAAACCTTGCAATGCCCAATAGAGTAAAAAAACAATGAAATGGTTAACTAGAAGAGGTCAGAAGTAGACCGGGTGCAAAGCAAGGTACGTAGGTAGCATTGTAGCCATGTTCCCCAAGATTTGATGCCCTTAAACAACTAGATTTGATCCGGGGGTACACTTAATTAGCAGAGGAGGAGGCCATGTGACCGATGCCCTGCCTGCCAGGTCAGGCCTGCCGGTCTAGTGAGACACTTATCTGCATGCCATGCCACAGCAGCTGATGATGATGATTAGATCCACAGATTAATTCCCTTGCGCTGTTGTTAAAGCAGTTCAGAAAAACAGCACAGGCGCTTTCTGCTCCTTGATTAATTAGCAGGTACTGGATCTAATTAGTTTAACCTGCTAATTAAACGTGGTGTGTCTATACATGTGTGTGGTAAAAGAAACAGATTAATCTGGATATAATTTATGCTGGTTGGGGAGGACACATGAACAGAGAGTTTTTTATTTACATAGCTTTCAATGTGAAGCAGGGTTCAGTCTTCACTCAAGCAAAACCAGGCTTTAGTCACAGAATATTTATGCACAACTTTTTTCACCGGTGAAGGGACCAATGAAGATGAATCCCCTATGTCCTGTCCATTAACAGATGAATGATGACTTACTTGGATGTTAATTGTAGGTTAAGGGTTAATCCAGTGCTTTGCATCATCAGCCTAAACATGGAAATTAATGCCTACCCATTTGAATCAAGGGCAGGTAAGCAAGAAACAAAAATGATTGAGCTGGCCAGGCTGTGTGGCTTTGGTATACCTAAGCCCATGGAAATCTAGCTAGCTAGCCCCAAGAAGACACACCCCACCAGCATCAGCAGGAGCTGTCAAGCATGGCAAGAGCCAAGGAACAAGTGTGTGTTATTGGACAATGGCTGCAGTGCAGGAGCATGTGAGCTAGTGGCTTAGCTTAGCTTAGCTTACTGTTGAGCTTTCTTGACACCCCAGCCCAGAAGAACATAACATAAATGTTGTTGGGGGAACAATCCTGAACCCTAAAGGAGTGGAGAAAAGCACTCAATGCACATATGCAGATCACTCACTCACTCACCACCCCACCTGTGATGGCACCATTATTTATTCTCCTCATCAGATGCTTCACACACAGCCTTGGAAGAGCCACACATAAACATTGCTTCCAACTCAAGGCCTGGCTGTACTTTGTAACCTGTGATGCATGCTCCACCAGCCAGCAAACCACATTGTATAATCAAGCAGCCCCTGCATGACCTCAGATGACACCAGCATCATGTGATGGATTAATGTGCATCAGGATGCATGGAGGGTCAATTGGTTCTTAATTAATTAATATAATCTCACCATGCAACTAGGCCTCAAGACCATAAAACAAGGGATGGGTCTGTGGTTAACTGGTTATCCTCTGGTTTAAATTTTGTTGTTACTGTCAGATGATTGGGCCTCAAGGGCTGTGCAGGGAAGGGGATCCGATGAAACACAGGAGCAAGATCATTAGCCACATCAGGATCAGATTAAAGGCTGCATCCTGCTTGCATGTGCAGGCTGAGCCCTCACTAACTAGATTTTATATCATATATCTTGCTCTTGGGGCAGATGGAACCAAACAGAACAAGGGCATATGACATAGCATAAAACCAGCACACTAGTTAAAAAGAACAAGTAAATCTGGTTTGGGCTAATTACTCCTAGACTAGCAAATATGCCGTGCGTTGCAACGGGAGAAAAAAAATCACCGCTCATACACACACTCGATGACATCAACAGATGCATTAAATTTTTTCATGATGCCACACAACAAACCACATAAGTGGTTGCGCAAAAAAATAAAGGTGGGGTGATTTTTTAGTGTACTGAAGGTGTTTCCAAAAATCTTTATGGGCACAATTTCAAACAATATGGAAATCAACGCTAAGCCACTTGTTTACATAATTCGGGTAGGAAACATATACTCCCTCCGATCATAATTTGTAGTCTGCATATAAGTTTTCTCTGAAGTCAAAGTATCTCTACTTTGACCAAACTTATAGAAAGAAGTATCAACATTCACAATGTCAAATCAATTGACATTGTTAGATTCATTGTGAAATGTAGTTTCATAGAATATATGTTTTTATTGAAGTATTGATATTTTTTAATATAAAGTTGGTCAAACTTTGTAAAGTTTGACTTGGCAAAAATCAAATACGCTGAGTAAAAAGGATGGGAGGGTGTATAATAGGCACTTTCAAAATACCCCATATAAATAAGGTATTAACTAAGGTTGCACCCTAACTATAATTTTAGAAAAAATTAACACGCAAGATAATAGCATAATTGGAATCTATATATTTCTATGAGTGATTTTCATATATAACATGTTAGCTTTAGAATTGGGGTTAATATTTGGAAAAGCATTTGAATATGTCCGAAAAAGGTTAAATAGAGACTTACTGGGCTGAATGCAGCCCATCTTCTAAGTATTTGGAGGGAAAAGGAAGGAAACGAAAAATGGAGGAAGCTGGGATCGAACCCAGCTCTCCGACGCGGAGAAGCGCGACTCTTGCCACTAGGATGCGCACCAACCAAAGGCAACGACCCATGTACTGAACCAAAAAGTTTTTTCACTTAGCGGTGGCATTGGGTGTAATTTGTGTCAACTACAAGGGCAATTCTATGACATACGGGCAGAAGCAATAGCCCTTTATTATTAGGTATAGATATAGATATAGATAGATTAGGTGCAGCTTTTCAGTTAGCATGTCAGAGCATCTCTAGCAGATCCCGCAACCGGTTGTCCGGCAAAACTCGTTTAAGGGCGCCCGCAAAACTTTTTTACGGTACCGCGAGCCCACTGGCGGAACAGATCCCGGAAACCCGTCCTGCAACCATGCCGGAGGGCTCGCTGTATCGCAAATAAAATTATTGACAAGTTCATCATCACTAGTTCATATCTAGTTCATCATCATATATATACATCACTAGTTGATCATCATACTAGTTCATCACATCCAAAATCATGCGCAAGATACGAGGTATCAAGTTCAGCCTTACAAATGCGCGATCAAACAAAACAAAAGATGCTCAAATGACATAGAGCAATCAAGCAACATCTTCATTGTTGCGAAGAACGTCACCTGCATCTTCATGAACATGGACCGGAGAGTGAGCACCACCATCTTCATGAACTTGGATTGGAGAATGAGCACCGCCACCACCACCACCACCATTCACATGGTTTGCCGAAGCACCAATCCCACCTCCAAACCCACCACTGATAACCCACAAGTATAGGGGATCACAACAGTTTTTGAGGGTAGAGTATTCAACCCAAATTTATTGATTCGACACAAGGGGAGCCAAAAAATATTCGCAAGTATTAGCAGTTGAGTTGTCAATTCAAGCACACCTGAAAGACTTAATATCTGCAGCAAGGCGATCAGTAGCAAAGTAATATGATAGTAACCGTACCAGTGGCAATAGTAACAGTAACAATTTTCTAGTGATTGGAACAGTAGCAACGGCGAAAGTAACTTAGCAAAGATCAATATATGAAAAGCTCGTAGGTATTGGATCAGCGATGGATAATTGTGTTGGATGGCATTCATCATCTAGCAGTTATAACCTAGAGCGACACAGAACTAGCTCCAATTCATCAATGTAATGTAGGCATGTATTCCGTATATAGTCATACGTTCTTATGAAAAAGAACTTGCATGACATCTTTTGTCCTACCCTCCCGTGGCAGCGGGGTCCATAAGGAAACTAAGGGATATTAATGCCTCCTTTTAATAGAGAACCGGAACAAAGCATTAGCACTTAGTGAATACATGAACTCCTCAAACTACGGTAATCACTGGAAAGAATCCCAATTATTATCACTTTGGGGTATGCGGATTATAACTCGTAATAGGTGCATATAACTTGCAAGATAGGATCAAGAACACAAATATATTCATGAAAACATAATAGGTTCAGATCTGAAATCATGGCACCCGGGCCCTAGTGACAAGCATTAAGCATAGCAAAGTCATAGCAACATCAATCTCAGACATAGTGGATACTAGGGATCAAGCCCTAACAAAACTAACTCGATTACATGATAAATCTCATCCAACCCATCACCGTCCAGCAAGCCTACGAAGGAATTACTCGCTCCCGGCGGTGAGCATCATGAAATTGGTGATGAAGGAAGGTTGATGATGACGATGGCGACAGATTCCACCCTCCGGAGCCCCGAACGGACTCCAGATCAGCCCTCCCGATGAAGCACAGGAGCTGGCGGCGGCTCCGTATCGTAAAATGCGATGAATCCTTCTCTCTGATTTTTTCTTGGCGAATAGGTATATATGGAGTTGGAGTTAGGGTTGCCGGAGGTCCAGGGGGCCCACAAGCTCGCTAGGCGTGCCCTGGGGGGTGGGCGCGCCCTTTGAGCTTGTGGCTCCTGGGTGGCCCCCCTCTGTTATCTTTTTCCACTACTGCAGGTTGGTCCAAACACGACAGTCCAATCAGAGACCCTTCGACGAAACTGTGTGCGATGCATTAATCACAAACGGTGATGTAATAAAACCGTCAAAAAAGATACAAAACGTTTGCGAAGGCGGTGACATCAAATACGGTTCAGATTAGAGTTGCGTGTGCGATGCGTGGCATACCGTTAATCCAACAGAACTGTTTGCGATGAGGCAGAAAAACAGAAACGGGCAGCCAGATGAGGGTGTGTGCGATATACGGCATACAGTTCACTAGGATGAACTGTGTGTGATTGGGCAACACAATAGAAACGGTCAGCCAGATCAAGGTGTGTGCGATGAAGGGCATACAGTTCACTCGGATGAACTGTTTGCGATGAGTCAAGACAACAGAAACAGTTCGACTGAACAAGATGTGTGTGATACGCGGCAAACAGGTCCGTAATCAGAAATGTGTGCGAAGACCAATAATAACACAGACGATTGCTGCTAATAAGCCGTGTGATTTGCTCTGTCTACAGGACAATAACACACACACACACACATATATATATATATATATATATATATATAACTGAAATAAACATCCAACTACATAAGTGACGATACAGATCATTCGCGCACACATCAATAAACAATTGCATGCATTCTAAACTAGAAGAAACGATCATCTAGTCATCTACTTCTTGTGACGCTCCCGCCACTGCTCTATGGCTCGATTCCTTGTCTGGGGCAGGAAGAAGACACTTCCTCATGTCAACGATCCGCCTGTACATCTCGTAGCTTGTGTATGCGTCCTTGGCCGCGTACTTGACGTGTTGTTCATCCAGTCTCTGATGCCAGACACTGTGCCAGGCGTTCTTGTCCTTCTTGCTCTCATCCTTCATCTTCATGTAGTAGGGGTCGATGATAGCTGAGGCGAGGTCAACTAGGGAGTTCTGTTTGTTGTTGTCGTTGCCCCAGACCTTGTAGTGGTCTTGGATGTTGACAAGATTCTGGCATTTCAAGCCCGAAACCTTGAGCGCTTTTAGATCGTTGGTGGTGTTCACCGTAGCGAAACTGTAGTCGGAGCTATTGATAAACCTGGAGAAACGCTCGCAAGGTCTTGTGGCCAGGTGGTAGTGGTAGACGAGGACGTCATGTCGCACGCACAACTGGGCGATGACAACGTTCTGATCGTGCCCGGCACGACCAATGGTGTACTCGAGGTCGAAGCCGACCACTTGGTACTTGTCCTCAGCAAGCAACTGTTCCATAGTTTGGATGGAGCTCTCCACCGAGACCGGCTCATTCGTGTACACCATCGAGAGGGCCTTCCCGCTCACGTGGGTGTCCACTATGTGATGCGTGGTGAACTGCCCCCCGTTGTCGTTGTCGGTCGCTGGGAGCACCATTGAAGCCATGGAGAGCGCCATTGGAACCGCTGGATATCCTCTCTGTATGTGTCGTTGTGGGTGTGCTTATTGTGTCGTGTGGCGCGAGAGATGAAGGTAAATGGCCGCAGGAATAAATGGGGGCCGGGCGGCCTGGATTTTCGGTGCATCCGCATGGCAGTTTTTGCAGCGGGTAACTGCATCGTGGCGCCGCGCCCGGCGCAACCGCATGCATAATGGCAGCACGAACGTACGTGATCATGTGCCGGCCCCAAACACTGGCAGCGCGCGTGGAGGGACGAGGGCAGAGCGCCCGGAGGGACGCGAGAGCACAGCGCGCGTGGTGGGACGCGAGCAGAGCGCGTTGCGGCCGCCTCAACCGCGAGCAACCACATGCATAGAGCAGTTGAACATGCAGGAAATGGTCGTCTACAAGCCGGCCGGCAGTTGCGACGCTGCGTAAAGAGCGGCCGTGTGCTACTACCTCCGTCTTCGTCTATTAGTCCCTTTATATTTCGTGCCATATTTTGACCTTAAATTTAACCAACAAAATATTGATGCAAGTTATAAAAATTATATAATCGGAAACTATGTTCAAATATGAATCCAACGATATAATCTTTGGCGACATGCATTCGTATTTTATTAGTTAAATCTCTAGTCAAATTTTGGCACAAAAATATATAGACGACTTATAAACCAAGACGCGGGTAGTAGGTAATTTAATCGCAAACATTTTTTTTATTAACCGTATGTGTACGTGTCCTTTCGTCCTCTTCTCGCACGTCTTGTCACCCCGCTGCCGCAGACGGCTTACAGCGCAAGTTTGCGCAGCGCGCGGGGGCGTTCTTTTGGCCAAACGGTGGCTCGAAGTGGCGCCAATGAATCGTCGGTGAGACCGTTACTGCGCAACCTCGCAGGTTCCCGCGCAAGCTTCCCGCCCGACTAGGTGAAATCCCCCAAAATCCCAATGCTTACTGGCCTGCTATATAAACCATCATGGTCGGCGAGTCCTGCGTCGCATTTCCCCTCCCTCCCTGTAGCTTATCTCGTCTGCTTCTCCCACAATCACCAATGGCACCGGTCCATCGTCGTCGCTCTGCCACTCCGCCGTCATCAGAGGACAGCTCCAGCTGGGAGGCTACACCGCGGCGGCGGCGCAGTCCCCGGCGTAGTGTAGTGCGCGTGGCGTCCCTGTTGGGTGTTCGCGGAACACCCACCACACGCTCCGCCGCCGCTGCCCGTCGGCAGCTGTTGCCGGCCGCCATTGCCGCCACCCCACCGTCTGCCGCCGTGGCCGCCACACCACCGTCGAAAGCCAGGGCCATCGCCCGCTCCGCCGCCGTGGCCCGAAGGCGGGAGGTGGCCATCGTGGCCGCCACCCCACTGGCGGCCACCATGGCCATCACCCCGCTCCGCCACCGCGGCCCGAAGGCGGGAGGTGGCGGTCGTGCCCGCCGTGGCCGCCAGCCCACCGTCGATCGCCGGGGTCATCACCCGCTCCGCCACCGCCGCCCGAAGGCGGGAGGCGGAGGTGGAGGCCCGCACGTGCGTCAGCGACCTTGCGCACTACATCGAGTTCCTGCAGGAGGAGGAGGAGCGCCTCGTCGAGCACGCAAAGAGCCTTACCGCTGCCGTGGCCGCAGCACACGCCGCCGCAGAGGCGAGGAATCAGGAGACCTATGAGGAGAACCACCGCTTCGAGAGGGGTCGTCTGGAGCGACAGAGGGCGTTCGAGGTGAGCGTCGCTGAAGGTGCAGCAGCGGCAGGCACCGTATTGCAGTTGTCCAGCTCGTCGGTAGGCTCCTCCTCCTCTGCCTCTTACTGAGCGCGCTCGGCAGAGGAGAGGCTGTCAGAAGTAGTACAAAGCCCCTCCATAGTAGTAGTATTTAGGGGCTATTTTGTTCAGTTCATCTGACTATAGATGTGGTGGAACTGTACAACGTACTTAAAATTAGCTAGTATATATAGTTGAACTAGCTATTTCAGTACGTGGTTGGCAATAGTTGGGGAAAAATTTGGTCGGTTCAGCTGTCGAGTTGAACTGTTTGTATAAAGAACGATTGCTTAATCTATGAATGCAATCTATGCTTAATTACTAAATTTTAGTTGCAAAAATTAGATAGTGCTAGTGATTTTTAGCTGCATATTTTGACAAATGGCAGTGTTACAAGCTTGACAAATGGCAATGTTACTAGATCAACAAATGTCAATCTTTCCAGTTTGACAAATGGCAATATACCCAATATGACAGATGCAAATCTTACCAAATTGTCTGTACGTGCTTGCACACGGGTCATCCAAAACAACCGTTTGCGTTGAAGGTATGTACAAATCCCGCTCGACATATTTTCTCTTGGCTTAGCGCCGAAGTCTGGCTTTGCATACCGTATTCAATCTGAACCGTTTGCGTTAAAGAGATGCACAAATCCTGCGCTGCGAATTTTCCCTTGGCTTTTTGGGAAAGACCATAGCTCTCACTTTGCATACGGGTGTTCTATCTAAAACGTTTGCGATCAAGAGCTGCACAAATCCTGCTCGGCACATTTTCACTTGGCTTCCTGGGGAAGCTGTCGGTTTGCATACGGGTGTTCTATCTAAAACATTTGCGATGAGTGTTTTATATTTAAAAACCATTTACTTGTTTTTAAAGAAAATCGTTTGATAAGTCTGTACATTCAGAGAGAAAAACCCAAGTTCGTTCAAACCATATCTTTCATTCAGTCACACTGTGAATTTATATTCATATGATCGAGATACACTAATACAGTATTAAACCCCCAAAAAAACTGCGGAGGCGGCGTGCCGCACCGGCGTTGTGGTCCTCTGGGACGCCATTGTTGAAGTCTTCAAGGAAGCACAGAATGTTCTTCACTTGGAAATCAAACATCATGTCGTCGCGCGATCGACGGGCGGGGCGAGGGAGGACGGCAACTCACGGCGCTACGAGGTAGCAGTCGACGACGGCATCCCATGCCGATGAGGGGGGCGCACGCACGGGCACGGTCGCGGCGGGTGCAGGCAAACGCACGGGGACCGGCGCCGCGGTGTGTGCATGGGCGCGCACGGGCACGGGCGCTGGCGCTGGCATGTACACGAGCTCGCGCGGGTCCGCGGAGACCTCGCTGACGCCAGCGGCTTCCAGCTCTACGATAGTGCTCGGCGACCAGACCGTCAATGCTACGGGGATGGTCGCTGGCGCATTTGCGGGGATGGGAGCTAGGACGGGCGCGGGGGCATCAACCACCGCGGCCAGCTCGTTCAGGGCCATGTCCATGAGGCCCCATTCCTCCTTATTTTCTATCTCCTCCGGCTCGGAGTCGACTTCACCAAACTGGAAGACTAGTGGCAGATGATCCTTTTGCGCCATGGCGTTGGTGGAGGTCTGCGGGAGGGAGGGGAATGGGAGGCGAACAGTAAGGCCGCCCGTATTAAACAGCGGCTCGGGCGCTATTAATGGAGAGGATGTGAGCAAGGCGGGCGGCCATGGAAGTCAAAGGGCTCGCTTCCTAGTGAGCCTACGCAGCATACATCTTGCACGCTTCCCGGTGAGCCTGCGCATTGGAGGACAACTTGCACGCCTCTCGGTCAGCCTGCGCACTGGACTGCGCTCGCACGCCTCCCGTTCAGTCAAGCAGCTGTCCGCACGGTACCTCCTATAGCCATTAAAAAAGAGACACGTGGCGTCACGTGAATGGTTAACAGAACACACATGATTTAAATTATACAAACGTTTGAGATGTTAAAGTGACAGCTATTTGTTTCAAAATGCCATTTTTGGCTGTTATTCGAGTGCACCTTCTCTCAAAATGGACACGAAAAATACCATAGCATGTCGGGTGCCATTCCATGATAGCATGCCAAGTTTCATGAATTTCAGACGAGTTTTGGATTTATTAGAATTTAAAAACAAAGTATCTCAACGATTTGTCGGCAATCAACAGTGCCCTGGTGTTTGAAATTCATTCCCATTTCTTGCATGGGACCTAAGCATGCACCCAACGACACACATTTGATATGTCAACCCATTTTTCTGCACTGGAGCTTATGCATGTAGTTCAAATTTGAATTATGCACATAAAATGCCTAGAAAACCCAGTTAATGTATAAAAATGTCCAAGCGAACCTCGAAAAATCCCAAAAATTGACACAAGAAAAATTTTGAAAGCAAGAAGAGGCAACGGATACGGTTTCGTCCCCAAAGGTGGCACGTTCCCTACCGAAACCATCAGGCTTGTTGTGAGAAGCTCTGGCTTGCGAGAATCTTATACCGAAACCTGCCCCAAATGGGAAAAAATTTGTACCACAGCATGTTGATGCCGCTCCATGATAGCATGCCAAGTTTCATGAACTACAGACGAGTTTTGGATTTACTAGAATTTAAAAACCATGTATCTCAATGTTTGCGGCCGAGCAACGGTGGCAAGGTGTTTGGCATTCATTCCCATTTCTTGCATGGGACCTAAGCATGCAACCAAGGACACAGATTTGATTTTCCAACCAATTTACATGCACTGGAGCATGTGCCTGTAGTTCAAATTTGAATTATGCACATAAATGCATAGAAAACTCAGTTAATGTATAAAAATGTCCAAACGAACCCCGAAAAATTCCTAAATTTAACACAACACTCCTGTTGTTCTATGTCGACACTAGAAAAAAATTGAAATCAAGAAGAGGCAATGGATATCGTTTCGTCCAGAAAGGTGAAACGTTCCCTACCGTAACCATGAGGCTTGTTGTGAGAAGCTCTGGTTTGTGAGAAGCTTATACCCCAACCTACCCCAATTGAGACAATATTTTTACCACGGCATGTTGATGCCGTTCCATGCTAGCATGTCAAGTTTCATAAATTTCAGACGCGTTTTTGATTTACTAGAATTTAAAAACCATGTATCTCAATGTTAGCGGCCGAGCGACGGTGGCAAGGTGTTTGACATTCATTCTCATTTCTTGCATGGGACTTAAGCATGCAACCAAGGATACACATTTCAATTTTGAACCCATTTATATGCACTGGGGCATGTGCATGTAGTTCAAATTTGAATTATGCACATAAATACATAGAAAACCCAGTTAATGTATAAAAATGTCCAAGCGAACCCCGAAAAATCCCAAAAATTGACACAACACTCCTGTTGTTCTATGTTGACACGAGAAAATTATTGAAGAGCCTCAAACTTTTTGTGACAGTGCTCAACATTACCTAATATTTGTTTTGACCACTTGCCTATTTCTACAAAAGTCAAATAATAGCTAAAGGAAATGTAAAGCGGTAGCTAAGCCTAATACAGAAAATAGAAAATGGAAAAGGGCCTGGGGGCACCGCGCCAAGTGCACAGTGCGGCCCAGCCCACCTCCACCGCGTCCCTCCTCTTTCTCCTCGCGCGTGTCAGCGCGGCCGTGGATGCGCCAGCGAGCGCCAGCAAAACGTCGACACCGCGACGCTACAGGGCGGGGCGAGGGGATAATCTTCCCCCTCGTCCATTCCCCCTGGACCCCTCGCCCATTCCTCCCCCTCACTCGGCTCCTTCTTTCCCTTCTCTGCCGGGCGCCTCCGTCGCCGCGCCGCCGTTTCACCGTGGCCACCATCCTCTTCGAGCTGCTCCTCTGTGTCCGTGCGCTTCGCCGAGCTCGTCCACATCTTCCCGTCGAGCCACGCGATGCCGGACACCCCCAGCAGCCGGATCGACCTCCTTCGTCTTCCTCGGCCACGACGACCTCTCCGGCGAATTCAGGAATCTCGGCAGCCACTAAGCCACCACAGGCCACCGTGAGCCGCTCGGTGAGCACCCATTCCTCCTCCCCCTTCTTCTAGCTCGCGCTCGCCCTCTAGCCGTCTTGCCGCTGTGGATCCGTAACTCACTGCCGTCGGTGATGGCGCAGCCGCGGACACACCACCCGTCGCTCGCGCCCGAGCTCGCGTTCGTGCTCAACACGCTCCCAGGAGCCCAGCCACACATTTTTTCGTGCCCCCTAGCCCGAGCTCCGGTCGCCTCCACGCTGGTAACCGCCGTCATTCTAGGCCTCCTCTGCCGCTGCCGTCCGCCCAGATGGATGCGCGACAGCCTCATCGTTCGAAAGAGCCCCTCCGCGCATCGTTTGGCCACCGGACGGCGAATTCCGGCGACCTCCAGTGCCCTCCGCCGCGTTTTCGTGCTCGCCGGCGTTCAGCCGCCGGCCGGCCAACATGGCAAGGCCAGGCCCACCTTTGGGTGGCTGACAGTGGGCCCCACGGGTCCCAGTTGAGTGGGTTGACCCAGTCAACTTCTGACTGGGCAGCCCAGTGACACTGACACGCGGGCCCCACCGCATATTTAGATTAATTAAAACATTTTATAATTAAAACTTAATTAGTTAAACTAATTAGTCTATGACAAGTGGGGCCTACCTGCTAAATAACTCTGTTAGCTAAAATAATCATCTGTTAAAGCCACTATCACTGACCAGTGGGTCCCACTGGACCCACGGGTCAGGTATGACCTGGTCAGCGAGTCTGCTGACCGCTGATGTCATCCTTACACAATGCTGATGTCATAATGGATTTCTGTTAATAAAAATAAATTCATAAAATGCATTAAACTTCAAAAATTCATAATAATTAAACCGTAGTTCGGATCGAAAAACTTTCTACATGAAAGTTGCTCAGAACGACGAGACGAATCTGCTCGTGTCTTCTGTTCTATGTCGGAACCCTCTACGTAGGAGAACCCGTAACTTTTAGCCTGATTCCAGTAGATGAATAGTGCATACACACCAGTTAATAAATCCCACTTTAATCCTAATATAACTAAAATGACCTAGACATATCTTTAGGCAACCCTGCACTGCACGTTAGTATAGCATGCTCTGTGTTGCATATGTTTGCTGTATATTTATCTGTTTCCTCCCCCTCTTCTCTCTCGGTAGACCCCGGTACCGACGCAGTTTCCGAGACCGACGCAGCTCAGGAGCCCGACGTCACCGTTGACGACCTTGCCTTTGCCGCAGAGCAACCAGGCAAGCACCCCCCTTTTGAACATTCCGATATCACCTATTCTCTTTTCCTTTATGCTTGCATTAGAAAATTGCTGCTGCTACTGCTTATCCTATTTCTGCTGCATAGCCTGTTTATTGTAACCTGCTGTTATTACCTACCTGCTTATCCTAAACTGTTTAGAATAGGCTGGGTAGAGACCCATCAGAGACCCCCACTTTGTCCCGACTGCCCCGCTGGATTATCAGAAGACCCGATCAACGGGACCGAAGACCAGGCCCCGGCACCGCACATCACTTCCCCCTTAGTTGCTCGACACTACTGGGTTACTATCGAGTGCCGAGGGTGATACCTTGTCAGCACTTCTGATGTTAACCTTGTAGGTTAGTTCACCGGTTATGGTCATCGAGGGTGATTCCTTCTTCTCCATTCCCGATAACGACACCGTCATGCAACTCCTCAAGAGTGGACCTCGAGGGTGATTCCTCCTTCGTTCACCTTGACGATAACATCAGGTGGAATTCCATCGAGGGTGATTCCTCAGGGTTCCCCCTTGGTGTTAGATGATGAAGCTTGAAGCTACGTCGGTATTTCCCCAAAGAGGAAGGGATGATGCAGCACCGCGGCGGTAGGTATTTCCCTCAGTGATGAAACCAAGGTTATCGAACCAGTAGGAGAACCAAGCAACACTACATAAATAGCACCTGCACACAAATAACAAATACTCGCAACCCGACGTGTAAAAGGGGTTGTCAATCCCTTTCGGGCAACGGCGCCAAAAATTGGCAAACGGACATGAGAGAGTAGTAAATATTGATAGATCGAACGCCAAATAAAATAAAGTGCAGCAAGGTATTTTTGTATTTTTGGTTTAATAGATCTAAAAATAAAAGTTGCAAATAAAGAAAAGAGCGAATAGCAAAACAGATCTTGAAAGCAAATATATTGGAAAAGAGACCCGGGGGCCGTAGGTTTCACTAGTGGCTTCTCTCGAGAAAAATAGCAAATGGTGGGTGAACAAATTACTGTTGGGCAATTGTTAAAACTTCAAATAATCATGACGATATCCAGGCAATGATCATTATATAGGCATCACGTCCAAGATTAGTAGACCGACTCCTGCCTGCATCTACTACTATTACTCCACACATCGACCGCTATCCAGCATGCATCTAGTGTATTAAGTTCATGGAGAAACGGAGTAATGCAATAAGAACGATGACATGCTGTAGACAAGATCTATTTATGTAGAAATAGACCCCATCGTTTTATTCGTAGTAGCAATGATACATACGTGTCGGTTCCCCTTCTGTCACTGGGATCAAGCACCGTAAGATCGAACCCACTACAAAGCACCTCTTCCCATTGCAAGATAAATAGATCAAGTTGGCCAAACAAAACCCAAATATCGGAGAAGAAATACGAGGCTATAAGCAATCATGCATATAAGAGATCAAAGAAGACTCAAATAACTTTCATGGATAAAAAGATAGATCTGATCATAAACTCAAAGTTCATCGGATCCCAACAAACACACCGCAACAAGAGTTACATCATATGGATCTCTAAGAGACCATTGTATTGAGAATCAAACGAGAGAGAGAAAGCCATCTAGCTACTAACTACGGACCCGTAGGTCTATAAAGAACTACTCACGCATCATCAGAGAGGCACCAATGGAAGTGGTGAACCCCTCCATGATGGTGTCTAGTTTGGATCTGGTGGTTCTGGACTCTGCGGCGGCTGGAATTGATTTTCGTCGACTCCCCTAGGGTTTCTGGAATATTAGGGTATTTATAGAGCAAAAAGGCAGTTCGGGGGGCACCCGAGGTGGGCAGAACCCACCAGGGCATGCCTGGGCCTCCAGGCGCGCCCTGGTGGGTTGTGCTCCCCTCGGAGCACCCCCCAGGCGCTTCTCCGGCCCACTTGATGTCTTCTGGTCCAAAAAAAAATCCACAAAAAGTTTCACTGCGTTTGGACTCCGTTTGGTATTGATTTCCTGCGATGTAAAAAACATGCAAAAAACAGCAACTGGCACTTGGCACTATGTCAATAGGTTAGTACCAAAAAATGATATAAAATGACTATAAAATGATTGTAAAACATCCAAGAATGATAATATAACAACATGGAACAATCAAAAATTATAGATATGTTGGAGATGTATCAGCATCCCCAAGCTTAATTCCTGCTCGTGCTCGAGTAGGTAAATGATAAAAACAGAAATTTTGATGTGGAATGCTGCCTAACATGTCATATCATATTCTTTCTTTTATAGCATGGACATTTGGACTTTTATATGGTTCAAAGCAATAGTCTAGTTTTGACATGATGACTTAAATACTCAAACATATCAACAAGCAACTATGTCTTTCAAAATATCAATGCTAAAATAAGTTATCCCTAGCCCATCATGCTCAACCATTGATTCATTCATGAAACACACTCGAATATTAACTACACCCAATGCTCAAGTACAATCATAGTGCCTCCTAGTTGGTGCTTTATAAGAGAAGATGGAGACTCAAATTAAAAATAAAAATTGCATAAAGTAAAGAAAGGCCCTTCACAGAGGGAAGTAGGGATTTGTAGAGGTGCCAGAGCTCAAAGCAAAAAACTTAGAGATAAAAACATTTTGGGAGGTGTGCCTTTCCCACCAACGAAAACGACTTAGAGTTCCCAGCACTTTCCATGCTAGATATATCATAGGCGGTTCCCAAACAGAAAATAAAGTTTATTCCTTTTTCCACCATTTCTTTCACTTTCCATGGCTAGCCGTATCCACGGGTGCCCTCCATACCAACACTTTCCAAGGAATTTATTATTTGACAACATAAAGTAAATTCATTTTTTCATTTCGGGACTGGGCATCCCTAATACCTTTGCCTTACTCTCGTGCAATGACAAGTGAATAAACACTCATCGTGAGAATAACACATCTAGCATGGAAAATATTAGCCACCGCTCACCGCCTCGCGAGCGGTACGAACACACAAAAGAGAAGTTTATTTTGAAAATTAGAGATGGCACATACAAATTTGCTTAGAACGGCAAAAGAATACCGCATATAGGTAGATATAGTGGACTCATGTGGCAAAACTGGTTTAAAGGGTTTTGGATGCACAAGTAGTGATCATACTTAGTGCAAAAATGAAGGCTAGCAAAAGATTGAGAAGCGACCAACCAAAAAACGAATAACATCATAAGCGAGCATTAAGCATAATTAACACCGAATAATGCACCACAAGTAGGATATAATTTCATTGCATGACTATTGACTTTCGTGCTTGCATAGGGAATCACAAACCTTAACACCAATATTCTTACTAAAGCACAATTACTCATCAACATAACTCACATATCACATCATCATATCTCAAAACTATTACAAGGAATCAAGTTTATTTTGTCCAATGATCTTCATGAAAGTTTTTATTATATCCTTCTTGGATATCTATCACTTTGGAACTAATTTTCATGTGTTGCTTTTGATAAGCTCAAACAAATATAAGTGAAGATCATGAGCATAATACTTCTTTCTCTCAAATTAATTTAAGTGAAGCAAGAGAGAATTTCTTAAATTTTTTACTAACTCCCAAATAAATCTAAGTGAAGCATGAGAGCATTTCTTCAAAAATACTAAAGCACGCCGTGCTCAAAAAGATATAAGTGAAGCACTAGAGCAAATCCATAGCTCATAAAAAAAATTAAGTGAAGCATAGAGGGCAATTCTAACAAGTCATGGCATAATTTTGACTGTCTCAAATAGGTGTGTCCAGCAAGGATTCATAACTTAGAACATAAAGCAAAACAAGCAAAGAATCATATCATACAAGACACTCCAAGCAAAACTCATAGTATGTGACGAATAAAAATATAGCTTCGAGTAAAATACCGATGGTCGTTAGAAGAAAGAGGGGATGCCACTCGGGGCATCCCCAAGCTTAGTTGATTGCTTCTATTTGGATAATAGCTTGGGATGCCATGGGCAACCCCAAGCTTAGGCTCTTCTTACTCCTTATTCCTTCATCCATCGTAAGATAACCCAAAACTTGAAAACTTCAATCACACAAAACTCAACAAAACCTTCGTGAGATCCGTTAGTATAAGAAAGCAAATCACTACTATAAGTACTCTAGAAAACCAA
Organism: Thinopyrum elongatum; assembly: GCA_011799875.1. Taxonomy (NCBI): domain Eukaryota; kingdom Viridiplantae; phylum Streptophyta; class Magnoliopsida; order Poales; family Poaceae; genus Thinopyrum; species Thinopyrum elongatum. The sequence continues at coordinate 536,087,181 of CM022297.1, forward strand.
TTCATATTTTATTCTTGCATTATATCTACTGTATTCCAACTTTTCTATGGCAAAAACTCATCAAAGAAAACCATAGAATCATCAAAACAAGCACACAACGCAAAGAAAACAGAATCTGTCAAAAACAGAACAGTATGTAGCAATCTGAATATTTAGAATACTTCTGAAACTCCGAAAATTCTGAAAAATTATGAAACAGAGGAAATTTGTATATCAATCTTGTGTAAAAAATTCAGAATTTTTCCTATCTTCTGTGAATTTTCAAAATTGTTTTACTGGACGCAAAAGTTTCTGTTTTCCAACAAGATCAAATCAACTATCACCCAACATAATCCTAAAGGCTTTACTTGGCACAAACACTAATTAAAACACAAAAAACACAATTATAACAGTAGCATAATTGTGCAAACACTCAAGAACAGAAAGCAAAAAGCAACAATAAATTTTATTCATTGGGTTGCCTCCCAACAAGCGCTATTGTTTTACGCCCCTAGCTAGGCATAATGCAAGGATCTAAATTTTGTCATCTTTGTTCTTGTTTTCCTTGGAGGTGTTTTTCTCAAGAGGCTTTGCAAAAACAACATAAAACACATTATCCATGGAAACTTTAGCACAATCAAGTTGCTTATCATCATATCCCTTTTGATTTCCGGCAGTGATCCAAGAATAATGTTGATTAACATCATTAAAAACTTGTTGGATAATATCTAAAACAGGGACTTGCTTTTTAAGATTCTCATCAAAGATTTGATTATCCCCAAGTAAATGTCTTAAAGCATAATCACTATTATATATAATTTCATCTATCACGGGTTTTTCACAATTCATACCATAAAAATTAAAGATTTCCCTAGCTTCCCGTATTATGTGGTCAAATTCTTTCATAAGAACAAGAGTGGCCAACTTTTTAGCTTTAGGATTCTTTATAACGGGTAACTCATAAAACAATCTTTGCAAGGTAGGATGAGTACGGATAAATCTATTTTCAAGTTTCAGAACTAGCGCTGAAATAGCTTCCGCATAAGATTTAGTCCTTCTAAGCATAGGAGCATCATCAAGACTCAAATTTCCAACACAATTGAAAAATTCTTGGATATGTTCTTTTCCCATAACATTTCCCTGCCCCAAAACAAAAGTTTTGGCATCCAGATTACCCGTACGCTCCATTTTAGGAGTTAGGCCATCATCTGTTTCTGCCATTCCAAAATCACTCATGATTGCAAGCAAAAAGATAGATCTGACGAGAAAATGGCGAACAAAAAAGAGGGCGAATAAAACGGCAAATTTTTGTGAAGTGGGGGAGAGGAAAATGAGAGGCAAATGGCAAATAATGTAAATTGCGAGGAGATGAGATTTGTGATTAGGAACCTGGTAGATGTTGATGATGTCTCCCCGGCAACGACGCCAGAAATTCCTTTTGATGCGGCTTGAAGCTACATCGGTATTTCCCCAAAGAGGAAGGGATGATGCAGCACAGCGGCGATACGTATTTCCCTCAGTGATGAAACCAAGGTTATCGAACCAGTAGGAGAACCAAGCAACACTACGTAAACAGCACCTGCACACAAATAACAAATACTCGCAACCCGACGTGTAAAAGGGGTTGTCAATCCCTTTCGGGCAACGGCGCCAAAAATTGGCAAACGGACGTGAGAGAGTAGTAAATATTGATAGATCGAACGCCAAATAAAATAAAGTGCAGGTATTTTTGTATTTTTGGTTTAATAGATCTGAAAATAAAAGTTGCAAATAAAGAAAAGAGCGAATAGCAAAACAGATCTTGAAAGCAAATATATTGGAAAAGAGACCCGGGGGCCGTAGGTTTCACTAGTGGCTTCTCTCGAGAAAAATAGCAAACGGTGGGTGAACAAATTACTGTTGGGCAATTGATAAAACTTCAAATAATCATGACAATATCCAGGCAATGATCATTATATAGGCATCACGTCTAAGATTAGTAGACTAACTCCTGCCTGCACCTACTACTATTACTCCACACATCGACCGCTATCCAGCATGCATCTAGTGTATTAAGTTCATGGAGAAACGGAGTAATGCAATAAGAACGATGACATGATGTAGACAAGATCTATTTATGTAGAAATAGACCCCATCGTTTTATCCTTAGTAGCAACGATACATACATGTCGGTTCCCCTTCTGTCACTGGGATCAAGCACCGTAAGATTGAACCCACTACAAAGCACCTCTTCCCATTGCAAGATAAATAGATCAAATTGGCCAAACAAAACCCAAATATCAGAGAAGAAATACGAGGCTATAAGCAATCATGCATATAAGAGATCAAAGAAGACTCAAATAACTTTCATGGATAAAAAGATAGATCTGATCATAAACTCAAAGTTCATCGGATCCCAACAAACACACCGCAAAAAGAGTTACATCATATGGATCTCCAAGAGACCATTGTATTGAGAATCAAACGAGAGAGAGAAAGCCATCTAGCTACTAACTACGGACCCGTAGGTCTACAAAGAACTACTCACGCATCATCGGAGAGGCACCAATGGAAGTGGTGAACCCCTCCATGATGGTGTATAGATTGGATCTGGTGGTTCTGGACTCTGCGGCGGCTGGAATTGATTTTCGTCGACTCCCCTAGGGTTTCTGGAATATTGGGGTATTTATAGAGCAAAGAGGCGGTTCGGGGGGCACCCGAGGTTGGCACAACCCACCAGGGCGCGCCTGGGCCTCCGAGGGGCCTCTGGTCCGATAGCAGTAACCATCACGTGGGCATAGTATGGGCGTTCTGCGTCGTATACATCAGCCGAAGCTTAATAGACGTCAGTAAGGAGCGGCACACGCTGGGTTGGACTCGTAACGCCCTGCACTTGTATAAGGGGGGCTAGATCTGCTCACCGGCGGTGCACGTAACATGCAGGAGTTCCCGGGGCGATGGCCCAAGACCCCTGGGGGCATAGGTTAGTCCGGCGTGCTGACCTCTCTATTAAGTCTAGGTCGGGTTGCGGCGTATCGTTTGGCCGAGACCGGGCATGACCCAGAAAAGTGTGTCCAGTCGGAGTTAATCGAGCGTGGTGGGTAAGTTAGTGCACCCCTGCAGGGAAGAAAACAATCTATCGATAGCCTGTCCTACGGTAACGGACACTCGGAGTTGTATCCCGATCGATACAACTAGAACTGGTGACTTGAGATGATAACTGGGTAGTATGGCTCTGAGATTGCTTTCTCGCAGGAAGTCGAGGAAGAATCTCTGGGCGAGGTTGATGAAACTACTACTACTTTACTTTATGCTAATCTGCACTCTTCTAATGCTGCAAGACCACTGAAGATGGTGAAGATGCTAGTCTTCGATAGGACTAGGCTTTCCCCTCTATTCTGGCATTTCTGCAGCCCAGTCCACATATACAGCCTTCCTTTGAAAATGTTGCATATGTAGTGTAGATCCTTGCTTGCTGAGTACTTCGGATGAGTACTCACGGTTGCTTTGCTTTCTTTTTCTCCCCATATCCGTTTGATGCAACCAGATGACGGAGCCCCAGAGACAGCTGCCCCGCCAACGGCTACTACTACTACCCTCCCGGCGAGTACTACTACAAGGAGCCGTCCGACGACCAGGAGTAGGTTTGGAGGGTCCTAGGCAGGAGGCCTGCGCCTTTCGATCGTAGCTTTTGTTTTGTCCCGCCTTTCTAAAGGCTTCTCTGTTTCTGTTTCATATCTGTACTCAGATATCTGATGCTTCCGCTGACGCTTGTACGCAAGCTTATGTATTCGAGCCCTTGAGGCCCTGGCTTGTAATATAATGCTTGTATGCCTTTATTTATGTTTTAGAGTTGTGTTGTGATATCTTCAAGTGAGTCCTTAGGCTTGATCGTGTGCATTTGCGTGTATGATTATTGCACGATTAAGCCGGGGGCGTCACAAAGGCGACCTTGTCCTTAGGCGCATTCAATCCGCCAAGGGTGCAAACAAGTTGACGCCGAAGTGGGAAGGCCCTTACCGGGTAGTACGAGTCACCAGACCTGGCGCAGTCCGTCTGGAGACCGGAGATGGCATTCAATTGCAAAACTCATGGAATATTGAGCATCTCTGTAAGTTCTACCCGTAAGGCGCGGCTGTCGGGCCCTGCCCGGCAGCCACCCTTTTGTACAAGCTTTGCCGAAGTTGCATGTAACCCTTTGTACAAAGCCAGGCGCAGACCCTGAGCAACAGAGAAATAAATGAAGCGCTGGGGGCCCCCCGAAACTTGCATGCATGCATGAGCATATCATAAGCATAGGATGATCATGTAGAAGAGGGCGCATGTGGCATTGTTTTCATCTGCATAAGTTGCAGGATTCTTGCCATGGACCTGGTCCCGAAGAAAAGGAATGAAGACGAGCCCACGTGACGTTCCCCGGCAAGCCAAACAGATAAGTTCCTTCTTATCCATGTTTGTTCTGTAATTTGCAAACTTGTGCGTATGAAAACCCCGCCACCTTCGAAACATAGGTGCTCCTACCTATTGACTTGAACGCTGCTTCGGTCAGGGTGGTCGCAGTAGCCTTTGACAAAAAGGGCTCGGCGGGGGGCTGGTCCCTTTTTTATGGTTGTGCCCGGCAGGTCTAGCCACGCCGCAACAAATTAAGGGTACCGGCAGGATAGCTTGCCGGAGAAACTTGTTTACTTAAATGTATAGAGGCATTTCACCTCTGCATGGAGATACTACATGCACAAGTGCCCGACAAAGTTTTTCTTTTTCATTAATATGCTGATAATCAAGTACAGATATTACAGAACACAAACATGGATAAGGAAATTTACATTATTTAGTTTGGCCCAGGCCTACATATTTTAAACTGAAAAAAGATAAGTGCCCCGTAATCCCACTCTTGTCCCTCTCCTCCTAGGCGCTGCGGTGAAAAAGGAAGAGGGCAAAAGGAGCGCCTGAGCGGAAGCCCAGCCTGATCCTATTAGGGCTTGCCGAGCGCAGCCTGACAAGATTGAGAGTTGCAAGGCTGCGAAGGAGAGGTGTGGGGGGAGCAGCTCGGCGGTGCCCTGGTCACCACCTCCAGGACCAGCAAGAAGCCCCAACGCAGGCACCGGCAGGAGGAACTGCCGGAGCCCAGCTGGAAGACTGCTGGAGGAGGCGAAGGCACCAAGAGAGCGACCCCCTCCCCGGCAACCGTCCTAAGGAGGCCGGTGATGATGGTGCCGGGGAGGGAGGGGAAGAGCGGAAAGATGAGGTAGCGGGCCGGCAGTACGAGACGAAGGCGTCGGTGCCATCGTACTCCGACCTGACGCCCTGCCACCCGCCTTCTCCGTCTTCCCTCGTTCTTTCTTCATCACCACCAGTCCGGGAGGACGCCAGCCCCTCGGGACGTCACCTCCCTTGGAGAAGCAGCAGGTAGTGGCGGTGTCCAAGGCGTGCAAAAAGCACCGCTCCCCACCTTGGAGGGCAGGAAGGTGCCACCGTCTTCAGCTTCCGCCCAGACCCTGCCAGAAGGAATAGCACCGGGGTTACCGAAGATCCCGAGTGCTGCACCCCAACCAAACGCCGGGACCCCCAAGGGCCCCGTTGGCAGGGCGACGGACCTTGGCGACCCGCAACAAGGGCTGGTGCTCCTCGCCGGACAGCCGGCTCGCGTGGGGGAGGCGAGCGTTTCATCATTCTGAGGAAGCGCGGTGCCTCCGACGCTGCGGGCGATTCGACGCCCACAACCTCGACCACTGCATCCCTTTCGGCCCCGGACCAGACTCACTCCCCGGGCATCTACACAAGCATTTGGCGTCACCGACCCCAAGCTAGGGCCCGGGGGCTGATCCCAGCCTATCCACCTCAGCATAGCAAGGAGGGAGGCAGAGAATGGAGGGGAGATGTGAGTAGATGAGCACCTCCGCTCCTCCTCGCCCCTTTTTATAGGCGAGCTGGGGCTGGGGGGCTGATCCCTCGGCGGGTACCCGCCATCCTACTCCACCAACCCAAGAAGGTCGGGCCTCTGCCATGACGCTCTCTCCCGCGCCACGCGCCTCCGCTACCTACCCCACTCAATGCCTGCAGCATACGTGGCCAAGGATAAGGGCGTGGTGGGAAGAGTGAATTGGCAGTTACTCACTCGTGCGTTATAGTGAACCATGTGCCAAATAACGGCCACTTACCATCTTGGGGGCTCGACACCGCACCGATCGGTGACTTGCGTTGCTGTGAAGTGGAGCGGGGGAGCCTTGGCGGGGTAATCCGCCCTCAGCGTCCCCGGCAAGCCTGTCGGGGCAATCTTGAGACTCGTCTTCGGGGCAACCTCGCCCCCGCCAGGCTCGCCTGCCCGGCAGGGGAGGTTTTCCCATTGCGGTATTTTACTCCTTGGGTTGGTCTTGGTCTTCTTGATCGCCCTTTGATTCCTCAAAGAGCCGATCTCTTCTGCTTGGCCTTGTCCCGGATGCTGCAATCTCGTTCTTGAGCCTGTGTACAGTCTGGGCAACATTGGTTTGTATGATTTTGGATAAATAGATCTCCCGATAGAATAAAATAAAATAAATAAAGAAAAAGTGTAGCAACGTATTTTTGGGTTTTTAGAATAATAGATCTGAAAACAAAAGCAAATAAAAATAGATCTCAAGGCAAATATGATAAAGAATAGACCAGGGGGCCGTAGATTTCACTAGTGGCTTCTCTCGAGAAAATAGCATACGGCGGGTAAACAAATTACTGTTGGGCAATTGATAGAACTTCAAATAATTATGACGATATCCAGGCAATGATCATTATATAGGCATCACGTCCAAGATTAGTAGACCGAGTCCTGCCTGCATCTACTACTATTACTCCACACATCGACCGCTATCTAGCATGCATCTAGTGTATTAAGTTCATGGAAAAACGGAGTAATGCAATAAGAACGATGACATGATGTAGACAAGATCTATTCATGTAGGAATAGACCCATCTTGTTATCCTTAATAGCAATGATCAATACGTGTCTTGTTGCCCCTTCTGTCACTGGGAAAGAACACAACACGACTGAACCCATCACAAAGCACCTCTTCCCATGGCAAGAAAAATCGATCTAGTTGGCCTAACTACACCAAAGATTCGAAGAAGAAATACAAGGCTATAAGTAATCATGCATATAAGAGATCAAAGAAACTCAAATAACTTTCATGGATAAATAGATCTGATCATAAACTCAAAGTTCATCGGATCCCAACAAACACACCGCAAAAAGAGTTACATCAAATAGATCTCCAAGAGACCATTGTATTGAGAATCAAAAGAGAGAGAGAGGAAGCCATGTAGCTACTAACTACGGACCCGTAGGTCTACAATTAACTACTCACGCATCATCGGAGAGGCACCAATGAGGATGATGAACCCCTCCGTGATGGTGTCTAGATTGGATCTGGTGGTTCTGGAACTTGCGGCGGCTGGAATTGTGTTTCGTCGACTCCCCTAGGGTTTTTGGATTTTCGGGGTATTTATAGAGCAAAGAGGCAGTGCGGGAGGCGGCCGAGGTGAGCACAACCCACCTGGGTGCGCCTGGGCCCCCAGGCATGCCCAGGTGGGTTGTGCTCCCCTCGGAGCCCCCCTCCGATACTTCTTTGGCCCAACAGGTGTCTTCTGGTCCAGAAAAAATCTCCAAAAAGTTTTGCTGCATTTGGACTCCATTTGGTATTGATTTTATGCGAAGTAAAAAACAAGCAACTGGCACTTGGCACTATATCAATAGGTTAGTCACAAAAAATGATATAAAGTTGCTATAAACTGATTGTAAAACATCCAAGAATGATAATATAACAGCATGGAACAAGCAAAAATTATAGATACGTTGGAGATGTATCACTAAGTTCAACTTGGCCACTAGATTGAGGATGATAGGGTGATGCAATTCTATGGTTAACATCATATTTAGCAAGCAATTTACGGAAAGCACCATGAATAAAGTGTGAACCACCATCAGTCATTAAATATCTAGGGACTCCAAACCTTGGGAAAATAACTTCTTTAAGCATTTTAATGGAAGTGTTATGATCAGCACCACTAGTTGGAATAGCTTCTACCCACTTAGTAACATAATCAACAGCAACCAAAATATGTGTATACCCATTAGAGGAAGGAAATGGTCCCATAAAATCAAAACCCCAAACATCGAATGGTTCAACAGCAAGTGAATAATTCATAGGCATTTCTTGACGCTTACCGATATTACCAACTCTTTGACATTCATCACAAGATAAAACAAACTTACGGGCATCCTTGAAGAGAGTAGGCCAATAAAAACCATATTGCAATACCTTATGAGCAGTTCTATCTCCCGCATGATGACCTCCATAAGCTTCGGAGTGACATTTCCTTAAGATTTGTTCCTATTCATGCTCAGGTACACAACGTCTAATAATACCATCTACTCCTTCTTTATAAAGTGTAACACCCCGTGTATTAAGCTACAGTAATCACCCTGTTGATAATGCCATGTCATCATGATCAACAGTGCTAAATCATCATTAGTAATAAATCCCTTTTCCAATTCAAACTCAAATGAAAATTCAAACTAAAAGTAAAAATAAAAGTTGTCCAAAATCAGAAACTAAATTGCTCATTAAATAGCAAGTAAATCAGAGACAATTCTAAAATTGAAACCAACATCTTTAAAATTGTTTGAATGTCCTAAAATAAATAAAATAGTGGCAAAAACAATTAATTAAATGCCTTTTTCAATTAAATAAAATCCAAACAAAAAGATATGGACACCAGACCAATTTCTAGCAGTGACAAATATTGCACTGCAAATATTGGACTAAGTTACATATTTTGCAAAACTTATTTGGTGGCTAAATTAAATTGCACAGCAGAAAAGGAAATCAAAGACAAAAAGAAAACAAAAGAGAAAAAATAAAAAAAGAACCTTCCCCCCCCCCCACTCGGCCTCGGCCCAGCAGGCCGTCCAGGCCGCCAGGCCGGCCCACCCCATGCCTACACCTACCCCCTCCCCCGTAACCTAATCGCCCACACCCCACGATTCCCCACTCCCCCCCACGTTCCCCTCTCTCCCTTGTCTCCTCCCGATCCCGAAGTGGATCGGGCACCGGCGCCCCGCCCCCGCGCTCGTCGCCGTCGACCGGCTCACCTCGTCAACCTCGCCCGGAATCGCGTGGCCACCGCCATCCTCGCACCTCGCCAACATGCTCGCGGGCTCCACCTCCATCGTCCGCGCCCCTCCGACAGGAATCGCAACGAGAAGAGCCCCGTAGCCGCCGCCTTCTTCCTCGTCTTCGCCCATGGCCGCCGTCGCCGTCGATCCACTCCACCCTGACCACCTCCGGCTCCCTTGAGCTCCCTGCCGGTCCCGCTGTGAGCTCCCAATGCCCCCTCGCCCCTTTGCTTCGTTCTCCTTCGCCTTCCCTGCTCGAGGCCGAACCCCACCGTCCGCCATGGCTTCGAGCTCGTCGTGGCCGTGTTCCCGGCTTCTCTGGCCGCGCCCGCTGCCGTCCTCGCCGTGCTCGCGCCCGCCGCTCCGTGGCCGCGGAACCCCATCACCGGGCGCGCGAGACCGTACCCCCCCCCCGCCCGTCGTGTTTGCCCGCTGACTGCTACTGCTCGCTGGTAGCTGCAGCCACTGCTGCGTGCCTGCTCGGCCTGCGCTGCTGCGCCCTGCCTCCGCTCGCCCCGACTCCCGCCGCTGCAACTGCACCCGTCGCGCGCCTCGCGGCCCCCCCAACCGCGGTCGCCGGCGCGTGGACGCGCTCGCGCCGTCCTCGCATCGCCCGCAACAGCGCCCACGCGCGTGCGTGCCCGCGCTCGCCCCGCTCTGCCCTGTCGCGCGGCCGCCGTCGCATCCCCACCTCCACTGGTCCGTCCGGCGGCTCCCCTCGTCGCCAGCGACCTCACCCCGGCCGGCACCCCGCCGCGCCCGGGCTCGCCCTGTTGGGCGCCCGTGCCCGCGCCCACGCCCACGCCCGCCCCGCTGCGCCCGTTACCACGCGTCCGCGCCCGGATGGCCCCCTGTGACACTGCCAACAGGGCCCCACGCCCCTGTTAATAAAAAGAAATAATAATAAATAAAAATGAATTAATATTAAATAGATAATTAATTACCAATTAACCTAATTAACTTTGATTAATTAATACTAATTAAGTTCAATTAACTTAATGATTTAATTAACCTAATTAACTACTGTTAATTAATTAAACAGGCTGCTGATGTCATGCTGACGTCAGCAAGCACTGTTTCGGATAATTCTAATTTAATTAATTAAATAAATTCTAGAAAATCAATAAATCTTTAGAAAATCATATTAAGTAATCCGTAGCTCGGATGAAAATACTTTGTACATGAAAGTTGCTCAGAACGACGAGACGAATCCGAATACGCAGTCCGTTCGTTCGCCGCACATCCCTAGCATAACGAACATGCAACAATCCACCTCCGTTTCATCTGTCCGAAAATGCCAAACTTCGGGAAAACATTCCCGGATGTCTTCCCTCTTCACCTATATCGTGTAGCACCGCGTCCGAACACACCCGGCATTGCATATTGTCATGTTATACATTGTGTAGCACTTGTTTGCTTAGTATTTACTGTTTCTTCCCCCTCTTCTCTCTCGGTAGACCCTGACACCGACGTCGTCCCCGAGACTGACGCAACTCAGGAGCCCGACACCACCGTTGACGACCTTGCCTTTGCCGCAAAGCAACCAGGCAAGCCCCCCCTTTGATCATCCCGATATCGCCCATTCTATTTTCTCATGCTTGCATTAGAATTGCTGCTGCTACTGCTTTACCTATTCTGATGCATAGCCTGTTTATTGTAACCTGCTATTGAAACCTTACCTGCTTATCCTAAACTGTCTAGTATAGGCTGGGTAGAGACCTATCAGTGACCCCACATATCCCGACTGCCCCGCTGGATTATCAGAAGACCCGATCAACGGGATCGAAGACCAGGCCCCGGCACCGCACATCACCCCCTTAGTTGTAACGACACTGCAGCGTTACTATCGAGTGCTGAGGGTGAAACCTCTTGTAGCACTTTTGATGTTAACTCTGTAGAGTAGCTATTCGGTCATGGTCATCGAGGGTGATTCCTCCTTCACCGCTTCCGATAACGACGCCGTCGTACAACACCTCAAGTGTGAACCCAGCAAGGGTGATTCCTCCGAGTTCACCTTGACGGATACATCGAGTGGGAATTCAACGAGGGTGATACCTCGGATTCCTCTGATGTTATGGACACATGGATACTTGGACTTTACACTGTTACTTGGATAGGCGGGTCGACCCTGAGGGGTACCCGCGTGCGCCTGAGAGGCGAGTGTTGTGAAGACGGGTGCCTGTGTGGTGCCCGAGTGAGAATACGAGGCGTGACCGGGCATTCTTGGCCCTTGCCGCAAGTCCTCGAGACGGGGCGACGGGGTCACATCGATCGTGAGTCTCTGCTCGTTACCGCATTACCAACACACTATGATTTGGATATTTGATCTGAGTGGGCCTCTGGCCCGATAGCGCTAACCACCACGTGGGCATAGTATGGGCGTTCTGCATCGTATGCATCAGCCGAAAGCTCCATCAGACATCTAGTTCAGCATGGCGGCACGGACGGACCGGCACCTTCCTGTAGTGTTGGTGCCTGGCTTCACCGTGTGCGCAACGACCCGGAGGGCGAGGGGCGATGGCCAAGACCCCCTTGCGCTTAGGATGTAGACCGGCGGGGACCTCTCTGCTGAGCTGTAGGTAGGGTTGCGGTGTGTCGTTTGGCCGAGGCCGGGCATGACCCGGAAAAGTGTGTCCGGCCGGAGTTAAGCGAGCATGGTGGGTAAGTTGGTGCACCCCTGCGGGGAAGAAAACTTCTATCGATAGCCTGTTCTATGGTAACGGACACTCGGAGTTGTATCCTGATTGATACAATTAGAACTGGATACTTGGATACTATGGCTCTGGGATTGCTTCTCGCAGGGAGTCGAGAAGGGATCTCAGGACGAGGTTGATGACTGTATGGCTCTGGGATTGCTTTCTCGCAGGGAGTCGAGAAAGGATCTCTGGGTGAGGTTGAGACTTAATGATACTGCTACATTATATTGTACTGTCCTACTCTCTTCTATTGCTGCAAGACCGCTGAAGATGCTAGTCTTCGATAGGACTAGGCCTTCTCTCTATTCTGGCATTTCTGCAGCCCAGTCCACATATACGGCCTCTCTTTGAAAATGTTGCATATGTAGTGTAGATCCTTGCTTGCTGAGTACTTCTGAGTACTCACGGTTGCTTTGTTTTCCTTTTTCTCCCCAAATCAGTTTGTCGTGACCAGAGGACGGAGCCCCTGAGACCGCTGCCCCAGTTGACGACTTCAGCTACCACTTCTACCCCGCGGATGGTTACTACTACGAGTTGGATGACGACCTGGAGTAGGTTCGGAGGGTCCCAGGCAGGAGGCCTGCGCCTTTCGATCGTAGTGTTTTATTTTGCCCCACCTTTCTAAAGGCCTTTCTGTTTCTGTTTCATATCTGTACTCAGATATCTGATGCTTCCGCTGACGCTTGTATGCAAGCTTATGTATTCGAGCCCTCGAGGCCCCTGGCTTGTAATATAAAGCTTGTATGACTTTATTTATGTTTTAGAGTTGTGTTGTGATATCTTCCCGTGAGTCCTTAGGCTTGATCGTGTGCATTTGCGTGTATGATTAGTGCACGATTGGGCTGGGGGCGTCACAAGTTGGTATCAAAGCCGACTGACTGTAGGAACCCCCTTTCCAACTCCTTCGCCGAAGTTGAGTCTAGTGGTCCAAAACTGTTTTACTAACTTGGCTGTGTGGCTTACGGGCCCATGTCGCCAAATGGGTGGTATTAGTGTCTTTTACTCCTCGACCTTTACTCTGGGACTCTGATCTCTCTTCTATTCGGGTTAAAATTTTACTAAACTTCAACATTAGGTTCTCGTGATCACAACCACCTGGTGTTCTGAAAATTTCCCCCCTTTCTTCAAGATTGTGGGCCAGGTTCCGCTTGCAGGATCCTTTTATCGAGGGCACCCTGTGTTTTACTTGCAGATTCCTCGCCCCAATAGTTTTCTCCGACGTTGATATAGCCTTTGCTATGTCACGTTGTGTACTTCCTTGCCGCGTGCCTGCGCGCCGCCTAGTTGTCTAGCCTTCCCCTTTCAGCTGTCGTATTGCCGGATTGTAATGGAGGCTATGTGTGGATTCGAATGTCTGGTGCAAATATGATGAAGTGTCTACTTCACCTCCTTCTGTTGTGCGTGTTACTTCATGAATCATCCCATACACCTGCAGTTCTTCTTGCTAAACTGCCCCTGTTGATTTGGCAGGATGGCGGACGATCCTCCACCTCCACCTTATATTGCCGCAATGATGCAGCAATTTGAACTAAACTCTCAGGTTATGACTGGGATATTGGCTCAGTTCCCAAACCAGAATGCTCATCAGCAGCCTACACCAATAACACTGTCAGAATTCGTGCGCCTCAATCCGTCCACTTTTCGCAGCTCAACTGATCCAATGGATGCTGACGATTGGCTCCGTGACATTACCTTCCAGATGAAGTCGACCAATGTTATCCTTGACAGTTACGTCACCTATGTGACGTATCACCTGAGGGGATCAGCTGCTCAATGGTGGGAAAACCACAAGGGTATGTTGCCTGCTGAAACTGTAACCACTTGGCAGGAATTTCAGTCAGCTTTTCGTGCACGGTACATTCCTCAAGGCCTGATGGACCAGAAGAGGCAGGAGTTCCGCCAACTCTCTCAGGGCAAAATGACCGTGGATGAATAACAGAGGAAATTTCTCGAACTATCCCGCTATGCTGAAGATGACGTCGACACTGACACTCACAAGCAGGAGAAATTCCGTGAAGGACTACATACTGATATAAAACTTGCACTTGCTGTGCATGATTTCACAGACTTCGCAACGCTTGTCAGCAAATCTTTCCAAGTTGAAACAGCTCTGACTGAGTACCAGGAGTCGCTCAAGCGTACTCGAGATGTTGGCTCGTCTTCCGGTCGACCTACTCAGAAATGTCGAGTCTGGATCCCACACAATATTCATCATCGACCTGCTCCAACACCAAGGCCGTCATATGCTGCACCTCGTCTGCCTCCACCACCAAGGCAACTGAACAGCCCAATGTTGGTGTTTCTCCCCATAATGGTGGTCTGTGCCACCAGTGTGGACAGCCAGGGCACCGTGTTTTCAACTGTCATCAGGGTCAGCCTCAGAATGCATCACGTCATCCTGTTGTTCGTAGGAGGGGCCATCGGACCCATCATTCCAGAAATCGTAGTGCCAGACTACCTGCTTGTCAACTTGTTCATGTCAACCAAGTCAACATGGAAGAAGCTCGACAGGACCCCAAAATTGTGATGGGCACCCTTCTAGTGAATTCAATCCCAGCTTCAGTCCTCTTTGATTCTGGAGCATCGCACTCCTTCATGTCCGAAAGTTTTGTGCGAAGCCATGATATACCTTTCGAGGAGATGTCCACCCCATTAGTAATCCAGTCACCTGGGGCTAATTGGCAAACTACCATGATAAGCCACGGTAACCACATTGTGATTGGAGGATTGATGTTCCCCGTTGCTCTCATTGCTCTCAAGACCTCCAACATAGACATTATTCTGGGAATGGACTGGTTGAAGTCTCATAAAGCTTTGATTGACTGTGCCACTGAAACAGTCCGCATCACTCATCCTTCCGGTCGGACAGTCAGATACTCAGCTCGGACAGTTCAGAATGCCGAGGATCAGTTATATGTTCTGAATGCATTGAATGCTTCACCTCTTGAAGGCATCGAGAACGTTCCAGTTGTTCATGATTTCCAAGATGTATTTCCAGAAGAACTTCCAGGAATACCCCCTGCTAGAGCGGTTGAATTCGTCATCGACTTGAAGCCCGGCACTACCCCTATTGCGAAGCGTCCCTATAAGATGCCTCCGCATCATCTTCTCGAGCTTAAGGAAGAAATCGACACGTCACTTAAGAAAGGTTTCATCCGTCCCAGTTCCTCTGCTTGGGGAGCACCTTCACTCTTCGTTAAGAAGAAGGATGGAACTAACCGATTGGTTCAGGATTATCGGCCCATTAACCAAGCCACAATCCAGAACAAATATCCGCTTCCTCGGATCAATGATTTGTATGATCAACTTGCTGGATCATCGGTGTTTTCTAAACTCGACTTGAGGTTGGGTTATCATCAGATCCGTGTTCATGAAGAGGATATTCCGAAGACTGCATTTGTTACTTGCTATGGCTCCTACAAGTACACTGTAATGTCATTTGGCTTAACAAATGCTCCAGCCACATTCTCTCGTCTGATGAATTACATCTTCATGGATTACCTCGACAAGTTCGTCGTGGTTTATCTAGATGATATTCTGGTATATTCGAAGAATAAGGAAGAACATGCCGAACACCTCCGTCTTGTACTGGAAAGGCTCCGAGAACACCAGTTGTATGCCAAATACTCCAAATGCGAGTTCTGGTTATCTGAAGTGACATATCTCGGCCATGTGATTTCGAAAGATGGCATTGCCGTTAACCCAGAACGAGTTCAGGCTATTCTTGACTGGACACCTCCGAAGAACGTCAAGCAAGTGAGAAGTTTTCTTGGCCTTGCAAGCTATTGCCGTCGATTTGTCGAGAACTTTTCTAAGATTGCTAAGCCTTTGACTGATCTGCTTCACAAGGGCATTAAATTTGAATGGACAGAAAAATGTCAGGAAAGTTTCCAGACACTCAAAGACAAGCTGACATCTGCCCCAGTACTATCTCCTCCAGATACCCGCAAAGACTTTGTGATCTATTGTGACGCATCCCATGAAGGATTAGGCTGCGTCCTAATGCAAGAGCGTAAAGTGATTGCTTATGGCTCTCGTCAGTTGCGCCCGCATGAAGAGAATTATCGGGTACATGATCTAGAACTAGCTGCTGTCATCTATGCACTGCAGTTGTGGCGACATTACCTCCTCGGTAATCGTTGCGAGATCTACACGGATCATAAAAGTCTGAAGTACTTGTTCACTCAGCCATCTCTAAACCTCCGTCAGCAAAGATGGATGGAGGCCATTGCGGACTATGATTTGGGTATTTCCTATACCCCTGGCAAGGCTAACGTGATGGCTGATGCCTTAAGCCGCAAGTCCTGTTGCGACAACCTCATGGTTAGGCGAGCTCAACCTCGTCTTTTTGAAGAACTGTGCAAGCTGAATCTGCGTATTGTTCCATAGGGCTCTCTAAATAACCTTGTGATACAACCAGATCTTGAGAAAGCTGTTAAGAATGCCCAAGCTAAAGATGCTGAAATTGATCTCATGAAGAAAGATCTTCACCTTCAAAAGTACAGGGGTTTCTCGCTGTCTGAAGATGGAACCTTGTATTTCAGAAACCGCATTGTCGTACCTCGCTTCGAGCTTATGACTGACAAAGTCATGAAGGAGGCACATGATACCCCGCTGTCTATTCATCCGGGTAGCACCAAGATGTATCGTGATCTCCGTCAAAGGTACTGGTGATCTAGAATGAAGCAGGATATTGCTCGATATGTTGCTGAATGTGATGTGTGTCGTCGCGTTAAAGCAGAACATCAGAAGCCTGCTGGAATTCTGCAACCACTTCCTATTCCTCTGTGGAAATGGGATAAGGTTCAGATGGATTTCATTACAGGACTTCCCAGGTCACAGAAGGGTCACGATGCTATTCTTGTCGTCATTGACCAACTTTCCAAAGTTGCACACTTTCTGCCTGTCAAGGAGACGATCACTGCTAATCAGTTAGCATAATTATATATCTCCAGAATTGTTTCACTCCATGGTATTCCGAAAGAGATCAGTTCGGACCGTGGCGGTCTTTTCACTTCCAAATTCTGGAAAGTTTCCAAACAGCTATGGGAACTCATATTACCTGGAGTTCAGCTTATCACCCCCAATCCCAAGGCCAAGTCGAGCGAGTCAATCAAGTGCTTGAAGACATGCTTCGGGCTTGTGTTATTTCATTCGGCAAGAAGTGGGAAGAATCTCTCCCGTATGCTGAGTTCTCGTATAACAACAGCTATCAAGCCAGCTTGAAAATGGCCCCCTTCGAAGTTCTATATGGACGTAAGTGTCGAACCCCTCTGAATTGGTCAGAAACTGGGGAACGACCGCTCGTGGGTCCGGATATTATTCAACACGCCGAAGAACAAGTCCGTATCGTTCGAGAAAATCTCAAGGCGGCTCAGGACCGCCAGAAGAGCAACTATGATCGCAAACGATGGGGTTTGACTTATCAACCTGGTGATCAAGCTTATTTGCGAGTCACTCCTATGAAGGGCACCCACCGTTTTGGAATCAAGGGTAAGCTAGCTCCGTGCTACATTGGTCCTTTCCGCATTATTGCTAGACGTGGTCAGGTGGCATATAAATTGGAGTTACCGCCGTAATTCTCTCATATCCATGACGTATTCCATGTGTCGCAACTTCGTAAATGCTTCAAGGAATCTCCGCACCGAGCTGTGGATCACGAGATGCTCGAATTGCATGATGATCTTTCATATAAGGAGCATCCGATCCGCATTCTCGATGAAGCTGAACGTCGAACCCGTCAGAAGGTTACCAAGTTCCTCATAGTGCAGTGGTCAAATCATTCTGAAGATGAAGCCACTTGGGAACGCGAGGATAATCTTCGTGCGGAATACCCCGAACTTTTTCCTTCTACCTCTTAATTCTCGGGACGAGAATTCTTATTAGTGGAGGAGAATTGTAACACCCCGTGTATTAAGCTACAGTAATCACCCTGTTGGTAATGCCATGTCATCATGATCAACAGTGCTAAATCATCATTAGTAATAAATCCCTTTTCCAATTCAAACTCAAATGGAAATTCAAACTAAAAGTAAAAATAAAAGTTGTCCAAAATCAGAAACTAAATTGCTCATTAAATAGCAAGTAAATCAGAGACAATTCTAAAATTGAAACCAACATCTTTAAAATTGTTTGAATGCCCTAAAATAAATAAAACAGTGGCAAAAACAATTAATTAAATGCCTTTTTCAATTAAATAAAATCCAAACAAAAAGATATGGACACCAGACCAATTTCTAGCAGTGACAAATATTGCACTGCAAATATTGGACTAAGTTACATATTTTGCAAAACTTATTTGGTGGCTAAATTAAATTGCAAAGCAGAAAAGGAAATCAAAGACAAAAAGAAAACAAAAGAGAAAAATAAAAAAAGAACCTTCCCCCCCACTGGGCCTCGGCCCAGCAGGCCGTCCAGGCCGCCAGGCCGGCCCACCCCCTGCCTACACCTACCCCTCCCCCGTAACCTAATCGCCCACACCCCACGATCCCCCACTTCCCCCCATGTTCCCCTCTCTCCCTCGTCTCCTCCCGATCCCGATGTGGATCGGGCATCGGCGCCCCGCCCCCGCGCTCGTCGCCGTCGACCGCCTCACCTCGTCAACCTCGCCCGGAATCGCGTGGCCACCGCCATCCTCGCAACTCGCTAACATGCCCGCGGGCTTCGCCTCCATCGTCCGCGCCCCTCCGACAGGAATCGCGACCAGAAGAGCCCCGTAGCCGCCGCCTTCTTCCTCGTCTTCGCCCATGGCCGCCGTCGCCGTCGATCCACTCCACCCTGACCACCTCCGGCTCCCTTGAGCTCCCTGCCGGTCCCGCTGTGAGCTCCCAATGCCCCCTCGCCCCTTTGCTTCGTTCCCCTTCGCCTCCCCTGCTCGAGGCCGAACCCCACCGTCTGCCATGGCTTCGAGCTCGTCGTGGCCGTGTTCCCCGCTTCTCTGGCCGCGCCCGCTGCCGTCCTCGCCCTGCTCGCGCCCGCCACTCCGTGGCCGCGGAACCCCATCACCGGGCGCGCGAGACCGTACCCCCCCGCCCGTCGTGTTTGCCCGCTGACTGCTACTGCTCGCTGGTAGCTGTAGCCGCTGCTGCGCGCCTGCTCGGCCTGCGCTGCTGCGCCCTGCCTCCGCTCGCCCCGACTCCCGCCGCTGCAACTGCACCCGTCGCGCGCCTCGCGGCCCGCCCGACCGCGGTCGCCGGCACGTGGACGCGCTCGCGCCGTCCTTGCATCGCCCGCAACAGCGCCCACGCGCGTGCGTGCCCGCGCTCGCCCCGCTCTGCCCTGTCGCGCGGCCGCCGCCGCATCCCCCCTCCACTGGTCCGTCCGGCGGCTCCCCTCGTCGCCAGCGACCTCACCTCGGCCGGCGCCCCGCCGTGCCCGGGCTCGCCCCGTCGGGCGCCCGTGCCCGCGCCCACGCCCACGCCCGCCCCGCTGCGCCCGTTACCACGCGCCCGCGCCCGGATGGCCCCCTGTGACACTGCCAACAGGTCCCCACGCCCCTGTTAATAAAAAGAAATAATAATAAATAAAAATGAATTAATATTAAATAGATAATTAATTACCAATTAACCTAATTAACTTTGATTAATTAAGACTAATTAAGTTCAATTAACTTAATGATTTAATTAACCTAATTAACTACTGTTAATTAATTAAACAGGCTGCTGATGTCATGCTGACATCATGATGACGTCAGCAAGCACTGTTTTGGATAATTCTAATTTAATTAATTAAATAAATTCCAGAAAATCAATAAATCTTTAGAAAATCATATTAAATAATCCGTAGCTCGGATGAAAATACTTTGTACATGAAAGTTGCTCAGAACGACGAGACGAATCCAAATACGCAGTCCGTTCGTTCGCCGCACGTCCCTAGCATAACGAACATGCAACAATCCACCTCCGTTTCATCTGTCCGAAAATGCCAAACTTCGGGAAAACATTCCCGGACGTCTTCCCTCTTCACCTATATCGTGTAGCACCGCGTCCGAACACACCCGACACTGCATATTGTCATGTTATACGTTGTGTAGCACTTGTTTGCTTAGTATTTACTGTTTCTTCCCCCTCTTCTCTCTCGGTAGACCCTGACACCGACATTGTCCCCGAGACCGACGCAACTCAGGAGCCCGACGCCACCGTTGACGACCTTGCCTTTGCCGCAAAGCAACCAGGCAAGCCCCCCTTTGATCATCCTGATATCGCCCATTCTATTTTCTCATGCTTGCATTAGAATTGCTGCTGCTACTGCTTTACCTATTCTGATGCATAGCCTGTTTATTGTAACCTGCTATTGAAACCTTATCTGCTTATCCTAAACTGTCTAGTATAGGCTAGGTAGAGACCTATCAGTGACCCTACATATCCCGACTGCCCCGCTAGATTATCAGAAGACCCGATCAACGGGATCGAAGACCAGGCCCCGGCACCGCACATCACCCCCTTAGTTGTAACGACACTGCAGTGTTACTATCGAGTGCCGAGGGTGAAACCTCTTGTAGCACTTCTGATGTTAACTCTGTAGAGTAGCTATTCGGTCGTGGTCATCGAGGGTGATTCCTCCTTCACCGCTTCCGATAACGACGCCGTCGTACAACACCTCAAGTGTGAACCCATCGAGGGTGATTCCTCCGAGTTCACCTTGACGGATACATCGAGTGGGAATTCAACGAGGGTGATACCTCGGATTCCTCTGATGTTATGGACACACGGATACTTGGACTTTACAATGTTACTTGGATAGGCGGGTCGACCCTGAGGGGGACCCGCGTGCGCCTGAGAGGCGAGTGTTGTGAAGACGGGTGCCTGTGTGGTGCCCGAGTGAGAATATGAGGCGTGGCCGGGCATTCTTGGCCCTTGCCGCAAGTCCTCGAGACGGGGCGACGGGGTCACATCGATCATGAGTCTCTGCTCGTTACCGCATTACCAACACACTACGATTTGGATATTTGATCTGAGTGGGCCTCTGGCCCGATAGCACTAACCACCACGTGGGCATAGTATGGGCGTTCTGCATCGTATGCATCAGCCGAAAGCTCTATCAGACATCTAGTTCAGCATGGCGGCACAGACCGACCGGCGCCTTCCTGTAGTGTTGGTGTCTGGCTTCACCGTGTGCGCAACGACCCGGAGGGCGAGGGGCGATGGCCAAGACCCCCTTGCGCTTAGGATGTAGACCGGCGGGGACCTCTCTGCTGAGCTGTAGGTAGGGTTGCGGTGTGTCGTTTGGCCGAGGCCGGGCATGACCCAGAAAAGTGTGTCCGGCCGGAGTTAAGCGAGCGTGGTGGGTAAGTTGGTGCACCCCTGCAGGGAAGAAAACTTCTATCGATAGCCTGTCCTACGGTAACGGACACTCGGAGTTGTATCCTGATTGATACAATTAGAACTGGATACTTGGATACTATGGCTCTGGGATTGCTTCTCGCAGGGAGTCGAGAAGGGATCTCAGGACGAGGTTGATGACTGTATGGCTCTGGGATTGCTTTCTCGCAGGGAGTCGAGAAAGGATCTCTGGGTGAGGTTGAGACTTAATGATACTGCTACATTATATTGTACTGTCCTACTCTCTTCTATTGCTGCAAGACCGCTGAAGATGCTAGTCTTCGATAGGACTAGGCCTTCTCTCTATTCTGGCATTTCTGCAGCCCAGTCCACATATACAGCCTCTCTTTGAAAATGTTACATATGTAGTGTAGATCCTTGCTTGCTGAGTACTTCTGAGTACTCACGGTTGCTTTGTTTTCCTTTTTCTCCCCAAATCAGTTTGTCGTGACCAGAGGACGGAGCCCCTGAGACCGCTGCCCCAGTTGACGACTTCAGCTACCACTTCTACCCCGAGGATGGTTACTACTACGAGTTGGATGACGACCTGGAGTAGGTTCAGAGGGTCCCAGGCAGGAGGCATGCGCCTTTCGATCGTAGTGTTTTATTTTGCCCCGCCTTTCTAAAGGCCTTTCTGTTTCTGTTTCATATCTGTACTCAGATATCTGATGCTTCCACTGACGCTTGTACGCAAGCTTATGTATTCGAGCCCTCGAGGCCCCTGGCTTGTAATATAAAGCTTGTATGACTTTATTTATGTTTTAGAGTTATGTTGTGATATCTTCCCGTGAGTCCTTAGGCTTGATTGTGTGCATTTGCGTGTATGATTAGTGCACGATTGGGCCGGGGGCGTCACATAAAGATGTGGGTCATCCCAAAAGTAATGTCTTAAATTATAGAAGATTTTTTTCTTTTGTTCGTATGTGAAACTAGGTGGTATGTATTTAGAAACAATATAATTACCATAGTCAGCATACCAAGGAGTATTATGAGAAACATTTATCGCAGCTAGTTGTTCATCAGGAAAACTATCATCAATAGGTAGTGGGCCATCAAGGATATTCTCTTACCTAGATAAGTTATCAGCTATCGGGTTCTCAACTCCTTTTCTATCAGTTATATGTAAATCCAATTCTTGTAGCAAGAGAACCCACCTAATGAGTCTAGGTTTAGCATCTTTCTTTTCCATAAGATATTTAATAGCAGCATGATTGGTGTGAACAATAACTTTAGAATCAACAATGTAAGATCTGAATTTATCACAAGCAAACACATCTGCTAAAAATTCTTTTTCAGTAGTAGCATAATTTCTTTGGGCACTGTCTAGAGTTTTGCTGGCACAATGAATAACATTTAATTTCTTATCAACTCTTTGTCCTAGAACAGCACCAACAACATAATCACTAGCATCACACATGATTTCAAAAGGCAATTTCCAATCAGCTGGTTGAACAATAGGTGTAGAAGTTAACGCTTTCTTAATTGCTTCAAAGGCTTCTACACAATCATCATAAAAAACAAATGGAACATCCTTTTGTAAAATATATGTAAAAGGCCTAGAAATTTTAGTGAAGTCTTTAATAAACCTCCTATAGAAACTAGCATGACAAAGGAAACTACGAATACCTTTAATATCTTTAGGAAATGGCATTTTCTCAATTGCATCAACTTTAGCTTGGTCCACCTCAATACCTCGTTCTGAAATTTTATGCCCCAAGACAATACCCTCATTAACCATAAAGTGGCACTTCTCCCAATTCAAGACAAGGTTAGTTTGCTCACATCTCTGCAAAACTCGATCAAGGTTGCTTAAGCAATCATCAAAAGAAGTTCCATAAACAGAAAAATCATCCATGAAAACCTCAACAATCTTTTCACAAAAATCAGAGAATATAGCAGTCATACACTTTGAAAAGTAGCAGGTGCATTGCATAAACCGAAAGGCATACGTCTATAAGCATAAGTTCCAAATAGGCAAGTAAAAGTGGTTTCCTCTTGATCGGGTTGTGAAACAGGTATTTGAGAAAAACCAGAATATCCATCAAGAAAACAAAAGTGTGTGTGCTTAGATAATCTTTCCAACATTTGATCAATAAAAGGCAAAGGGTAATGATCTTTTCTAGTTGCTTTATTTAGTTTTCTAAAATCAATAACCATTCTATAGCCAGTAACAATTCTTTGTGGAATAAGTTCATTTTTATCATTAGGAACAATGGTAATACCTCCCTTCTTAGGGACACAATGAACGGGGCTTACCCATCTACTATCAGCTATGGGATAGATTATACCTGCGTCCAGAAGCTTTAATATTTCAGTTCTTACCACTTCTTTCATCTTAGGATTCAAACATCGTTGATGATCAACAACGGGTTTAGCATCAGGTTCCATATTAATCTTGTGCTGACAAAGAGTCGGACTAATGCCCTTAAGATCATCAAGAGTATATCCAATAGCAGCACGGTGCTTCTTCAGAATTTTTAATAGTCTTTCTTCTTCATGCTCTGAAAGGTTAGCACTAATAATAACATGATATATCTTTTTCTCATCGAGATAAGCATATTTCAAAGTGTCAGGCAATTGTTTTAATTCAAACACGGGGTCACCTTTAGGTGGAGGAGGACCTCCTAGATTTTTAGTAGGCAAATTGTGTTTGAGCAGAGGTCGTTGTTCAAAGAAAATATTATCTATCTCATTTCTTTCATGCATATGCATATCATTTTCATGGTGTAGCAAATATTGTTCTAGTGGATCAGTAGAAGGCACAGCAATAGAAGCAAGACCAATTATTTCATCTTTACCGGGTAATTATTCCTTATGAGGTTGTCTATTAAACTTGGAAAAATTAAATTCATGAGACTCATCACCAAAGCTAACACTGACAGTTTCTTTATGACAATCTATAGTGGCATTGACAGTGTTCAAGAAAGGTCTACCAAAGATAATGGGACAGAAGTCATCTTGTGGGGAACCAAGAACTAGAAAATTAGTAGGATATTTTATTTTCCCACACAAGACTTCAACATCTCTAACAATCCCAAGAGGTGTGATGGTGTCTCTATTAGCAAGTTTAATAGTGACATCTATGTCTTCTATTTCAGCGGGTGCTATGTCATTCATAATTTCTTGATATAAGGTAAAAGGAATAGCACTCACGCTAGCACCTAAATCGCATAAACCATGATAACAATGTTCTCCTATTTTAACTGAGACAACATGCATGCCAACAACAGGTCTATGTTTATCTTTTTCATCGGGTTTGGCAATTCTAGCAGCTTCATCATAGAAGTAAATAACATGCCCATCAATATTTTCTACCAGGAGATCTTTAACCATGGCAACACTAGGTTCTACTTTAATTTGTTCAGCAAGTTTAGGTGCTCTAATATTACTTTTGCGAACCATAGTTGAAGCCTTAGCATGTTCCTTTATCCTAACAGGGAAAGGTGGTTTTTCAATATAAGCAGTGGGCACAACTGGATCAACATTGTAAATAATAGTTTAATCTTTAGCTATGTCGGGTTCTTTAATTTCTTCTTTAATAGGGGGATGATATTTAAACCACTTCTCTTTGGGGAGATCAACATGAGTAGCAAATGATTCACAAAAAGAGGCTACTATCTCAGAGTCAAGTCCATATTTAGTGCTAAACTTGTGAAAAGCATTGGTATTCATAAAAGATTTAACACAATCAAATTCAAGCTTAATACCTGACTCTTTACCTTCGTCGAGTTCCCAATCTTCAGAGTTGCATTTAATTCTTTCTAAAAGATCCCACCTAAATTCAATAGTCTTCTTCATAAAAGAACCAGTACAAGAAGTATCGAGCATGGATTGATCATCACGAGAAAGCCGAGCATAAAAATTCTGAATGATAATTTCTCTAGAGAGCTCATGATTGGGGCATGAATATAACATTGACTTCAGCCTCCCTCAAGCTAGAGCGATACCTTCTCCTTCATGAGGCCAAAAATTATATATATAATTCCGATCATGATGAACTAGATGCATAGGATATTGTTTTTGGTGAAACTCCAATTTCAATCGATTCCAGGTCCAAGATCCAATATCATCGCATAGCCTATACCATGTCAATGCTTTTCCCTTCAGAGATAAAGGGAAAACCTTCTTCATAGGTTTATCTTCGGATAAACCTGCAAGCTTAAATAATCCACAAATTTCATCCACATATATCTAGTGCATATCGGGATGTTCGGTTCCATCTCCTGCATACGGATTAGCTAGCAGTTGTTCTATCATACCCGAAGGAATTTCATAACCAATATTTTCAGTAGGTGTAGTAGGTTGAGGGGTAGCTAATTGTGGTTCCAGTCAAGGTGAAGATACCCTGAACAAACCCCTCAAAGGATGATTCTCCATAGTAATAAGTGACAATAAATTTCAGCACGTAGTAATAATTTTTCCTTATCAATTTCCACTTACGAAGAGCACTTCACTCCCCAGAAATGGTGCCAGAAAAGAGCCTTGATGACCCACAAGATAGGGGATCAATTGTAGTCCTTTCGATAAGTAAGAGTGTCGAACCCAACGAGGAGCAGAAGGAAATGACATGTGGTTTTCAGCAAGGTATTTTCTGCAAGCACTGAAATAGTCGGTAACAAGTAGTTTGATAGCAAGATAATTTCTAACAAGCAAGTAACGGTAATGGTAAATAATATGCAGCAAGGTAGCCCAATCCTTTTGTGGCAAAGGACATGCCAAAACATTCTCTTATAATAAACAAAACGTTCTTGAGGGTACACGGGAATTTCATCATGTCACTTTCATCATGTTGGTTTGATTCGTGTTTGCTACTCTGATAATTTGATATGTGGGTGGACCAGTGCTTAGGTGCTGTTCTTACTTGAACAAACCTCCTACTTATGATTAACCCCCTCGCAAGCATCCGCAACTACGAGAAAAGTATTAAGATAAAATCTAACCATAGCATTAAACTTTTGGATCCAAATCAGTCCCTTACGAAGTAGCGCATAAACTAGGGTTTAAGCTTCTGTCACTCTAGCAACCCATCATCTAATAATTACTCCACAATGCATTCCCTTAGGCCCAAATATGGTGAAGTGTCATGTAGTCGACGTTCACATGACACCACTAAGGGAATCACAACATACATATCATCAAAATATCGAACACATATCAAGTTCACATGATTACTTGCAACATGATTTCTCCCGTGACCTCAAGAACAAAAGTAACTAATCACAAATAATAATCATGCTCAAGATCAGAGGGGTATTAAATAGCATAATGGATCTAAACATATAATCTTCCAACAAATAAACCATATAGTAATCAACTACAAGATGTAATCAACACTACTAGTCACCCACAAGTACCAATCTAAGGTTTTGGTACAAAGATTGAACACAAGAAATGAACTAGGGTTTGAGATGAGATGGTGCTGTTGAAGATGTTGATGGAGATGGCCCTCCGAAAAATGGGAGAGTTGTTGGTGATGACAATGGCGATGATTTCCCCCTCCGGGAGGGAAGTTCCCCCGGCAGAATCACTTCGCCAGAGGGCAAAAGTGCTCCTGCCCAAGTTCCGCCTCGAGACGGCGGTGCTTTGTCCCGAAAGTTCCCTCCTGATTTTGTCTAGGTCAAAATGACCTATATACCAAAAGATGGGCATCGGAGGTGGGCCGAGGAGGGCACAACCCACCAGGGTGCGCCTGGGGGGCTTGGCGCGCCAAGGTGGGTTGTGCCCACCTGGTGGGCCTCCTCCGGTAGTTATTTGCTCCAGTATTTTTCATATATTGCAAAATAATTCTCCGTAAATTTTTATCTCATTTGGAGATGTGCAGAATAGGTAACTCTGACATAGCTTTTTCAGGTCGAGAATTCCAGCTGCCAGTATTCCCCCTCTTTGTGTAAACCTTGCATATTATGAGAGAAAAGGCATTAGAATTACTCCCAAAAGCATTATTGTGCATAAAAACATTATAAATAACAGTAGGAAAACATGATGCAAAATGGACGTATCAAGCTGGTGCTTTAATAAGAAGATGATGACTCAATTATAAAAGTAAATGGATAGGCCCTTCACAGAGGGAAGCAGGGATTTGCAGAGGTGCCAGAGCTCGAAGGTTTTAAAACAGAGATGAATATAATTTTGAGAGGTATGCTTTCATTGTCAACATAACAACCGAGAGATCTCACTATCTTCCATGCTAGACACATTATAGGCGGTTCCCAAACAGAATGGTAAAGTTTTACTCCCCCTCCACCAACACACACAAGCCATGGCTAGCCGAATCCCCGGGTACCCTCCATACCGACAACAATCCGGGGGAGTTTTGTTTCATTATTATATTTTGATTTTGATTTTGATCATAGGACTGGGCATCCTGATTACCAGCCAGTTTCTTGTGAATGACAAGCGAATAAACACTCATCGTGAGAATAACCCACCTAGCATGGAAGATACTGACAGCCCCCTGTCGCTACATGAGCGATTCGGGCACACAAAACAGATTATTATTTGAAGGTTTAGAGTTTGGCACATGCAAATTTACTTGGAACGGCAGGTAAATACCGCATATAGGTAGGTATGGTGGACTCATATGGAATAACTTTGGGTTTAAGGAAGTGGATGCACAAGCAGTATTCCCGCTTAGTACAAGTGAAGGCTAGCAAATAGATTGAGGAGCGACCAACTAGAGAGCCACAACGGTCATAAACATGCATTGAGATTAATCAACATTGAATACAAGCATGAGTAGGATATAAAATACCATGAACATAAATATCGTGAAGGCTATGTTGGTTTTGATTCAACTACAAGTGTGAACATGTGCCAAGTCAAGACGCTCGAATCATCCAGAAGAGGATACCATCCTATCATACTACATCATAACCATTTTAAATGCATGTTGGCACGCAAGATAAACCATTATTCACTCCTAGCTATTAAATCATGGCATGAGTAACTATGATCTCTAATTGTCATTGCAAACATGTTTACTCATAATAGGCTGAATCAAGAACGATGAGCTAATCATATTTACAAAAACCAAATAGGTCGAGTTCATACCAGCTTTTCTTCATCCCAATCATTTCATCAAATTTTGACATTATTGCCTTTCACTTGTGTAACACCCCTGTGTAAAAGCCACTGTGATCAACTGCTAATAATGCCAAGTCATCTCCATTTGCAGTGCCTAATCACTTTGGTGAAATAATCAATTCAAATGCTATTCTGAAAATCAACTCAAAATTCAAAAGTGAAATATGAAGTTGTTCAAACACTGTTGGAAAAATGTTCATTAATTAGCAAACATTCCAGAGGCAATTATAAAATTATAACCAACATTAAATGGATTATTTTAGTATCCCTAAGAAACCTCAAACAGAAACAAACAGCCCCTTTAAAATTCTATTCTATTTTTGGAAAATTCAAATGAGCTTCAAAAATTCCCAAACTTTTTGTGGCATTGTCTAATAACAACAGGGAATTATTGGGACACTCCCAATATTTTTCCTAAGTAAAATGGGTGCCCAACTAAGCCTTTTCCCCTCTCTGTGGTATAAATAAAAGAAAAATAGAAAAAGAGAAGGCCAGAGCCACTTACCTGGCTACCGGGCCAAGCCGGCCCAGCCCACCTTACCTAGTTCCTCCTCCGTGTCGCCTTCTCCATGGACGACGCGCCCCCACCGATTGCAGCACGCCACCACGACGAGCGCGGTGGGGCGAGGGGATAAGGACTGCTCCGTTCCTCCCCCTTGGAACCCCCTTGCTCACTCTTCCTCACTCCTCCTCGCTCCCCATTGCCCCTCCCTCGTCTCCCTCTCGCTCTGAATCGGAACCGAGCGCCACCGTGGGTACCGTCGCAGCCGCCGTGGCCAGCAGCTTTCCCGAGAACCGTGGAGTTGTCCGGGAGCTCTGCACACCTCTGCCACGTCGGGCCCTGCGATTCCTTCGAGCCGGGCGCCCCGCAGCAACCAAATCGAGCCCCTCCCCACCGCCTCGGTCGCCGGACTTCTTCAGCAGTCCCCTTGCCTCCGTTGCTCCTAAGCCGACCGACGAGCCTCCGTGAGCTCCGCCGGTGAGCTCCGTTTGGATCACCTCTCTCTATCGCTCTGTTGAGTACCGCTGGCCGCCGCTGCCTTGGCCTTGAGCTCCGGCCGCCGCTGCACGCCATCGCCTGCATCATTCCAGTCACCCCTAGCTCATGCCGCTCGCCCCTTCCGATGTGCGGCTCTGCGCTCGATCGAACGGGGCTCTCCCCGCATGATTTGGTCGCCTGTGTGGCGATCCCGTGCGTCGCCGCCATATCATGTGGTCGCCGGAGACCCCTAGCGTGCGCCGCCGCATTGAACTCCGGCGTGGGCCATCGCCAGGTGGACCCCACGGGATTAGCCACTAACAGCCACCCCCTAAACACTCTATTACAGGCGGGTCCCACGCAATAACTAACACTGGATTAAATAAGAGCTAATTAAAATAACTAGCGTGACACTGACATATGGGACCCACCCCTTAATTAAGCCCATGTTTAAAGTTTAAGAACTGAATTAGCCCGCAGCCTATGACAGGTGGGACCCAGCCACTGTTATAGTGGATAAGGTCCGGCCCAGTCAGCAGTTGACTGTTGACTTGGGCCCCATCGTCAGACTCTCTGGTGCACTCTGGGTGCAGTGCACCGGGTGCACCCAGTGTTTTCCTGTGCATTTTTCGAATTAATCTAATTCCAGAAATTCCAGAAAATGTTAAAATCTTTAGAAAATCATAGAAAATAATCCATAGCTCGGATGGAAAAACTTTGTACATGGAACTTGCTCAGAACGACGAGACGAATCCAAATACGCGGTCCGTTCGTCTGCCACTTTTCCCTAACATAGTGAACGTGCAACCATTACCCTCTTTTTGTCTGTCCGAAATGCCGGACACCGGGAATACTTTCCCGGATGTTTTTCTCTTTCGCCGGGATTACCTAGGCCTGCGATAGAACACCGCTAGCTCTGCTTGTTGACATGTCATGCACCTGTTGCTTTGTATTTACTGTTCTTCCCCTTCTTCTCTCTCGTTAGATCTCGGTACCGACGTAGTCTCCGAGACCGATGCAGCTCCGGTGATTGGCTACACCACCGATGACCTTGCCTTTGCCGCCGAGCAACCAGGCAAGCCCCCCTTTAATCATCCCGATATCGCCTACTCTATTTTCTCATGCTTGCATTAGAATTTGCTACTGTTACTGTTATCCTATATCTGCTGCATAGCCTGTTTATTGTAACCTGCTATTGATACCTTGCTGTTATCCTAAACTATTTAGAATAGACTGGGTAGAGCCCCATCAGTGACCCCCACTTATCCCGACTGCCCCGCTGGAGTATCAGAAGACCCGATCAACGGGATCGAAGATCAGACCCCGGCACCGCACCTCACTTCCCCTTCGTTGCTCGACACTACTGGGTTACTATCGAGTGCCGAGGGTGATACCTCGTCAGCACTTCTGATGATAACCTTGTAGGTTAGCTAATCGGTCATGGTAAGTGAGGGTGATTCCTCCTACACCACCCCCGATAATGACGAAGTCGTGCAACACCTCAAGCGTGGAGCTCGAGGGTGATTCCTCCTACGTCCACCTTGATTTTACATCAGGTGGGAGTCCAACGAGGGTGATGCATCGAATTCCCCTTGATATGGTAGCCTCACGGATGCCTTACATTACTGTTGATACTGATATTTGGAAAGGCGGGTCGACCCTGAGGGGTACCCGCGAATGATGGATCGTTACCCGTGATTTATTTTACGAGGCACGGCCGGGCATTCTTAGCCCTTGCAGCAAGACCTCGAGACGGGGCGACGGGGTCACATCGATCATGAGTCTCTGCTCGTTACCGCAAGCCCCTAGACCTCTAACGATTTGGATATTGATCCGAGCCGGCCTAAGGTCGGATAGCACTAACCATCACGTGGGAAGAGTTATGGGCACTCTGCATCGTAGCATCAACCGAAAGCTCTGTCAGACGTCCAGTTTAGCCTCGCGGCCGGGACGGACCGGCGCCACCCTAGAGAGAGGTGGTGCCTGGCTTCACCCTGCACGCAACGACCCGGAGTGCACAGGGCGATGGCCCAAGACCCCTGAGCGCTTAAGAGGTAGACCGACGGGGACCTCTCTACTGAGCTGTAGGTAGGGTTGCGGTGTATCGTTTAGCCGAGGCCGGGCATGACCCAGGAAAGTGTGTCCGACCGAAGTTAAGCGAGCATGGTGGGTAAGTTGGTGCACCCCTGCAGGGAAGAACACATCTATCGATACCCGGTCCTACGGTAAAGGACACTCGGAGTTGTATCCCGATCGATACAGCTAGAACTTGAGATGATACCTGGATATGTGGCTCTGGGATTGCTTTCTCGCAGGGAGTCGAGGAAGGATCTCTGGGCGAGACTGTTACTTGATACTATTACTACTTTACATTATGGTGATCTGCACTCTTCTAATGCTGCAAGACCGATGAAGATGCTGAAGATGCTAGTCTTCGCTAGGACTAGGCTTTCCCCCTCTATTCTGGCATTTCTGCAGCCCAGTCCACATATACAGCCCCCCTTTGATAATGTTGCATATGTAGTGTAGATCCTTGGCTTGCTGAGTACTTCGGATGAGTACTCACGGTTGCTCTACTTTCTTTTTCCCCCATATTCATTTGATGCAACCAGCTGACGGAGCCCCTGAGACAGCTGCCCCGCCGACGACTTCCACTACTTCCCCGAGGGTGGATCCTTCTACAAGTTGGCCGACGTCCAGGAGTAGGAATGGAGGGTCCCAGGCAGGAGGCCTGCGCCTTTCGATCGTAGTGTTTTATTTTTGTCCCGCCTTTCTAAAGGCTTCTCTGTTTTCTGTTTTATATCTGTGCACAGATATCTAACGCTTCCGCTAATGCTTGTTGTCATCAAGCTTTGTATTCGAGCCCGCGAGGCCCTGGCTTGTAATAAATGCTTGTATGATTTTGTTTATGTTTTAGAGTTGTGTTGTGATATCTTCAAGTGAGTCCTTAGGCTTGATCGTGTGCATTTGCGTGTATGATTAGTGCATGATTGAGCTGGGGGCGTCACGGGTTGGTATCAGAGCCGACTGCCTGTAGGAACCCCCTTCCAACTTTTTGGCCGAAGTTGAGTCTAGTGGTCCGAAAACTGTTTTACTAACTTGGCTGTGTGGCTTACGGGCCCACGTCGCCGAATGGGTGGTATTAGGATATTTTATTCCTCGTCTTTACTCTGGGACTCTGATTTCTCTTCTATTCGGGTTAAAATTTTACTAACTCCAACCTTAGGTTCTCGTGATCACATCCACCCGGAGTTCTGAAATATTCCCCCTTGCTTCAAGATTATGAGCCAGGTTCTGCTTACAGGATCCTTTTATCGAGGGCACCCTGTGTTGTCACTTGCAGATTCCTCGCTCCAACAGTTTTCTCCGACGTTGATGTAGCCTTTGCTATGTCTCATCGTGTACTTCCTTACCGCGTGCCTGCGCGCCGCCTAGTTGTTTAGCCTTCCCCTTTCAGCTGTCATAATGATAGTTGGTAACCGAGGCTATGTGTGGATTTGAATGTCTGGTGCGAATATTATGAAGTATCTATCGCACTTCCTTCTGTTGTGCACCTTACTTCATGAATCATTCCATACACCTGCAGTTTTTCTTGCTAAACTGCCCCTGTTGATTTGGCAGGATGGCTGACGACCCTCCACCTCCATCTTATATTGCTGAAATGAGGCAGCAGTTTGAACTCAACCGTCAGTTTATGACCGGAGTATTGGCTCAGTTCCCAACTCAAAATGCTCAGCAGCAGTCTTCTCCGATAACTCTGCCAGAATTCATGCGCCTCAACCCGTCTGTTTTCCGCAGCTCCACCAATCCTATGGATGCTGATGATTGGCTTCGTGACATCATGTTTGAGATGGAGTCAGCTAACGTTGCCCCTGCCAGTTATGTCACCTTTGCGACATTTCACTTGAAGGGTCCAGCTGCTCAATGGTGGGAAAGCCACAAGAGTATGTTGCCTGCTGAATCTGTACCCACTTGGCAAGAATTCCAGTCAGCTTTTCGTGCACGGTACATTCCTCTAGGTCTGATCGACCAGAAGAAGCAGGAGTTCCGTAAACTCACACAGGGGACAATGACTGTGGATGAATATCAGGGGAAATTTCTCGAATTATCCCGCTATGCTAAAGATGATGTCGACACTGACGCACATAAGCAGGAGAAATTCCGTGAAGGACTGCGTTCCGATATACAGCTCGCACTTGTTGTCCATGATTGTGAGGACTTTGCGACGCTTGTCAGTCAAGCCTACCGAGTTGAAACTGGTCTGGCTAAATATCAGGAGTCGCTCAAACGCACTCGTGATGTAGGCTCATCCTCGGGTCAGCCTGTTCAGAAACATCGAGTGTGGATTCCGCACAACGTTCATCACCGACCTGCCCCTGTACCCAGGCCATCATATGTTGCACCTCGTCTGCCTTCGCCGCCGAGACAGACAGCGGTTCAGGGTGGACAGCTCAATACTATAGCTCCTCCCCAAAATGATGGTTTATGCCATAAGTGTGGACAGCCAGGGCACCGTGCTAATAACTGCCGCTCGGATCAGCCACAGAATGCATCTTGTTCTACTGTTGGCCGTAGGAAGGGCTATCGAACCCATCATTCCAGAAAACGTAATGCTAGACCACCTGCTATGAATAGTGGTCAAGTCACCCATGTCAAAATGGAAGAAGCTCGAGAGTCCCCTAAAATCGTGATGGGAACTCTTCCAGTTAATTCAGTGGCAGCTTCTGTTCTCTTTGATTCCGGAGCATCACATTCCTTTGTGTCCCAGCAATTTGCACAATTGCATGAGTTAACTATGAGCTCATTACCCACTCCATTGGAGATTAGTACTCCCCGTTCTAGGTGGCAAACCAAGATGGTAAGTCACAACAATCAGATCAGAATTGAAGGGTTGATGTTCTCTGCTTCCCTTATTGCTCTTGGACCTTCCGACATTGACGTCATCCTTGGTATGGATTGGTTGACAGCAAATAAAGCTTTGATTGACTGTGCTCCTAAGACAGTCCAGCTCACTCACCCTTCCGGCCAGACAGTCAAGTATTCAATCCAAGCAGCTCAGGATGCCGAGAATCAGATATATGTCCTGAATGCATTGAACGCTTCACCTCTCGAGGGAATCGAAAACATTCCAGTCGTTCATGGTTTCCAGGATGTCTTTCCGGAAGAACTTCCCAGAATTCCCCCTGCTAGAGCTGTCGAGTTTGTCATCGACTTGAAACCAGGCACTACCCCTATTGCTAAGCGTCCGTATAAGATGCTTCCGCATCACCTTATTGAACTTAAGGAAGAAATCGACAAGTCACTTAAGAAGGGTTTCAACCGCCCCAGTTCATCTGCTTGGGGAGCACCTTCCCTCTTTGTCAAGAAGAAGGATGGTACGAATCGGTTGGTTCAAGATTACCGACCTATCAACCAAGCAACAATTCAGAACAAGTATCCGCTTCCCAGAATCAACGATCCGTATGATCAACTTGCTGGTTCCTCAGTGTTCTCTAAGCTTGATTTGAGATTGGGATACCACCAGATCCGAGTTCGTGAAGAGGATATTCCGAAGACAGCATTCGTTACTCGTTATGGTTCTTATGAGTACACTGTCATGTCTTTCGGCTTGACTAATGCTCCAGCTACTTTCTCCCGGTTAATGAATTACATCTTCATGGATTATCTCGACAAATTTGTCGTGGTATATCTGGATGATATTCTGGTATATTCAAAGAATGAAGAAGAACATTCCGAACATCTTCGGCTTGTACTGGAAAAGTTGCGTGAACATCAACTGTATGCCAAGTATTCCAAATGCGAGTTCTGGTTATCTGAAGTGACATATCTCGGCCATGTGATTTCGAAAGATGGCATTGCCATTAACCCAGAACGAGTTCAGGCTATTCTTGAATGGACTCCACCGAAGAATGTCAAGCAAGTCAGAAGTTTTCTCGGCCTTGCAAGCTATTGCCGTCGCTTTGTCGAGAATTTCTCAAAGATTGCTAAGCCTCTGACTGATCTGCTTCACAAAGGCGTTAAGTTTGAATGGACAGAAAAATGTCAGGAAAGTTTTCAAACACTCAAAGACAAGCTGACGTCTGCCCCAGTACTTGCTCCTCTAGATTCTCGCAAAGATTTTGTGATCTATTGTGACGCATTCCGTGAAGGACTAGGCTGTGTCCTAATGCAAGAGCGTAAAGTGATTGCTTATGGCTCTCGACAATTGCGCCCGCATGAAGAAAATTATCCGGTACATGATCTAGAACTAGCTGCTGTCATCTATGCACTGCAGTTGTGGCGACATTACCTCCTCGGTAATCATTGCGAGATATACACGGATCATAAAAGTCTGAAGTACCTGTTCACTCAGCCATCTTTAAACCTTCGTCAGCAAAGATGGATGGAGACTATTGCGGACTATGATTTGGGTATTTCTTATACCCCTGGCAAGGCTAATGTAATGGCTGATGCATTGAGCCGTAAATCCTATTGCTGTGAACTTGAAGTCCAGCTAGAGCAACCACTCCTGTATGAAGAGCTTCGAAAGCTAAATCTCGAGATAGTTCCTCAAGGATACCTAAAAACCTTGGTTGTAGAACCAGACCTTGAGAAGGCCGTTAAGAGTGCGCAAGCTAAAGATGCTGAAATTGATCTCATGAAGAAAGATCTTCACCTGGAAAAGTACAGGGATTTCTCGCTGTCTGAAGATGGAACCTTGTATTTCAGAGACCGCATTGTCGTACCTCGCTTTGATCTAATGACTGACAAGGTCATGAAGGAGGCACATGATACACTGCTATCTATTCATCCGGGTAGCACCAAGATGTATCGTGATCTCCGTCAAAGGTACTAGTGGTCTAGAATGAAGCAGGACATTGCTCGATATGTTGCTGAATGTGATGTTTGCCGTCGCGTTAAAGCAGAACATCAGAAGCCTGCTGGAATTCTGCAACCGCTCCCTATTCCTTTGTGGAAGTGGGATAAAGTGCAGATGGATTTCATTACTGGTCTTCCCAAGTCTCAGAAAGGTCACGATGCTATTCTTGTTGTTGTCGACCAACTTTCTAAAGTTGCATATTTTCTGCCTGTCAAAGAGACAATCACTGCTAGTCTGTTAGCCGAGTTATACATCTCCAGAATTGTTTCACTCCACGGTATTCTGAAAGAGATCAGTTCGGACCGTGGCGGCCTTTTCACTTCCAAGTTCTGGGAAAGTTTCCAACAAGCTATGGGAACTCATATCACCTGGAGTTCAGCATATCACCCCCAGTCCCAAGGCCAAGTCGAACGAGTAAATCAAGTGCTTGAAGACATGCTGCGAGCTTGTGTTATTTCTTTCGGTAAGAAGTGGGAAGAATCTCTCCCGTATGCCTAGTTCTCTTATAACAACAGCTATCAAGCCAGCTTGAAAATGGCCCCCTTCGAAGTGCTTTATGGACGTAAGTGCCGAACCCCTCTGAATTGGTCAGAAACCGGGGAACGACCGCTCATGGGTCCGGAAATTATTCAACACGCCGAAGAGCAAGTTCGTATTGTCCGAGAAAATCTCAAGGCGGCTCAGGACCGCCAGAAGAGCAACTATGATCGCAAACGATGGGGTTTGACTTATCAACCTGGTGATCAGGCTTATCTGCGAGTCACTCCTATGAAGGGCACTCACCGTTTCCGAATCAAGGGCAAGCAAGCTCCATGCTACATTGGTCCTTTCCGCATTGTTGCCAGACGTGGTCAGGTGGCATATAAATTGGAGTTGCCGCCGCAATTCTCTCATATCCACGATGTCTTCCATGTGTCACAGCTTCGTAAATGCTTCAAAGAATCTCCGCACCGTGCAGTGGATCATGAAATGCTCGATTTGCAAGATGACCTATCTTATAAGGAGCATCCGATCCGCATCCTTGATGAAGCTGAACGTCGGACTCGTCAGAAGACGACCAAGTTCCTGAAAGTGCAGTGGTCGAATCACACTGATGATGAAGCCAATTGGGAACGCGAGGATCATCTTTGCAAGGAATACCCCGACCTATTTCCTTCTACCTCCTAAATTCTCGGGACGAGAATTTCTTTTCGAGGAGGAGAATTTGTAACACCCCTGTGTAAAAGCCACTGTGATCAACTGCTAATAATGCCAAGTCATCTCCATTTGCAGTGCCTAATCACTTTGCTGAAATAATCAATTCAAATGCTATTCTGAAAATCAACTCAAAATTCAAAAGTGAAATATGAAGTTGTTCAAACACTGTTGGAAAATGTTCATTAATTAGCAAACATTCCAGAGGCAATTATAAAATTATAACCAACATTAAATGGATTATTTTAGTATCCCTAACAACCTCAAACAGAAACAAACAGCCCCTTTAAAATTCTATTCTATTTTTGGAAAATTCAAATGAGCTTCAAAAATTCCCAAACTTTTTGTGGCACTGTCTAATAACAACAGGGAATTATTGGGACACTCCCAATATTTTTCCTAAGTAAAATGGGTGCCCAACTAAGCCTTTTCCCCTCTCTGTGGTCTAAATAAAAGAAAAACAGAAAAAGAGAAGGCCAGAGCCACTTACCTGGCTACCGGGCCAAGCTGGCCCAGCCCACCTTACCTAGTTCCTCCTCCGTGTCGCCTTCTCCATGGACGACGCGCCCCCACCGATTGCAGCACACCACCGCGACGAGCGCGGTGGGGCGAGGGGATAAGGACTGCTCCATTCCTCCCCCTTGGAACCCCCTTGCTCACTCTTCCTCACTCCTCCTCACTCCCCATCGCCCCTCCCTCGTCTCCCTCTCGCTCTGAATTGGAACCGAGCGCCACCGTGGGTGCCGTCGCAGCCGTTGTGGCCAGCAGCTTCCCTGAGCACCGTGGAGTTGTCCGGGAGCTCCGCACACCTCTGCCACATCGGCCCCTGCGATTCCTTCGAGCCGGGCGCCCCCGCAGCAACCAAATCGAGACCCTCGCCACCGCCTCGGTCGCCGGACTTCTTCAGCAGTCCCCTTGCCTCCGTTGCTCCTAAGCCGACCGACGAGCCTCCGTGAGCTGCCCCGGTGAGCTCCGCTCGGATCTCCTCTCTCTATTGCTCTGTTGAGTACCGCTAGCCGCCGCTGCCTTGGCCTTGAGCTCCGGCCGCCACTGCACGCCATCGCGTGCATCGTTCCAGTCACCCCTAGCTCGTGCCGCTCGCCCCTTACGATGTGCGGCTCTGCGCTCGATCGAACGGAGCTCTCCCTGCATGATTTGGTCACCTGTGTCGCGATCCCGTGCGTCGCTGCCGTATCGGGTGGTCGCCGGAGACCCCCAGCGTGCGCCGCCGCGTTGAACTCCGGCATGGGCCACCGACAGGTGGACCCCACGGGATTAGCCACTAACAGCCACCCCCTATACACTCTATGACAGGCGGGTCCCACGCAATAACTAACACTGGATTAAATAAGTGCTAATTAAAATAACTAGCGTGAC
Organism: Thinopyrum elongatum; assembly: GCA_011799875.1. NCBI lineage: Eukaryota > Viridiplantae > Streptophyta > Magnoliopsida > Poales > Poaceae > Thinopyrum > Thinopyrum elongatum. Next base: position 536,125,792 of record CM022297.1, read on the forward strand.
ACTGACATATGGGACCCACCCCTTAATTAAGCCCATGTTTAAAGTTTAAGAACTGAATTAGCCCGCAGCCTATGACAGGTGGGACCCAGCCACTGTTACAGTGGATAAGGTCCGGTCCAGTCAGCAGTTGACTGTTGACTTGGGCCCCACCATCAGCCTCTCTGGTGCACTCTGGGTGCAGTGCACCGGGTGCACCCAGTGTTTTCCTGTGCATTTTTCGAATTAATCTAATTCCAGAAAATGTTAAAATCTTTAGAAAATCATAGAAAATAATCCGTAGCTCGGATGGAAAAACTTTGTACATGGAACTTGCTCAGAATGACAAGACAAATCCAACAACGCGGTCCGTTCGTCCGCCACACATCCCTAACATAGTGAACGTGCAACCGTTCCCCTCTTTTCGTCTGTTCGAAATGCCGGACACTAGGAATACTTTCCCGGATGTTTTTCTCTTTCGCCGGGATTACCTAGCCCTGCGATAGAACACCGCTAGCTCTGCTTGTTGACCTGTCATGCACCTGTTGCTTTGTATTTACTATTCTTCCCCTTCTTCTCTCTCGTTAGATCCCGGTACCGATGTAGTCTCCGAGACCGACGCAGCTCCGGTGATTGGCTACACCACCGACGACCTTGCCTTTGCCGCCGAGCAACCAGGCAAGCCCCCCTTTGATCATCCCGATATCGCCTACTCTATTTTCTCATGCTTGCATTAGAATTTGCTACTGTTACTGTTATCCTATATCTGCTGCATAGCCTGTTTATTGTAACCTGCTGTTGATACCTTGCTGTTATCCTAAACTATTTAGAATAGACTGGGTAGAGCCCCATCAGTGACCCCCACTTATCCCGACTGCCCCGCTGGAGTATCAAAAGACCCGATCAACGGGATCGAAGATCTGACCCCGGCACCGCACCTCACTTCCCCTTCGTTGCTCGACACTACTGGGTTACTATCGAGTGCCGAGGGTGATACCTCGTCAGCACTTCTGATGATAACCTTGTAGGTTAGCTAATCGGTCGTGGTAAGCGAGGGTGATTCCTCCTACACCACCCCCGATAATGACGAAGTCGTGCAACACCTCAAGCGTGGACCTCGAGGGTGATTCCTCCTACGCCCACCTTGATTTTACATCAGGTGGGAGTCCAACGAGGGTGATGCCTCGAATTCCCCTTGATATGGTAGCCTCACGGATGCCTTACATTATTGTTGATATTGATATTTGGAAAGGCGGGTCGACCCTGAGGGGTACCCGCGAATGATGGATAGTTACCCGTGATTTATGTTACGAGGCGCGGCCGGGCATCCTTAGCCCTTGCAGCAAGACCTCGAGACGGGGCGACGGGGTCACATCGATCATGAGTCTCTGCTCGTTACCGCAAGCCCCTTGAACTCTAATGATTTGGATATTGATCCGAGCCGGCCTAAGGTCGGATAGCACTAACCATCACGTGGGAAGAGTTATGGGCACTCTGCATCATAGCATCAGCTGAAAGCTCTGTCAGACATCCAGTTCAGCCTCGCGGCCGGGACGGACCGGCGCCACCCTGGAGAGAGGTGGTGCCTGGCTTCACCCTGCACGCAACGACCCGGAGTGCACAGGGCGATGGCCCAAGACCCCTGAGCGCTTAGGAGGTAGACCGACGGGGACCTCTCTGCTGAGCTGTAGGTAGGGTTGCGGTGTATCGTTTAGCCGAGGCCGGGCATGACCCAGGAAAGTGTGTCCGGCCGGAGTTAAGCGAGCGTGGTGGGTAAGTTGGTGCACCCCTGCAGGGAAGAACACATCTATCGATAGCCGGTCCTACGGTAAAGGACACTCGGAGTTGTATCCCGATCGATACAGCTAGAACTTGAGATGATACCTGGATATGTGGCTCTGGGATCGCTTTCTCGCAGGGAGTCGAGGAAGGATCTCTGGGCGAGACTGTTACTTGATACTATTACTACTTTACATTATGCTGATCTGCACTCTTCTAATGTTGCAAGACCGATGAAGATGCTGAAGATGCTAGTCTTCGCTAGGACTTGGCTTTCCCCCTCTATTCTGGCATTTCTGCAGCCCAGTCCACATATACAGCCCCCCTTTGATAATGTTGCATATGTAGTGTAGATCCTTGGCTTGCTGAGTACTTCGGATGAGTACTCACGGTTGCTTTACTTTCTTTTTCCCCCATATTCATTTGATGCAACCAGCTGACGGAGCCCCTGAGATAGCTGCCCCGCCGACGACTTCCACTACTTCCCCGAGGGTGGATCCTTCTACAAGTTGGCTGACGTCCAGGAGTAGGAATGGAGGGTCCCAGGCAGGAGGCATGCGCCTTTCGATCGTAGTGTTTTATTTTTGTCCCGCCTTTCTAAAGGCTTCTCTGTTTTCTGTTTTATATCTGTGCACAGATATCTAACGCTTCCGCTAATGCTTGTTGTCATCAAGCTTTGTATTCGAGCCCTCGAGGCCCTGGCTTGTAATAAATGCTTGTATGATTTTGTTTATGTTTTAGAGTTGTGTTGTGATATCTTCAAGTGAGTCCTTAGGCTTGATCGTGTGCATTTGCGTGTATGATTAGTGCATGATTGAGCCGGGGGCGTCACAACTTGCACGATCGAACGATTTGAATAATAATAAGAGTGCACGTGCCGTCGACTAAGCTGGAATCTGCAAACATTTATTCAAAGGAGAAGACAAGGTAATATGGGCTCTTTGTTAGATCAACAATATTGCATATTAGAGCCACTCAACATTTTCATCGTGGTCTTCTCCTTACGACCCAAAGAAAAGAAAAGAATTTCAGAGAAACACACTGAAATATTTTTGGAGTTTTTGTTTTTCTCTTTAAGAAAGTGAAATGAAAGAAAAATGAAAACGAGAAAAACTATTTACACGATAAAGCTCCCAACAAGCATAAGAAGAACGAGAAATCTTTTTGGTTTTTCTTTTAATACTACAACTAATTAAACTAGAAAGAAAAACTAGAAAGAAGCGAGAAATATTTTTGGATTTTATCAAAGTTTTTCAAACACACAAGAAGAAAGCGAGAAAAATAAAACTAGCATGGATTATACGAAGAAAAAGGATGAACACCGACAACCGGAATGAATGTGTGATGCATGAATGTAATTTCGGTGAGAAATACGTACTCCCCCAAGCTTAGGATTTTGGCCTAAGTTGGTCTATGTCCACGGCTCGAAGTAACCCTCTCCTGGATACTGCGGGAGGGTCCTGAGGGTTCCACTTGTTGGCGAGCTCCTGTGGCTCCCACTGATAAACAGGCTCCTGGTATGGCTCAGGCGCTGGTGCTGGCTCAGGTACTGGGGGTTGTATCAGACTCCAGTATGTGTAGATGTCATCGGGCATAATAGTGTACCTGCCTGAATAAAGATCGAACAAGGAAGGTGCAGGCAAAGTAATAATCTCACGAGTACCCTGACTGAATACTAAGTTGTAGAGGAGTCACTTTTGCTTATAATTGTCAATAAAATGATGCGCTACCTGATACGTCTCCAACGTATCTATAATTTTTGATTGTTCCATGCTGTTATATTATCATTCTTGGATGTTTTACAATCATTTTATAGCAACTTTATATCATTTTTTGGGACTAACTATTGACATAGTGCCCAGTGCCAGTTGCTAGTTTTTGCTTGTTTTTTACTTTGCAGAATATCCCTATCAAATGGAATCCAAACGCAGCGAAACTTTTTGGAGATTTTTTTGGACCAGAAGACAACTTGGGAGCCAAGGAAGCACCTGAGAGGAGGCCCGTGGGGACCACAAGACACCAGGGCACGCCCAGGAGCCCAGTCGCGCCCTCTTGGGTTGTGGGGCCCATGAGGGTCTCCTGCATCGCCTCTTCGCTCTATAAATTCCCAATATTCTAGAAACTCTAGAGGAGCAGACGAAACACAATTCCATGCGCCGCAAGTTCCAGAACCACGAGATCCAGTCTAACACCATCACGGAGGGGTTCATCATCCTCATTGGTGCCTCTCCGATGATGCGTGAGTAGTCGACCATAGACCTATGGGTCCGTAGGCAGTAGCTAGATGGTTTCTTCTCTCTTTTTTGATTCTCAATACAATGGTCTCTTGGAGATCTATTTGATGTAAACCTTTTTTTGGTGCGTTTGTTGGGATCCAATAAACTTTGTGAGATCTATATCCATGAATATTATTTGAGTTTTCTTTGATCTCTTATATGCATGATTATTTATAGCCTTGTATTTCTTCTTCGAATCTTTGGTTTAGTTAGGCCAACTGATCGATTTTTCTTGCCATGGGAAGAGGTGCTTTGTGATGGGTTCGATCTTACAGTGACATCACCCAGTGACAGAAGGGGTAGCGAGGGACGTATGTATCATTGCTATTAAGGATAAAAAGATGGGGTCTATTCCTACATGAATAGATCTTGTCTACATCATGCCATCGTTCTTATTGCATTACTCCGTTTCTCCATGAACTTAATACACTAGATGCATGCTGGATAGCGCTCGACGTGTGGAGTAATAGTAGTAGATGCAGGCAGGAGTCGGTCTACTAATTTGGGACGTGATGCCTATATATTGATCATTGCCTTGGATATCGTCATAATTATTCGATCTTCTATCAATTGCCCAACAGTAAATTTTTTACCCACCGTATGCTATTTTCTCGAGAGAAGCCACTAGTGAAACCTACGGTCCCCGGGTCTATCTTCTATCATATTGCTTTCACATCTATTTTTCACCTCATTTGTTTTCAGATCTATTATTCCAAAAACCCAAAAATACTTTGCTGCACTTTTTATTTGCATCTTTTATTTCGCATTTTATTCAGATCTATTTATCCAACTACATACAAATCAATCTATCATTTTACCGAGGAGGGATTGACAACCCCTTTTATGCGTTGGGTTGCGAGGATTTGTTCTTTGTGTGCAAGTACCATTTACATAGTGTTGCTTGGGTCTCCTACTGGATTAATACCATGGTTTCATAACTGAGGGAAATACCTACCGTAGCTGTACTGCATCATCCCTTCCTCTTTGGGGAAATACCGACGCAGTTTCAAGCCGCATCACTACCATACTAGTATAATCTAAATATTTAGTGGGTAGCAGTATCTCCTCCTCCTCCTCATGTCTAATAGGAATCTCAAAATGTGCAGCGAGGCGGGAGGCATTGACACCACTGTAAATAGTACCCTTCGAACGGTTTGTGTGTGACCGCCGAGCAACCATGGACCCAGACTAAAAGTTCTATCAGCATATAAAGCATGGCACAAAATAGCAAGGTCAGGTGCACTCAGAGATCCACTCTCCCAACGAACAATCAAACATCTCCCGGCAAATAATGCATAGTAACGTAAAAATGGAAAATGTAAACTAGCCACTCTCGCTTCCGACACTCCTCTCTCTTTCCCCACAGTAGTTTCAGAGATGAAATCCTCCATGTCTCTAGGATGTGGATCACTGTGACTGCCCTCATAAGGTATTTTGCAAACATTGAAAAAAATCATATAATATCATTTCCTTAGGCACATCATACAAGTTAAATTCTACCATTGGTGGTTCCTTCCTAGGATAAAAGCTAAAGTTTTGCATGAAGGTATTAGTGAATAGGAGATATTGGTCACACTTATCTTGGAGGAAGGGGATGATGCCGGCATTATGCGCCAAACAATAGAAATCCTCATAAATTTCCGCCTCCTTAAAAAATGTGTCACACGGCCAAACCTCCGCCGCACGCGAAAGGTGGTACTTGGGCTTTTCCTTCGGACTTTCCTCCGAATCCCGGCTTGATGAACCCCTTAACCACCTCCTCATGGTTTTTTCTTTTCTCTGAAAAATTCTGAAATTTTTTAGTGACTCAAAACAAAAGTGAACAAAACTCAACAAAATCGATAGCAACTACTCCTACAAGTGTTTAGAGGCTATATCTTGCACCAAAACTAGTTTGAACCATATAAATTTGACATGCAAGCTCAAGAACATGGTCATCAACAGTAGCTAAATGTGAAAATAATAAACCACTAGAACAAAAACTAATTGGACGAACGGAGGAGTCACATACCGATGAACAATCCCTCAAAACAGTTTCGAAAGCGGAGTTCCGAGCAAGGAGATCAAAAATGGCAGCAAGATGAGCAAGAACACGGGTTTGAATAGGTTGGTGATTTTTTCTGGGGGAAGAAGAAGAGCATGGGTGACAACAATAAGTGAGGGGGCCTACGTCGGCCCCACAAGCTTGCTGGGCGCACCAGGGGGTGGCGCGTCCTGTGAGCTTGTGGCTCACATGTGCACCCCCTGGGGTGTGTTCAGTGACAATATTTTTCAAATATTATAGAAAAAATCATATTAAATTTTCAGGGCATTTGCAGAACTTTTATTTTCTAGTCATTTTTTATTACACGGATAATTCAGAAAACAGCATAATCATAACATTTCTACTTTATTAAATCTAAATAACAAAAAGTAAAAGGTGGGTACAGAAAGTTGTGTTTACTAAATTCAACGACCACATGCCCGTCAAAAGGAATCCATTAATAAGGTTGATCAAGTCTTATTAACAAACTTCTTCCGAATGACATGAAACTGGAGAATCTTCGTATAGCACTAGGTTACCTGAATGGGGATATGCATGTCCCCAACAATAAGAATTTCATATTTCTTTTTGACACTAGGAAGAGGGAATTCAAAACCTCCAATAGTAATTGTTGAAAATTTTCCAATAGAATTGATACTATTCACTTGAGGTTGTTTCTTCAGAAAGTGTACAGTGTGCTCATTATCATTAACATGAAAAGTGACATTGCCCTTATATATTGCAATCAATAACAACCCCTGCAGTGTTCAAAAAGGTTCTACAAAGGATGATCGACATACTTTTGTCCTCAGGTATATCAAGAATAACAAAGTCCGTTAAGATAGTAACATTTGCAACTATGACAGGCACATCCTCACAAATACCGATGGGTATAGCAGTTGATTTATCAGCCATTTGCAAAGAGATTTTAGTTGGTGTCAACTTATTCAAATCAAGTCTTCGGTACTAAGAGAAAGGCATGACACTAACACCGGTTCCTGGATCACATAAAGTAGTTTTAACATAGTTTCTTTTGATGGAGCATCGTATAGTTGGTATTCATGGGTCTCCTAGTTTCTTTGGTATTCCACCCTTAAATGTACAATTAGCAAGCATGGTGGAAATTTCAGCTTTCGGTATCTTTCTTTTATTTGTAACAATATCTTTCATGTACTTAGCATAAGTAGACATTTTCAGAATATCAGTCAAACGAATACGCAAAAAGACAGGTCTAAGCATTTCAACAAAGCGCTCAAATTCTTCTTCATCTTTATTCTTTGAAGCTTTAGGAGGAAAAGGCATGGGTTTCTGAACCCATAGTTCTCTTTCTTACCATGTTTCCTAGTAATGAAGTCCCTCTTATCATATCTTTTATTCTTAGGTTGTGGGTTATCAACATCAACTGAGGTTCTATTTCCACATAATTATCATTATTATGTTGAGCATCTAGATGAACATCATCATTATCATTGTTACAAGGTTCATGCTCATCTCCAGATTGTGTTTCAACATCAGAAATAGAAATATCATTTGGATTCTCAGGTGTGTCTACAGTAGGTTCACTAGAGGCATGCAAAGTCCTATCATCTTTATTTTTCTTTTTAGATGGACTAGGTGCATCAGTATTAATTCTTTGAGAATCTTGCTCAATTCTTTTAGGATGACCTTCAAGATACAAAGGTTCCTGAGTCATTTTACCACCCCTAGTCATAACTCTAACAACATGATCATTCAACTTATTGTTCATCTCATTAAGCAAATCATTTTGTGCCTTGAGGACTTGTTCTACTTGAGTGTTTATCATGGAAGCATATTTACTCACACCCCTAACATCATTAATAGTTCTAAACATAAAGTCACTCAAGCGTTCAATCATATAAGCATTTCGATTCAATTGTCTACTAACACATGCATTAAAGTTTTCTTGTTTAACAATAAAGTTATCCAATTCATCCAAGCATTGACTAGCAGATTTAGTATAAGGAATATCACCTTCATCAAATCTAAAGAGAGAATTTACCTCTACTACCTATGTCAGGGTTTCGAGACCATGTATTTCTTCAATCGGTGGTAAAATCTTAACATCTTCAGCTTTAATACTTTTTTCTTTCATAGATTTCTTTGCCTCTTGCATATCTTCAGGACTAAGAAATAGAATACCTCTCTTCTTCAGAGTTGGCTTGGGCGGTGGTTCAGGAAGAGTTCAATCATCATCATTACTTAATATATTATTCAATAGTTCTTCAGCTTGTTTAACAGTTCGTTCCCTGAAAATACAACCAGCACAACTATCTAGGTGGTCCCTGATACGTCTCCATCGTATATACTATTCCAAACTCTTTTGCCCTTGTTTTGGACTCTAATTTGCATGATTTCAATGGAACTAACCCGGACTGGTGCTGTTTTCAGCAGAATTACCATGGTGTTATTTTTGTGCAGAAATCAAAGTTCTCGGATTGACCTGAAAAATTACAGAGAATTTTTGTGGAATATATAAAAAATACTGGCGCAAGAAGTTACCAGAGGGGGGCCACCCAGAGGCCACAAGCCCTGGGGGCGCGCCCACCCCCCTAGGGCGCGCCCTGCAGGCTTGTGGGCCCCCTAGACCTTCTCCGACCCTAATTCCAACGCTATATATACCTATTCGCGGAGAAGAAAATCAGAGAGAATGATTCATCACGTTTTACGATGCAAAGCCGCCGCCGCCTCCTGTTCTTCATCGGGAGGGCTGATCTGGAGTCCGTTCGGGGCTCTGGAGAGGGGGATTCATCGCCATCATCATCATCAACCTTCCTCCATCACCAATTTCATGATGCTCACCGTCGAGAGTGAGTAATTCCATTGTAGGCTTGTTGGACGGTGATGGGTTGGATGAGATTTATCATGTAATCAAGTTAGTTTTGTTAGGGTTTGATCCCTAGTATCCACTATGTTCTGAGATTGATGTTGCTATGACTTTGCTATGCTTAATGCTTGTCACTAGGGCCCGAGTGACATGATTTCAGATCTGAACCTATTATGTTTTCATGAATATATTTGAGTTCTTGATCCTATCTTGCATGTTGTAGACACCTATTACGAGTTATGATCCGCATACCCCAAGGTGAAAATAATTGGGATTCTTTTCGGTGATTACCGTAGTTTGAGGAGTTCATGTATTCACTAAGTGCTAATGCTTTGGTCCGGTTCTCTATTAAAAGGAGGCCTTAATATCCCTTAGTTCCCATTAGGACCGCGCTGCCATGGGAGGGTAGGACAAAAGATGTCATGCAAGTTCTTTTCCATAAGCACGTATGACTATATACGGAATACAAGCCTACATTATATTGATGAATTGGAGCTAGTTCTGTGTCACCCTAGGTTATGACTGCTACATGATGAATATTATCCAACACAATTATCATTGCCGATCCGATGCCTACGAGCTTTTCACATATTGATATTTGCTAAGTTACTTTCGTTGCTGCTGCTGTTACAATCACTACAAAACTGCTACTGTTACTTTTGCCACCGTTACCGTTACTTCCATACTACTTTGCTATTAAATACTTTGCTGCAGATATTAAGTCTTTCAGGTGTGGTTGAATTGACAACTCAACTGCTAATACTCATGAATATTCTTTGGCTCCCCTTGTGTCGAATCAATAAATTTGGGTTGAATACTCTACCCTCGAAAACTGTTGCGATCCCCTATACTTGTGGGTTATCAAGACCTTTTTCTGGCGCCGTTGCTGGGGAACATAGCTATATTTGCTGAGTCACTTGGGATTTATATCTGTTGATCACTATGAAGAATCTGAAAGATACCAAAACCCAGATTTTTCCCTCTCTGCGAGGGGAGGTAAGGAACTGCCATCACACTCTGCACTTGATTCACCTTCTGTTTTGAGTAAGCTTGCGACACCTACACCTGCTATTAATTCTGATATATCGCAAGTAATTGATGATGCTACTTCTGCTATGCTTGATGCTTATGATGATACTACTAGTTTGCTTGATAATACTGTTCCACTGGGTGAATTTCTTGATGAACAACTTGCTAGAGATAAAGATATTGAGAATGCTGAAACTGATGATATTTCTGAAACTGATGAAATTATTGAAACTGAAAACTTTGAAACACCCATTAGACCTAGCACTCCTAGATAAGAATTGCCTGATATACCTGAGGTTATGTTATGGATGGGGAGGTAGCTAGGGACTTTCTTGCTTGTAAGGATAGGGAGGATCTTAAGAAATTAGTAGTCAAGTTGAAAGAAAAATCTTTGAATGCTAGAATGCAATATGATCCTAAGTTTGCTACTTCACCTATCTTTGTTACTGATAAGGATTATGAATTCTCTCTCGATCCTGAGTTAATCACTTTGGTTGAATCTGATCCTTTCCATGGTTATGAATCTAAAACTGTTGTGGCACATCTTACTAAATTAAATGATATAGCCACCCTATTTGATCATGAGGAAAATATTCGTTACTACTATATCCTTAAGTTGTTTCCTTTTTCATTAAAGGGTGATGCTAAGTTATGGTTTAATTCTCTTGCTCCTGGTTGTGTGCGTAGTCCCCAGGATATGATATATTACTTCTCTGAAAAATATTTTCTTGCTCATAAGAAACAAGCTGCTTTACAGGAAATATTTAACTTTGTGCAAATTGAAGAAGAGAGTCTCCCACAAACTTGGGGGAGGCTTCTCCAATTACTTTATGCTTTGCCTGATCATCCTCTCAAGAAAAATGAAATACTTGATATCTTTTATAATGGACTAACCGATGCTTCTAGGCACCACCTAGATAGTTGTGATGGTTGTGTTTTCAGGGAACGAACTGTTGAACAAGCTGAAGTACTATTGAACAATATATTGAGTAATGATAGTGATTGGACTCTTCCTGAACCACCTCCTAAACCAACTCAAAAGAAGAGAGGTATTCTATTTCTCTGTCCTGAAGATATGCAAGAGGCAAAGAAATCTATGAAAGAAAAAGGTATTAAAGCTGAAGATGTTAAGAATTTACCACCTATTGAAGAAATACATGGTCTTAATACTCCGACACAGGTAGTAGAGGTAAATTATCTATAGATTTGATGAAGGTGATATTCCTCATAATAAGTCTACTAGTCAATGCTTGGATGAATTTGATAACTTTATTGTTAAACAAGAAAACTTCAATGCATATGTTAGTAGACAATTGAAAAGAAATGCTTATATGCTTGAACACTTGAGTGACTATATGTGTAGAACTGTTAATGATCTCAAGTTTGTTAGTAAACATGCTTCCATGGTAAAAACTCAAGTAGAACAAGTTCTCAAGGCACAAAATGATTTGCTAAATGAAATGAATAGTAAGATGAATGATTATGCTGTTAGAGTTATGACTAGAGGTGGTAAAATGAGTCAGGAACATTTGTATCCTGAGGGCCATCCTAAGAGAATTGAGCAAGATTCTCAGAGAATTAATACTGATGCACCTAGTCCATCTAAAAATAAAAAGAATGATGATAGGACTTTGCATGCCTCTAGTGAACCTGTTATAGATACACCTGAGAATCCAAATGATATTTCTATTTCTGATGCTGAAACACAATCTGGTGATGAACATGAACCTAATAATAATGATAATGATGATGTTCATGTTGATGCTCAACCGAGTAATGATAATGATGTGGAGATAGAACCTGCTGTTGATCCTGAACCCACAACCTATAACTAAAAGATATGATAAGAGAGACTTCATTGCTAGGAAACATGGTAAAGAAAGAGAGCCATGGGTTCAGAAACCCATGCCCTTTCCTCCTACACCATCCAAGAAAAAGGATGATGAAGACTTTGAGCGCTTTGTTGAAATGCTAAGACCTGTCTTTTTGTGTATGCGGTTGACTGATATTCTGAAAATGTCTCCTTATGCTAAGTACATGAAAGATATTGTTACAAATAAGAGAAAGATACCGGAATCTGAAATTTCCACTATGCTTGCTAATTACACATTTAAAGGTGGAATACCAAAGAAACTAGGAGATCCAGGAATACCAACTATACTGTGCTCCATTAAAAGAAATTATGTTAAAACTGCTTTATGTGATTTAGGAGCTGGTGTTAGTGTTATGCCTCTCTCTTTATATCATAGACTTGATTTGAATAAGTTGACACCTACTGAAATCCCTTTGCAAATGGCTGAAAAATCAACTGCTATACCCATCGGTATTTGTGAGGATGTACCTGTCGTAGTTGCAAATGTTACTATTTTAACGGACTTTGTTATTCTTGATATACCCGAGGACAACAGTATGTCGATCATCCTTGGTAGACCCTTTTTGAATACTGCAGGGGCTGTTATTGATTGCAAGAAGGGCAATGCCACTTTTCATGTTAATGGTAATGAGCATACGGTATACTTTCCGAAGAAACAACCTCAAGTGAATAGTATCAATTCCATTGGAAAAAATTCAACAATTACTATTGGAGGTTTTGAATTCCCTATTCCTACTGTCCAAAAGAAATATGAAATTCTTATTGTTGGGGACATGCATATCCCCGTTGAGGTAACCTAGTGTTATACGAAGATTCTCCGGTTTCATGTCATTCGGAAGAAGTTTGTTAGTAAGACTTGATCAACCTTGTTAATGGATCCCTTTTGACGGGCATGAGATGGATGAATTTAGTAAACACAACTCTCTATACCCACTTTTTACCTTCTGTTATTTAGAATTAATAAAGTAAAAATACTATTATTTTTCTATTTTCTGAATTATCTATGCAATAAAAAATGACCAAAGAATAAAAGTTCTCCAAATGCCCTGAAAATTTAGTACGATTTTTTCTGTAATATTTAAGAATTTTTGGCACCGAACACACCTCAGGCGGGTGCACTAGTGGGCCACAAGCCCACAGGGCGCGCCCACCCCCCGGGCACGCCTAGAGAGCTTGTGGGTCCCATGTGGGTCCCCTCACTTATTCCAGCCACCCATCCACTTCGTCTTCATCCAGAAAAAATCACACCATTGCTCAAACCCGTGTTCTTGCTCATTTTGCTGCCATTTTTGATCTCCTTGCTCGGAACTCCGTTTCCAAAATTGTTTCGGGGGATTGTTCATCGGTATGTGACTCCTCCGTTGGTCCAATTATTTTTTGCTATAGTGCTTTATACATTGCAAATTTTTGCTACTGTGGTGACCTTGTTCTTGAGCTTGCATGTCAAATTTATATGGTCCAAAGTAGTTTTGTTGCGTGATATAGCCTCTAGACACTTGTAGGAGTAGTTGCTATCAATTTCATTGAGTTTGGTTCACTTTTATTTTGAGTCACTAAAAATTTCAGAAATTTTTCAGAGGAAAAAGAAACCAGGAGGAGGTGGTTAAGGGGTTCTTCGAGCCGAAATTTGGAAGGAAATGAAAATGAGGAGAAGAAGAAGCCCAAGTACAACCTTCCTCACGCTGCGGAGGTTCGGCCGTGTGAATGGCCAAGTGACACATTCTTGAGGGAGGCAGGAATTTATGATGATTTTTATTATTTGGCGGAGAATGCAGGCCTCCTTCCTTTCCTCCAAGATAAGTGTGATCAATACCTCTTACTCACTAATACCTTCGTGCAAAATTTTCTCTTTCATTCTAGGAAGGATCCTCCCATGGTAGAATTTCACTTGTATGATGAGGCTAAAGATATGACGCTTTATGATTTTTGTAATGTTTGCAAAATACCTTATGAGGGCAACCTCAGTGAGCCACGCCCTAGAGACGTGGAGGATTTCCTTTCTGAAACTACTGTGGGGGAAGATAGAGAAGTGCCGGAAGCGAGAGTGGCTAGTTTACATATTTCCTGTTTTACGTTATTATTCATTACTTGCCGGGAGATGTTTAATTGGTCGAGGGGAGAGTGGAGGCCTCAGTGCCCCTGACCTTGCCATTTTGTGCCATGCTTTATATGCCGAGAGAACTTTTAGTTTGGGCGCTATTGTTGCTCGGCGGTTAAACACAAACCGTTTGAAGGGTACTATTTTTGGAGGTGTCTATGCCTCCCGCCTTGTTAAACATTTTGAGATACCCATTAGGCATGATGAGAAGGAGGAGATGTTGTTACCCACTAAATATTTAAACTATGCTAGTATGATAGCACATTATTTTCTTGCCAAAGACGATGACAAGCGACTCCTCTACAACCTAGTATATAGTCAGGGTACTTGTGAGATTATTACCTTGCCTGCACCTTCTTTGTTCGATATTCGTTCAGGCACGTACACCATTATGCCCGAGGACATTTACACATACTGGAGGCTGACACAACCTCCAGCACCTGAGCCAGCACCAGTTCATGATCCTTATCAGGAGCCTGTTTATCAGTGGGAGCCACAGGAGCTCACCAACCAGTGGAACCCTCAGGACCCTCCACCGTATCGAGGAGAGGGTTATTTCGAGCCGTGGCCATAGACCAACTTAGGCCAAAAGCCTAAACTTGGGGGAGTACGTATTTCTCACCGACATTACATTTATGTTCACACATTCATTCCAGTTGTCGGTGTTCATCCTTTTTCATTGTATAATCCATGTTAGTTTATTTTTCTTGCTTTCTTCTTGTGTGTTTGAAAAACTTTGATAAAATCCAAACATATTTCTGGCTTCTTTTTAGTTTTTCTTTCTAGTTTATTTAGTAGTAGTATTAAAAGAAAATCCAAAAATATTTCTCGTTCTTCTTTTGCTTGTTGGGAGCTTTCCCGTGTAAATAGTTTTTCTTGTTTTTCTTTTCTTTTCGTTAATTTGCTTGCTTTAGAAAAACAAAAAATCCAAAAAGATTTCAGTGTGTTTCTTTGAAATTCTTTTTCTTTTTTCCTTTGGGTCGTAAGGAGAAGACCACGATGAAAATGTTGAGTGGCTCTCATATGCATTATTGTTGATCTAACAAAGAGCCCATATTACCTTGTCTTCTCCTTTGAATAAATGTTTGCAGATTCCAGCTTAGTCCAATGCACGTGCACTCTTATTATTATTCACACCGTTCGGTCATGCAAGTGAAAGGCAATAATGATGATATATGATGAAATGATTGAGATGAAGAAAAGCTGGTATGAACTCAGCCTATTTTGTTTTTGTAAATATGATTAGCTCATCGTTCCTGATTCAGCCTATTATGAATGAAACATGTTTGCAATGACAATTAGATATTATAGTTACTCATGCCATGCTTAATTTGCTAGGAGTAGATAATGGTTTATCTTGCATGCCAACATGCATTTAAAATGGTTGTGATGTACTCCCTCCGGTCCTTTTTAGTTCGCATATAAGATTTGTCTAAAGTTAAGCCTCGTAAAGTTTGACCAACTTTATAGAAAAAAATACCAACATTCACAATATTAAATCAATATCAGTAGATGTGTCATGACTTAAATTTTCATATTGTATAACTTTAGCATGGTAGATGTTGATATTTTTTCATATAAATATGGTCAAACTTTGTGAAGTTTGACTTCAGACAATTCTTATATGCAGAGTAAAAAGGACCGGAGGGAGTAGTATGATAGGATGGTATCCTCCTTTGAATGATTTAAGTGGCTTGACTTGGCACATGTTCACACATGTAGTTGAATCAAAAACAACATAGCCTCCACGATGTTTATGTTCATGGTGATTTATATCCTACTCATGCTTGCATTCAATGTTGATTAATTTCAATGCATGTTTATGACCGTTGTCGCTCTCTAGTTGGTCGCTCCTCAATCTTTTGCTAGCCTTCACTTGTACTAAGCGGGAAATACTGCTTGTGCATCCACTTCCTTAAACCCAAAGTTGTTCCACATGAGTCCATCATACCTACCTATATGTGGTAGTTACCTGCCGTTCCAAGTAAATTTGCATGTGCCAAACTCTAAACCTTCAAATAATAATCTGATTTGTATGCCTGAATCGCTCATGTAGTGACTGGGGGCTGTCAGTATCTTCCATGCTAGGTGGATTATTCCCACGATGAGTGTTTATTCCCGAGAAAGTGGCTGGTAATCGGGATGCCCAGTTCCATGCTTAAAATCAAATCAAAATATAATAATTAAACAAAACTCCCCCAGGACTGTTGTTGGCATGGACGGTACCCGTGGATTCGGCTAGCCGTGGAGTGTGATTGTTGGTGGAGGGGGAGTAAAAACCTTACCATTCTGTTTGGGAACCTCCTATAATGTGTCTAGCATTGAAGATAGTGAGATCTCTTGGTTGTTATGTTGACAATGAAAGCATACCGCTCAAAATTATATTCATCTCTGTTTTAAAAGCTTCGAGCTCTGGCACCTCTGCAAATCCCTGCTTCCCTCTGCGAAGGGCCTATCTATTTACTTTTATTGTTGAGTCATCCTCTTCTTATAAAAAGCACCAGTTAGAGAGCACCACTGTCATTTATATGTTCTGTTATTAATTGATGTTGAGTATGAGTGTGACTGGATCTCATTTGCAATGAATTATAATATCTAGTCAGTCCTTGATCTTCAGAGGTGCTCTGCATTTATGTTTTGCGGTCTCAGAAAGGGCTAGTGAGATACCATTTGTCATATTAAATCATGATTGTTTTGAAAAAAGTGTTGTCATCCGAGATATCTAATTATTGCTCGCTAGTTGGTTATGCTATTGATATGAGTAAATGTGATACCTAAGTGTTATTGTTAATATGGTTAGATCATAATCTTTGCTAAAAACTTGAACATTGGTTAGACATATTTGCAACAGCAAGATCAAATAGAGTTAGTAAAAGTTTTTCTTTGTCACTTTCAGTTTGTCAACTGAATTGCTTGAGGACAAGCAATGAGTTAAGCTTGGGGGAGTTGATACGTCTGCATCGTATCTACTTTTCCAAACACTTTTGCTCTTGTTTTGGACTCTAATTTGCATGATTTGAATGGAACTAACCCGGACTGACGTTGTTTTCAGCAGAATTGCCATGGTGTTATTTTTGTGCAGAAATCAAAGTTCTTGGATTAACCTGAAAATTTACGGAGAATTTTTGTGGAATATATAAAAAATACTGGCGCAAGAAGTTACCAGAGGGGGGCCACCCAGAGGCCACAAGCCCTGGGGGCGTGCCCACCCCCCTAGGGCGCACCCTGCAGGCTTGTGGGCCCCCTGGACCTCCTCCGACCCTAATTCCAATGTTATATATACCTATTCGTGGAGAGAGAAAAATCAGAGAGAAGGATTCATCGCATTTTATGATACGGAGCCGCCGCCACCTCCTGTTCTTCATCGGGAGGGCTGATCTGGAGTCCGTTCGGGGCTCCAGAGAGGGGGATTCGTCGCCATCGTCATCATCAACCTTCCTCCATCACCAATTTCATGATGCTCACCACCGGGAGTGAGTAATTCCTTCGTAGGCTTGCTGGACGGTGATGGGTTGGATGAGATTTATCATGTAATCGAGTTAGTTTTGTTAGGCTTGATCCCTAGTATCCACTATGTTCTGAGATTGATGTTGTTATGACTTTGCTATGCTTAATGCTTGTCACTAGGGCCCGAGTGCCATGATTTCAGATCTGAGAACCTATTATGTTTTCATGAATATATGTGTGTTCTTGATCCTATCTCGCAAGTTATACGCACCTATTATGAGTTATGATCCGCATACCCCAAAGTGACAATAATTGGGATTCTTTCCGGTGATTACCGTAGTTTGAGGAGTTCATGTATTCACTAAGTGCTAATGCTTTGTTCTGGTTCTCTATTAAAGGGAGGACTTAATATCCCTTAGTTTCCTTATGGACCCCGCTGCTACGGGAGGTAGGACAAAAGATGGCATGCAAGTTCTTTTCCATAAGCACGTATGACTATATACGGAATACATGCCTACATGACATTGATGAATTGGAGCTAGTTCTGTGTCGCTCTATGTTATAACTGCTACATGATGAATGCCATCCAACGCAATTAACCATCACTGATGCAATGCCTACGCTTTTCATATATTGAGCTTTGCTAAGTTACTTTCGCCATTGCTACTGTTACAATCACTACAAAACTGCTACTGTTACTATTGCCACTGTTACTTTTACTATCATACTACTTTGCTACTGATCACCTAGATGAAGATATTAAGTCTTTCAGGTGTGGTTGATTTGACAACACAACTGCTAATACTTGTGAATATTCTTTGGCTCCCCTTATGTCGAATCAATAAATTTGGGTTGAATACTCTACCCTCGAAAATTGTTGCGATCCCCTATACTTGTGGGTTATCAAGACCTTTTTCTGGCGCCGTTGCCAGGGAGCATAGCTCTATTTGCTGAGTCACTTGGGATTTATATCTATTGATCACTATGAAGAATCTGAAAGATACCAGAACCAAGATCGTTCCCTCTAAGACGAGGGGAGGTAAGGAACTGCCATCACACTCTGCACTTGATTCAGCTTCTGTTTTGAGTAAGCTTGCGACACCACCACCTGCTATTAATCCTGATATGTTGCATCTAATTGATGATGCTACTTCTGCTATGAATGATGCTTATGATGATGCTAGTACTTTGCTTGATGATAATGTGCCACTAGGTGAATTTCTTGATGAACAACTTGCTAGAGCTATAGAAATTGAGAATACCGAAACTGATGAAATTATTGAAATTGAAACTTTTGAAAACCTATTAGACCTAGCTCTCCTAGATATGAATTGCCTGATATACCTGAGGGTTATGTTATGGATGAAGAAGTAGCTAGAGACTTTCTTGCTTGTAAGGATAGAGATGATCTTAAGAAATTATTATGCAAGTTGAAAGAAAAATCTTTGAATGCTAGAATGAAATATGATCCTAAGTTTGCTACTTCACATATCTTCATTACTGATAAGGATTATGAATTCTCTGTCGACCCTAAGTTAATTACTTTGGTTAAATCTGATCCTTTCCATGGTTATGATTCTGAAACTGTTGTGCTACATCTTACTAAACTGAATAATATAGCCACCCTATTTGCTCACGAAGAAAAAATTTGCTACTACTATATTCTTAAGTTGTTTCCTCTATCATTAAAGGGTGATGCTAAGATATGTTTTAATTCTCTTGCTCCTGGTTGTGTGTGTAGTCCCCAGGATATGATATATTACTTCTCTGAAAAATATTTTCCTGGTCATAAGAAACAAGCTGCTTTACAGGAGATATTTAAGTTTGTGCAAATTGAAGAAGAGAACCTCCCTCAAGCTTGGGGGAGGCTTCTCCAATTTCTTAATGCTTTGCCTGGTCATTCCCTCAAGAAAAATGAAATACTTGATATCTTTTATAATGGGCTAACCAATGCTTCTAGGTACCACCTAGATAGTTGTGCTGATTGTGTTTTCAGGGAACAAACTATTGAACAAGCTGAAGAACTGTTAAATAATATATTGAGTAATGATAATTATTGGACTCTTCCTGAACCACCGCCCAAGCCAACTCCGAAGAAGAG
This sequence comes from Thinopyrum elongatum, assembly GCA_011799875.1. NCBI lineage: Eukaryota > Viridiplantae > Streptophyta > Magnoliopsida > Poales > Poaceae > Thinopyrum > Thinopyrum elongatum. The sequence continues at coordinate 536,145,239 of CM022297.1, forward strand.
AGGTATTCTATTTCTCAGTCCTGAAGATATGCAAGAGGCAAAGAAATCTATGAAAGAAAAAGGTATTAAAGCTGAAGATGTCAATAATTTACCACCTATTGAAGAAAGACATGGTCTCGATACCCCGACACAGGTAGTAGAGGTAAATTCTGTTTATAGATTTGATGAAGGAGATATTCCTTATACTAAATCTGTTAGTCAATGCTTAGATGAATTGGATAACTTTATTGTTAAACAAGAAAACTTTAATGCATATGTTAGTAGACAATTGAAAAGAAATGCTTATATGATTGAACGCTTGAGTGACTTTATGTTTAGAACTGTTAATGAAGTCAGGGGTGTGAGTAAACATTCTTCCATGATAAAAACTCAAGTAGAACAATTCCTCAAGGCACAAAATGATTTGCTTAATGAGATGAATGAACATGTTGTTAGTGATATGACTACTCAGGAGCCTTTGTATCCTGAAGGCTATCCTAAAAGAATTGAGCAAGATTCTCAAAGAATCCATACTGATGCACCTAGTCCTTCTAAAAAGAAAAAGAAAGATGATAGGACTTTGCATGCCTCTAGTGAACCTACTGTAGACACATCTGAGAATCCAAATGATATTTCTATTTCTCATGCTGAGACACAATCTGGTGATGAACATGAACCTAGTAACAATGATAATGATGATGTTCATGTTGATGCTCAACCTAATAATTATAATGATGTGGAAATAGAACCTGTTGTTGATCTTGATAACCCACAACCTAAGAATAAAAGATATGATAAGAGAGACTTCATTGCTAGGAAACATGGTAAAGAAAGAGAACCATGGGTTCAGAAACCCATGTCTTTTCCTCCTAAAGCTTCAAAGAATAAAGATGAAGAAGAATTTGAGTGCTTTGTTGAAATGCTTAGACCTGTCTTTTTGTGCCTTCTTTTGACTGACATTTTGAAAATGTCTCCTTATGCTAAGTACATGAAAGATATTGTTATAAATAAAAGAAAGATACCGGAAGTTGAAATTTCCACCATGCTTGTTAATTATTCATTTAAGGATGGAATACCAAAGAAATTAGGAGACCCAGTGAAAGCACAAGTGATCCCTGGGTGATTTTGGTAATTAATGTCAACATATCTCTTGTTGGACTAATACCTTTATCTAGTATATTTTAGATGAGTTCAAAATTGGCATGGCAAGGACAAGAGGATGTGGAACCCCTTAAAAATGCTAAGGACAAAGATTGGCAAAAGCTCAAGACTCTTCATTTTCATTTTAGTGATCCAAGATCACATTGAGTCCATAGGAAAGCCAATACTATTAAAAGGGGATGAGGTGTTGCTTAATGGTCTACTTGCTCAAAGTGCTTAGTGACATTGCTCCAAAACCCTCAGCCGCTTTCTCATTTCCACATATGTCCAAAACTTCCAAGTCAAACTCGGCCCCACCGATTTGATCTATCCGGCGCCACCGAGTTCAGTTGACATAGCCACTGCCAGAAACCCTAAACAATTCGGTCACACCGACACGGATCTCGGTCTCACCGAGATGGCCCTGCAAACTCTCTATTTCCCTTTGTAACATTTCGGCCTCACCAAAATGAGCAATTGGTCGCACCGAGTTTGCTTGACCAACTCTCTGTTTGCTCGTTGCTGAAATCGGTCTCATCGAGTTCAAGCAATCGGTCACACCGAGATGAGGTTTTGCCGTAGCCCTTGCGCATCGGTTCCACCGAGTTGTTCCAGTCGGTCCCACCGAGATTCCTAATGTTCACATTTTGAACTGAATTGGTCTCACCGAGTTCTTCTATTCGGTCTGACCGAGTTGGGTCAAATGTGTGTAACGGTTGGATTTTGTGTGGAGGCTATATATACCCCTCCACCCCCATCTCCATTCAAGAGAGAGCCATCAGAACGTGCCTACACTTCCACTACACATTTTCTGAGAGAGAACCACCTACTCATGTGTTGAGACCAAGACATTCCAATCCTACCACAAGAATCTTGATCTCTAGCCTTCCCCAAGTTGATTTCCACTCAAATCATCTTTCCACCATAGCCAAATATGTGAGAGAGAGTTGAGTGTTGGGGAGACTATCATTTGAAGCACAAGAGCAAGGAGTTCATCATCATCACACCATCTATTACCTTTTGGAGAGTGGTGTCTCCTAGATTGGCTAGGTGTCGCTTGGGAGCCTCCGACAAGATTGTGGAGTTGAACCAAGAAGTTTGTAAGGGCAAGGAGATCGCCTACTTCGTGAAGATGTACCCGAGTGAGGCAAGTCCTTCGTGGGCGATGGCCATGGTGGGATAGACAAGGTTGCTTCTTCGTGGACCCTTCGTGGGTGGAGCCCTCCGTGGACTCACGTAACCGTTACCCTTCGTGGGTTGAAGTCTCCATCAACGTGGATGTATGATAGCACCACCTATCGAAACCACGCCAAAAATCTCCGTGTTTACATTGTGTATGCACACTCCAATCCCATCCCATTACTTTCTTGCAATTAGCATGCTTTACTCTTTCCGCTGCTCATACTCTTGCCATGCTTGCTTGAAATGTATTATGAATGCTTAATCTTGTGCTAAAACTCCACCTTAACTTGAAGAACTAAAAAATTGCCACTTTTGCTTGTTGAGGGTCTAATCATCCCCCCCTCTAGACACATCTTCTCGATCATTTCACCCAGGAATACCAACTATACCTTGCTCCATTAAAAGAAACTATGTTAAAACTGCTTTGTATGATCTAGGAGCCGGTGTTAGTGTTATGCCTTTCTCTTTCTATCGAAGACTTGTTTTGAATAAGTTGACACCAACTAAAATCTCTTTACAAATTGCTGATAAATCAACTACTATACCCATCGGTATTTGTGAGGATGTGCCTATCATAGTTGCAAATGTTACTATCTTAACGGACTTTGTTATTCTTGATATACCCGAGGACGACAGTTTGTCGATCATCCTTGGTAGACCCATTTTTGAACATTGCAGGGGCTGTTATTGATTGCAACAAAGGCAATGCCACTTTTCATGTCAATGGTAATGAACACACGGTACACTTTCCGAAGAAACAACCTTAAGTGAATAGTATCAACTCTATTGGAAAATTTTCAACAATTACTATTGGAGGTTTTGAATTCCCTATTCCTACTATAAAAAAGAAATATGAAATTCTTATTGTTGGGGACATGCATATCCCCGTGGAGGCAACCTAGTGTTATACGAAGATTCTCCGCTTTCATGTCATTCGGAAGAAGTTTGTTAATAAGACTTGATCAACCTTATTAATGGATTCCTTTTGATGGGCATGTCGTCGATGAATTTTGTAAACACAACTTTCTGTACCCACTTTTTACTTTCTGTTTTTTAGAATTAATAAAGTAGAGATGCCATGATTACGCTGTTTTCTGAATTTTCCGTGCAATAAAAAATGACTAGAAAATAAAAGTTCTCCAAATGCCCTGTAAATTTAATATGATTTTTTCTGCAAAATATAAAAAATAATGGCACTGAACACACCCTAGGGGGGTGCACCTGTGAGCCACAAGCTCACAGGGCGCGCCTAGCAAGCTTGTGGGGCCCACGTAGGCCCCCTCACTTATTGCTGCCACCCATGCTCTTCTTCTTCCTTCAAAAAAAATCTCAAATTTGTTCAAACCCGTGTTCTTGCTCTTCTTGCTGCCATTTTCGATCTCCTTGCTCGTAGCTCCGTTTCCAAAACTATTTTGGTGTATTGCTTATCGGTATGTGACTCCTCCGTTGGTCCAATTAGTTTTATTCTAGTGGTTTATTATTTGCACATTTAGCAACTGTTGGTGACCATGTTCTTGAGCTTGCATGTCAAATTTATAAGGTTCAAACTAGTTTTGGTGCATGATATGGCCTCTAGACACTTGTGGGGGTAGTTACTATCAATTTTGTTGAGTTTTGTTTCCTTTTATTTTGAGTTACTAATTTTTTTAGAAATTTTCAGAGAAAGAGAGAACCATGAGGAGGTGGTTAAGGGGCTCATCAAGCCAAAATTTGGAGGAAACTCCGAAGGAAAAGCCCAAGTACCATCTTCCGCGTGCAGCGGAGGTTCGACCATGTGAATGGCCCTGTGACACATTCTTGAAGGAGGTGGGAATTTATGAGGATTTCTATTACTTGGCGCATAATGCCGGCATCATTCCCTTCCTCGAACATAAGTGTGATCAATACATCCTACTCAGTAATACCTTCATGCAAAACTTTCGCTTTTACCCTAGGAAGGAACCACCCATGATAGAATTTAACTTGTATGATGTGCCTATGGAAATGACATTATATGATTTTTGCAATGTTTGCAAAATACCTTATGAGGCAGTCACAGTTATCCACGTCCTAGAGACATGGAAGATTTCATCTCTGAAACTACTGTGGGAGAGGAGAGAGGAGTGTCGGAAGTGAGAGTGGCTAGTTTACATTTTCCCGTTTTATGTTATTATGCATTATTTGCCGGGAGATGTTTGATCGGTCGGTGGGAGAGTGGATCACTTACTGCACCTAACCTTGCTATTTTGCGCCATGCTTTATATGCTGATAGAACTTTTAGTTTGGGCGCTATGGTTGCTCGGCGGTTACACACAAACTGTTTGAAGGGTATTATTTACGGTGGTGTCTATTAATCTCGCCTCGCTGCACATTTTGAGATTACTATTAGACATGAGGAGGCGGAGGAGATGCTATTACCCACTAAATATTTAGACTATGCTAGTATGGTAGCGCATCATTTTATTGACAATGATAAGCACAAGTGACTCCTTTACAACTTAGTATTCAGTCAGGGTACTCATGAGATTACTACTTTGCCTGCACCTTTCTTGTTCGATCTTTATTCACGCAGGTACACTATTATGCCCGATGACATCTACGCATACTGGGGTCTGATACAACTCCCAGTACGTGAGCCAGCACCAGCACCTGAGCCATACCAGGAGCATGATTATCAGTGGGAGCCACAGGAGCTCGCCGGGCAGTGGAATCCGCAGGACCCTCCGCAATATCCAGGAAAGGATTACTTCGAGCCGTGGCCATAGAGCAACTTAGGCCAAAAGCCTAATCTTGGGGGAGTACGTATTTCTCACCGACATTACATTCGTGCATCACACATTCATTCCAGTTGTCGGTGTTCAAACTTTTTCATTGTATAATCCATGTTAGTTTATTTGTCTTGCTTTCTTGTTGTGTGTTTGAAAAACTTTGATAAAATCCAAAAATATTTCTCATTTCTTTCCAGTTTAAATTAGTAGTAGTATTAAAAGAAAACCCAAAAATATTTCTCGTTCTCCTTTTGCTTGTTGGGAGCTTTCCCATGTATATAGTTTTTCTCGTTTTCATTTTTTCCTTTGTTTTGCTTGCTTCGAAGAAAAAACAAAAACTCCAAATATATTTCAGTGTGTTTCTCTGAAATTCTTTTCTTTTCTTGTTGCTAGATTAACTTTTGAGTTGTGCGAGGGAAGATACTTAATTAAAAATCTTTGGCTCCACACTAAACTTCGTCAAATATGTGTGACCCCCTCGAAGGTCATTCATCTTCATCGCCCTCTTGTGTACGCGATGGTTCAATATTATTCACTATGATGAAGCCCAAAGAACTGTTAGCAGATCGTCGACGGCTAGAGCCGATCGATTGTCAGAACTTAGTACAAAGCTACATCTTCTAATAGTGAACTTTGTACAAAGCCCCTCAAATTTATATTCATCTCTGTTTTAAAAGCTTCGAGCTCTGGCACCTCTGCAAATCCCTGCTTCCGTCTATGAAGGGCCTATCTATTTACTTTTATTGCTGAGTCATCATCTTATAATTAAAGCACCAGCTGGAGAGCACTATTGTCATTTATATGCTTTGTATTTAGTTGATATTGAGTATGAGTGTGACTGGATCTATTTTACCATGAATTACAATATCTAGTCAGTGCTTGAACTTCATGGGTGCTCTGCATTTATGTTTTGCGGTCTCAGAAAGGGCTAGCAAGGTACCATTATGTCATATTAAATCATGATTGTTTTGAAAAAAGTGTTGTCATCCGAGATATCTAATTATTGCTCGCTAGTTGGTTATGCTATTGATATGAGTAAATGTGATGCCTAAGTGTTATTGTTAATATGGTTAGATCATAATCTTTGCTGAAAACTTGAACATTGGTTAGACATATTTGCAACAACAAGATCAAATAGAGTTTGTAAAAGTTTTTCTTTGTCACTTTCAGTTTGTCAACTGAATTGCTTGAGGACAAGCAATGAGTTAAGCTTGGGGGAGTTGATACGTCTCCATCGTATCTACATTTCCAAACACTTTTGCTCTTGTTTTGGACTCTAATTTGCATGATTTGAATGAAACTAACCCGGACTGACGCTGTTTTCAGCAGAATTGCCATGGTTTTGTTTTTGTGCATAAATCAAAGTTCTCGGATTGACCTGAAAATTTACGGAGAATATTTGTTGAATATATAAAAAATATTGCTAGAAAAATATACCAGAAGGGGGCCACCCAGGAGCCACAAGCTCAGGGGGCGCGCCCACCCCCCAGGGCGCGCCTAGTGAGCTTGTGGGCCCCCTGGACCTCCGCCAGCCCTAACTCCAACTCCATATATACCTATTCGCCAAGAAAAAAATTGGAGAGATGGATTCATCGCGTTTTACGATACGGAGCCACCGCCACCTCCTGTTCTTCATCGGGAGGGCTGATCTGGAGTCCGTTCGGGGCTCCGGAGGGAGGAATCCGTCGCCATCATCATCATCAACCTTCCTCCATCACCAATTTCATGATGCTCACCGCCAGGAGTGAGTAATTCCTTCATAGGCTTGCTGGACGGTGATGGGTTGGATCAGATTTATCATGTAATCGAGTTAGTTTTATTAGGCCTTGATCCCTAGTATCCACTATGTTCTGAGATTGATGTTGCTATGACTTTGCTATGCTTAATGCTTGTCACCAGGGCCCGAGTGCCATGATTTCAGATCTGAACCTATTATGTTTTCATGAATATATGTGTGTTCTTGATCCTATCTTGCAAGTTATCAGCACCTATTACGAGTTATGATCCGCATACCCCAAAGTGACAATAATTATGATTCTTTCCGGTGATTACCGTAGTTTGAGGAGTTCATGTATTCACCAAGTGCTAATGCTTTGTTCCGGTTCTCTATTAAAAGGAGGCCTTAATATCCCTTAGTTTCCTTATGGACCCCGCATCCACGGGAGGGTAGGACAAAAGATGTCATGCAAGTTCTTTTCCATAAGCACGTATGACTATATACGAAATACATGCCTAAATTACATTGATGAATTGGAGCTAGTTCTATGTCGCTCTAGGTTATAACTGCTACATGATGAATGCCATCCAAGGCAATTATCCATCATTGATCCAATGCCTACGCTTTTCATATATTGAGCTTTGCTAAGTTACTTCGCCGTTGCTACTGTTATGATAACTAAAAAACTGCTACTGTTACTATTGCCATAGTTACTATTACTATCATACTACTTTGCTACTGATCACCTTGCTGCAGATATTAAGTCTTTCAGGTGTGGTTGAATTGACAACTCAACTGCTAATACTTGTGAATATTCTTTGGCTCTCCTTGTGTCGAATCAATAAATTTGGGTTGAATACTCTACCCTCGAAAACTGTTGCGATCCCCTATACTTGTGGGTTATGAATAAATGGTATGGATCACGATCGTTACTGACTCCAGAGTGCAGCGGAAGTAGATGAGTCGGGGCAGAGAATAATTAGAGTCCCTCGAACCGTTGAAGATGATCCCGCGAACCACCCTCGAATGATCCCTCGAACGGAAGACCGAAAGCATGGCTTGTCTACTTGGTTGCAAGCATACGATCTGCGCGATCCAGCAGCGCTTCACCGTCCAGAGCTAATCATCACCGGAGAATTAGAGGGAGGATATTATAACCTCACTGGGCTTCTAATTATGAGGATTAGAGGAACTAGGTCTAGCTCTAATTGGATCAACTAGAACTAGAACTAGATGGACTAGAGGAGGCTCCAAAACTTGTGTCACAAATAGCACCAATACCTCTAGTATATATAGGTTGGGAGGGGAGGAGCTGCCACACAAGGAGGGAAAGATCCCTCCTTGGTGCTCCGGCCTAGGGGAGGGAGGAAAGGGGAGGGGGCACTTCCTATTGGGCCATGGTGGTCCAATACTCCTTTCACCACTTGGTCTTTTAAGGCTCGTCGATATTAAATTAAATATAAACTATATCTAACAATTACTAGAGCATTTTATTATTAATTTCAAACCTATGGAAACATTTTCCACCTATATATCATTTATCGGGAATACCACGTATTGTCCGATAAACTCTCGAACCCTTCCGGTGACCCCGAACGCTTCCGGCTCCTCTCGAAACTATTCTAAATATTAATGAAAAATTCCACAAATAAATCCTCGATACTCTCGTCCTACTAACACTCAGTAGATCTTGATTACCTTAAGCTTGTGACCCCATAGGTTCGATAAATCATAGACATGAACGAAACCCCATGTGTTCAATGACCAATAGCGGAACCGTAGACGTCCATATCGATCCCTATGATTACACGAATGAAATTCGAGTGAACCTTTGGTTATCATGTGATGTTCCCTTTGCTTCGCGATACTTTACAAACACCGAGATGATTGGTGGCATGAAAATTTCAGCACCTCCTCCTGCGCCTGGTACACCTTCTCCACACCGGGGTCCTCCATGTGCACTTGCCACCATCACCTGTAACATGTAGGGTATCTCTACATATTTTACATTAAAGTGGCAATCTCGTTGCTCCAGCCATCCTGCCGTGACGCGCAGGCCATATAAGCATCTCATCCATAAACTCATTATCATGATGAAGGCTATACCACATCATATGTAAACCCGCAAAACCAAGTTAGGCGTCCTCTAATCGGTTTGGCAAATTCTAATTACGTGGCTTCTAGGGTTTCTGAATAACACTAACTACCTACGTGCACAATCAAGGTGATAATTCTTATTGCTAGATTAACTTTCGAGTTGTGTGAGGGAAGAAACTTAATTAAAAATCTTTGGCTCCACACTAAACTTCGTCAAATATGTGTGACCCCCTAGAAGATCATTCATCTTCATCGCCCTCTTGTGTACGCGGCGGTTCACTATTATTGACTATGATGAAGCCCAAAGAACTGTTAGCAGATCGTCGACGGCTAGAGCCGATCGATTGTCAGAACTTTGTACAAAGCTACATCATGTCGTCAATGAACTAAACTGAAGCAACATTCGAGGGAAGCATAGGAAGAACATCAAAACCCTCACATCCACATATGATATAGATCAAAACCTGTATCTACTCATAGAACCGCTCTGACACCACGACTCCGGAAATGTATTAAAAAACAAAAAATAATTGCCCTACGATCACCCAGGAACAATATGAATACGCGTAAATGGTTTGGATCATGCTCGTTACCGACTCCGGAATGCAGCGAAAGTAGACAAGTCCATGTAGATCATACTTGGAGTCCCTCGAACCATTGAGGACGATCCCGCGAACCACCCTCGAATGATCTCACGAACAAAAGACCGAAAGCACAGGCTCTCAACTTGGTTGCATGTGTACGGTCTTCACGATCCAGCAACGCTTCACCGTCCAGAGGAAATCATCGTCGGAGAATTAGAGGGAGGAGATTAGAACCATACTGGGCTTCTAATTATGTGATGGAAATATGCCCTAGAGGCAATAATAAAATGGTTATTATTATATTTCCTTACTCATGATAAAGGTTTATTATTCATGCTAGAATTGTATTGATCGGAAACTTAAATACATGTGTGAATACATAAACAAATACCGTGTCCCTATAAGCCTCTACTAGACTAGCTCGTTGATCAAAGATGGTTATAGGTTTCCTAACTATGGACATGTGTTGTCATTTGATAACGGGATCACATCATTAGGAGAATGATGTGATGGACAAGACCCATCCGTTAGCTTAGCATATGATCGTTCAGTTTATTGCTATTGCTTTCTTGATGACAAATACATATTCCTTCGACTATGAGATTATGCAATTCCCGGATACCGGAGGAATACCTTGTGTGCTATCAAAGTCACAACGTAACTGGGTGATCATAAAGATTCTCTACAGGTATCTCCGAAGGTGTTTGTTGAGTTGGCATAGATCAAGATTAGGATTTGTCACTCCGAGTATCGGAGAGGTATCTCCGGGTCCTCTCGGTAATACACATCATAATAAGCCTTGCAAGCAAATGACTAAAGAGTTAGTTACGAGACGATGTATTACCAACGAGTAAAGAGACTTGCCGGTAACGAGATTGAACTAAGTATGAAGATACTGACGATCGAATCCCGGGCAAGTAACATACCGACAAAGGGAGTTACGTATGTTGTCATAAGGTTCGACCAATAAAGATCTTCCTAGAATATGTAGCAACCAATATGGGCATCCAGGTTCCGCTACTGGTTATTGACCGGAGAGGTGTCTCGGTCATGTCTACATAGTTCTCGAACCCGTAGGGTCCGCACGCTTAACGTTCGTTGACGATATAGTGTTATATGAGTTATATGATTTGGTGACCGAATGTTGTTCGGAGTCTTGGATGTAATCACGGACATGACGAGGAGCTCCGGAATGGTCCGGAGGTAAAGATTGATATATAGGACGATACTATTCGGACACTGGAAGAGTTTCGGAGTGCACCGGGTGGTCATCGGATCACCGGAAGGGGTTCCGGGAAGCCCCGGGAGGTATATGAGCCATATGGGCCAAGTAAGAGGAGCACACTAGCCCACAAGGGGCTGGCGCCCCCTCCTATGGCAGCCGGCCATGGGGAGAAAAGGAAGGAGGGGGATTCGGCCTCCCCCTGCCTTCCTCTCCTCCCCCTTCCTTTCCCCCTCGGGCAAATATGGCAAGGGGGGCGCGGCCAGGGCAGGAGCCCAAGGTGGATTCGGCCACCCTTGGGACGCCCCTGGCTGCCTCCCCTCTCCCCCACCTATATATATGTGGGAGGGGGGCGCCACACAAGACCACGACACTCTCCTAGCCGTGTGCGGCGCCCCTCTCCACAGTTTCGTCCCTCGGTCATATTTTCGTAGTGCTTAGGCAAAGCCCTGCGGAGATAGCTTCACCATCACCGTCACCACGCCATCGTGCTGCCGGAACTCATCCACTACTTCATCGTCTTGCTGGATCAAGAAGGCGAGGACGTCACCGAGCTGAACGTGTGCTGAACGCGAAGGTGCCGTACGTTCGGTACTCGATCGGTTGGATCGCGAAGAAGTTTGACTACATCAACCGCGTCACTGAACGCTTTCGCTTACGGTCTACGAGGGTACGTAGACACACTCTCCCCCTCGTTGCTAGGCATCTCCATGCATAGATCTTGCGTGTGCGTAGAAATTTTTTGTTTTCCATGCAATGTTTCCCAACACTATGAGGATTAGAGGAACTAGGTCAAGCTCTAATTGGATCAACTAGGATCAACAAGAAGTAGAACTAGATGGACTAGAGGAGGCTCCAAAACTTGTGTCATAAATAGCACAAATACCTCTAGTATATATAGGTTGGGAGGGGAGGAGGGGCTGCCACACAAGGAGGGAAATATCTGGTGCGCCTGCCTAGGGGAGGGAGGAATCCCTCTCCTAGTCCAATTCGGCCCTCGCAAGGAAAGGGGGAATGCCACTTCCTATTGGGCCATGGTGGCCCAATACTCCTTCCACCACTTGGCCTTTTAAAAAACCGTTGATATTAAATTAAATATAAAATCCCTCTAACAATTACTAGAGCATTTTATTATTAATTTAACACCTCCGAAAACATTTTCCACCTATATATTATTTACCGGGAATACCGGTATTGCCCGATAAATTCCGGAACCCTTCTGGTGACCCTGAAGCGCTTCCGGTTCCTCTCGGAACTATTCTGAATATTAATGAAACAATTCCACAAATAAATCCTTGATACTCTTGTCCTAATAACAATCAGTAGATCTTGATTACCTTAAGCTTGTGACCCGTAGGTTCGGTAAATCATAAACATGAACGAAACCCATTCGTTCCATGACCGATAGCGAAACCGTGTACGTCCATATCAATCCCTATGATTACATGAATGAAATTGGAGTGAACCTTTGGTTATCATGTGATGTTCCCTTTGCTTCACGATACTTTACAAAGCCCGAGACGATCGATATCCTCTTGAGTCATCCACATGCTCATTATATTGCTCTTCCCGTTTTCAATTTTTGTTCTTCTTTCTCGTTGAAGTGTGTTGGCATCCCATTGGTATAGTCAGCTCTGTCTGGCTAGACGATGATGGATGATGTCACACCGAGAGGGCCTAAGAATATCTCTGCATCATCGGAGGAGCAAATCCCACTCTCGAGCTATCTAGTCCCTTATCAAACTTTCCCATGAACATGTAAGTTGTTGTTAAGATCACCCTGTTACAGATGACGTTTGAGCAACCCAGAAGTCCACCGTATGGTAGGAAGTGACTATAATACTCTCATGGTCTGAGGAACTAAGAACACATGTTAACACTCTGTGTTATAACAACTGATTTCAGACTATATTATCTCAAAGTATGACAGACAAGTTTGGGTCGATTCAATATGATCATTCTTCTAATGTCATACTCTCAAAGTTGATTTGGGACATCGTTACACTAAACGATATCCTAAGATCCGGAAAACCTAATCACCAACAACGCTTGAGCTAGTCTTAGAGGCCAAACTAGGAACCTCTTCTTTACCGTTTATCATTCCACACATGCATATGAGTTTGCCACTGAATCGCATATTCCAGGATCATAGCAATTATAGCATGAAATATATACTCTTAATTATGAAACCAGAAATATAATAATACAATACTATTGCCTCTAGGGCATATTTCCAACACGGTCCTCCTCGGTGGTCCTCTCGTCCTTCCACTTTTTCTCCTCTAGGGCGATCTTACGCTCCTCGAAGTCATAGCTCTTCTCCCACTTCTCCTCCTTGTGCTTCTCTTTCTTCTCGGCCATGGCAACTTTGGCATCCCAATGCTTGGATAACATGATCTCTTTCATCTTGGCCATCTCTCAAAGTGATTGCCTCGGCCGTCCTCTTCTCTCTTGCTTTCTCCTTCTTGTTTCCATCTGTTTTGCTCTTGTTTTGCCCTCCTGTTGGTGCATCATCGCTATCATCATCCTCATCTTCCAATTTTACGCCTTTCTTTGGGGACCATTATTTGTCCCTCACCCTCCACTTCTCATTATCCCGGAGCCATCGCCAACAATGGTGAAGATTGAATGACCGGCCGTTGTTGCCCGGGGTTTGCTTGTAGTACTCATTGGCAATGCAATCCTGCACACAAACATTGAGACAAGTATGAGTTCATAATCTTCATATCAACACGGCCAAAGCCAGCAAGATGAAGAAATACTCACATAATCATCAATAGTGACGCCACTTGGAGGTGCATTCCGCACTTGCTCCAAGCATCCGCTCCAACAACCGCAGATGTTTTTGATGGTGTCCTAATGGCCCTGAAGTGACATCAAGCTCCGGCCGGAAGGGAATGGCATCATTTGGTGATATTTGTCCTTGATCCTTTGCCAATAGTTTTCATAGCTTTGGTCCTTGCCGACCACGGCATCAAGAGAGGTACTCTCCCATGCTTGAACTAAGCACACATCCTCCATCTCCGTGTAGTTGCCTGTCCACAACACCCTAGCATCATAGTCGGTCTCGTCGATCACTTGCACGTCATCATCACCGTCATTCTCTTGATTCACCTCCGACTCGACCTCAATGTAAGTCGCATCAAAATCGCCAAGGGGGGCACTCAAATACACCGTGCTCTCGGCCAACGTCTCGGTATATGTGGAGGGCACATCTTCGCTACAAAATTTAACGGGCAAAGCCGAAACAAGTGTTCTGACGGCCGAAGCATAGATCACCGGAGCAAACCAAGCAAAGGAAAGAAATTTATACCTCCCGGTCGTTTCATTGAACACGTTGTAGGCGTGACCGGTGGAGTCGCTATGAATGTGGATGCCGTGGCCGGCTGGAGGCGGTGGAGGAGCCTGGCCCCTTGTCGTGATCACCTTCTTCCTTGGGGCCTTCACCCGCGCACCGGATGGGCCGGTGGAGGGGGTCTTCTTCCTCGCACTCGCGGCCTTGAAGGGTGGAACCGGAGCGGGGCCGAAAGTCGGTGGTTTCGCAGGAGGCGCGCCGCTTTGGACGAGGTGGTTCCCCTGCCGCTTTCTCTTGATGGCGGTGACAGAAGGAGTTGGGACGGCGCCGACATAATTGGCCGTGGGAGGCACGGGCGGATGAAGCGGGGGCGGCGGTGGCGGCGCATGATATGGGGCACCTGGGGCGGCAGGTACTCCATTTGGCCGTATCCTGGCGCCGCGAGGCCGGACGACGGGATTGGAGGTGGCAGCAGCGTGGGAGGCGGGAACGGAAGCGAGCGGAAGTTGATTCATGCCAAAGGAAAGGGGAGCCGGCAAAAACTAGGGAAATCCCGTAGATATGAAGGAAATGAGCCGGCGGATCCGGGATCCCACAAAAAAAATTCTAGGTCGGCCGAATTTGCGGGATCTATTCGGGCCGGCAAAACGCCCTTAGTCCCGCAAACCGGCGGTTATTTTGCCGGATGGCCCGGTTTGCAGGATATTCTAGAGATGCTCTCATGTGTGGTACTGTACCTATCTATCAGGGTTGTGTATGTATCATGGTGACATGACTTGCAAGCACTAGAATAAAATGCAGGCAGGTAGTTAGCTACTCCCAAGTCACAACTGGCTTGTCTGTCTTGTTGACATGTGCATTGTAAAGTGGCACACTGAAAGTTGGAGGCTTGGCCTTTTCCTACAGATCTAAGAACGGTCGACATGACATGTTCCCCTGTCCACTTTTCTGTATGCCTTCTACTTTTCCCTCCAGATTTCGTCTCTGAAGAGAAAGACAGTGCAATATAATGCTCGGTGGCAACACAGAAACAAACAATGGACGGTAGAGAGAAAAGAAAAGAAACAAATTCCAGTGCTGCGAACATAATGCATATCTCATTCCAGTACTGCAAACACAATGTATATATTTTGGAGAAAGTGATAATTTTTTCATCCCCGTTTTGTCCTTTTTCTTTTCTCGAAAGAGCGTTCATTGATGTAAACATTTGCATATACATTATCAGATCACCTTCAATTCAGATGAATTCCTGGATAGATAGATAGATAGATAGTTTGCTTTTGAGATTGGTCTCGTGTTGGGAGCGTGCGCTTTGATCTCAAGGTTAATCATGCAAGCAAGCAAGCAATGTCCATTGCATTTGTCACGTGAGTGGGGCCACGTGCATGTGTGTTCCTGCTTGTCATTGAAGCTCGAACTGCAGTGTCAGCGAGAGAGGTTACAGTACTATAGCTACTGGCTGATGAGAGATGAAAAGAGGTCGCTATGGATATGGTTAAGGGATGAGAAGATGAAGACAAGGGAGGATTGGCAGTGCCTTTGCCTTTTCATTCACGCACGGGACCCCCTACCCCTACCCAACCCCTATCCACAACCCTTCTACCTTGCTATGCCCACTCTACTTATCTATCCTGGCATGCTTGCAGTTGCAGACAGTCACTCACTCCAAGCTCATGTTGCTGAAACTTATGTAGATATGCATGGGCATTGATGTGTGTAGCTCCAAACTAACTCTATGTGCTGCATCTGTGTGTGTGTGTGTGTGTGTGTGTGTGTGTGTGTGTGTGTGTGATGATCTATCAGCAGCACAAATCATGTACACATGCCCTGCCCTGCACTGCATGCTACTCCTATATCACATGTGTGTGAGCCGAGGTCAGAGCAACTCCTATGGGGCGACCCATTTCGTCCGCCGCCGTCCGTTTGGGTCGGCGCGGACAAAAGAGGAGGCCCAACGCGCCGACCCAAACCCAGATCGAGTCCGCTTCGCGTCCGTGCCGACACATTTGCGGCCCAAATTTGTGCCCCAAATGCGTCGGCGCGGACACGGAACGGACGCCACGCGCGCCTTCTCGGTGTCCACCGCGTCCCCACCTGGCGGTCGTCCAACTGCCCGCGGCCTTCCTGGTCAGCTTAATTTATGACCTCGAGCCCACGCGTCAGTGACGGCGGTCGTCCATTTTTAAGTCAACCGTGCGGCGGGGCCGTCCTCATCCGCTTCCAGCTAGCCCTCGTCCCCATCTAGCCACTCTGCTCCCCCGTCGCCGGCAAACCCTAGCCACCCCAGCGAAGCCAGATGGGGCTCTTCTCCGGCGCCGGCAGCAGCAAGGCCAAAGGCAAGACCCCCGCCATCCCTTTTCCCCCGGAGTTTCTCCCGCCACCGTCAGCTCCAGCTCGCCGGCCGAGGCAGCGCGTCAACGTGCCAGTGCACCAGGCGGAGTGGCACTGGCAGCACCGCGTGCCTCTCCCGTACCCCGACGCCACCCTGCCGCAGGACTGGCACCTGGATCCGGAGAGGATCCTAGTGCCGGCGGCGCCGCGGTCGGCTAGGGCGCATGCGGAGGAGGTGCGGCGCCGGCGGGCTCTGCTGACGCCGGAGCAGCGCCGCGACGCCGCGTACGCCTCCGACTCGCCCAACTAGGCTCGATGGTTCGCCTTCGAGCACGAGGAGGCGACGCGACGCGGCGTCCGCGAAGTCGACCGCAGCGTGCAGCCGTCCCCGCTCGTCGTCCGCGAGGAGGACCAGGAGGCGGAGGCCGCCTACCAAGCGACCGTAGCGGCGGTCTTCCGGGAGAGCGAGGAGGACGAGCGGCGCAGGGTGGCGGCGAACGAGGAAGAGGAGGCGGCCATGGCGGAGGCCATGGCCCTTTCCGCGTCGGGCGACTGCGTCGGGCCGCCGGTGGCCCCGCCGTCCCCTGTCAAAGCCGAGCCGGAGCCGGCCCCCATCAAGCGCTACTCCTGGACGGGAGTAGTGCGCGAGTGGGTCAGCGCCCCGCCGGTATGGATGGGGGCGACGCCGATGCAGTCGGCGGCGTACCTCGAGTAGTGGCGCCAGCGACGGCTGGCCGAGGAGCGCCGCCACGGCGAATACCTCGAGATGCTCGAGCGCGACGCCGAGGAGGAGCAGCGCGAGGCCGAGGATGAGGCCCGCCAGGCCGCGGCGGCACATGCGGCGGGCCAGCCCCCCGCGGCGGCACAGCCAGCGGCAGCGGCCGACATCGCCGCCGCCTGGAACACGGCGTTCCCCTGGGCCGGCCCTGCGCCGACGCTCATCGACCTCACGGACCCCGAGGACGACGACGATGACGCCTAGGGCAGCGCGCCGCCTCGTTGTTTAGTTTGTTTTTAATTTTCATTAATGCAAATGTGGACGCGTGGACTCTCGCCGGCCTTCATGGCCACCTTTAATGTTTAATTAATGTTGTTTTTATTTTAGAAATGCTTGTATTTTTTTTTTCTCGCGCCGTCCAAATGGGTCGGGCCAGCGTTGGGCGCATGCGCCGAACCAAACACGGAAGCGGACGTTGGTGTCCGCCGGGCCGACCCAAGCGGACAAATAGCGGACAAAATCGCTGCCGGTTTGGGTCGGTCCGTTGGAGTTGCTCTCACACCCCATACCTGATGGTTTGCAGGTCATATCCCATACCTGATGATTTGCACTGATCATCTGCCGATGATGCTGTTGTCTGAGTCCAGTTTGTCATGTCACATGAAACCAATGCATATGCAGTGCAACAGCAACACAGGTAGGTAGGTTTAGCTTAGCATCAGCTAGCTGGTTTTAGGTGGTACTACGTACAAAGGTCCTCCATAACCACAAGCCTTCTCTTTCTAGGTAGTAGTAGGACTTTACTGTAGCATGGTCAATGTCCTTCATGCATGCATGCATGCATGCACAAGCAAACGATTCTCCAGCACAGTACGCATGCATGCACGCCCACCCTCGGCCAAAACCTATGTATGCTGGCTGCGTTGCATTGCATTATTTCCAACCTCCCCTCTCACATTATCGTGTCTCTAGCACCACATCGTGCATGCATGTGAGGGCCATGTCATGGTATATATGCACATCGATCTCCCCTCTGTCCCTGTCCGGCCTGTGAGACAAATGGCTGGCTGGCCGGCCGGCCGGCGTACGCTGGACGGATCAATCATCCAGCCTCCCTGTACCGTGGCCGTGAGGGCACTGCATCCATGCTGCCTGCTAGCTGCTCCCTACCAGCTCGACGCGGGGCCATGGCTGCCGGTCGCGGAGCAATCTGGACCGTCGGTGACCGAGCGGACGGTCGAGATCGGTCAGGGCCGTAGGAGAAGACCCGCGCCAGGAGAAGAAACCCATGATCCTCCTACATATACAGCCTATCCAGCCTCTTGTTTCTTGCTACAATGCTGCTCAATCTTGACACATGGCATTCTTTTTGGCTGGTGAAGAAAAATCATTGCATTGACGATAATCAGTCCGGGGCGGAGCCAGGATTTGGACATGATCGGGTCAATGCGATCGATTCCCCGTTTGAAACGCGGGAACTCTCCGCGACTACTATGGGAAGTTAAGCTGAAGTGTGGATCTATACTAGGAAGTATGGATGCATATCCCTAGTAGCTAGTTGCAACTGAAGGTCAACCTCTCACATCAATGCATGCATGGCTCACCTACACCTTGGCTAGATGCTCTGCCATGCCATATTGCCATGGATCAAATTGAAGACCTGCAGGAGTCGACCATATATGTGTCCATATCTAATCCTAGTGAAGAAGAAGCTGGCTGCATGCTGCATGCACTTGGCAACATCATGGGCATCTTGGCCTTCTTCCCATGATGGTGGAGTGGAGCAGAGTGAGGTCCAGCTTTGCCATCATCTTCTCTGCAACCCCATTCCCCTTGGTTGGTTCTCATCAAAATGGCACCAAAACTGGAAACTGCAGCTCCTGCCACCACACAAGGATTCAGTGATGAAGTGCCATATTTTGGTCATCTTCTCCGGTGCATCAGCCACAACGACGAAGTGCTGCGGTCACATGCCAAATTTTTTATTATGCAAGGCGATGGCAAAATCAGAAACATAGTTAAGATTGTCAAGAAAAAAATTATTATATGAAAATTGCTTCAGAACTAAACAATGAAGCAAAGAACTAAACATATGGACTCCATATCCATGGCTCCTGATTAACAATCAACCGGCAAGCCAGAGTGTTCAATCAACCGGCCCGATCCGATTGCGCAGGGTTGAAGTAGTCGACCAGAGAAAGGCGCCGGCGTGTCATAGGACTGCTCATACATGCACGTGCACTCATATGGATGGCTGTCTTGCGATCTTGTGACGTTGTGCGGCCTCCAACTTCCTCCATTTGCTTCCTTTCTTTTTATGGTAGATGATAATGACATTAAATGACGTGATTCCACCATAATTTTCTAGGATTTCTTTCATAGTATTTTACTTGATCCGAAAGACGTATCCTGAAGAAACCGACAAAAAGTAGCGCGCACATGGTAAAATTCCACAAAGCCTACTGTGTACGCACAAAAATAACTATCAAAATAATTATATAATTTGGACTGCACCATGACAGTGTGGCTTAACCATAGTTCCTATGGTTAAGCCACTTGTGCTTCTTGCTTGTAACTCTATAAACATTGAATAAACTCCTTTTACCCCGAAAAAAAAAGTGCATGAGGAAACTCATTGGACATGATTCTCGCAAAAAAGAAAACACATTGGACATGATTGGAGAAAATGGGATGTGAGCAATTTTATTGGGCATTATATTTGGAAGCCAGCTAGGTACAGAGTGTAGCCCATATTTGTTTTTCTTTCCGAGAAGAGGTTTATTTCAGAGTTTTGAAGAAAAAAAAGGAGACGACCATCAAGAACAAAGGTTTTTTTGCGACAGATAACAAATGTTACATAAATCACACATGCATGTACTAATCATATTGCTAAAATATCAAAATACAAAAGGCAAGGGAATAACAAAATCGAAATACTCTAATTATCTTTTAGTACACATAAAGATAAATATTACAGCTCAGAGTTTACTCCCTCCATCCCAAAATAAGTATCTCAATTTTGTACTAACTTTAGAACAACTCCAACAGTTCCCCTATCTCTAAAATAACCGCCGTTAAATGTGGGGCAAAAAAGCCTCTCCAACCGTTCCCGTTAACTGACATTATCTTTAGAGGATCCCCAAAAAAAGTCATTTCTCCCCGCTGATTTACGGGAAGATGGCCTTCCTATTCTTTTTGGCAGGATTGCGCCTGAAACTTTCACGCACGGTTCGTCGGAATGCCGCTACTCCGCCGGAAAGTTGTCGCGCCGCTGCCATTGCCCGCGCCTGCCGCCGCCTAACGCTGCCTCGCCCGCGGCACCCGCCGCCGCCTCGCCCGCGCCCACCACAGCCGCCACGCCCTCCGCCGCCCGTGCCCACCGCCGCCGTCGCGCTCGCCGCCGCCTCGCCATCACCACCCGCCACCCACCATCGCCGCCCGTGCCCACCGCCACCGTCACGCCCGATGCTACCACCCACCACCGCCACCCGCGTCCACCGCGGCCGCCAAAAATAGGGTTGAAACTTTTTATGTCATCGATTGCAACTTTTTTGATTGTGTACTCGCGGGTTGAAGTTTTTTTCAACTACGATCGAAGCTTATTCTGCAGTGGCGGAGCTAGATGGATTCTGTTGGAGGGGCCAAAAAGCTAAAAAAGATTTCATCCAAGTCCTCCTTATTTTTTTCCTTCACAAGCTGGTTCAAAGCTGGGGCACAACACATAGCTCCGCCGTTGTTATTCTGTGAACGTTTGCAACTTTTTTGTCGAGCAGTGCCCGGTTGAAACTTTGTACATCTTTGGGTTGAAGCTTTTTTCATCTAAGGTGGGAGCTTTCTTCGTAATGGTTGCATTTTTTTTTTAGTTTGAAAGTGCTGGTTGAAGCTTTCCCTGTTGACGATTCAACCTTTTTTGGATATAGACTTGAAGTTTTTTTGCCAATGGTTGCAACGCGTCGGGCGCGCCGAATACAAACGTTTCTCTAACATAAATCCGGCCCTGATTCGACGCCGCCCACCCTCCTTCCTTCTTCTATCGCTTTCCTCTCCACAGTGCACACCCCACCCTCGCTTCCCTCCGAGGCTACGACCTACCGCGCTTGACTCTTGCTTGGAATCGCGTGCGTGCTATCTCTCGAGCTCGTGTTGCTAGCTCACTCGCGCACTTGTATAGTTGTATGCCGGCTTGACCAGTGAGGGGAGTGGGGCTGTGGCACTGGTTCTAAGCGAGTAGCGATGGCGTCGTCGGAGGCCGACCGGGTGCGGCCGCTCGGGCACCCACACGCTCCGGATCTGGGATGCTGATTCTGAGATTTTCTCCTGCGGGAGTGGCAGCTCGGGGGTGGTGGAGGTGTAGGCGGCGGGAGCACGGCGAGATCGCCGCTCACCAATGCGCTCCCCACTGGTAACATCTGCTCGTCTGGCCGCGCCCGCCCGGACGTGCTCGGGTCCGGTCACGGCAGGATCATGCGGGGCGGCATGCCCCCGCAGGGAGCAGCGGCATTGACGCCGGCAGCATCTTAAGAACTCCCTCAGCATCCAGGAGGCGCAGACCGCCATTTTGCAGTCTCAGCTGAATGGTGCTAACCGGGATCTGTTCGGATCCGAGAGGAAGATCCAGCAGCTAAGGAAGATCATCGCAGATCACTCTCCCACGACAAGCCCTTGCAAGCTGGAAATTGGCAACCAGATGTCATCAATGGACATGCGCGCGAATGGCCGAATGGCAGCATCTTTTAGCTCAGCGTGGTTTAGAGCATCTGCAGCCGGACCTTTCAAACCAGCCTCATACGTCCGGACGGGCCGCCCGGTCATGATTTTTTGACCAGACGGCCCCTCAAATGCCCTGGCTGATCGGAACCCCCCATATCCAGCCCAAATATGAGGCGGATATGGGGCGCCCGGGCACGTCCACCACGACGGACCTGACAGCCCGACCCCACCCCAAATTGCATCAAATCCATCAAACCCTTCCTCCTCCTCCCACCGCCCTCCAACCATTCCCGCGCCCGAACCCTCGCCGGCCTCCACCATTACTCCCAATCCTCACCTCCGGTCCCGATCCACCGCCGGAGATGTCGTCCAGCCCGACCCACACCGCCGCGACGGAGACGCAGTCCGCCTCGTCCGTCGGCGGCGTGATTTCATCGGCGGCGACTTGCAAGGCGGAGAACGTCGCCTGCAAGTTGCGGCGACGCCGGCAGCGAGAGAGGGAGGCGGCGGCGGCGCAGGGAGGTTCAGACGTGGTGGAGCAGCTGTCTCCGCCATGCCTAGATCCCCGCACCCCTTCCCTCTGAGTGCCTACGCGGATTACGCTGTCCGACCCCCTTGGGACATAGGATGATCCGAGCGCCGGCTGGGCCATTCCAGACAGCTTTTCGCCCACGCAGATGCCGGCGGTCGACGTGTGTGACTCGCCCCAGCTAGAGCACGGGCTCCGGCAGTGCCCAGGCTACCCTCAACATGTTCGACGAAATGACCGAACAAGAGTCGGTGCGTTTTCTTTGCTCTTGTCCGATCATATTTTAGCATAGACCACTCGTTCATTTCGCTCATGATGAATGCTTGCAAATCTTAATCATGTAGGAGGCATTCTTGTCGAACATGATCAATGGCAATGAAGATCCGATCGAAATGGAGTATGAATTGGAGGCCACCACCGCATTAGAAGTTGGGACAACAACCGATCCAACCCGAGCAAGAAGAAGAAGACCAAGACGCCGAAGGCAAGATATCTGGCATTCTCAAGATTTGAGGACATCTTGTTGGTTAAAGCTTGGTTGGCCACAACGATGGATCCAATACGCGGCACCGAGCAAAAGGGGAACACCTATTGGACGAAGATTTGGAAGGAGTATCACGAGCAAAAGGAGTATGTGGAGCCGCATCCTATCATGACCACACGCAATTTGGCATCTCTCCAACATCGCTGGGGGATCATTCAAGGGGGAAGTGAACAAGTACGTCAGCTACTACTCACAAGTGACCAAATGGACTCAAAGTGGGATGGGGGTCGCAACTCACGTAAGCTCGATTGCCTCATCTTGCCGTCCATTGCATATGCTTTTTGTGTTTGAATTCTCGTGCTCATACATATGTTGTTTGCTAGACGGCGGTGGCAGCCACTTTGTATCACGAGGTGGAGAAGAAGCCATTTGCTTTTAGCCATTGTTGGGTCATATTGAATGGCAAGCCGAAGTGGAACCAACTTGTGGCCGACCTCATGTCCGGCAAGAAGAGGAATGATGGCTCAAGCTCGAACCAATCAATTGGGTTGGACGATGAAGAGGACGACATCGTCGTTACGAATGGAAAAGCCACCGTGCCAAAGGGCAACCGCCAAGTCATGGGAAACAAGTGGGAGAAGGCACGTGCCGCCCGTGATGCTGCGGCTACCAAAATGTTGTCCACATGGACGGGCATTTTTTTCGGTGAGGGAGAACAAGAAGGAGGAGAAGTACAAACTCATGTTGGATGCGCAAAAGGAAAGGATGGAGTGGGACCGGAAGAGGGCGGAGAAGAAACTGGAAATTGAGAGGGAGAAGATCGAGTTAGAGAAGCAACAAGCGGCGATCAAATGGGAGCTCGAGAAGGCCAAGACATTTGGCGACATAGAGCTTGAAAAGGAGAGGTTGCAACTCGCACGGGACGCGGAAGATGCGAGGATCATGTTGGCAGACGAGACCCTCTATGATGAGCATGTGAAGAAGTGGTTTGTGGACAAGAAGATGGAGATCAACGACCGTAGGAAGTACGAGGCGGCGAGGGCGGCTGCGGCCCGGATGCAGGCGGAGGAGGCGGCCCGGATGCAGGCGGAGGAGGCTGCCCGAATGCAGGCAGAGCAGGACGAGCATGACGCATTCTGCCTGGAGCAGGACGCATTCCGCTCGGAACAGGCGCCCAACCAGTGATCCGAGGCCATCCATCACGCTCGGACATTGATTTCATTTTGCCATGTCCGGTTTGTTGAACTATAATTTGCTTTGCTTTGTTTCGAACTTTGACATTCGGACAAATTGTACCGTATGATCGACGTGCATGGATTTGAGAATCGAAATTTATGGTATGTGGATGTGCGGCACAACATTTAAGGGGTGTCCGGTCAGTGTCCGCGGACGCGTCCGAACGCGTCCGCGGACGTTTGAGGAGCCGGATTTGACAAGTCCGGCTGTAGATGCTCTTAGGCCGGTGTGGCTTCGAATTTGTGAACGTTGACATCTCTCAAGTTTGCTTTGCTAGACGCCTAGACCCATATATCTGCCATGCATATATGGCTTCTCCTCTTTTTCTTTTTTGATAAATGGCGTTTTTTTCCGGTGTGCTTCTCATGCATTATGTTTGCAAAGATAGTTCAGTTCGCTCCAGAAAATTGATGGACTGAGCAGCCAGTAACAAATGAGGCCTTCATGTGTATGGACATCGATCACAGCGTGTCACAGTCCACTGTGTGCAGCATGGTCTGGCTAGCTAGTTTAACATGTTTGAGCCCGTCGAATGATTTGATCATGATCATGATTTGACCGGTCCTAATCCAGGACCAATCACATTCTCAGCCAGCTAGCTGGAAACACTCCATGAACACATCCACGTGATTAACCAAACCGTCTCTGTCTGATGCATGAAATTTAATTACTGAAACCTTGCAATGCCCAATAGAGAAAAAAAACCAATGAAATAGCGGTAATCCGCCTCTGAGCCGGGCTCAGATGCACCCGATGAAGAGGTCAGAAGTAGACCGGGTGCAAAGCAAGGTACGTAGCTAGCATTGTTGCCATGTTCCCCAAGATTTGGTGCCTTTTTTTAGGAAAGGAGGATATACCCCGGCCATTTTATTAATTATTCGCAAAGACCTTACAAAATAATACACCAGTAAGTCTGAAGCCATCATCTTGACAACACCTGTCGTTACTCCTATCCCCTTAATGAAGGGGTGTCGAATGTTCGAGCTGAATACCAAATAGACATCGCACCAAAGCCTACTAAAGCCGGATGCCCCAGCCTAGTCACAATGTCAGGACTGGGTCACATACCAGTCCGGCGAACTCTCAAAGACCGCCGCCGACGTCTTCCACCGATCCATCTTCAAAGCAGGTACGGACACACCGACCTTGCCAGGCTTGCCGTCAATGCCACCATCCCGCACGTATCCATACACACGCGCCCGTCGCCGAAACACCGCACCGCCATGCCGCCGGGATCTGCCGTCGGCCTTGCGGTAGATGTAATACCACTCCTCCTCTTGTCCCCTCCAGCCAGCACTTACTCCCAAACAATGCCCCTAGGAGGGAGAACGACACCGAAGGCACCGTCATCGTCCGATCCAGTAGACCCAGATCTAGGGTTTCCCCCGAAACATAGAGTTGACGTGACCTGCAACAACGATGCCTCAAGAAGAAAACGGCGTCAGAGTATCTAGAATATATATATTAAGGTATAATACAATAAATAAATACAAATAAAATACTAAAATATAGTATTATCATATGATAATGGAATCAAATATGCAGTATTTACAGAAAAAAGTCTTCGTTTATTGGGAAAGAATCAATATACTTTTAATGTCGAATTGGGATTCACTAAGACAGAAATAAAGCATTGGTTCAAACTCTTCTTTGGATTAAGGTGGTAGCTGTGAATAGCCATCGACTACCTAGAAAAGGTAGAAGAATAGGGCCCATTTTGGGCCATACAATGTATTACAGACGTATGATCATTACCCTTCAACCGGGTTATTCTATTCCACTTCTAGATAGAGAAAAAAACTAAAGGAGAATGAATGAAAAAAGACATAGTTTGGAAGTTAGACCTTTTTATAGGACTCTCTTTCAATTTCAAAAAAGAGGACGTTTGAAACTTTTAACAGGCGTAATCGTGAGTCAACAAGTGACTCGAACTGTGTGTAAAAGAAGAAGCATTTTTTTTTCAAAATGCTAGAACTAGATAAGGAAGTTTTCTATAACCTTGATAAAAAGGATAAAAAGGTAGTTTTAGTTTATGACTCCGATCAAGAGCGAGAAATCCTTGATTTGGGGTTGGACATAGAACCTGGACCCATCGTAGAGACGTTTAGTTCAAAAGAAAGGATCGTATCCTGATGGTAAGAATTATACTTTCGTGGAAATACAGCGCTATAGACTTCAATGCGGTAGAGTAGACGTTTTGTTCCTAATTTTTCTGGACCAAACCTCCGCTCCGACCCAACGATACAATGAATTTTTTCTGTTCATATTCATAAATAAAAAAGATTCGGAATCGCAACGCTACTATATGCGTCCAGAGGAGTATTTGGAATAATATTCTTCTATAATCCATTATTGCGCGGGGTCTTACTAACAGGACTTCGCTGCACGGGACGGGTCTTCGTCGAAAAGCTAACTCCACCCGGCATTTTCATACCCTTTCTTTGGGTGGTACGCCGCCATCGTCCGCCAAGACCGCAGTCGGGCGCGGTTTTCACCGGAAGTCACGTTGTCCCGATCTCACGGCTGGCTGGAACCGCGCGGAGTTTCTCCATGAAGATGTATGCCGCCGCCGGTACTCCGGCGAAGATCCTCCATCCCCTAACCGGAGCCCTCATCGCGCCGCCGACCATCCATGTGAAGAATCGGCGACGGATCTGGGTGGGATCCAGATCCGCGGCTGTCGCCATGCCCATCATCACCAACAACACCAGCCATGGGGTCATCGGTTGCCGCCGCACGGCCAGGAAGCCGCCCTGGCCGCGGTGCGAAGCCCCCAGCCCGAGGTGCCCTTAAACAACTAGATTTGATCTAGGCCTAAACTTAATTAGCAGGGGAGGAGGAGGCCATGTGAGCGATGCCCTGCCTGCCAGGTCAGGCCTGCAGGTCCAGTGAGACAGTTATCTGCATGCCATGCCATAACAGCTGATGATGAGATCCACAGATTAATTCCCTTGCACAGTTGTTGGAGCAATTAAGAAAAACTAGCACATGCTCTTTCTGCTCCTTGATCAATTAGAAAGTACTGGATTTAATTACTTTAATCTGTTAATTAAACGTGGTGTGTGGTAAAAGAACCGATTAATCTGAATATAATTTATTGTGGTTGGAGAGGTCACAGAAGCAGACAGTTTTTATTTACATGGCTTTCAATGTGAGGCAGGGTTCAGTCTTGACTCTTGACTTCATGAGTGTGTCCAAGCAAGCAAAGCCGGGTTTGGTCAGAGAATATTTATGCATAAGTAGCTTTTTTCACCAATGAAAGATGAATCCCCTCTGTCCTGTCCATTAACAGATGAATGATGACTTGACTGAATACTAATTGTAGGTTAAGAACTAATCCAGTGCTTTGCATCCTCATCCTAAACATGGAAATTAATGCCTACCCATTTGAATCAAGGGCAGGTAAGCAAGAAACAAAAATGGTTGAGCTGGCCAGGCCGTGTGGCTTTGTTATACCTAAGCCCAGGGAAATCTAGCTAGCCCCAAGAAGACACCCCACACCCCACCAAGCATCAGCAGGAGCTGTCAAGCATGGCAAGAGCCAGGGAACAAGTGTGTGTTATTGGACAGTGGCTGCAGTGCAGGAGCATGTGAGCTACTAGCTTAGTGAGTGTTGAGCTTTCTTGAACATAACATAAATGTTGTTGGGGGAGCAATCCTGAACCCTAAAGGAGTGGAGAAAAGCAGGTGGGGGTGCATGCACACTTATCCTCCTTACTCAATGCACATACATATGCAGATCACTCACTCACCACCCCACCTGTGATGGCACCATTATTTATTCTCATCATCAGATGCTTCACACACAGCCTTGGGAGCAGAGAGCCACACATAGACATTGCTTCCAACTCAAGGCCTGGCTGTACTTTGTAACCTGTGATGCATGCTCCACCAGCCAGCAAACCCATATTTTGTAATATAATCATGCATGCATGACCTCAGATGACACCAGCAGCATCATGTGATGGATTAATGTGCATCAGGATGCATGGAGGGTCAATTGGTTCTTAATTAACTGATATAAAATGCAGGGAGGGGTAAGCCTCAAGACCATAAAACAAGGGTTGGGTCTGTGGTGAACTGGTTATCCTCTGGTTTTAAATTTGTTGTCACTGTCAGATGATTGGGCCTCAAGGGCCGTGCAGGGAAGGGGATCCGATGAAACACCGGAGCAAGATCATTGGTCACATCAGGATCAGATTAATGGCTCCATCCTGCATGCATGTGCAGGCTCAGCCCTTGCTCAGTCACTAACTAGATTTTATATCATATATCTTGCTCTTTGAGCAGATGGAACCAAACTGAACTGAACAAGGGTAGGACATACAGTAGTATGAAATTAGCAGACTCTGATTAAAAGAAGAAGTAAATCTGGTTTGGCCTAATTACTCCCGGATTAGTTGCAGCTAGCTTTTCAGTTAGCATGTCATGTGTGGTACTGTACCTATCCATCAGGGTTGTGAGTGTATGTATGTATCATGGTGACATGACTTGCAAGCACTAGAATAAAATGCAGGGCAGCTAGCAAGCAAGCAAGCAAGCAAGCTACTCACTTCCAAGCCCCAACTGGCTTGTCTGTCTTGTTGACATGTGCATCGTAGTAAAGTGGCACACTGAAAGTTGGAGGCTTGGCCTTTTCCTACAGATCTAAGAACGGTCGACATGACATGTTCCTCTCTCCACCTTTTCTGTATGCCTTCTTCTTTTCCCTTGAGATTTCTTCTCTGAAGAGAAAGAAAGAAAGACAGTGCAATGCTCGGTGGCAAACACAGAAACCAACAATGGATGGACGGCAGAGAGAAAATGAAAGAAAACATAATGCATATCTCATTCCAGTACTGCAAACTAACACAGCGTATGCATTCTGGAAAGAAAAAAAGTGACAAATATTTCAGCAAGAAACTCTAGGGCGAAAAACTCTGTCGAAAAAGCACGTGCAAGTCATTCTGTATATGCATTATCAGATCATCTTCGATTCAGACAGAATTCCAGGGTAAATAGGTAGACGGATAGGGTTGCTTTTGGGGCTGGTCATGTGCTGGGAGCGTGCGTGAGCTTTGATCTCAAGGTTAATCATTCATGCAAGCAAGCAAGCAATGGGCATTGCATTTGTCACGTGAGTGGGTCCACGTGCATGTGTTTTTCTTCATAAAAACACTGCTTGTCATTGAAGCCCTCTTCCTATGCCCACTCTACTTGTTTACCTATCCATGCATGCTCATGCTTGCAGACACTCACTCACTCCAAGCTCATGATGCTGAAACCTATGTAGATATGCATGGGCATTGATGTGTGTAGCTCCAAACTGACTGTACGTACGTACTAGTGCATCTCTGTGACTGTGTGTGTGCTAGCTTTGCAATCAGTACATTGTGTGTACAATTCAACACTGATTCCCCATGTTAACCAAGACACACAGCAGATGATCTATCAGCAGTCCAAGTATGCACACCTGTACTGTACATGCCCAATGCCCTGCCCTGCACTGCATGCTATCTACCCATCCATCTGTGCGTGCGTGCGTGCGTGATGCGAGGTCACACCCCATACCTGACGATGGATTTGCACCGATCGGTCACCCGCCGCCATGTGACATGACAGACCAGCTCCCTGTCATGTTTGCCATGTCACATGAAGCCACTGCATGCAACAGCAACACAGGTAGGTAGGTTTAGCTCAGCATCAGCTAGCTGGTTTTAGGTAGGCACAAATGTCCTCTCCTCCCTCCGTAACCATAAGCCTTGTAGGTAGGATGAGGGGTACCGTGGGCAGGGACTGCACTGTAGCATGGTCAATGTCCTGCTGCGTGTGCATGCATGCACAAGCAAGGCAAGCAAACGATTCTCCAGCACAGTGCGCCCACCCTCGGCCTAAACCCAAAATTCCATGTACGCTGGCTCCACTGCATTATTTCCTTGCTCTCCTCTCACATTCTTGTGTCTCTAGCTAGCACCGTGCATGCATGCATGATGCATGTGATGTGAGGGCCGGCCATGGCATGCGTCCATCTCCATCCCGCTGTCCCTGTCCGACCTGTGACAAATGGCCGGCTGGCCGGCCGGCCGGATCAATCATCCTCCCTGTGCCGTGGCCGCGAGGGCACTGCCTGCTAGCTGCCCCCTACCAGCTCGACGAGGGGCCGCGGCCGTCCGTGCCCCGACCGACGGCCCGGATCGCCCGTCCAACAAGACCCATGTCAGCAGAAGAAACTCATTGGCAGCCTCATTGTTTGTTGCTATTCGTCGTCTTAATGACACAGGGCACCCTTTTTGGCT
This sequence comes from Thinopyrum elongatum, assembly GCA_011799875.1. Classification (NCBI taxonomy): domain Eukaryota; kingdom Viridiplantae; phylum Streptophyta; class Magnoliopsida; order Poales; family Poaceae; genus Thinopyrum; species Thinopyrum elongatum. Next base: position 536,175,485 of record CM022297.1, read on the forward strand.
AGTGAAGAGAAATTGCCGACGATCGATCAATCAGGGGCGGAGCCAGAATTTGGACATAGATCGGGTCAATGCGACCGAGGAGGCCCTGTTTGGAGCGCGGGAACTTTCCGCGACTACTATGCGAACTTAAGCTGGAGTGTGGATCTGAACTACTAGGAAGATATGGATGCATATGCCCAGTTGCAAGTTGCAAGGCAAGGTCAACCTCTCACATCAATGCATGCAGACCTTGGCTAAGATTGCCGTGCCATGCCATATTGCCATTGCCATGCATGGATCAAGTTGAAGACCTGCAGTGCTAGGAGTTGACCATATGTCCATATCTGATCCTAGTGAGGAAGAAGAAGCTGGCTGCATGCTGCATGCACTTGCACTTGCACTAGAACTGCAGCAACAGCATGGGCATCTTGCTTGGCCTTGTTTCTTCCCATGATGGTGGACTGGCGCAGAGCAGAGCAGAGGAGAGAAGAGTGAGTGAGGTCCAGCTTTGCCCAGCCATCATCATCATCTTCTCTGCATGTCCATCCCTCTTGGTTGGTTCTCATGAAAACTGGCACCAAGATTAGGAACTGCAGCCCTGCCCACCACAGGAGGATTCAGTGATCAAGTGACATATTTTGGTCATGGGCTCCAGTGCACAAGCCACAACAAGTGCTGCTGCCACATGCCATTTTTCTTGGCACGGCAACAGCATATACAAGAAACATAGTTAGGATTTGTCACAGGAATGAAGGAAACATTACTACATTCTAGGATAGAAACTCTTCAGTGATGAAGCAAAGCACCAAGCAGGTATCACTCATTGATGGGTACTCTCTAGTTACACAAGCCTCATCGGATTATAACAAGGTCTGGGCTTCCTGTTTGGAATCTGAAGGGATGAGCTCCATTGGTGCCCATACACATGAAGCCCATTCGTCATAGGCTGCTCAATCCATCAATTTTCTGGAGTGAACTGAACTGTCTTTGCAAACACAAGGCATCAGAAACACACAGAGAAACAAAGCCATTTCTCTTTTTTTTTTAAAAGCCATGCACGGCAGATGAGTCTAGCAAAGCAAACTTCAGAAATGTCAACATCTACATATTCGAAGCCACACCGGCGTAAACCACGCTGAGCTAAAAGAGGGGGCACATTACACGATCACGCCTCAAGACCGAAAAACCTGTACAACACTCATCCAAGTTCAGTCTAAAGCTACCTTAGCCCTAGCAACTGAAAAAAAAAAATAACTAAGCCCTTTTTCTGACACTGAGCAACCAAGGACAAAAACTGAGAGGAAAGAGAACAAATCAATGTAAACATTCTGCAAAGACCCTAGCACGTGTGACGAAATCCTTTCCTGTGAATCCCTTGACAACACAGAGTACATCTGCCTGCGCCTTGTAGCGGGGTTGTCGAGTAGATCCTACAAGATGTTGGGCACCTGCGCCGAGAGCCTTTCCTGCAGCTCTCTCATCTTCGAGCAGAGCTCCACCTTCTGCTCCTTGTAGCTCTGGAGCAGGAAGTCCTTCCCTTCTATCACCTCCTTCAGCTCGCCGACCTCTCTCTTGAGCATCTCCACCCTCTCTACCTCGCCGTTCCTCTTCTCAATACCAATACAGTGCAGCTCAGGGTCATCGATGCTGCTATCAGCGTAGCCATTAGCATGCCCATTGGCGGCATCTGGTTGCCAGTTTCCAGCTTGCAAGGGCTTGTCGCGGGAGAGTGCTTCTGCCACACAATGATCTGCGATGATCTTCCTTAGCTGCTGGATCTCCCTCTCGGATTCGAACAGATCTCGATTAGCACCATCCAGCTGGGACTGCAAATTGGCGGTCTGCGTCTCCTCGATGCTGAGAGAGTTCTTAAGATCAGCTATCTGTGCTTGCATCTCCATGATCATCTCATCACGTCTCCTGAGGTGCTGTCTCAACTTCTGTATGACCTCTCTCTTGATATAAATGTCAGATCCTGACTCTGAAACACAGGGAGAGCCAGAACTGTTTGAGTACTGCAATGGTCTGCGATGATCTTCAAGCCGGTCAGGCGATGACGTCCACATGACACCACTGTTCTCTTTGCTTGATTCTGGCCCTGGTATCTTTGCAAGAGGAAGGGAGGGTTCATCAGGTTTCGATAAAGAACTTGCAGGTGCTTGCTTGATTTCCACTCCACCATCTGCAATTCCCGCACATAACAACCAACAGTTAACATTGTTTCTGCCTTTTTGCAACAACTGTTAAGTCATAAATAAAAATAGCAAGACAGCGTCCAGTGTTAGCCCAGTGAAGGGTGTAACAGTGCAATTTAACAATGCTAAACTCGCTATATAGCCACTTTGTCAGTATACTGCCAGTTTGTGGATTAATTTTTTGTTTCATGGCTATGGTTTATGTTCAAGGTATGGAAGATTACATAACTGTAATCTCATAATCCAATGACGCAATGACAGTTAATGACATCAACTGTGTTACTGTATTTACAATGCCAGCTGAAAAAACTCGACACTGCAGACTGCAAAGTTTGCTGCAACCTCATGAATACTCGGCAACAGAGGTTACAGAGCATAAATTAAGCTGTAGTACAAGTTACCTGAGACACAGCAGTAGCAATTGCTTTCATCATCAAAACGGTACAGATTCGAGTGCAGTTCACAAGATCCATGCCTTCTTTTGGCTGCAAATTCAGATAGTCAGCACTCAGCAGACAGCACATGTGACTGCAGTTAGAACTACAAGTGCAAATGAGAGCATCAGACCTCTGGAGGTACTATTTTGCTTCTTCGTATCAAACATTTGCTTCAGCTTGCACCCAAATCTGACAGAAAGAGTGCTCAGAAGAACTCCTCCTGCAACAAGAACCCAGCTCGGCCCTTCTCCCTGGGCATGGCTAACTCTCCCCGCCTTCTGCACGCTCCCATTAGTCTTGGAGGACCTCATCTTAAGAACAGCTTGACCTAGACAGACATGTATACATCACAACATGTTCGGCATCATTATTTCCATGCAGTACAGGAAACGGAGTGGTACATTTCGCTCATACAAATACAGAAAAGGAAGTGCGAAGGCCGCTATCCGATCTTAGTCTCGCCCATACAAATATGGATCACAGTGGTAAGACAAGATTATGCTGCTGCTGCTTCAGCAGCAACATCAGATATGCAAATACGGATCACAGGGGCAAAACAAGATTATGCTCTGCAGCAGCAATTTTTGTTGCAAGGAACTGAATTACACGACCCAAGTGAGTGAACTGGGCAGATAACACGGGCATCTCACTTGGCATTCAAGTCTGAAGGTGGCGTGTACATGAATGAAATGGAGGACCACACGGTACTGCATCCTAGGTTTGTTTTTTGAGTGTATCCTAGGTTTCTAACCAAGAGGAGTTGCATCTCCCTCGAGTCTGGCGACTTGGGATCTCACCACCACAGCAATATTCCATCCATGGAGGGAGCTAGCTCGAGAAACGACGGCGGCGGCCAGCTAGCTCCAAGTATAATCACAGCCATCCCCTAGGTTCCTAGAACCCTAACGGCGTCGACTCCTGCTCCTCTCGGCGGCGCTAATGGCGCGCCCCGCGCATCAGTCGGCCATTTCCAAACCAGAAAGGACCTGGCGCTACTGGATCTGGGGAGGTTACGGGGCGAGGAGGGGTCTCACCACTCACCAGACGGTCGGCCTATCGGTCGGCAGCTGCTCCGGCAGCTCCCGTGTGCCTGCCCGGTGCACGGACGCCGTGGACCTGCCCCGCCGATTGCCCGCCCGCCGCCGACGCCGACGCCGCCACCTGGCGAGAGTTGGGGGAGTGAGGGCTCTGAGCGGAGGGAGAGACGACTGCGGGGGGCTGGTTGGGATTTCGGCCTGCGTTAAATTTTGGGCCTGGGCCTGGCTGAGGAGAACAATCGAGCATGCGATCGGCCCTTAGCTGAAAAGTGTAGGTATCGGCTGGCTTTTACTTTTAGGCTATAGAAATACACTAATCTCACTAAAAAAAGTAATGGACCCCTAAAAAAATAAAAAAGTAATGGTGCCTCACTAAAAAAAAGTAATGCCTCTAAAAAACTAAAAAAGTAATTTTACTAAAAAATTAAAAGTCATTAACCAAAAAAAAGCAATTCTCTCAAAAAAATAAAAGGCAAAATAATTCAATTCACTTGATAACAGATGAAGAAAAAGAATAGAATCATCAAAGAGTAGGCGAAAAGCGCCTTCCAAAAATGGACAATGGTTAATGATTGGTTAAATATAATATCTGTCTCTCTTTGTAGAGAACTTGTAAGAGAATCTTATATTGTACTACATTTGTACTACTACATGCGAGGCTATATATTGTCAATGCATGGTGATTTTTGTCTGTTCAGCTCAAATCATGGCAAAGAAAACACACAAGTTCACAGTCTGTTACACATCATCACTTGACTGATCATCCACACAGAGGGGCCAAAAAAATAATGTAACCAGTCTACACAACACAAGAGCTCACAGCCTGTTACAGACACCATCACTTGACTGGTCATCATCCACAGAGGCCAACTAAAGCAAGACATCATCAACATCAACGTAAGAACTCCATGCATGGATAAATGCTACCCTGTTGCCTGCGCTCAACAATGCAGGTTCAGGTGTCGCCGCAGGGGAATCCATCCTTGCAAGGCGAGTGAAGCTCCTTCATCCGGCCTGGGGGAACCCCGGGCTCCGTCGCCAAGTCCACCTCGGCTCGCCTCTCCACCGCCCTTCTCCTCGCGACCGCCGGCTTACGCAGCCCTCCTCCACCTCTTGTCCGTGAGCTTATCACGATCTCGAGCTCCTTCTTGCGGCCGTGCCACTTTGATCATGAAAAGAGAATAAGAGTTTGGAGTTAGTGTCAGGAAAAGATGAAGATAAAAAAAACTGTGTAGCGTGCAGCAGCATGCTTCCATGGGTGCAAGGAGTAAGACCAAAGGGTGAATGAGTCTACATTTTTGGGGCATTCTAATAAAAGAAAAATGATTTAAATAATTATGGCAGTGACTGATGGATCTTTTTTCAGACAAAGGAATTCAGATTATGTCACCAACCATCTCTGTAAGGCGGGAGTACTGCAAGCAAAAAGTAACAAGCCTAAAGGCTTTAGGATCAATCAGAAATGTATTAGGATGTAAATGTCTATATAGGCTTGATCACTAGTATTAGGACGTAAATGTCTGTATTTATGACATTCTCGTAAAACAGAACCGATCTAAATACTTAGGACATTCTCGTAAAACAGAACCGATCTAAATACTTAGGACATTCTCGTAAAACAGAACCGATCTAAATACTTAGGACAATTATGAACCTGTTTCAGATCAAAACAAAATAGCTTCAGATTATGTAACTAGCCATCACTGTAAACAGAGGGTCAGAAAAGTATTAGGACATAAATGTCAGAAACGTATTAGGACGCAATGCAGACAAATATAGGAAATGTCCATTACCTTGGTTAGCCTCTCTTTAAGCTTTGGTCTTGTAGATGCCAACACCCGTCTCGGCTGAGCATCTGACTTTTGCAGCACCAGCTTCTCAGGTTTCGCCTTCTTTGTTCTTTTAGTCAGTAGCTCCATTTTCTCTGCTGCTTGAAGCTTCTTGGCAACAATTTTTGTCACCACCCTTTTAAGCTTCTTGGTTACCCGTTCTTTCTCTTTGTTCCATAGGAACACAGACATCATCTCAGACTGTATCTTGTCATAGCTGTCCCAGTCCAGCTTATCTTGCCCGTGGTCACCTTCTTTTGCTGCCTCAGCGATACTATCTGACCATATACGAAGGATCATCTGTTTTGACCTGACAGAAATCATTCTCCTCTCCCATACCTTTCTCAGTGCAGTGCTTATTTTGTCTTTGCTCGATTGTCTGAAATACGACCAAACAGAATTTCAGAGCTATATACCAGCTATTTATGTATGCACCTTAAAATAACAGAAACATGTATTTACGATTTACCTATGCAACTGACGGTGTCCTAGCATTTTCTTCTTAACCTGGGATAATAAAAGGAAAAAGGAGAGCAACTGGCTTGAATTTTCAGAGACTTCACAGACCATAACAAGAGCAGTTTATTCTTTGCCAGATGCCAAAGCGGGTTTCTTACATGACATCACCTTGGGATCTCTCAGAGCTTCGATAGTGCCCTGCTTGATGCGCTGCCTGTGCTCTACAACACAAGAGAGAATGTATTACTCCTCCAGATTGTACTGTCATGGCATATACTGCTTGTGTACCACATTGTCATGCACAACTGAATCGCCGAGGTAAAAAATTCTTGGCAAGAGCGTGGCCGACGTACCTTGGGTTAATTTCCTTCCTTTGGTCCAGGGAGCCTTCCCCTTGTTTGCAGCACTAATCTTTCGTCTTCTTTCGATTTCCTTCTCTGACAAACCACCGGGATAGGCGCCGCCCAATTCCAGATTCAGCGGTGGGCGATCGTCTTGCACTTGCCCCATCATATCGCCCCGCTTGGTTGAAAATGCCGAAGAACAGTGATGGGCCAATTGTTCATCCATGCTGCCATCAAACAGTCGTGCTGTGCAAGCCTGTATTCTGAAGGATGGCCGGGGTGAAACAAGCCCTCGACGCTGTATTGACTGATCAAGGCGCCGAATTCCTTTCTGCTCCGACGACACGCGGCGCTTGCAGCACACAAGCTGGACTGTTCGGTACCCGATAGCAGCAGTGCACTGGAAGGCCGTGGAACGCATGGTCGCCCTGTATGTGCCATTTGGTTCAGTAAGCATTCGGGCTATTTGTTCACTGAAAAAATTCAGTAGAAAACGACAGCCTCGCCGTCGAGTTACAGTAGGAGGCTAAGCCGATGTCAATGTATTCATTCACAAAATCACAAATGCGGTGAAGAAGGGGAACTAACTAGGCAGCACCTGTACGTATGCACAATTTGGTGCGGTGAGCGTTCAGGTTCGTTGTTCACTGAAGAAATTCAGCAGGACTCTGACACGACAGCCGAGTTACTTACAGTAGGAAGATGAACTGATGTCAAGATATTCATTTACAAGGGCATCCGAAATGAGCAGTGTAGAAGAGGGGGAGAGAGAGAGAAACAAGGAGAAAGGGTAGGGATGTTGGAAGTATACCTGGCACAATGCGCGGCCGCAGCCATGGATTTCGTGGGGAGGGAGGGCCTAGGCCAGTAGGAGAAAACAGTGTAGCTCCGGATCGAACCGGAGCGAGCAAGCAGGCTAGAGGAAGAGGAACTCGCCGGCGGCGGCAGCGGCCTGAGCCGGAGGGGAGGGGAGTGGAGGAACTGGCTGGTCGGGCAGGGGAGTGGATTGATTGGATAGGATACTCTTTGATGAGGCATTTTGGGCCCGTCGCCTGTGCGTCGATTCTGGGCTAACAAACTGGGCCTGTAATCCATAGCCAGACGACCCCTCGATTTTTTTTCTTTATCATATGAGGAGTCTGTGTACGTGCATATGGGTCCGTTTGGATAGTAATAACTCAAAATGTATCGTCAGGCGGATACAAATCATGATGATCAACATCCGGAACAAACAAAGAGACGATAAAAGGCTTAAATATCGACAATAGTAGAGTCATATAGAACCGACATTATGCCTATGTCGAATGAGGTTGTGGACCGATCCAGAGATTATGCTGCCACCCATATGGGTGTAAAAACCTCCCTGGCCACCCGCTCCAACCGCATACATATCGGCTTGAACAGTTGATGATACTCCGTTTGGTGTAGCGTAGACAACGCACGAAGCGAATGCGTATAACAGAAAATAACATGTAAAGGAGAGGAACCCCCCCCCCCCCCCACCCCCCCTCTCTCTCTCTAAAAAACCAAATAATTTATACATAGCCAAATCGCCCACAGTATGACATACGCTTCCATCCTTATTAGCGCTCCCAGCGTATTTGGAATACCGTCCAACCAATGACCAAAAATATTGGCAACACTTGTGGACGGATACAAATTGGATGCTATTAGATGACTGACCATGTAGAACGCACAAATTTGCATTGGAAAGAGGTGTTTGACTCATCATGAGCACAAAAGCTACACTTCTTGCTTCCTTGCCAATTGCGACGGGCGAGGCTGTCTTTAGTTAGCACAACTTCCATTCGAAGATAGTACATGAAGACTTTAACTTTCAGTGAAATCATTGTCATCCAAATTATCTTGTTATTATCCACTAGGACCTCTGAATGCGCGAGCGTACGGTACATACAGTCGACTATGAAGGTCCAGATGTAGTGAGGTTCCAGCGAAATACAACATGTCCTTGTATCAGGTTAATCGATTCCAATCGGGATAACAGATTTTGCCAATCAAATCCCGCCTGAAAGAAATATTCGGTGGGAATAAACTAAGCACCTGCGTAAGAGTATTATTCTTATCACGAACAATGCGGTACGAAGATGGATATTGTTCTTGGAAGCTGACATTGCCTAGTCAAATGTCCTCCCCAGAAACGAATCTCTGACTCATCTTTTATAGTGAATATCCAAAGCGGAAAAGATGTTTATTCATCGACATTAGACCAACCCCAAAGTGTGAGTCACCATGTTTCCAATAAAGGTTGAGACACAACTTTTTGGCCTAGATACTTATTGCGCGATAGGGTTTGCCAAACGCTATCCTCGGTAACAGTGGCGGAGCTTCAGCCTAAAACATGGGGGGGCATGGCCTTGAGGGGGGGCAAACATGATTATTTTCAGCTGATTTTTGGTAGAAAATAGCCCTGGAACAAAGGTATATAGGCTTGGTTTGTTGTGAGCTGGGGGGGCCATGGCCCAGGTTGGCCCCCATGAAACTCCGCCACTGCTCGGTAAGTAGTTTGAGAAACCATTTACTAAATAAGGCATCATTCTTGACCTGCAGGTCATGAATGCCAAGTCCACCTGGGTCTTTTGGCCTACAAACCACGCTCAATTTGGCTAGTTTGTACTTTTTCTTTTTATTGTCTCCTTGTAAAATAATCTGGATTTTAAATAATTCAGCCTCTACAAGACCTCTTTTGGGAGTTAAAAAAACATATAGAGAACCATATTTATGAAGACAAAGTTGATAAGACTAGAGGAGGATGCCCTTTAATGAGTTCATTGCCAAGAGGAGCGTGGCTAGCACCAACATGGTGGGATGCTGCAACGCTAAACGTCGACAGGCGAGGGGGCTTGGCAAGATGCGTGACAAGAGGCGTTGCTGTGGTACAAAGTACCTCAAACATAATAAAACAATATCGAGATTTCGAGACTACTGAAGGAACACTATCGTCGGTAGAGTGAGCCACCGATGCGTTGTTGTTGCTATATGCAAGGACAAACATGGGAGTTCCTTGGTAGCGTCGGTCGTCGTGTTTGAAGGTTTGGTTGATCCGGCGAGGCAAAAACATGCAAGGAAATCCTAACGCTCGCTTCTGATCATCATCTTGGTTCCATTTGTCTTGCATCGGATTGCTGGGAGGTTGTCACAAATATTAGAAGCACCAGGGATGGAGCCAGAAAATAGAGAAAAGGGGGCAAGAACTAAAAGCGTAAAAGTCATAGGATAGATAGATACATAGTGATTATACACAGACGCATTTCCTTTCCTCCATGGATGTAAAGAAAGGTCCTCGACTAGGGTTTCCCTGCCTCCCGTCGGCGCCGGCATTGATCTGCCTTGTCTCCTGTGGCCTTAGGGCCACGGAGGCGTATTTAGGTAACTTTCTAGTCTGTTTAGGATTTGTGTTCTGCTGAGGAAATTGAGGTGGCGGAGACTACTTGCATGTCAGGCTCCAACTACTTGCATGCTCAAATTCATTTAATTTTATGGAGGGCATTTTTAGTCTGAATGAGGAAGAAAAACTTAAAGCATGCCTACTCCTCTGGCTATGGTGGCATCAGAGGAATAAAGCTAATGCTCGAGATGCCATATAGACAAATGATGAAATATCTTTCTCAATTAACCATCATCTTGCCAATGCTATGAATTTCAGGCAGAAGAATAGAGGTGATAGGAAGGATAAGACGTCGAGATGGACACCACCCTCGGCGGACATTTTGAAGATCAACACAGATGGTGCTTTCCGAGCGGAGACTCTCTCTGGAGGCTGGGGTTTCACCATTAGAAACCATGAGGGCAGGCTAATGGCAGCAGGGGCAGGAAACCTAGAATGTGTATCCGATGCTCTCCATGCTGAAGCCTTGGCGATGTTGCACGCTGTCAACACAGCAAACCAACTTGGATGTGGCCGACTGATGTTTGAAACTGATTTAGTTTCACTAAAACAAGCCGTCACTTCAGAAGACTACGATTTATCTGCACTAGGTGCTGTGTTTAGGGAAATAAAGTTTCAGTTGAGAGCTAGCATGTCTGTTTTATGTATTAGACATTGTCCTAGGTCTTGTAACCAAGCTGCACACATGTTAGCCGCGCATGGCATGGTCTTAAGTATGGGGTCTTGTGAAATCTGGCTTGGCCAGTTCCCAAACTCTGTATTAGATGTTGTAGCTGGCGACTTGCCCAGCAATGCCATGTAACGGAATGCAACTGTGTTCCTTTAAAAAAAATACATACATACATACATATGCACAAACTGATTCAGTTCTTTGCCCACTGAAATAATACACTAGGACAATCTTAAGTTATAGCACGAAGGTAAACTTACGATGCCATTGCCAAGGTATTTATTTACTCGAGCAGAAAACCAATCATCTAACTCACCAACTAAGAAATACAAAGGGAATCCCAAGCCACGACACTTATTTTGGGACGGAGGGAGTAGTATTTATTTTTGAAAGAACTCTACCTACGAGCTACTCCATGGTGCAAGGGTTCGAGCATCAAACACGAGATTTTTACAAGATCTTCTAGGCTACCTTTTCCCGTCCCGGCCAACCTCCACCGAAAGACCATCATCGACTCAGCTTCATGCCCTCACTGCGACGCCCCCTAAGAGGATGTTTCCCACATAGCTCTTCTTTGTCCCCTAGCTGATCAGGTTTAACTGAATCTCGGCATTGTGGATCCATCCTACGCGGACATCATCATGAGCATTCGCTCGCCCCCTGACCTCGACCCTAACATCTGACCATGGGTGGATCTCATCATTCTATGGTATATATGGGACTCAACAAGCACCATGTTATTCAACTCCAACATTCATTTATCTCGAAGCACTATTTGGAATATTGTGCATGATTTCTCCCTATGGACTACACGGTTCAGAGACTTGGCAAAAAGGGACACAGCCAAGTTTTGGTTGTTATTCCTATCATCCCGTCTTGATGCTCTCATGTAATGGATACTATTGTGTTTGATTGGAGTAATATATGTAGAAGTGCATGCTTTAGCCAATGCAATCAAAAGACCGATCTAAAGAAAGAGACTAGACAATACATTTATACATCAACACTCCCCCTCATGTGTGGCTCCCCCAGGCCTAAACGTGGACCAAAAGTGGGCTGCAATTTAATTGCGTCAGCCGGGTCTTGAACTCAAGACCTCTTGGCTCCGATACCATGTTAGAAGAGATAGAGAGAAATTGGTGGAATCGATTGATGTATTAGTGAGCCTCGAGGGCGAGTATATATTGAGTACAAGACATGAAGGGCAAGACGCCTCTCCTAGAGATAAGGTAGGAGACGGATTACAAATCCTAGACTACCAAATACATGTATCTCAAATGTATTTCTAACACCCCCCCCCCCCCCCCCCCCCCGCGCGCGCGCGCGCAGTCGTAGCGGTAGCGTTGCGGACGGTCAGACTGGAGAGAATAACAGCCGGTGGGCTGACATCCCCCCGTAGTCATAGCCGGTGCGTCTTGGATGGTGTCGCGTCGCAGACGCGTTTGACTAGAGAGGAAGCCAACGAGTTGCTCAAGCGAGGTGATAGCCATTTGTGCTGTTGTCGAGGTAGCCGAGAGCGTAGGATGGTGTAGCCGTGGTCGAGGTACCGTGCAAATAATGTCGTGGTCAATGTCGAGCCGGGGTAGCCGGTGTCGAGGAAGTCGCCGTGGGGCCGCGAGCACAAGGATGCGCCGAGTTAGTCATGGGCGCAGTGGTGTCGAAGTAGTGGTGCGCCAGGGAGAAGACGATGTTGACGAGGCGTTGATACGGGTTTGCCAAACCTGGGGACACTTCATAGACGAAGGCATGTGTCGGTGTTGCCAGCACCGGGCATGCGTAGACGGACGAAGTCGATGTTGATGATGCGCCGCTCCAGGCTTGCCAGGCCCGGGGACACGACATGGATGAAGGCACGCGTCGGTGTTGCCAGCACCGGGCATGCGTAGACGAGTGACCTGCACGAGCTGTACGCCATGCCGAGGAGTCAAAGAGGCCAGCAGAGAAGGACTCGATGACGGTTGTGGCGCCAATCGACGCGGGGCCGATGTCGCCAATAGGGGTCGGAGTAGACGAAGTGGTTTGGGAAGATGACGGCGACGCTGGCGACGGGCTGGTGCTGGACGAAGACGAAGGGGGTGGACGGGCGGCGCCACTCGGGTGAGCGAGTTGCAGCGGCTGGGTTAGTAATGCGACGGCGGCGCACGAAGTAGGCGAAGAAGAATCCGACAGCGTGACGAAGACCGGCGCGGACGGTGGCGTTCCCGCGCTAATGGAGATGGCACATCGCATACCACGGGAAGTCGACGCGCGGGGACGACGGAGTGGACCGGGGGCGCTACGGCCCGAAGGGGCGACGCAGCGGCGGCGGGCAGGTCGAGGCGACGGCGGGAAGACCTCGGTGAGGCGGCGTGGACCGCAGTCCACATCGCTACGGCCTGAAGGGGCGGCGCAACGGCTGTGCACGGGTCGGTGATGCCACGCGGACGGCCTCGGGCGGCGGCGCTGACCGCGTTCCGCGGCGCTACAACCCGAAGAGGCGGTGTAGCGGCGGCTCACGGGTCGGGGCAGCCGCGGGGAGAACCACTGGCCGGGGCGATGGCCCGACGGGAGGCGGCGTGGGTGTAGCCGGCAAGAGGATCTCGGGGCGGCGGCGTTGACCGCGTGCCGCGGCGCGACAGACCGACGGGGCGTCGGCGGGAGCGGCGCACGGGTCTGGTGAGCGACGCAACGGTCCGAAGGGATGACGCGATGGCAACCTGTGGCTCGATCGGCGATAGGCTTGTGCTCGGGGACGTTCTTGGCACAGGCAGGCGCGTGATCGTTTGATCGGACCGGTGGCGGCGCTGTACGCGCCATGGCGGGAACGATGCATGGATCAGAGTCGATGGCGACGTTGTCGGTGATATCCCGAGCGATGACGACAAAGACGAACCGGCGATGGAGACCGCGCGGATGAGCGGCCGACAGCGACGCACGAAGACGTCCCTTGGGCGGCGCATCCAGCCTTGCCGCGCGGTTGATGATGAAGCGGCCGGTGTAGTCTACGCCGATGTCGGAGTAGAGGCGCGGGGGTCGACGGCGGCGGCGGACGACGCAAACCGATCTTAGATCGGAAAACCAAAAAGTAAACACCGATGAAAGCGACCGGCGAGAGAGAAAAAAATCCGGATCAAGAGATCGGGGAAAAAGACTCTCTAGGGTAGCCGGTCAACACGACCGGCAGACGAACCCTAAGTACGGGTGGCGTGGCCCCCGGCGGCGGTCATGGAGGCCGATCGCCCCGGGCGGCTCGCAGGGCGGAACCGGCGGGCGACGGCTAGGGTTTGGATCGGTTAGGCTGATACCATGTTAGAAGGGATAGAGAGAAATTGGTGAAATCAATTGAAGCCGCCTTCCCATGACCGTTAAAAAATACTCCTTCCGTTCAAATATAAGTCTTTCTAGAGATTTCAATAAAGACCACATACGGATGTATATAAATATATTTTTAGAGTGTATATTCACTTATTTTACTTTATATGTAGTCCCTTTTAAAATCTCTAGAAAGACTTATATTTAGTAAGGGAGGGAGTATCATTTTTCAGTCCCAATTTCTGTAGCTGAACCGACGGCGAGGCTGGCATGGGCGGGGAGCACTCTTCCTTTCATGGTGTTGCGGCTTTGCATGGCGAGTCATGAACGAAACGCTCCGAAATGTAAACCACATTGGGGATAATATGACCAGAAAAGAAAGACATTCTTGGTTGGTGGCAGCGGACATCACCTGCTTGGCAGAGTGACCGGCGACCGCCGTGGTCATGGCCCAAGGTGAAAGTGCAAAGTCCTAATCGCAACCCTCTCCGCAATATCATTCTAAACACGATGTACACTGGAAGTAGACACTAAACGGTTCAGTTGTCTGACAACTCGGATGCTCTCGGACAAAAGACGGAGATCTACGGCTTCGGTAGAAAGCGTTTGTTCCCATTGAGTTTTATTACCTAATAGATTTGTAGTACAAGAGTGAGTTTCTTTTTGCGGAAAGAGATAAGGCCATATATTGGATAAACCATCCCTTAGAAGAACATCATTAAAGAAATAAGAAATTACAGGCAAGTTCTTCAAGAAATCTGTGTAGGATTAAACCCTGTCTAAAATAGTGAGGTCAGCCATGATGCCATTCGAGGACATGAGGTCAACCATGATGTAATGTTAGGTCATCTCTGACCCTCAAATTTCCTCCCACAGCCGTCCACGAACAGTGAGGACAAGTCCACAGACATGAATGTGGAAGCCAACCATCCAACGCTATGCACATACACCGACCCCATTTTTTTAAGTCTGCACGCTCACATAGCCGCATATATAGTTTTCGTTTAGGTAGAATAGTTCAAATGTTCAAATGCAGCCGTAGTTCTAATTTAAAAAAGTTCAAATATTACACTCCAACATTGTTCTCCCCTTTAACCGCCCATAGATGCGCAATCAGATCTTTCTTCAGTTGCTCGATGCCGAATTGTTGATGCATTTGAACAAACTCTTCAAATATGGTCGGATTCTGGTCTAGAAGTTCGATAGGATCACCCATGTTTTCAAATTCAAGACTCACGGCAGCACCCTCACCCTCATCATCCACGATCATGTCGTGCATGATCGCACAACAGGTCATCACCTCCCACGAGGTCTCCGGATCTCATTGTTTAGCTGGTCCATGAACAACTGCAAAACATGCCTGCAGAATTTCAAATGCCCTCTCAACATCCTTTCTAGTTGTTTCATGTTTTGGGGAAAAGTTAGACTTTTTCTGGCAATTGGGTTAGAGATGGTGTTGACAAAGGTAGCCCATGTTGTACTCATGCCCATTGATAGTATAGTGGCAAGGAGGAGTTTTTCCTTCAGTTAGCCTACCAAATAATGGTGATCGCTGCAGCACATTCATGTCACTGTGAGACCCGAGCATACCAAAGAAAGCGTGCCAAATCCAAAGATCATGTGTGGCTTCTTAACATGGCCATGATATTGTTCTTGTAAAGCTTTTGGGTAGTTCTTTCATTTCCAATGCATGCAGTCAACAGATCCGAGCAAACCAGGGCACCCTCTTGCTTTCGAGATTGCTAGGATCCTCTCGCTGTCTACGACAGTTGGTTTTCTCAGGTACTAAGATCCAAACACCTTGACAGTGGCAATTGAAAACTTGGCCATGGCATCTCCGCATGTGCTTTTAGACATCCGTAAGTAATCGTCCCAGTTGGGAAACGTACTACAAAACAAAAAAAATCATCCTGCGATCATAAATCCAGGAATACTACGAGTTGTAGTGAAAGAAAAGTTGGTGTAGATCGTTGACGAAGTCCCTTGAACCGTTCACGAATGATCCCTCGAACTGAAGACCGAAAGCACGACCTCTCCATGGATTGCAGGCGCACATGCTTCATGATTCAGAAGCGTTTCGCCGTCCAGAGCTAATAGTCGCCGAAAAATTAGAGGGAGAAGAAGAGAACCACACGGGGCTTCTCTATTATGAGGATTGGAGAGAAGAAGACGCACTCGAGAGGATCTAGCGCGAACTTCCTAGGCAGCAGGCCACTATGTTGCTAGGCTATGGCTGGCAGCCTCCTGATGCCAACAACATAAAAATCAACACGGATGCCACGATCAAATTCGGAGACGGCATTGCGGGTGCAGGAGGAGTGGCCAGATCGGCTTCAGCCTTCTTGGGAACCTGGTGCAAGCCACATATGAGAGTCTCTGACCCACCGATCGCCGAGGTTCAAGCCATGAAGGAGGGCGTGCTTTTCGCCAGATTGAGGGGCTTCACCAAGGTGACCCTGTAGACTGACTGTCTAGAGACAGTAAACCTCTGGAACAATCGCTACAACGATCGCTCGATTGTAGCGCCGATTTTCGCAGAAATTAGAGAGCTCACTCTTAGCTTTTCTTCCTTTGTAATTCAACATGTAATAAGAGGGGCAAACGGTCCTGAACATCTATGTGCTAAGCGTGCTAGTACGCTTAATGTGACTGAGAGCTGGCTTGAGACTATCCCTAACTTCATGATCAGTAGCCTTTTGGTGGACTGCTCGGCGAATGCATTCGTTCAATAAAACTCTCTGAAGTTCCCCGCAAAAAAAAAAACCAATGGTAATTTTGTCCTGAATTCTATAAAATTCCATGCCCTGGTCACCGTGTAAAAAATACACCTTATATGAAGAAATAACTGGAGGGGTACGCTTTTTTTTGGAAGAGAAGAAGAAAAAAAGACTTGAGCGGCTGGGCTGCCGATCGCCGCGAGCCAGGCCTGTCCAGCCTGGCTGGCAACCAACCAACCAACCCGACCCACGGCGCGCGCGTCCCTTCAAAGCCGCTGGAGTGCTACGGCTCCCTTCCTTGCCTCCGCTTCGCCTTCGTCCACCTCCGCTCCACCGCCACGCCGGAAGCGGCGCGGCAGGCCGGGGAGTGGCGAGGACCGGCGGAGCGGCGACCGCGGCGGCCCCTCCTCTTCCTCTTCCTCCTCCCCTTTCTGCTGCCGCGGGACGACCTACGGCGAGGGTCCGGCGTTTCCCTTCCCCGTCTCCGAACTCTTCCCGGCGAGTGCGCGCGCTCCGGGGCGAGAGCGGCGCGTGCCCGTAGGCCTGATGCGGGCAACCACGCGCCCCTCTCCACCTCTCGCCGCGCCGACAAACCAGAACCATCCCTCCCCCCCCCCCCCCCCCCCCCCCCCCCCCCCCCCGCGACGCGCTCCTCCGTAGCGCTCGCACCGCTGCGCGACGCGACGCGAGCAAGCACCGCGCGCCCTCCCCGACCACGCCTCCAGAAGCATCCCTTCCCCACCCTCTCCTCCTCGTCGGAACGCGGCGAGCGCGCGTCGTCGGTGGCGTTCGTGCTCCTAGAATCTCCTCGTCGGTAGCGTCGGGTTGGGTGGAATAAATTGTGTGTCTCCAGTATGTATGCGGTTCATCATCCATCGTTAGCTGAGTAGATTCTTGTAGATGACCACGATTTGGTCGATTCCTTGCTGGTTACTGTTCCTGAATGCTGAGCAAAATCGATCGGACTGCATGCACTCAGGCTGTTCGACCGAATGCCTGTCTGGATAGATCGACCGATCGAGATTTACTTGTTTTTTCTGCTGTTCGGTTGGTTGCTTCCACAAGTTTTCAGACCTGTTCATTCATGTTCTTCTTGGTTCCACTCGATCTGTCAAGTTATAGGCTATTTTGTTTGTTCCCTAGAAAGATTCTTGATGTGCCTTTAATGATGAAAGCTGAACCTGAATGTCGATGGCATGTGTCCTCCAGAATTTAATCTAGTTAATTGTTTGAGTACGGTTGATCTCCTTTGCAATAACGAATTGTTGATAAGTTGGCGCCTCCTTCAAAAATTGACTAGCTGAACAGAAACAATTCTTTTT
This sequence comes from Thinopyrum elongatum, assembly GCA_011799875.1. NCBI lineage: Eukaryota > Viridiplantae > Streptophyta > Magnoliopsida > Poales > Poaceae > Thinopyrum > Thinopyrum elongatum. Next base: position 536,193,171 of record CM022297.1, read on the forward strand.
CTTCACTTTTGGTTTGTACTTACTAGTTTCTGCAAATTTTGGCAAGGATTTGGGATGGGGATTTTGGCCGGGATTCGTGTCCCGGGCTCCCGGCTGTTCTGTTCTTAGTTATTACTGTATTTCTTTACGGATGGAGTATCATATTACTTGAGCTCTTAAGTTATTTCTGTGATTCATGAATCATGCCAATGATGCTTTATAGTGTATTCCGAGCAGATATTGGATGGATCAGGAGCAGATATTGTGATCCACCGCCATGGCTGTATTGGTTTGTTAGTGTATTTCGAGCAGATATTGCAATATTTCGAGCAGATATTGCAACTGATTGCTTAGTGCTATGGTGATCTATTTACCAAAGTGGCATGCAATTTTATTTGACTTGTTCTTAGTGCGTTGCTTAGCCCAATTTGTGTGCACATTGCTATAAGATGAGCTCTGCTGTGTGATGTTCCTTTACGATGACAGGTTCTGTCTGTCTTGCATTCGGATGCATTTGTAATTAAGTGACCTGTTGATGTTGAGATTCATCTGCTATAATATATAGTTTACTTAGGTTCTTAGTTATTGGTATAATTCATGAATGCTTGCTAATGGTGCCACCAACTGTTTTGTTTTTTAGCGCATTCTGAACAAAAAATCCTTAAGATTATCTTAGTTTCTGAGAAATTGGTTGCTGAACCAATTATATCTGTCAACCCTTGCTGAGTGTTAAGTACTAGGTGTTTACTAGCGTTGGATTGGGTGGAATAAATTGTGTGTCTCCAGTATGTATGCGGTTCTGTAGTATCCCACTACGAGAATCACAGGAAGGAGATGAGAAACAGAGGGGAACGGGGGATGAGATGCAGAATTTAGTTTCCATTCATTTTCTTTTCTGCCCAGTACAGCGTTGTTGGTCCTTATCTATAGGCATACGGGTACACGCACTCCCCTTACACGCTGGCACGCAGGCCCCACACACACACACACATACCCTGCCTTGGTGCGCCTCTGAACCTGTTAGTTGTCAAACGGATCACGGCTGACGGGATCCGTTTCTTGAGTGTCAGGCTTCTAAGTTCCAACAGGAGAAGGCATGACAGGTTCATCATCCATCGTTAGCTGAGTAGATTCTTGTCGATGACCACGATTTGGTCGATTCCTTGCTGGCTACTGGTTATGTTCCTGAATCCTGAGCAAAATCGATCGGACTGCATGCACTCAGGCTGTTCGACCGAATGCCTGTCTGGATGGATCGACCGATCGAGATTTACTTGTCTGGGGTCGGATTGGGTGGAATAAATTGGTGTATCCATTGTTGCTTGAGTAGATATTGGTTGGTTTTTCCTCAGTAAAGAGTCATGTTCTTGAATCTTGAATAAATTCTTCATGCATGCATCCTGATCGATTGAATGTTTAGCTGGACCAACTGATCAATTTGTCTCCCCTACCTTGCACTAGTTGCTTGTTCTTAGGCTGTAGATTTAACCCTGAACTCTGACGCTTGGAAACTTTGTTCTGTAATGCGGATTGAATTTTATTTTGATATCTGCGGCTGTGCATATTGCTTTGCATTGCAGTAAGTTTGAGCATGTTGAGATCTCTGATATCTAGTTGGATGCATGAGTTTTTCCTATTCAATTGTACGTACTAGTTTAGATTTTTTAGCACTGTTGGTTTATCTGAACTGAATACCTTGTTCAGAAATTGTCTAACTGAACATAAGTTTTCTGAGCAAGTTTGATCGTGCATCCAACAGCATGCATCCTGTCTCATACTGTGCATCTCATATTCTCATTGCAGCTACCACCTCACCATTGGCCGTGATGTCGCAATCGCAGACGTGCTCGTGCGCCAACCGCAACTGCTTCCATGAGTACGTGCACAACCTCACACAGTTGGAATGCCATGAACATGATTCATCCAACCAGCTTGCTAATTTCTTTGTTATGTACAGCGATTGCGCTTGTTTCACAAGGGAAGGGCTCTGCTCCGAGTACTGCGAGTGCCGTGGCGACTGCAAGAACATCTGGAAACACGAGAAGGAAGTCACAAAGCAATTCGCTGAATACACCAAGAGGAAAGCTGCTGATGCTGCCGCCCAAGATGCTGCTGACCAAGCTGCCGCTCAACCTCAACCTAAGCCATTGCCAGCACTAGAACCAGGGTCTGCGCGAAAGCCGTGCAGCTGTGTCACCTCCAAGTGCGAAAACAGGTATGCAGAGTTGAATTATGTCAACCAGATGCATCCATCAACTAGCTAGTTAATTGATACATTAATTGTCCGGTGCTGCAATTTTACTGTTGCTTGTTGATATGCTGCGTGCAGGTACTGCAGATGTATCAGGGCTGGCTTGCTTTGCTATGACCGCTGCACGTGTAAGGACTGCGATAACACCAAGAGAAATCCGGAGAAGCTCCAGAATCTATTCCCGGGCAGCGGGATCAAGGGAGAGGTTCCTTCTTCAGGTTCGACCATGGTGACTCGTGGGGCGGCGCTGGTAACTTCTTCTTCTTTAGAGGAGAGCACAGTACATTCATGAATGCCGTTCTGCTCTGACCTCTGCCAAGTGCCTAGTACCTGAAATGCGACGCGCTTATTTCAGGCTGCCAAGGAGTCTGCCGTTGGGTGTAAATGCCAAACCGAATGCACCAGTCGCTGCGGTTGCGTGAGGCGTAACATCTAGTGCACCTCCAAATGCAAGTGCCAAGTGTGCGGCAATGACGACGGGAGCAGATTTCGTGAGCACACCCCTTTCTCTTCTCTTTATTTATGCGCCTCTTCCCTGAGTGATCAATCACACTCACTCGTGTAGTTTTCTCTCTTGTTCTGCGTTTATGTACACAACAGCCAATAAGTCCAAGGCTGGATCTGGAGGTCAAGGAGGTACCAGAAGCAGCAGCAGGGCCGTCGAACCGGCGGGCAAACGGCCAAAACACGGGGTAAGTTTGCTCCTCTGCTTTACTTGTGCAGAGAAATTTTAGTGTATGTATGTATGTTCATCAGTGATAAACAACTAATCCTGGTGATCTGCTCCATTTGTGCAGTGATGACAGTAGGCTTCAGACACCAGAGCATGATGCAAGTCACCTTACATACTTACCATCCTCAAGACATACCAGAGCATGATGCAAGTCACCTTACTTACTTACCATCCTCAAGTCACCTCCTGTTCAGATATCTCCCACTGTAAAGCACAGCCAGGTTCCTGTATATTCCTTGTAATGGTTGGTTACTCGAAGCAAGCACGAGGACAACTCCATGATCTGCGATGTCGTTAGCCTCAGAACGTGGTCTTAATCAGACGGATAGATACTTGAGAATATACATATACATACTCATGTAGGAATATTTGCCGTCATCGGTCGGCGTGCCTGGAAAGGGTTGGTTCAGCTACTTCTTATGCATACAATACATAGTTCCTGCAAACGATTTCTTTCTTATATACTTTAGGAATATTCCGATGGTGTTTGAAACCCAATGTAGTATGGCTATGACCTGCAATGCATACACAAACCTCATTGCATTATTTCTGCATTGCGTTACATAATCTGATGATATGCTCCCACTCCTGTTTTTGCATCATCACATTCTGAATTCTATGGCTGTATCTTGCACTCTTCTTTATTGATGGTTCTGCTCTGGAAAATGGGGGTGGGTTAGAAGAACAATGATGGTGATTCATCTGTGACGCCGGACAAACCGCATGCAAGCTGTACTCCGAAGGAGGCAAAACAGATTAATGACGTCGAATTGATCGATGCCGGGATTCTTTTCTGCAGTAGAGTTGGTTGGTTTGCCCTATACGCATGCACCATCTGGTGCAGTAAGCGTTCAGTTTTTTGTCCACTGAGAAAATACAGTTGCATAGCCGTCAGTTATACGAAGCTCAACTGATGATGCAAGATACTCACTAACTAAAAATAGAGAGTAAAGACGCAAACGACATCCACAATTCAAGTGTTCGAGCATCAAACAAGAGATGCCTACAAGATCTTCCGTTCAGTCGTCCAACGGCTCGGATGCTCTCGGACAAACTATGAAGAACTACGGCTTCGGTGCAAAACGTTTGTTTTTTCTAGACGCAAACTATGAAGGCCTGACGTTAAATAAATGACGCCATGAAAACAGGAAATAGCGAAAGATACAGTTTAGACACAAACTATGAAGGCCTGACGTTAAATAAATGACGCCATGAAAACAGGAAATGGCGAAAGATACAGGATACATGACGCTGCATGATCAGCTAACAAGACACTCGCACTAGTGCAGAATCAGGCTTTAGTGTCGGTTCGTAAGGGCCTTTAGTGCCGGTTGCTGAACCGGCACTAAAGGGTGGGGACTAAAGCCCCCCCCCCCCCCCTAGTCCCGGTTCAACACGGCCCGGGACCAAAGGCCCACCACGTGGCACGAGCCGGCACCGGGGGCTGGGGGAGCTTTAGTCCCGGTTGGACTAAAATGTGGTGGGGTTTAGGGGTTTAGGTTTTGAATTATGGTTTATTTTTCCTTTTAATTTTGTGTTTTCCATTGGGTTTATGAATTATGGTTTATTTTTCCTTTTAATTTTGTGTTTTCTATTTAATTCTTTTTCATTTCAAACATATTTTACGCTACATATATTCCTACATATTCAACTTGATCACTTGGATACATCCACTTTAATCTAATATGTGTTTCTTCCACCCTAATGATATACAACTCATATCATCATCATAATGATATATATAACAACTCATCATCATCGTAGTCATATATACAACTCATCTTGATCGTAATGATATAACAATCTCATCATTATGATCATCATAAGTTAACCACTACTAGGTAATTAAGGTGCTAGTGATATAACAATCTCACCATTATGATCATCATAAGTTAACCAACTGCACTAGGTAAGGTAGCAGGACCTACTACTCTCTCTCGGGTAGCATAGCATAAATCGAAAAAGCCCCTCCTTCTCCGTTATGCAGCATAGAGATCCAACTGTCTCCATTTTGTGGCCTTCGCTCAGCCACTATTTTTCTCCAAGCCTTGATTTTGAGGCATCCATCTGTTTTAGAGGTCGAGTATGCATATTTGACACCCTCCGACCATGGTCGTACGCAAACAACTGTCATCTCACCTTCGACAAACATAAATGGAGGCACAACCACATCCGGGAGCTTCTGTTGAAGAACATAATAGTAACATATATAGTTAGCAATGAAGTTTACTTCAGAAGAATGTATGAAAAAGATGGACTAACTAGTGACGCATACAATAGTAAAAATCTTACCATGATACTTGCACGGATGTTAGCATCGCACAACTCGTGGACTAGTGGCACGTATTTACCATAATTTTTCCCAACTCCAAAGATGATCTTAAATTTCAGAACGTCATTAACAAAAGAGATAAGATAATTCTTCTCCTCCCAAGTTAGCTCTGCGCCATGACTGTAGTAGGTGTCGTCTATTACCTTTTGTATTTCTTGGGAAGAGAGAAAATAAGTTGTCAATTATAAAAAAACAAGTTCAGCAGGTATGAATAACAAGTATTTTTAGATAAGGAATATAGATCATTTAACAAATGTGTTTAACAAACTCACACGGAGGCAGAATCGGAATCATGTTAGGATCTAGTCAAATGTTTTCATCTTCCGGATTGCCAAGATCGAATGTTATTTTCATATCCTCCTCGAATCCATAGGCCTTGTATAATCCTTCCCAATTTGAACATCCAAAATGAGTGTGACCTACTTCATTTATGATCTTAACCTCAAAATCGAAACCGTGTTTCATTTTAAGGTGAGCTATCTTCGTGTCCACCTTGGACATCTCTTCGAAAGAAAGCTTCTCAAGGACATATGGTCTTGCATAACAGGGTATGCACTAGTCAAATTATAAAAAATGGAAATTACACGTTAAAGAAAAAATCTTAAGCCATGCTTAATTCAGAAGAAACACGTGCCACTGAAGTTACATACCGTAAAACCTTCGAAGCCCTCCTTAAGCGTGAGGGAGAAGCATGTACCGTTATCTAGGTGCGGTCTGTCGCACATACCCCCGTCGTCGGTGCAGTCATCGCACTCGGGGATCTTATCGTCGTCAGACATTTCCTATATATGTTCATAATTCAAAGATTAAAAATTACGGCATGACCTTTGCTAAAATAGGACATATCGAGCGCTTAAAATTTGTCGGAATGGAAATGAATCAACAATCCTCCTAAAAGGTATAGCATTCTTTGATGACAAAGTGATAATGACATAAAAATTTATATTGTATACCTAAAACATTTTATTGAATACCACACACTACCTATATTCAAAAAACCTATGCGATTACTAGTTTACTATTCTATTCAAAAGACCATTCTACCTATGACATAAAAAACCTATATGCAAATTAATCCACACTACTGCCTACTACCATTCTAACTATTTATTCTATTTAAAAACCTATGTTCTACCTATATTTTCTATTCTATTGTATTGAAAATACCTACATTCTATTAAAAAAACCTAGATTTTCTAATCTCTATTCAAAAAACCTACATTCTACAAGAAAAAAACCTACGTTCTATCTATCCATCAGGGCAGGGCGCGGCGAGGGGAGAGGGGGGCGATCGAGCTCACAGCGGGTGAGGTCGAGGCCGGCGACGGCGAGGCGAGGCGAGGCGACGGCGACGGCGACGACCGGCGAGGTCGACGGAGGAGAGAGGGGCGGCGGCTGCGGCGAGGTCGAGGCGACGACGATGGCGACGGCGACGGCGAGGCGAGGCGACGGCGACAGCGAGGCGAGGATCTGGCCGGCAGCCTGGCGGTGTCGGTTTGTGCGTCGGTGCTATGAAAAAAGTTTAAGTCCCCTCTTATATATGCGGAGACCTTAATCCCGGTTGGAGCCACCAACCGGGACCAAAGGTCAATTTTGGCCAGGCGAAGCGGCGAGAAGCGCAGACCTTTAGTCACGGTTGGTGGCTCCAACCGCGACTAAAGGGGGGTCTTTAGTCGCGGTTGGAGCCACCAACCGTGACTAAAGGCCTGATCCTGGTACGGCGCAGTGCGGTGGATGTTTAGTCCCACCTCGCCCAGTGAAGGGCGCCCACACTAGTTTATAAGCCCCGACGCAGCCTTTCCATCGAGCTCCTCTCTAAAGTAGGCCTTGTGGGTCTACCGATCTGTCCTGCCCAGTGGGCCATACTAGGCCGTGCGGGCCTGCATCCTGGCCCAACTAGCAGTTGGGTTTCTAGTCGTATGCAGGCCGTGGCGGCCCAGTAGGCGGGCTTTTTTTAAATTTATTTTTTTATTTTTTTATTTTTTTTGCTTTTTGCTTTATTTATTTTCTTTTGTTTCTGAGTTGTTTTTTGCTTTATTTAGAGTTTCTGAGTGAATCTTTTTGCTTTAGGTCACAAAAATTATAAACTTTCTGTTAGTGCCAGTAGTTTTCAAATTTGAATAGTTTAAATTTGAATTATTTGAAATTTATATGAATTATTAGTTTGTGAATAACTTTACTTTAAAAATAGATTTTTGAGTGATTATTTTTCTTGCTGTTTAATATTAGTGTGTTTTATCATTATATTCAATTTGGTAATTCTTAGGTTAATTGAAAAAATGAAATGCCTTTGTAACAGATGAGTTTTCGTCTGAAACCCTGATACTTCGAAAGAGATTGTCCATTTTGTACACGAAGTGCATCCAGTTTTTGCCTTAACCCTCTCAACTTTTTAGCACATGCTATGTGGGTGAAATGATGATATCATGCCAACTTTCAACCTTTTCAGACTTCATTTGTAGTGCTTTTCAATTTCAGGGTCATTTAGCTCAAAAAAACCAGTAAATGCATGAAAAATAGCAAATGAAGTCAGAAAAGGTTGAAAATTGATGACGTGGCTTTGAATGGTGCATACTGAACGCACAAAAAGTCTGGAGTTGAAATAAGTTTTAAAAAATGAAATGCCTTTGTAACAGATGAGTTTTCGTCCGAAACCGTGATACTTCGAAAGAGATTGTCCATTTTGTACACGAAGTGCATCCAGTTTTTGCTATAACCCTCTCAAATTTTTAGCACATGCTATGTGGGTGAATGATGATACCATGCCAACTTTCAACCTTTTAAGACTTCATTTGTAGTGCTTTTCAATTTCAGGGTCATTTAGCTAAAAAAATCAGTAAATGCATGAAAAATAGCAAATGATTCCCTCAGGTTTGTACATAATATTTCTTCGCGTTTCAAATGCCAAAACACATAAGTACCCTAACTATTACAAAGATTCCCTCCGGTTTGTCCAAAGTGGGACTTTCCAAATATATAAGTCCGGAAACTCACTAGAGAAGAAAGTGATGACAGTGAAGCCGGTCAGATCCCAGAGTGGGATCTTTGGGTATAAAACTTTTTCTTCGCCTGTGTCCCTTTGCGCCGTAACCATGGACAATCTTCATCATTTAACTGAATGCTCGAGTCAATGTTCACTGTGAAGGGAGCAATTTCATGAAACTTTCATAATCTTTTGACATGTCTGTCTTGTCCTCCACTCCCACGATGTTTCTTTTCCTTGAAAGAACTATGTGGCGCTTTGGCTCATCGTATGGTGTATTCGCTTCCTTATCTTTTCTTTTTCTCGGCTTGGTAGACATGTCCTTCACATAGAAAACCTGCGCCACATCATTGGCTAGGACAAATGGTTCGTTTGCGTACGCAAGATTGTTGAGATCCACTGTTGTCATTCCGTACTACGGGTCTTCCTTTACCCCGCCTCCTGCTAGATTGATCCATTTGCACCGAAACAAAGGGACCTTCAAACCACATCCATAGTCAAGCTCCCATCACTACTGGAATCAGGGATTTTGCCGTCTGTCAGCTCTTTGCCGTTTGCTAGCGGATGGCAAAGAAGGTCTTTGCCGTCTACTTACAAAAAACAGACGGCAAAGAACTGACAGACGGCAAAGAACCTGGTTGCCATCAGCCAATTCTTTGCCGTCTGCCAGCTGATGGCAAAGATTCTTTGCCATCTGCTGGCAGACGGCAAAGAGGTGGGTGGGGTCCAGTGGACGCCAGCGCTGTAACGACGCACCAGCCCCACCTCTTTGCCATCTGCCAGCAGACGGCAAAGATTCTTTGCCATCTGCTGGCAGACGGCAAAGAGGTGGGGCTATCTTTTTTTTCGCGGGTAAAAAAACCCGTTGCCCCCACCTCCTCTATCTCTATCCCCTCTCTCTCCACCCGGCCCCACCCCTCTCTCTCTCTCTCCCGCTCGTCTCTCCCTCTCCCTCGCGTGAGCAGCTACGGCGGCCGATTCCGGCGAGCTCCGGCGGGATTCGACGGCGCCCAGCACACCCACGTGACCCCCTCGCCCCGCTCCTCCATCCCCTCTGACCAGATCCGACGCGCGCATCCTCCTGCGACCACACGCAACCCTCCCCTGCGGCTAGGGTTTTGGCCACCACGTCGCCGGCGTGGCCCTCTACTGCTTTCTCTCGACAAGCTCTATGGATTCCTCCGCATCGATCTGCTTTTCCCCGCCTCCTACGGTCGTCCCCTTCGGTTTCTCCCCATTAGGATTTCGGTGCTAGTGGTGGTTCGGCCGTGGTGCTCCGATGATGGTCCGGTCGCCGTGAGGATCCTCCGGCGGTACTGGATGTGCCGTGGCGTGGTGGTGCCCCTGGGTGGCTCCTCCGTGCTGCGGTGCCCCTGGGTGGTCGCCTCCGTGCCCGTGCTCTCACTGGCGCCGCCGTTGTGGTGCTCTTTGGCGAGCTCTGGCGTGCTGTGGTGGTGTTGGTTGTGCTGCTGGTCACACCATAGTGATGGTGTGGATGCATCCTGCTTCGGCTACAACTCCTCTTGGTGAGCTTCTCCTTGCTCCCCTCCTCTGATCTCTCTAATGCATAGCTCTAGCTCTTGATCTTGTTGGATGTGAGGCTCTATTAGCTGTGGTTAGCTGCTATAGATGAGCATCAACTTGTGTTGGAGCTCTCTGTGATGGATTCTTGCTGTGTCAGGGTTTTGGTCAGTGGCCATCTATGTGTATTTGTGAAGTATATATGCTCCTGTACTGCTCTGTTCTGTGTAGTTGCTCCTGGAGTTGTTACTTTGGTTAGTAGCTACTCATGTGTGTGGGCTTGGACCTCTCCCTGCTGTTGCTACTGTTAGCTATCTCACTAGCTGTTGATGGTAACTTAATTTAGTTAACTGAATCTCTAGTGTTACATTTTCTTTTCCATTGGTCTGTTTAACCTTTGGAAATTAGTTATCACTTCTGTTGTTATTTGATGCTGCTGCTATTACTTGCAGTAGTAGTTTATAATGGTACTAGCCCCCTGTGCTTGTGGGTGCAGTGCCCTAATTGCAGAAAAATACCAGGTGCAAGTGTGGTGCTGTGTTCTACAAAAGCAGATAATCATTTGGGGTGCTACCCTGCTATTTCTTCTATGCTATAGTTACTTTACTCATGAACAGATACTCACTTGTTCTTAGTTGTTTTACTTCTAATACTGATATGAACCGATACCACTTGGTTTGGCTATTCCTATTGGTCTCTTTCTAATAGCCTATGAACAAATGCTATACTTGGTTTTGGCTGTTACTTTCCTAGTTTTCTACTGATAAGACAGATACTACATCTGATTTGGGCAGTGATGCTGGTCTGAGCCCCCCTCTCTTAGGCTTAATTTACATGTGGCTATCCCTGTGCTGTGATGAACTAGCCCTGGCACTTCCAGGCTGTCTGAGCACATAATCCCTCAAGTATACCTTGAGGTCTTCTGTAGCTTGGTCTTGTGGATTCTGGTAAACCTGCTTCTTGTTGACAGCCTGCTCCTCCTAGCTGCTTCACACTATCTCACAGATATGGTTTTGGGCCCAGTCCTTTTTGATGTTTTGGACACCAAGTGTCTAACAGACCCTACTCTACGGTTGGATGCCCTATTTATACTGGCCTGAATGGTGTGACTAAGCTGTGTGTGTGTTTGTGCTGTCCTCACGGGTGGCTTTGGTGATTGTGGTGTTAACAGCAGCTGCTTGCTGTGTCAAGCTCTCCTTGATAGTTATCTCTTCTAAGCTGCTGGTGGCTGGATGTGTTGGGACTTGGTCTGGTCGGCTGGTTGTGATGTATATCTCCTCCTGGAGCTTTGTTTTTGGCATTGCACAGTGACATGTACCTATTGTCACTGGACAAAACTGATTGTGGTGATGAAGTCTAATCCTTGGCTTTAATCACTAGTTTTTAGTTGGCTTAATTCCTGGAGCTAGTACTGATAGTGGTCTTTGTGTTGGCATTTAACTTACTACTAATTGTGGTGGCTTCTTGATTGGGTCCTTGGCTGGTTCTCTCCTTTGGCTCTTTGGTATTGGTTTACTCTATTTGGCTTTCTAATTAAGATCACTTTGAAAATCAGGATCTTAACTAAGATTGTCTTGATCTCAAGTGCTGGCTCCTACAGCATTGCATTTCACCAAGTGAAATGCTACATTTCTACTCCTAACCCATTCTCTCTTTCTTAGTGTTTATGTTATGTAGGTTGGAAGAAAAGAAGAAGATCCAGAGAAGATCTTAGTAATAAGATAGTTTTTAGGAAAATAGATATTTAGTTTTAGGTAATTTCTTGTAATTTTAGATATGGAGTGCTTGTCTTTAGTTTTTGTTTTGACTTTGTGAAACTTGCTACCTATGGATGAAACTATGTAGTATTGATGAAACTATGTATATGTATGGATGAAACTTGCTACTATTGGTAACATGTGTTGGATATGTGTTCATGGATATGTGTTGGATATATATGTGTTCATGACTATTGGTAATATGTGTTGGATATGCTATATTGGTCATATATATATATATATCTGTGTTTGATTTTCTGTGAAAATGAATTGATATAAGAAAAAACAGAATTAAATGGGGGCAATATAGGCACTTTGCCATTTGCTGGCAGATGGCATCTGCTGGCAGACGGCAAAGCTCCAGAGGCTTTGCCATCTGCTGGCAGACGACAAAGCTCCAGAGGATTTGCCATCTGCTGGCAGACGGCAAAGCTCCAGAGGCTTTGCCATCTGCTGGCAGACGGCAAAGGCCTTTGCATCTTTGCTGTCCGCCAGCAGATGGCAAAGTTCCCTTTGCCGTAGCTCGTTCAGCCGGACATGGTGCCGTCTGCTGGCTGACGGCAAAGGCCTTTGCCGTCCGCCATTCATGCCTTTGCCGTCAGCCATGGCAGACGACAAAGTTTCTGATTCCTGTAGTGCATATCTTCTCTATGTAACCATAATATGTGTCCTTTGGCCTATTGGTGTTTGTTGCATCAAAGCGGACACCACTGTTTTGGTTGGTGCTCTTTTTATCTTGGGCGATCATGTAAAATATATTCCCATTTATCTCGTACCCTTTGAAAGTCAATATATTTGAAGATGGTAACTGGGACAGCAAGTACAACTCATCTTCAACAGCGTCGTCATGCATGAGACGTGTCTGCAACCAACCGGTGAAAGGCCCCGTTTGTTCACGTGTAATCCAGTCGTCAGACTGCTCCAGGTGTTTGGAGCGTAGAATATTCTTGTGTTCCTCAATATACGGAGCCACCAAGGAGGAATTTTGTAGAACTGTGTAGTGTGCTTGTGCCCAAGAATGCCCGTCCATACATATTACTTGGTCCCTTCCTAGCATGCCTTTTCCACCCAGTCTGCCCTCATGCCGCGATTCAGGAACACCAATCGGCTTAAGATCAGGAATAAAGTCAACACAAAACTCAATGACCTCCTCATTTTCATGGCCCTTGGAGATGCTTCCTTCTGGCCTAGCACGGTTATGAACATATTTATGAACATATTTCTTTAAGACGCCCATGAACCTCTCAAAGGGGAACATATTGTGTAGAAATACAGGACCTAGAATGGCAATCTCTTCAACTAGGTGAACTAGGACGTGCGTCATGATATTGAAGAAGGATGGTGGGAACTGTTGGGCAACGTAGCATGCAATTTAAAAAAATTTCCTACGCTCACGCAAGATCTATCTAGGAGATGCATAGCAACGAGAGGGGAAGAGTATGTTCACGTACCCTCGTAGACCGAAAGCGGAAGCGTTTAGTAACGCGGTTGATGTAGTCGAACGTCTTCTAGATCCAACCGATCCAAGTACCGAACGTACGGCACCTCCGCGTTCAGCACACGTTCAGCTCGATGACGTCCCTCGAGCTCTTGATCCAGTTGAGGACGAGCGAGAGTTCCGTCAGCACGATGGCATGGCGACGGTGATGATGAAGTTACCGGCGCAGGGCTTCGCCTAAGCACTACGATGATATTACCGAGGTGTGTAACTGTGGAGGGGGGCATCGCACACGGCTAAGACAAATCTTGGTGTGTCTTTGGGGTGCCCCCTGCCCACGTATATAAAGGAGGGAGGGAGAGAGGCCGGCCCTCCTAGGGGCGCGCCAAGTGTATGGAGTCCTACTAGGACTTCCAAGTCCTAGTAGGAATCCCTTTCCCTTTTCGGAGTAGGAGAGAAGGAAAGAGGGAAAGAGAGAGGGAGTAGGAAAGGGCAAGGGGGGCGCCGCCCCCTTCCCCTAGTCCAATTCGGACCCATGGGGGGGGGGGGGCGTCACCTTCCCTTTGGCCTGCCTCCTCTTTTCCCGTATGGCCCAATAAGGCCCATTACTTCTCCCGGTGAATTCCCGTAACTCCCCGGTACTCCGAAAAATACCCGAATCACTCGGAACCTTTCCGATGTCCGAATATAGCATTCCAATATATGAATCTTTACCTATCGACCATTTCAAGACTCCTCGTCATGTCCGTGATCTCATCCGGTACTCCGAACAAACTTCGGTCATCAAATCACATAACTCATAATACAAATCGTCATCGAACGTTAAGCGTGCGGACCCTACGGGTTCGAGAACTATGTAGATATGACCGAGACACATCTCCGGTCAATAACCAATAGCGGAACCTGGATGCTCATATTGGCTCCTACATATTCTACGAAGATCTTTATCAGTCAAACCGCATAACAACATTCGTTATTCCCTTTGTCATCGGTATGTTACTTGCCCGAGATTCGATCGTCGGTATCATCATACCTAGTTCAATGTCATTACCGGCAAGTCTCTTTACTCGTTCCGTAATGCATCATCCCACAACTAACTCATTAGTCACATTGCTTGCAAGGCTTCATATGATGTGCATTACCGAGAGGGCCCAGAGATACCTCTCTGATACTCGGAGTCACCTGATCGTCGGTATCATCATACCTAGTTCAATGTCATTACCGGCAAGTCTCTTTACTCGTTCCGTAATGCATCATCCCACAACTAACTCATTAATCCTAATCTTGATTTATGCCAACCCAACAAACACCTTTGGAGACACCTGTAGAGCATCTTTATAATCACCCAGTTACGTTGTGATGTTTGATAGCACACAAGGTGTTCCTCCAGTATTCGAGAGTTGCATAATCTCATAGTCATAGGAATATGTATAAGTCATGAAGAAAGCAATAGCAATAATACTTAACAATCATTATGCTAAGCTAACGGATGGGTCTTGTCCATCACATCATTCTCCTAATGATGTGATCCCGTTTATCAAATGACAACACATGTCTATGGTTAGGAAACTTAACCATCTTTGATTAACGAGCTAGTCTAGTAGAGGCTTATTAGGGACTCAGTGTTTTGTCTATGTATTCACACATGTATCAAGTTTTCGGTTAATACAATTCTAGCATGAATAATAAACATTTATCATGATATAAGGAAATATAAATAACAACTTGATTATTGCCTCTAGGGCATATTTCCTTCAGTCTCCCACTTGCACTAGAGTCAATAATCTAGTTCACATCGCCATGTGATTAACACGAATAGTTCACATCACCATGTGATTAATACCCATAGTTCACATCGCCATGTGACCAACACCCAAAGGGTTTACTAGAGTCAATAATCTAGTTCACATCGCCATGTGATTAACACCCAAAGAGTACTAAGGTGTGATCATGTTTTGCTTGTGAGAGAAGTTTAGTCAACGGGTCTGTCACATTCAGATCCGTATGTATTTTGCAAATTTCTATGTCTACAATGCTCTGCATGGAGCTACTCTAGCTAATTGCTCCCACTTTCAATATGTATCCAGATTGAGACTCAGAGTCATCCAGATCGATGTTAAAGCTTGTATCGACGTAACCCTTTACGATGAACTCTTTATCACCTCCATAACCGAGAAATATTTCCTTAGTCCTCTAAGGATAATTTTGACCGCTGTCCAGTGATCTACTCCTGGATCACTATTGTACCCCTTTGCCAAACTCATGGCAAGGTACACAATAGGTCTGGTATACAACATGGCATACTTTATAGAACCTATGGCTGAGGCATAGGGAATGACTTTTATTCTCTCTCTATCTTCTGCCGTGGTCGGGTTTTTGAGTCTTACTCAACTTCACACCTTGCAACACAGGCAAGAACCCTTTCTTTGACTGATCCATTTTGAACTTCTTCAAAATTCTTGTCAAGGTATGTGCTTTGTGAAAGTCCTATTAAGCGTCTCGATCTATCCCTATAGATCTTGATGCTCAATACTTAAGCAGCTTCATCGAGGTCTTTCTTTGAAAAATTCCTTTCAAACACTCCTTTATGCTTTCCAGAAAATTCTACATCATTTCCGATCAACAATATGTCATTCACATATACTTATCAGAAAGGCTGTAGTGCTCCCACTCACTTTCTTGTAAATACAGGCTTCACCGCAAGTCTGTATAAAACTATATGCTTTGATCAACTCATCAAAGCGTATATTCCAACTCTGAGATGCTTGCACCAGTCCATAGATGGATCGCTGGAGTTTGCACATTTTGTCAGCACCTTTAGGATCGACAAAACCTTCTGGTTGCATCATATACAACTCTTCTTTAAGAAATCCATTAAGGAATGCAGTTTTGACATCCATTTTCCAGATTTCATAAAATGTGGCAATTGTTAACATGATTCGGACAGACTTAAGCATCGCTACGAGTGAGAAAATCTCATTGTAGTCAACACCTTGAACTTGTCGAAAACCTTTTGTGACAAGTCGAGCTTTGTAGATAGTTACACTACCATCAGCGTCCGTCTTCCTCTTGAAGATCCATTTATTCTTAATGGATTGCCGATCATCGGGCAAGTCCACCAAAGTCCACACTTTGTTCTCATACATGGATCCTATCTCAGATTTCATGGCCTCAAGCCATTTTGCGGAATCTGGGCTCATCATCGCTTCCTCATAGTTCGTAGGTTCGTCATGGTCTTGTAACATGACTTCCAGAACAGGATTACCATACCACTCTGGTGCGGAACATACTCTGGTTGACCTACGAGGTTCGGTAGTAACTTGATCTGAAGTTTCATGATCATCATCATTAGTTTCCTCATTAATTGGTGTAGGCATCACTAGAACTGATTTCTGCGATGAACTACTTTCCAATTCAAGAGAAGGTACAATTACCTCATCAAGTTCTACTTTCCTCCCACTCACTTCTTTCGAGAGAAACTCCTTCTCTATAAAGGATCCATTCTTAGCAACAAATATCTTGCCTTCGGATCTGTGATAGAAGGTGTACCTGTTGGGGAACGTAGTAGTAAATAAAAAAAATTCCCTACGCATCACCAAGATCAATCTATGGAGAGACTAGCAACGAGAGAGAGAGGAGTGCATCTTCATACCCTTGAAGATCGCGATGCGGAAGCGTTGCAAGAACGCAGTTGGAGGAGTCGTACACGCAGCGATTCAGATCGCGGTCGATTCCGATCTAAGCACCGAACAACGGTGCCTCCGTGTTCAACACACGTGCAGCCCGATGACGTCTCCCGCGCCTTGATCCAGCAAGGAGGAGGGAGAGGTTGGGGAAGACAGCTCCAGCAGCATGACGGCGTGGTGGTGGAACTTGCAGTTCTCCGGCAGGGCTTCGCCAAGCTCAACGGAGGAGGAGGAGGAGGAGGTGTTGGAGAGGGGAAGGGGCTGCGCCAAGGGCAAGGTTGTGGCCTCCCTCCCACCCCTCCACTATTTATAGGCTGGGGGGGAGAGAGGGCCGGCCCCCTAGATCCCATCTAGGGTTGGGGCGGCGGCCAAGGGGGGAGGAGTGCCTCCCAAGTCAAGTGGAGGCCCTCCCCCTTTAGGGTTTCCCCTCTCCCATGCGCATGGGCCTTAGGGGGGCTGGTGCCCCTAGCCCATTAAGGCTAGGGCGCCCCCTTACAGCCCATGCTGCTGTATTGGACGTGGTGGAACCCTTTCCGGACTTCCGGACCCCTCCGGAACCTTTCGAAAGCTTCCTGGTACAATACCGAAAAAACCGAACTTTTTCCGGAACCCCAATAACAACTTCCCATATATAAATCTTTACCTCCGGACCATTCCGGAACTCCTCGTGACGTCCGGGATCTCATCCGGGACTCCGAACAACATTCCGTATTCACATACTATTTCCCATAACAACCCTAGAGTCACCGAACCTTAAGTGTGTAGACCCTACGGGTTCGGGAACCATGCAGACATGACCGAGACATCTCTCCGGCCAATAACCAACAGCGGGATCTGGATACCCATGTTGGCTCCCACATGTTCCACGATGATCTCATCGGATGAACCACGATGTCGAGGATTCAATCAATCCCGTATACAATTCCCTTTGTCTACCGGTATGATACTTGCCCGAGATTCGATCGTCGGTATCCCTATACCTTGTTCAATCTCGTTACCGGCAAGTCTCTTTACTCATTCCGTAACGCATGATCCCGTGGCTAACTCTTTAGTCACATTGAGCTTATTTGATGATGCATTACCGAGTGGGCCCAGAGATACCTCTCCGTCATACGGAGTGACAAATCCCAGTCTCGATTCGTGCCAACCCAACAGACACTTTCGGAGATACCTGTAGTGCACCTTTATGGTCACCCAGTTACGTTGTGACGTTTGATACACCCAAAGCATTCCTATGGTATCCGGGAGTTGCACAATCTCATGGTCTAAGGAAATGATACTTGACATTAGAAAAGCTTTAGCAGACGAACTACACGATCTAGTGCTATGCTTAGGATTGAGTCTTGTCCATCACATCATTCTCCTAATGATGTGATCCCGTTATCAACGACATCCAATGTCCATGGTCAGGAAACCGTAACCATCTATTGATCAACGAGCTAGTCAACTAGAGGCTTACTAGGGACATGTTGTGGTCTATGTATTCACACATGCATTACGATTTCCGGATAACACAATTATAGCATGAACAATAGACAATTAATCATGAACAAGGAAATATAATAATAACCACTTTATTATTGCCTCTAGGGCATATTTCCAACAGTATCCCACTTGCACTAGAGTCAATAATCTAGTTACATTGTGATGAATCGAACACCCATAGAGTTCTGGTGTTGATCATGTTTTGCTCGTGGAAGAGGTTTAGTCAACGGATCTGCGACATTCAGATCCGTATGCACTTTACAAATATCTATGTCTCCATCTTGAACATGTTCACGAATGGAGTTGAAGCGACGCTTGATATGCCTGGTCTTCTTGTGAAACTTGGGCTCCTTGGCAAGGGCAATAGCTCCAGTGTTGTCACAGAAGAGAGTCATTGGGCCCGACGCATTGGGAATAACTCCTAGGTCGGTAATGAACTCCTTCATCCAGACTGCTTCCTGTGCTGCCTCCGAGGCTGCTATGTATTCTGCTTCACATGTAGATCCCGCCACGACGCTTTGCTTGCAACTGCACCAGCTGACTGCCCCTCCATTCAAAATATACACGTATCCGGTTTGTGACTTAGAGTCATCCAGATCTGTGTCGAAGCTAGCATCGACGTAACCCTTTACGACGAGCTCTTCGTCACCTCCATAAACGAGAAACATATCCTTAGTCCTTTTCAGGTACTTCAGGATGTTCTTGACCGCTGTCCAGTGTTCCATGCCGGGATTACTTTGGTACCTTCCTACCAAACTTACGGCGAGGTTCACATCAGGTCTGGTACACAGCATGGCATACATAATAGACCCTATGGCTGAGGCATAGGGGATGACGCTCATCTTTTCTCTATCTTCTGCCGAGGTCGGGCATTGAGCCGTGCTCAATCTCACACCTTGTAATATAGGCAAGAACCCCTTCTTGGACTGATCCATATTGAACTTCTTCAATATCTTGTCAAGGTATGTGCTTTGCGAAAGACCAATGAGGCGTCTCGATCTATCTCTATAGATCTTGATGCCTAATATGTAAGCAGCTTCTCCAAGGTCCTTCATTGAAAAACACTTGTTCAAGTAGGCCTTTATGCTTTCCAAGAATTCTATGTCATTTCCCATTAATAGTATGTCATCTACATATAATATGAGAAATGCTACAGAGCTCCCACTCACTTTCTTGTAAACACAGGCTTCTCCATAAGTCTGTGTAAACCCAAACGCTTTGATCATCTCATCAAAGCGAATGTTCCAACTCCGAGATGCTTGCACCAGCCCATAGATTGAGCGCTGGAGCTTGCATACCTTGTTAGCATTATTAGGATCGACAAAACCTTCCGGCTGCATCATATACAACTCTTCCTTAAGGAAACCATTAAGGAATGCCGTTTTGACGTCCATTTGCCATATCTCATAATCATAGTATGCGGCAATTGCTAACATGATTCTGACAGACTTCAGCTTCACTACGGGTGAGAAGGTCTCATCGTAGTCAACCCCTTGATCTTGTCGATAACCCTTAGCGACAAGTCGAGCCTTATAGATGGTCACATTACCATCCGTGTCTGTCTTCTTCTTAAAGATCCACTTGTTCTCTATGGCTTGCCGATCATCGGGCAAGTCTGTCAAAGTCCATACTTCGTTTTCATACATGGATCCTATCTCGGATTTCATGGCTTCAAGCCATTTGTTGGAATCCGGGCCCGCCATCGCTTCTTCATAGTTCGAAGGTTCACCGTTGTCTAACAACATGACTTCCAAGACAGGGTTGCCATACCACTCTGGTGCGGAACGTGTCCTCGTGGACCTACGAAGTTCAGTAG
Source organism: Thinopyrum elongatum (assembly GCA_011799875.1). Classification (NCBI taxonomy): domain Eukaryota; kingdom Viridiplantae; phylum Streptophyta; class Magnoliopsida; order Poales; family Poaceae; genus Thinopyrum; species Thinopyrum elongatum. Next base: position 536,213,152 of record CM022297.1, read on the forward strand.
CAACTTGATCCGAAGTTTCATGATCATCATCATTAACTTCCTCTCTAGTCGGTGCAGGCACCACAGAAACATCTTCCTGAGCTGCGCTACTCTCCGGTTCAAGAGGGGGTACCTCATCAAGTTCTACTTTCCTCCCACTTACTTCTTTCGAGAGAAACTCTTTCTCCAGAAAGGATCCATTCTTGGCAACAAAGATCTTGCCTTCGGATCTAAGGTAGAAGGTATACCCAATAGTTTCTTTAGGGTATCCTATGAAGACGCATTTTTCCGATTTGGGTTCGAGCTTTTCAGGTTGAAGTTTCTTGACATATGCATCGCATCCCCAAACTTTCAGAAACGACAGCTTAGGTTTCTTCCCAAACCATAATTCATACGGTGTCGTCTCAACGGATTTGGACGGAGCCCTATTTAAAGTGAATGCGGCAGTCTCTAAAGCATAACCCCAAAATGATAGCGGTAGATCGGTAAGAGACATCATAGATCGCACCATATCCAATAGAGTGCGATTACGACGTTCGGACACCATTACGCTGAGGTGTTCCAGGCGGCGTGAGTTGTGAAACAATTCCACATTTCCTCAAGTGCGTGCCAAACTCGTGACTCAAATATTCCCCTCCACGATCTGATCGTAAGAACTTTATTTTCCTGTCATGTTGATTCTCAACCTCACTCTGAAATTCCTTGAACTTTTTGAAGGTCTCAGACTTGTGTTTCATTAAGTAGACATACCCATATCTACTTAAGTCATCAGTGAGGGTGAGAACATAACGATAACCACCGCGAGCCTCAACGCTCATTGGACCGCACACATCAGTATGTATGATTTCCAATAAGTTGGTTGCTCGCTCCATTGTTCCGGAGAACGGAGTCTTGGTCATTTTGCCCATGAGGCATGGTTCGCACATGTCAAATGATTCATAATCAAGAGACTCCAAAAGTCCATCTGCATGGAGTTTCTTCATGCGTTTGACACCAATGTGACCAAGGCGGCAGTGCCACAAGTATGTGGGACTATCATTATCAACCTCACATCTTTTGGCATTCACACTATGAATATGTGTAACATCACATTCGAGATTCAATAAAAATAAACCATTGACCAGCGGGGCATGACCATAAAACATATCTCTCATATAAATAGAACAACCATTATTCTCGGATTTAAATGAGTAGCCATCTCGCATCAAACGAGATCCTGATACAATGTTCATGCTCAAAGCTGGTACTAAATAACAATTATTGAGGTTTAAAACTAATCCCGAAGGTAGATGCAGAGGTAGCGTGCCGACGGCGATCACATCGACCTTGGAACCATTCCCGACGTGCATCGTCACCTCGTCCTTCGCCAGTCCCCGCTTATTCTGCAGCTCCTGTTTTGAGTTACAAATATGAGCAACCGCACCGGTATCAAATACCCAGGAGCTACTACGAGCGCTGGTAAGGTACACATCAATAACATGTATATCACATATACCTTTGGTATTGCCGGCCTTCTTATCCGCTAAGTACTTGGGGCAGTTCTGCTTCCAGTGACCGTTTCCCTTGAAATAAAAGCATTCAGTCTCAGGCTTGGGTCCATTCTTTGTCTTCTTCCCGGCAGCTTGCTTACCGGGCGCGGCAACTCCCTTGCCGTCCTTCTTGAAGTTCTTTTTACCCTTGCCTTTCTTGAACTTAGTGGTTTTATTCACCATCAACACTTGATGTTCCTTTTTGATCTCCACCTCCGCTGATTTCAGCATTGAATATACCTCAGGAATGGTTTTTTCCATCCCCTGCATATTGAAGTTCATCACAAAGCTCTTATAGCTAGGTGGAAGTGACTGAAGGATTCTGTCAACGACCGCGTCATCCGGGAGATTAACTCCCAGCTGAGACAAGCGGTTGTGCAACCCAGACATTTTGAGTATATGCTCGCTGACAGAACTATTTTCCTCCATCTTACAACTGTAGAACTTGTCAGAGACTTCATATCTCTCGACCCGGGCATGAGCTTGGAAAACCATTTTCAGCTCTTGGAACATCTCATATGCTCCGTGTTGCTCAAAACGCTTTTGGAGCCCCGGTTCTAAGCTGTAAAGCATGCCGCGCTGAACCAGGGAGTAATCATCACTACGCGACTGCCAGGCGTTCATAACGTCTTGAGTTGCTGGGAAAACAGGTGCGTCACCTAGCGGTGCTTCAAGGACATATGCTTTCTTGGCAGCTATGAGGATGATCCTCAAGTTACGGACCCAGTCCGTATAGTTGCTACCATCGTCTTTCAGCTTGGTTTTCTCTAGGAACGCGTTGAAGTTGAGGGCAACATTAGCGTGGGCCATTTGATCTACAAGACATATTGTAAAGATTTTAGACTAAGTTCATGACAATTAAGTTCATCTAATCAAATTATTCTATGAACTCCCACTCAGATAGACATCCCTCTAGTCATCTAAGTGATACATGATCCGAATCGACTAGGCCGTGTCCGATCATCACGTGAGACGGACTAGTCATCAACGGTGAACATCTCTATGTTGATCGTATCTTCTATACGACTCATGTTCGACCTTTCGGTCTTCCGTGTTCCGAGGCCATGTCTGTACATGCTAGGCTCGTCAAGTCAACCTAAGTGTTTTGCATGTGTAAATCTGGCTTACACCCGTTGTATTCGAACGTTAGAATCTATCACACCCGATCATCACGTGGTGCTTCGAAACAACGAACCTTCGCAACGGTGCACAGCTAGGGGGAACACTTTCTTGAAATTTTAGCGAGGGATCATCTTATTTATGCTAGCGTCGTTCTAAGCAAATAAGATGTGAAAAGATGATAAACATCACATGCAATCAAATAGTGACATGATATGGCCAATATCATTTTGCTCCTTTTGATCTCCATCTTCGGGGCACCATGATCATCATCGTCATCGTCACCGGCATGACACCATGATCTCCATCATCATGATCTCCATCATCGTGTCTTCATGAAGTTGCCTCGCCAACTATTACTTCTACTACTATGGCTAACGGTTAGCAATAAAGTAAAGTAATTACATGGCGTTTTTCATTGACACGCAGGTCATACAATAAATTAAGACAACTCCTATGGCTCCTGCCGGTTGTCATACTCATTGACATGCAAGTTGTGATTCCTATTACAAGAACATGATCAATCTCATACATCACATATATCATTCATCACATCCTTTTGGCCATATCACATCACACGGCATATGCTGCAAGAACAAGTTAGACGTCCTCTAATTGTTGTTGCAATTTTTTTTTACGTGGCTGCTATAGGTTTCTAGCAAGAACGTTTCTTACCTACGCCACAACCACAACGTGATATGCCAATTTCTATTTACCCTTCATAAGGACCCTTTTCATCGAATCCGATCCGACTAAAGTGGGAGAGACAGACACCCGCTAGCCACCTTATGCAACTAGTGCATGTCAGTCGGTGGAACCTGTCTCACGTAAGCGTACATGTAAGGTCAGTCCAGGCTGCTTCATCCCACGATGCCGCTGAATCAAGATAAGACTAGTAACGGCAAGTAAATTGACAAATCATCGCCCACAACTACTTGTGTTCTACTCGTGCAAAGAATCTACGCATAGACCTAGCTCATGATGCCACTGTTGGGGAACGTAGTAGTAAATCAAAAATTTTCCCTACGCATCACCAAGATCAATCAATGGAGAGACTAGCAACGAGAGAGAGAGGAGTGCATCTTCATACCCTTGAAGATCGCGATGCGGAAGCGTTGCAAGAACGCGGTTGGAGGAGTCGTACACGCAGCGATTCAGATCGCGGTCGATTCCGATCTAAGCACCGAACAACGGTGCCTCCGTGTTCAACACACGTGCAGCCCGGTGACGTCTCCCGCGCCTTGATCCAGCAAGGAGGAGGGAGAGGTTGGGGAAGACAGCTCCAGCAGCACGACGGCGTGGTGGTGGAACTTGCAGTTCTCCGGCAGGGCTTCGCCAAGCTCAACGGAGGAGGAGGAGGAGGTGTTGGAGAGGGGAAGGGGCTCCGCCAAGGGCAAGGTTGTGGCCTCCCTCCCACCCCTCCACTATTTATAGGCTGGGGGGGAGAGGGGGCCGGCCCCCTAGATCCCATCTAGGGTTGGGGCGGCGGCCAAGGGGGGAGGAGTGCCTCCCAAGTCAAGTGGAGGCCCTCCCCCTTTAGGGTTTCCCCTCTCCCATGCGCATGGGCCTTAGGGGGGCTGGTGCCCCTAGCCCATTAAGGCTAGGGCGCCCCCTTACAGCCCATGCTGCTATATTGGACGTGGTGGAACCCTTTCCGGACTTCCGGACCCCTCCGGAACCTTTCGAAAGCTTCCCGGTACAATACCGAAAAAACCGAACTTTTTCCGAAACCCCAATAACAACTTCCCATATATAAATCTTTACCTTCGGACCATTCTGGAACTCCTCGTGACGTCCGGGGTCTCATCCGGGACTCCGAACAACATTCGGTATTCACATACTATTTCCCATAACAACCCTAGAGTCACCGAACCTTAAGTGTGTAGACCCTACGGGTTCGGGAACCATGCAGACATGACCGAGACATCTCTCCGGCCAATAACCAACAGCGGGATCTGGATACCCATGTTGGCTCCCACATGTTCCACGATGATCTCATCGGATGAACCACGATGTCGAGGATTCAATCAATCCCGTATACAATTCCCTTTGTCTACCGGTATGATACTTGCCCGAGATTCGATCGTCGGTATCCCTATACCTTGTTCAATCTCGTTACCGGCAAGTCTCTTTACTCGTTCCGTAACGCATGATCCCGTGGCTAACTCTTTAGTCACATTGAGCTCATTTGATGATGCATTACCGAGTGGGCCCAGAGATACCTCTCCGTCATACGGAGTGACAAATCCCAGTCTCGACTCGTGCCAACCCAACAGACACTTTCGGAGATACCTGTAGTGCACCTTTATGGTCACCCAGTTACGTTGTGATGTTTGATACACCCAAAGCATTCCTACGGTATCCGGGAGTTGCACAATCTCATGGTCTAAGGAAATGATACTTGACATTAGAAAAGCTTTAGCAGACGAACTACACGATCTAGTGCTATGCTTAGGATTGGGTCTTGTCCATCACATCATTCTCCTAATGATGTGATCCCGTTATCAACGACATCCAATGTCCATGGTCAGGAAACCGTAACCATCTATTGATCAACGAGCTAGTCAACTAGAGGCTCACTAGGGACATGTTGTGGTCTATGTATTCACACATGCATTACGATTTCCGGATAACACAATTATAGCATGAACAATAGACAATTATCATGAACAAGGAAATATAATAATAACCACTTTATTATTGCCTCTAGGGCATATTTCCAACAGTACCCAACAGTTTCTTTTGGGTATCCTATGAAGACGCACTTCTCCGATTTGGGTTCGAGCTTATCAGGCTGAAGCTTTTTCACATAAGCATCGCAACCCAAAACTTTAAGAAACGACAGCTTAGGTTTCTTGCCAAACCACAGTTCATACGGTGTCATCTCAACGGATTTAGATGGTGCCCTATTTAACGTGAATGCAGCTGTCTCTAATGCATAACCCCAAAACGATAGTGGTAAATCGGTAAGAGATATCATAGATCGCACCATATCTAATAAAATACGGTTACGATGTTCGGACACACCATTACGCTGTGGTGTTCCAGGTGGCGTGAGTTGCGAAACTATTCCACATTGTTTCAAATGAAGACCAAACTCATAACTCAAATATTCACCTCCACGATTAGATCGTAGAAACTTTATTTTCTTGTTGTGATGATTTTCCACTTCACTCTGAAATTCTTTGAACTTTTCAAATGTTTCAGACTTATGTTTCATTAAGTAGATATACCCATATCTGCTCAAATCATCTGTGAAGGTCAGAAAATAACGATACCCGCCGCGAGCCTCAACACTCATTGGACCGCATACATCGGTATGTATTATTTCCAATAAGTCAGTGGCTCGCTCCGTTGTTCCGGAGAACGGAGTCTTAGTCATCTTGCCCATGAGGCATGGTTTGCAAGCATCAAATGATTCATAATCAAGTGATTCCAAAAGTCCATCCGCATGGAGTTTCTTCATGCGCTTTATACCAATATGACCTAAACGGCAGTGCCACAAGTATGTTGCACTATCATTATCAACTTTGCATCTTTTGGCGTCAATATTATGAATATGTGTATCACTACGATCGAGATTCAATAAACCATTTATATTGAGTGTATGACCATAGAAGGTTTTATTCATGTAAACAGAACAACAATTATTCTCTGACTTAAATGAATAACCGTATCGCAATAAACATGATCCAATCATATTCATGCTCAACGTAAACACCAAATAACATTTATTTAGGTCCAACACTAATCCCGAAGGTAGAGGGAGTGTGCGATGGTGATCTTATCAACCTTGGAATCACTTCCAACACACATCGTCACCTTGTCATTAACTAGTCTCTGTTCATTTTGCAACTCCTGTTTCGAGTTACTAATGTTAGCAACTGAACCAGTATCAAATACCCAGGGGCTACTATGAACACTAGTAAAATACACATCAATAACATGTATATCAAATATACCTTTGTTCACTTTGCCATCCTTCTTATCCACCAAGTATTTGGGGCAGTTCCGCTTCTAGTGACTATTTCCTTTGCAGTAGAAGCACTCAGTTTCAGGCTTAGGTCCATCTTTGAGCTTCTTCACGGGAGTGACATCTTGCTTGTCATTCTTCTTGAAGTTCTCTTTCTTTCCCTTGCCCTTTTTCTTGAAACTAGTGGTCTTATCAACCATCAACACTTGATGCTATTTCTTGATTTCTACCTTCGCCGATTTCAGCATCGCGAAGAGCTTGGGAATCATTTTCGTCATCCCTTGCATATTATAGTTCATCATGAAGTTCTAGTAACTTGGTGATAGTGACTAGAGAACTCTGTCAATCACTATCTTATCTGGAAGATTAACTCCCACTTGATTCAAGCGATTGTAGTATCCAGACATTCTGAGGACATGCTCACTAGCTGAGCTATTCTCCTCCATCTTGTAGGCAAAGTACTTGTCCGAGGTCTCATACCTCTCGACATGGGCATGAGTCTGAAATACCGATTTTAGCTCTTGGAACATCTCATATGCTCCATGGCGTTCAAAACGTTTTTGAAGTCCCAATTCTAAGCCGTAAATCATGGCACACTAATTTATCGAGTAGTCATCATATCTTGCTTTCTAAACGTTCATAACGTTTGCATCTGCTCCTGCAATAGGTCTGTCACCTAGCGGTGCATCAAGGACATAATTCTTCTGTGCAGCAATGAGGATAATCCTCAGATCACGGATCAAGTCCGCATCATTGCTACTTTCATCTTTCAACTTAGTTTTCTCTAGGAACATATCAAAATAAAATAGGGGAGCTATACGCGAGCTATTGATCTACAACATAATTTGCAAATACTACCAGGACTAAGTTCATGATAAATTAAAGTTCAATTAATCATATTACTTAAGAACTCCCACTTAGATAGACATCCCTCTAGTCATCTAAATGATCACGTGATCCATATCAACTAAACCATGTCCGATCATCACGTGAGATGGAGTAGTTTTCAATGGTGAACATCTCTATGTTGATCATATCTACTATATGATTCATGTTCGACCTTTCGGTCTCAGTGTTCCGATGCCATATCTGCATATGCTAGGCTCGTCAAGTTTAACCCGAGTATTCTGCACGTGCAAAACTGGCTTGCACCCGTTGTATGTGAACGTAGAGCTTATCACACCCGATCATCACGTGGTGTCTCGACACGACGAACTGTCGCAATGGTGCATACTCAGGGAGAACACTTATACCTTGAAATTTAGTGAGGGATCATCTTATAATGCTACCGCCGTACTAAGCAAAATAAGATGCATAAAAGATAAACATCACATGCAATCAAAATATGTGACATGATATGGCCATCATCATCTTGTGCCTTTGATCTCCATCTCCAAAGCACCGTCATGATCTCCATCGTCACCGGCTTGACACCTTGATCTCCATCATAGCGTCGTTGTCGCCTCGCCAACTATTGCTTCTACGACTATTGCTACCGCATAGTGATAAAGTAAAGTAATTACATGGCGATTGCATTTCATACAATAAAGCGACAACCATAAGGCTCCTGCCAGTTGCCGATAACTTTTACAAAACATGATCATCTCATACAATAACGTATATCACATTATGTCTTGACCATATCACATCACAGCATGCCCTGCAAAAACAAGTTAGACGTCCTCTACTTTGTTGTTGCAAGTTTTACGTGGCTGCTACGGGCTTCTAGCAAGAACCATTCTTACCTACGCATTAAAACCACAACCATTTTTCGTCAAGTGTGCTGTTTTAACCTTCAACAAGGACCGGCCGTAGTCAAACTCGATTCAACTAAAGTTGGAGAAACAGACACCCGCCAGCCACCTTTGTGCAAAGCACGTCGGTAGAACCAGTCTCATGAACGCGGTCATGTAATGTCGGTCCGGGCCGCTTCATCCAACAATACCGCCGAATCAAAGTAAGATGTTGGTGGTAAGCAGTATGACTATTATCGCCCACAACTCTTTGTGTTCTACTCGTGCAAATCATCTACGCATAGACCTGGCTCTGATTCCACTATTGGGGAACGTAGCATGCAATTTTAAAAAAAATCCTACGCTCATGCAAGATCTATCTAGGAGATGCATAGCAACGAGAGGGGGAGGGTATGTCCACGTACCCTCGTAGATCGAAAGCGGAAGTGTTTAGTAACACGGTTGATGTAGTCAAACGTCTTCGCGATCCAACCGATCCAAGTACCAAATGTACGGCACCTCCGCGTTCAGCACACGTTCAGCTCGATGACGTCCCTTGAGCTCTTGATCCAGTTGAGGATGAGGGAGAGTTCCGTCAGCATGACGGCGTGGCGATGGTGATGATGAAGTTACCGGCGCAGGGCTTCGCCTAAGCACTACGACGATATAACCGAGGTGTGTAACTGTGGAGGGGGGCACCGCACACGGCTAAGACAATTCTTGGTGTGTCTTTGGGGTGCCTGACGAAGACATGTACCTAGGGTAGGGTAATAGGCCTGACCTAGACACCCTTACCCGAGGACACTGCCCTAAGGCCAAGGACATTCAAAGGATAGCATCATCTACCGACTGAAATCGCCACAGGGTGCAACCCACTCGACCAACAGTTCACTCGGATAACCCAATTCCATTCGACCGGGGTATACTCACTCGACCACACCAGAAACCACTCGAAAGATAGAAGATCTAAGGTCACTCAGGATGGCAAGGGTCAGACGTTCACTCCATAGTCTTAATGATCATTTATTTGCCTTTATTGCTGGCGTTATCAGTAACGTCCTGTCTTTATAGACATTGAACCCCTTGTAACGTGGGACGGTTGGGGTCCTGGCGCACTCTATATAAGCCACCCCCCTCCTCAGGCACAAGGGTTCGCACCCCCTGTAACTTCACGCATAATCCAATCGACCAAGCCTCCGGGCACCGAGACATAGGGCTGTTAGTTCCTCCGAGAAGGGCCTGAACTCGTAAATCTTGCGTGCACAACCTCATCATAGATAGGATCTTGCCTCCTCATACCTACCCCCTATTCTACTGTCAGACTTAGAACCACGACAGTTGGCGCCCACCGTGGGGCAGGTGTCTTAGCGACTTTCCGGTGAGGTTGCGATTTTCTCTGGTTCCCATCATCATGGTTTCGGGTGGAGGTTTGGCTGAGGGCCACGAGATCCGTCTCGGCGCGCTCGTCTTCATCGCCGACGACTCCGCCTGGCTCTAGGAGGCCCCCCTCGACGTCGAGACGTTCCCCGTCCGCGGGGCGATGCACTTTCGCACATGTGTCCGCGGCGTCCTTCTGCGGCAGCCGTCGACCCAATATCGGTCATTTCCTACGGCGTCTTCGTTCCCCGCTGTTCACCGTCGCAAGCGATCCGTTCGATCGCGGCTTCAGGGGTGGGTGAAGCATGCAGTGGCACGTCAATCGGCCACCCCTCAAGTCGCGGCAATCGAGCCCGATGAATCTATCTACGGCCTGTTCGATCTGTCGACTGGCTCTGTCGAGACTCTGTCCGAGTGCGACAACAGCGATCCTGCGGCGGAGGTCCTGATGGTCGACACGCCCCGTAGCCCACCTGGCATGCGTCGCAACGGAGGCGGCGACGGCGGTGGTGATCCGTCGCGTGTTCACGAGGAATACCACCCCGAAACCCTCTCTTCACAGCGGAGGGAGGAACTTCACCGCCGTAACGAGGAAGCACTCCACACGCCCATCATCGGAGAGACCTCTGAGGCTTGGGCCTTGGAGGCAGCGCGCTTGGCCACTTTGGCTGAGCGCACTCGACTGGAAAATCTTCAGCATGCACTCGACGAACGTGCTCGGCAGCGGATTCCTGAGTCCAGTCGACGGCGGCAATTGTTCCCTCCTGAACCTCAGGTATACTGCACTCCGATTCAGAATCTTGCAGCCGCAGCTCGCATAGCAGAATCCATCCAGCCATCCCAGTCAGAAGCTGGACGAGGTTTGATGCAGATCCGGGCTCTGCTCTGGGCGGCAGGAGACCAAAACACTGCAGTATCATAGTCGTGTAACAGAATCCATAGCAGATCCGTGGTGGCTAACACAGTTCAGTCGGCTCACAGCCCAAGATCGCCTCCGCGGCGTGAGGGGCGGGTGCATCGCCAGGATCAGCACTTGGGTCGGATCCACGAGCAGTACGATCATCGACTCGGCCGTGACGACCGCCGTTGAGTGCCTACACCCCCTCCGAGAAGCGGATCATACGTGCCCCGGCACTATGATGACAGGCGCCCGCACATCGGAGGGCGGAGGACGCCGGTCGACCCAAGAGAGCCAGGGTTTGATGCGAGGTCAATTTTAGTGCAAGGTTTGGTCGACAGGAACCGAGCACACAGAGAGGGGCAAGGCAGGGATCGCCCGAGTGGAAGCAAGATTCATGTTTCGGGTCCCAAGTGTTTTAGCAGAGCTATCAGAGCCGCTGAGATCCCCCCAACTTCAGGTTGGCGACTAGGGTTAGTAAGTTCACCGGTGAGTCGAAGCCTGACACTTGGCTGGAAGATTACCGAGTGGCTGTCCAGATCGGTGGTGGAAATGATGAGGTAGCTATGAAACACCTTCCTCTCATGCTGGAAGGGTCGGCCAGAGCATGGCTGAATCAGTTGGCTCCAGGCAGTATATTCAGCTGGGAGGAGTTAGCCCGAGTGTTTGTCAGGACATTCGAGGGCACATGCAAACGACCTGCGGGGTTGATAGAATTGCAACATTGTGTACAGAAGCCGAATGAAACTCTGAGGGATTACATCCAAAGATGGACCACATTACACCACACAGTAGAAAATGTATCCCAACACCAAGCAGTTTGTGCCTTCAAGGAAGGCGTTCAGTATCGAGAGCTTAACTTGAAATTCGGTCGGACAGGAGATATGTCTCTGACCCGAATGATGGAAATAGCCACCCGGTACGCTAACGGTGAAGAAGAGGACCGACTCCGCAGTGGAAAGGGCAAGTCAGTCGCCCAAGACACCGGAGTGAGTCAGAAGCAGAAACGCAAAGCCGAGCCAGCAGGTCCAGGTGAAGCTGCAGTTGTAACTCAAGGAAAATTCAAGGGGAAGCCCAAGGGACCCTGGATCCCCAAGAAGGTGAAAGATCAGGCTGGGAACGATGTGTTGGACTTGCCATGTCACATTCACACCAAGAAGGATGAAGAGGGAAATCTGATTTATCCCAAACATACCACTCGACAATGTCGGCTCCTGATCCAGCAGTTCCGAGAGAAACAACCCAATGAAAAGGAAAAAGAGTCTGACAAGGATGGTGATCAGGAAGAAGATGATGACGGTTTCCCTAACGTCAATTCTACTTTGATGATTTTTGCTGACATTGAGAGTAAAAGTCGACCGAAAGTCATCAACAGAGAGGTAAACATGGTTGCTCCGGCAACGACGACATATTTGAAATGGTCAAAGACTCCCATCACATTCGACCAATCTGACCACCCACCTCATGTCGCCACCCCCGGGAGGCAAGCGTTGGTGGTCGACCCGGTCGTTGGGGGCACCCGACTGACCAAAGTCTTGATGGATGGTGGCAGCGGCTTGAACATTTTGTATGCAGAGACTCTTCGTGGGATGGGCATTCCGATGTCCAGGCTCAGTGAGAGCAACATGCGGTTCCACGGTGTCATTCCAGGGAAGAAAGCTGATTCACTCGGACATATCACTCTTGACGTGGTTTTCGGTGACTCGAAGAATTACCGCAAGGAGAAGCTGACATTTGAAGTTGTGGATTTTCACAGTGCCTATCATGCTATTCTGGGCAGAACTGCATATGCCCATTTCATGGCTCGACCGTGTTACGTGTACCTCAAGCTAAAGATGCCTGGCCCCAGGGGCGTGATCACGGTCACTGGTAATCGGCAACGAGTAGAAGAGTGCCTCCAGAAGGGCTCTAAGATTGCCGATGAACAGATGGCAGCGATTGAAATGAAAGAATATAAGAAGACTGCATATCCGAGTGATTTGTTGCGCGCTAAGAAGCCTGCTTCCGAGTCTGCATTTCAGTCATCCGGTGAAACAAAGCCTGTTCACATTCACCCAACCGATCCCAGTGCTGCACCGACTCATATCTCAACAACACTCGACAGCAAATAGGAAGAAGCGCTCATCCAGTTCCTCCGTGAGAACTGGGACATCTTCGCATGGAAGCCATCTGACATGCCGGGTGTACCCAGGGGGCTGGCTGAGCACTGTTTGTGAGTCAATCCAAAGGCAAAACCCGTGAAAGAGCACCTCCGCCGGTCCGCTGCGGAGAAGAGAAAGGCAATCGGCGAAGAGGTGGCTCGACTTTTGGCAGCTGAGTTCATCCACGAGATTTACCACTCCGAGTGGCTCGCCAATGTTGTCATGGTTCCCAAGAAGGACGATTCACTCCGTATGTGCATTGATTTCAAGCATATCAATCGGGCCTGCCCGAAAGATCATTTTCCTCTCCCCCGCATCGATCAGATAGTCGACTCAACTGCGGGATGTGAATGATTGTCCTTCCTGGATGCATATTCCGGGTACCATCAGATCCGACTGTATGGACCTGACGAAATAAAAACAGCTTTTATCATCCCATTCGGGTGCTTTTGCTACATCACCATGCCCTTTGGTCTCAAAAATGCTGGTGCCACATTCATGCGCATGATACAGAAGTGTCTGCTAGCTCAAATCAGTCGGAATGTGGAAGCATACATGGATGACATCGTGGTTAAGTCGCGCAAAGGTTCCTACCTGCTGACTGACCTTGCCGAAACCTTTGCCAATTTGAGAAGATATGATATCAAGCTTAATCCGTCGAAGTGTACATTTGGAGTTCCAGGTGGAAAGTTACTCGGTTTCCTCGTTTCCGAACATGGATCGATGCAAACCCAGAGAAAGTTGGTGCAATCCTCCGAATGAAACGCCCTGTGCGTGTACATGACGTTCAGAAGCTTACTGGTTGTTTGGCCACCTTGAGTCGATTCATCTCTCGCCTCGGTGAAAAGGCATTGCCTCTTTACCGACTTATGAAGAAATCTGATAAGTTCGAGTGGACTCCTGAAGCTGACGCAACGTTTGCAGAGCTCAAAGCCCTGCTTTCCACCCAGCCGGTGCTTGCTGCTCCAATCAGCAAAGAGCCTTTACTGCTTTATATAGCAGCCACTGGACAGGTTGTCAGTACAGTACTCACGGTCGAGCGGGAAGAAGAAGGTAAAACCTACAAGGTTCAACGCCCAGTATACTATATTTTCAAAGTCTTAACTCCATCCAAGCAGAGATATCCACATTATCAGAAGCTTGTCTATGGAATCTACTTGACCACAAAGAAGGTTGCACATTATTTCTCAGATCATTCGATTACAGTCATCAGCGACGCTCCATTGTCAGAAATTCTGAACAACAGAGATGCAACTGGCCGAGTGGCAAAGTGGGCGATTGAACTCCTTCCGCTGGATATCAAGTTCGAGGCAAAGAAAGCGATCAAGTCTCAAGCGATAGCAGATTTCCTCGTCGAGTGGATTGAACAATAGTTACCGACCCAGATACAGTCGGAACATTGGACTATGTTCTTCGACGGGTCCAAGATGTTGAATGGTTCAGGCGCTGGAGTGGTCCTGGTATCTCCACGAGGCGACAACCTCAGATATGTTCTCCAAATTCACTTTGATTCCTCCAACAATGAAGCTGAATATGAGGCACTTTTGTATGGGTTGCGTATGGCCATTTCACTCGGCGTCCACCGCCTAATGGTTTACGGTGACTCAGATTTAGTGGTTAATCAAGTGATGAAGGAGTGGGACGTCAGGAGCCAAGCTATGACTGGTTATTGCAATGCGGTGAGAAAGTTAGAAAAGAAGTTTGAAGGGCTAGAGCTCCACCATATACCCCGACTGAAGAATCAAGCAGCTGATGACTTGGTGAAAATAGGATCCAAGCGGGAGCCTATTCCCAGCAATGTGTTTTTGGAGCATATTCATGCACCATCAGTTCAAGAAGATCCCTTCACTGAAGTGCCCCCACATCCTAAAAGTTCCACTGATCCGACTGAAGTTCAAATCCCAGCTGTGGTCGACTTGATCATGGAAGTTTTGATTGTTATTCCTGATTGGACAGTGCCGTATATCGCATATATTCTCAGGAAAGAGCTTCCAGAGGATGAAGAAGAGGCTCGCCAGATTGTCCGTCGATCCAAAGCCTTCACAGTGATGGGGGGGCAACTCTATAGAGAAAGTGTCATTGGAGTCGTTCAGAAATGCATCACTCCGGAAGAAGGCCAAATGATCCTCGATGATATTCACTCGGGAACCTGTGGTCACCATGCGTCTTCTCGGGCCATCGTGGCCAAAGCGTATCGAGCAGGGTTTTATTGGCCGCGGGCAAATGAGATGGCAAAGGAAATAATTGACAAATGTGAGGGCTGTCAGTTCTACTCCAACATGTCCCACAAACCCGCTTCAGCCCTGAAGACCATTCCACTCATCTGGCCATTCGCTGTTTGGGGTTTGGATATGGTGGGACCTCTGAAGACTGGCAGGAGTGGTTTCACCCATGTGCTTGTAGCAGTCGACAAGTTCACCAAGTGGATCGAAGCTAAACCTGTCAAAAACCTGGATACAAGTACTGCAGTCAGCTTCATCAGAGGGTTAACATTTAGATATGGAGTCCCACACAGCATCATCACGGATAATGGGTCGAACTTTGATTCTGATGAGTTTCGAGCTTTCTGTGCGTCCCAAGGTACTTGGGTCGACTATGCTTCTGTCGCCCACCCTCAGTCGAATGGACAGACAGAAAGAGCGAACGGTTTGATTCTCAAAGGGCTGAAGCCTCGATTGATGCGCGACCTCAAACATGCGGCCGACGCTTGGGTAGATGAGCTACCATCAGTCCTTTGGGGATTGAGAACAACACCAAATCGGTCGACTGGTCGAACCCCCTTCTTCATGGTCTATGGGGCTGAAGCTGTGCTGCCGAGTGACTTGCTTCACAATGTGCCCCGAGTAGAACTTTTTTCAGAAGCTGAAGTAGAACGAGCTCGAGAAGATGTTGTTCATCTTCTGGAAGAAGAAAGACAGATGGCCTTGATCCGATCGACCATTTATCAGCAAGACCTTCGTCGATTATATGCCAGAAATGTGAAGGGTCGAGCATTTCAGGAAGGGGACCTAGTGCTCCGAGTGGACCAGCAACGGCCTCACAAACTTGCCCCCGCTTGGGAAGGTCCCTTCATCGTCACCAAGGTGCTCCACAACGGAGCGTAGCACCTCTACAATGTGGAGCATAATAAAGACGAGCCACGCGCTTGGAATGCGGAGCTACTCTGCCGTTTTTATACTTAAGTGTTCAGACTGATGAGATGTAATAAAGAGTACCTTTCAGTTCGTTTATCAAAGACATGGTTTTACAGTCTCCTAAATGATTGTTGTTACTAATACATGTGTCCAAAATCCCCCAGTGGTTGGCTTAGCCATGAATCCGATTCGCCTAAGTTTGTAAAATCCTACCGAGTGATGAGCAACCCTCTCACTCGGGGGCTTAGCTGCAGTCCTGTACTCGCCTAAGTTTAAAAAATCCTACCGAGTGATGAGCAACCCTCTCACTCGGGGGCTTAGCTGCAGTCCTGTACTCGCCTAAGTTTAAAAAAATCCTACCGAGTGATGAGCAACCCTCTCACTCGGGGGCTTAGCTGCAGTCCTGTACTCGCCTAAGTTTGTAAAATCCTACCGAGTGATGAGCAACCCTCTCACTCGGGGGCTTAGCTGCAGTCCTGTACTCGCCTAAGTTTAAAAAATCCTACCGAGTGATGAGCAACCATCTCACTCGGGGGCTTAGCTGCAGTCCTGTACTCGTCTAAGTTTAAAAAAATCCTACCGAGTGATGAGCAACCCTCTCACTCGGGGGCTTAGCTGTAGTCCTGTACTCGCCTAAGTTTAAAAAAATCCTACCGAGTGATGAGCAACCCTCTCACTCGGAGGCTTAGCTGCAGTCCTGTACTCGCCTAAGTGTAAAACATGCTCCATCCTGATCAGCAAGGACGATGAGGTGCAGGTCGTCCGCGATCCTCTCCTCAGAACTGCGTTTGTTCTGAGTGAAGATACAAGTTCGACTCAGAAATAAAAACAAGCATATTTATGGGCAAACTAAGTTCGGACGAAGGAGCTTAAAAGTTCTCGGGCATCAGGCCCGAAGGAGTTTTACGGTTACAAAATCACTCGGCATACCGAGGCAAATTGAACCGGATCATAAAAGTTCGGACGAAGGAGCTCAAAGTACTCGGGCATCAGGCCCGAAGGAGTTTTACGGTTATAGAATCACTCGGCATACCGAGGCAAATTGAATCAGATCATAAAAGTTTCATTCACTCCGCAGAGGGGCTGGCAGGCTCGACAAACTCGTCCAGGTCGATTCCATCTGCGATTCGAGTAGCGGCAGCAATGAAGGTCTCCATGAAAGACTGGAAGTCAAGTTTCTTGGTGTTGGCAACCTTGATTGCCGCTAGCTTCTCTTCTCTGGCTTCCTTGTAGTGGACGCAAACCAGGGACAAAGCTACGTCAGCACCGCACCGAGCAGCGGGCTTCTTCCACTCCTGCACTCGACCAGGAATCTCGTTAAGTCGAGTCATCAGAGACTCGAGATCATTTCGGAGCGTGTCCCCTAGCCAGAGCGTTGTGTCGATCCGCAAAACTGCAACCTTGAGTCGAGCAAGATATTCCAAGGCACTGGCAAGGCGAGACTCCAGTCAGAGCACATTCATGGCTGCTTCATCTTTGACAGGGGAGTTGATGGGGTCCAAGTTCGTCTCGACTCGCCTAGTTTCTTCCTTGAAGTCTTGACAGAATTCTGCACTCGCAGAGAAATAATGAGTCGACAGCGGTATGATGAGTCGATGAAAGCAAACCAATCGCACAGAGAAAAGTACCTTCAAGCATGAGGAATAATTTTTTGGCGAGTCCTCCCAGGTAGTTCTCCAGCTCGTCCCTCCTGCGGGTGATGTCTTCTACTTTGTCGGTCAGGGTCCGCTTGTCCTTCTTCAGATGAGTCACTTCTTTGTTGGCTTCGTCAAGAGCAGCCTTCAGCTTGGCATTCTCTCCCTCCAGCTGTCCGACTGAGGCCATCTTTTTGTCGGCAAGCGCCGTTTTGTCTTTGGTGGTTTTCTTCGCAACCGCAAGGTCAAGGTCCTTCTTCTCCAAAGCTTGTCTCATTGTTTCTAGAAAGAATAACATTCGAATCAGAAAAAGGAGGAGAGAAGATGGCAAGAGAACTGGTCGACAAGCTTTCCTTACCAGCAGCGTCATCCTTAGCCTTCTGCAAGTTGTTTCGAGCCAACTCCAGGTCAAGATTGAGCTGGATTTGCTTCTTCTCCAAGTCGGCAAACCGGGCTCCAAGATCACAAGATTTCTGTGTTCAGAAGATAGTCAGTCGGCAGACACAAAGACTACTGCCGAATCAAACATTCGCCAATAGTCTCGGGGACTACACCCAGTGGGTGCACTCAGCGTTCCCCCACTGGTCCGACTTTTTCAATCGACTTGGTCCGTCCAGTCAAAAAAAAAAACTCAGACCATAGCCGACTGCCCGCAGTCGACTACGGTCTCGGGGACTACACCCAGTGGGTGCACTCAGCGTGCCCCCACTGGTAAAGGTTCCACTCGGCATGATCTACCCAGACCGAGTGGAGAAGATCTGTTAAAAGACCCCTGCCGAATCAAACATTCGACGGTGGTCTCGGGGACTACACCCAGTGGGTGCACTCAGCGTGCCCCCACTAGTTCAGAGATTCAATCAGCACAACCTAGTTGACTCAAGTGGAAAAACTACTCAACAGAAATTAAAACACCCACTGGGTGTGCAGACTGACAATGGGTGTGCAATCAAGGTTCCAAAACGCTCATCCACGGACGTCTTGCGGATAAGGCGGCAGTTTCTAAATATCATATCCTAACAGAACAAGCGTCAAGATGGAGTTCAGTCGGGAGTAAGCTAACCTGGACATTGGCCTGAAGTGCTGAACCGGCATCATAGGCAGCTTGACTGGCCTCACGCACCACCTTCATCTGCTCCATCATAACGCTAGCCTGGCATATAGCCTCCTTGGCAGCACTCACTTGGTCTTCTGGGACTTGAGGAGCGGTGGGAGGTGCAGTCGGCGTATCAGTTGCAGTAGCTTGAGAGCTTGAAGCATGAAGTTGGAGAGGCGAAACAAGGGCCGGCACAGTCGATGATGAAGGACGAACACTCGACAAAGGATTCGCAAAAGTAACGGAGGCACGGTTGAAGTCCCCGGATTGCTGGATAGTTGGTTCCGTCGCCGGCGTCAACTGAGGCGTCTTGGTAGCTGGTACCTTCTTGACTGAGGTCCTGATCCTCCTACCCACGAGTTTCTGTGGCTCATCTTCATCATCGTCTTGAAGTTCAATAACATTTTGCGGAGCTGCAAAAGAATCGACCATAAGAGTTCAGTCGACTGTAGAATCGGCTAGCAAAGAAAAGATGAGATAACAGGGGTCATACCCGCTTTGGATGTGACCGCGTCCTCCATCTCCTTGTCACCATCATCTTGGTAATCAGAAGTCCCGGAGGTAGCAGCGCTGCAAATCTCAAGGTTCACTCGGTCAAGCAAGTGAATGGGTCGACAACTGATATAAGATTCTTCGAACAAAGGGCGAAAACGAAACGCTTACGCAGAGGCGACGGGAACGTCAACCTTGATCTTGGGCAAAGCCTTCCGTGGCTTTGACGGCGCGGTCTTGAGCTGCATCGGAGCCTTCTCAGTCGGCACCGGAGAAGATGTCCGAGTGCGCTTCGAAGTCTGTCCAGTCGGTGTTGCCACCTTGCCCCAGATACTTGCTGGGTCGTGCTTGTGCTTGGAACACTTTTCCGTGCGAGGTGGAGAATCGACCTCCTCCTCACTGCTCGAGTTTTCGTGCTCTTCATCGCTCTCCCCATCGGAGTTCCAGTCGCCGCTGTCGCCTCCGCTCTCTTCTCCTTCCTGGATCTGCTCCCCGTTGGGCATCGAGTACATCTCAGTATATATCTGCGAAGCAAAGAATCGAACAAGCATCAGTCGGTTCCAAAGACAGTTTACAAATTAGAGTAAAAGTCACTCGACATCGAAGGTCTGACCTTGTCTGGTTCGTTATCAGCGCCGAGTGGCGGAATTCTCCTGGACCCCCTGGGGTTGTCTTTGTTTCCGGTAATGCTCTGCAGCCACCGCGCCACCGTCTCCTCGGCAACTTCCTCCGGGTGGATCCGAGCAGAATCATCGGTGCCCGAATACATCCACATAGGATGATCGCGGGCCTGGAGCGGCTGGATGCGGCGAGTGAGAAACACCTCTAGCAAATCCATGCTGGTCACACCATCGCGGACAAGTTGGATTACGCGTTCAACCAACATATTCACCTCCGCCTTTTCTTCTGGAGTCACTTTTAAGGGAGAGGGCTTTTCAATTCGCCCCATGGAAAAGGGGGAAGTCCAGTCGACTGACCAGGAGTTGGTTTGTCCTTACAATAAAACCAGGTCGACTGCCACCCTCTGACCGAATTGGGAAGAGTCATAGGCGGAAAAGTGCTTTTTCCTCTCATCTGGATCCCTAGACCTCCGCACATCTGGATCACGTGCGTCCTCTCATCACTCGGATTGGCCTTTTTCACAGACTGTGAGCGGCAAGTAAAGATGTGTTTGAAGAGACCCCAATGCGGTCGACAACCCAGGAAATTCTCACACATGGAGACAAACGCAGCAAGGTATGTGATGGTGTTCGGAGAAAAGTGATGAAGTTGAGCCCCGAAAAAGTTCAGAAAACCTCAGAAAAAAGGATGAGGGGGCAGAGAAAAACCACGGTCGACGTGGGTCGCGAGGAGGACGCACTCACCCTCCTGCGGCCGCGGCTCGGTCTCATCACCTGGCAGCCTCCAGGATCCATGGGCGATCAAGCCCCCCTCGACCAGATCCTCCATATCCTCTTTCTGAATCGTGGAGCGAATCCAATCGCCCTGGATCCAGCCGGGCGGCAGGCCAGATCTCGATGACGAGCCACCCCGACTCGTCTTCTTGCCCTTCGCTGCCGCCGTCGCTTTCTTCGCACGCTCCAGGGCCGCCGTCTTCTCCTTCCCCATCACGGCGGGCTACGCTCGGGCGGGGCGGCGGCGTCGAAGGTGGCGGCGAATGTGGTGGTGAAACAGGAGAAGAGGAAGGAGATAGGGAGCACAGTGCCGGGCTCATCGGCCCCGACGCCTTATATGGGCCTGCTCCCGAGTGGCTGACTAGTGGGCCTAGGCAATCCAGTCAAATCCCGCAACAGTCGCGCGCTGGATACGTGGTGAAAAAGGTGGCACGAGAATCGAGGCGTCCCTGCCTAACCCGCTCCATCTACTGCGGTAGTCTCCGTCCCGCGCGCTTCTCCAAATTTCAAATCCCGTGAGATCCGGAGAGCGGCAGCGTGACCAATCACGCCGAGGATCTTATACCGTACCAACACTAAGAGCTTATCAGCAAAAATCACTCGACGACCTCTGAATGGACCCAGGCGACTGAAAATGAAGTTGAAGTTTTTACAAAGATCACCGGCCCGGTTAGGATGCCTCTGAAGCATATAAATCGGGTCGGAACCATCTTCAACCCCTTCTCCACTCGGACCCAGATCCATTCGGGGGCTAATGACGAAGACATGTACCTAGGGTAGGGTAATAGGCCTGACCTAGACACCCTTACCCGAGGACACTGCCCTAAGGCCAAGGATATTCAAATGATAGCACCATCTACCGACTGAAATCGCCACAGGGTGCAACCCACTCGACCAACAGTTCACTCGGATAACCCAATTCCATTCGACCGGGGTGTACTCACTCGACCACACCAGAAACCACTCGGAAGACAGAAGATCTAAGGTCACTCAGGATGGCAATGGTCAGGCGTTCACTCCGTAGTCTTAATGATCATTTATTTGCCTTTATTGCTGGCGTTATCAGTAACGTCCTGTCTTTATAGACATTGAACCCCTTGTAACGTGGGACGGTTGGGGTCCTGGCGCACTCTATATAAGCCACCCCCCTCCTCAGGCACAAGGGTTCGCACCCCCTGTAACTTCATGCATAATCCAATCGACCAAGCCTCCGGGCACCGAGACGTAGGGCTGTTACTTCCTCCGAGAAGGGCCTGAACTCGTAAATCTTGCGTGCACAACCTCATCGTAGCTAGGATCTTGCCTCCTCATACCTACCCCCTATTCTACTGTCAAACTTAGAACCATGACAGTACCCCCTGCCCACGTATATAAAGGAGGGAGGGAGAGAGGCCGGCCCTCCTAGGGGCGCGTCAAGTGTATGGAGTCCTACTAGGACTTCCAAGTCCTAGTAGGAATCGCTTTCCCTTTTCAGAGTAGGAGAGAAGGAAAGAGGGAAAGAGAGAGGGAGTAGGAAAGGGCAAGGGGGGCACCGCCCCCTTCCCCTAGTCCAATTCGGACCCATGGGGGGGGGGCGCCACCTCCCCTTTGGCCTGCCTTCTCTTTTCCCGTATGGCCCAATAAGGCCCATTACTTCTCCCGGTGAATTCCCGTAACTCCCCGGTACTCCGAAAAATACCCGAATCACTCGGAACCTTTCCGATGTCCGAATATAGCCTTCCAATATATGAATCTTTACCTCTCAACCATTTTGAGACTCCTCGTCATGTCCGTGATCTCATCCGGGACTCCGAACAAACTTCGGTCATCAAATCACATAACTCATAATACAAATCGTCATCGAACGTTAAGCGTGCAGACCCTACGGGTTCGAGAACTATGTAGACATGACCGAGACACATCTCCGGTCAATAACCAATAGCAGAACCTGGATGCTCATATTGGCTCCTACATATTCTACGAAGATATTTATCGGTCAAACCGCATAACAACATACGTTATTCCCTTTGTCATCGGTATGTTACTTGCCCGAGATTCGACCGTCGGTATCATCATACCTAGTTCAATCTCGTTACCGGCAAGTCTCTTTACTCGTTCCGTAATGCATCATCCCGCAACTAACTCATTAGTCACATTGCTTGCAAGGCTTCATATGATGTGCATTACCGAGAGGGCCCAGAGATACCTCTCCGATACTCGGAGTGACAAATCCTAATCTCGATTTATGCCAACCCAACAAACACCTTCGGAGACACCTGTAGAGCATCTTTATAATCACCCAGTTACGTTGTGACGTTTGATAGCACACAAGGTGTTCCTCCAGTATTCGGGAGTTGCATAATCTCATAGTCAGAGGAATATGTATAAGTCATGAAGAAAGCAATAGCAATAAAACTTAACGATCATTATGCTAAGCTAACGAATGGGTCTTGTCCATCACATCATTCTCCTAATGATGTGATCCCATTTATCAAATGACAACACATGTCTATGGTTAGGAAACTTAACCATCTTTGATTAACGAGCTAGTCTAGTAGAGGCTTACTAGGGACTCAGTGTTTTGTCTATGTATTCACACATGTATCAAGTTTTCGGTTATTACAATTCTAGCATGAATAATAAACATTTTTCATAATATAAGGAAATATAAATAACAACTTTATTATTGCCTCTACGGCATATTTCCTTCAGGAACACCAACTCGAAACTGACAAGACATTGCACCAAATCATTCTCTAACCTTGGTATGATTTCTAGATCGATTACCTTCTGAGAGATTGCATTGAGGAATGCACATAGCTTCACAATGGCTAATCGAACGTTTTCCAGTAGAAGCCCCCTCAATGCAACCGAAAGCAGTTGCGTCATAATCACATGGCAGTCATGAGACTTTAGGTTCTGGAACTTTTTCTCTGCCATATTTACTATTCCCTTTATATTCGACGAGAAGCCAGACGGGACCTTCATACTAAGCAGGCATTCAAAGAAGATTTCCTTCTCTTCTTTGGTAAGAGCGTAGCTGGCATGACCCTGATACTGCTTTGGATGCATGCCGTCTTTTCCGTGCATACGTTGTTGGTCCTCCCGTGCCTCCGGTGTATCTTTTGTCTTCCCATACATGCCCAAGAAGCCTAGCAAGTTCATGCAAAGATTCTTCATCACGTGCATCATGTCGATTGCAGAGCGGACCTCTAGGTCTTTCCAATAGGGTAGACCCCAACATATAGATTTCTTCTTCCACATGGGTGCGCGTCTGTCATCGTCATTCGGAACAGATTGTCCGCCAGGACCCTTTCCAAAGATTACTTTTAGATCCTTGACCATATCAAGTATCTCATCACCAGTACGGTTGCGAGGGTTCTTCCGGTGTTCTACCTCACCTTTGAAATGCTTGCCTTTCTTTCTTAAGGCATGCTTACTCGGAAGAAATCGACGATGTCGCAGGTAAACATTCTTCTTACATTTCTCCAAATATATACTGTCGGTATCATCTAAACAGTGCGTGCATGCGTGATATCCCTTGTTTGTCTGTCCTAAAAGGTTACTGAGAGCAGGCCAATCATTGATGGTTACAAACAACAATGCATGTAGGTCAAATTCAGCCTGTTTGTGCTCATCCCACACACGTACACCTTTTCCGTTCCACAGCTGTAAAAGTTCTTCAACTAATGGCCTTAGGTACACATCAGTGTCGTTGCCGGGTTGCTTAGGGCCTTGGATGAGCACTGGCATCATAATGAACTTCCACTTCATGCACAACCAAGGAGGAAGGTTATAGATACATAGAGTCATAGGCCAGGTGCTATGATTGCTGCTCTACTCCCCAAAAGGATTAATGCCATCTGCACTTAGACCAAACCATACGTTCCTTGCATCATCTGCAAAGTCCTCCCACTTTCTCTCGATTTTTCTCCACTGCGACCCGTCAGCGGGTACTCTCAACTTCCCATCTTTCTTACGGCCTTCTCTGTGCCATCGCATCAACTTGGCATGCTGTTTGTTTCGGAACAAACGTTTCAACCGTGGTATTATAGGAGCATACCACATCACCTTGGCAGGAATCTTATTCCTGGGGCGCTCGCCCTCAACATCATCAGGGTCATCGTGGCTGATTTTATAGTGCAATGCACCGCATATCGGGCATGCATTCAAATCCTCGTACTCACCACGGTAGAGGATGCAGTCATTAGGGCATGCATGTATCTTCAGCACCTCTAATCCTAGAGGGCAGACAACCTTCTTTGCTTCGTACGTACTATCGGGCAATTCGTTGTCCTTTGGAAGCATCTTCTTTAACATTATCAGCAACTTTTCAAATCCCTTGTGAGATACACCATTCTCTGCCTTCCATTGCAACAGTTCCAGTGTGGTGCCCAGTTTTTTCTTGTCATCTTCGCAATTTGGGTACAACAATTTCTTGTGATCCTCTAACATGCACTGCAACTTCAGCTTCTCCTTTTCACTTGCGCAATTTTTCTTTGCATCAGCAATGGCCCGACCAAGATCATCAGCGGGCTCATCTGATGCCTCTTCTTCAGCTTCTTCCCGCATTGCCGGCTCAGCTTCTTCCCCCATTGTTGTACCATCGTACTCAGGGAACCCATGGCCAGGATAGCTGTCGTCATCCTCTTCTTCTTCTTCTTCTTCTTCTTCATTCTCTTCCATTAGGACCCCTCTTTCTCCATGCTTGGTCCAACAATTATAGCCGGACATGAAACCATACGTAAACAGGTGGACGTGAATGGTTCTTGAGTTAGAGTAATTGTGATCATTCTTACAGACAGCACATGAACAACACATAAAACCATCCGCCTGCTTGTTTGCCTCAGCCGCAAGTAGAAAAGTATGCACGCCATTAATGAACTGGGGAGAGCATCGGTCATCGTACATCCATTGCCGGCTCATCTTCATTACACAACACCGAAAAGACCAAATTAATACAAGTTCATACATAAAGTTCATACACACTTATTCTCATAAAACAACATACAAACTCTCTAGTTAAAGCATTTAAATGCAACAACAAATGCGATCAACATCGCAACTAAGGTAACAATTGATCCAACATCATAAGATACCAAGCCTCACTATCAATGGCATATTTTCTAATCTTTCTAATCTTCAAGCGCATTGCATCCATCTTGATCTTGTGATCATCGACGACATCGGCAACATACAACTCCAGTTTCATCTTCTCTTCTTCAATTCTTTTCAATTTTTCTTTCAAATACTCATTTTCTTTTTCAACTAAATTTAACTTCTCGACAAGAGGGTCGGTTGTAATTTCTGGTTCACATACCTCATAAACACGAAATGCAACAAATAGTTATAAAAGAGAATATACCACATCCTAATCATAAACCGGACGAGGGCCGATGGGGACGGATATCAATACCATGCCACTATGTATAACAAACAACGTATGGGTAAGAAAATTATACAAGTAACTATCTAAATCACACAAACATGATTTTGTTTAATAAAAAGGATAAGAACAAGAGGCTCACCAAGGTGGTGCCGTTGACGGGACGGTGCGGGCGATCGACGGTGGTTAGGACGGGGACGGGAAGGCATTAAGTAAACCACACCTACATATGCAAACTAAGAAGTTAATTTGAGCTCAAATTGCATATAAATCAAATAAACTACCACATATAATTACTCCCAAACTAAAACCCAATAATCACTATACTTATAGAGCATTACAAGAGCCAATCTAGCAATGAGAGATGAAAGGACAAAGTTGCTAACCTTTGTGAACACTTGGATGGATGGGGTGCCTTCAAATATTGACAAATTTTGGCCAAAATGGAGGTGAGCTCGAGCATGAGGGGAAGAAAACAGAGTGGAGGGGAAAAACAGAGAGCTTCGGCTCGGGCTGGACGAAGCACTATATATAGTGACATCTTTAGTCGTGGTTGGTTATACAAACCGCGACTAAAGGTGCATCTATAGTACCGGTTCGTGACACGAACCGGTACTAAATGTGCTTGTGAGGCCCCAGCCTGACACAGGCCTGCCACCACCCCTTTAGTCCCGGTTCGTGTCACGAACCGGTACTAGAGGTTCAACACGAACCGGTACTAATGATTCCCGGCCCCTAGCCATTGGAACCGACACTAATGGTCACATTAGTACCGGTCCGTGTCCAAACCGGGACTAATCTAGCTCACGTAAAGTCATTTTTCTACTAGTGCTCGACAAAAACAAGCAAACCAAAAATAAAACAAAATATCAAAGCTTGATCATCAAGGTCCTCATCCACTAAGGGCCTGTTTGTTTCGGATTCTCGGACCAGATTCAGCTTCGCCAGTGAAGCCGAATCCGGAATCTGAAACAAACAGCTATTTGAAATCAGCTTTGACAGTGAAGCTGAATCTGGATTTAGGCCATTTTTAGTGCAATTTCTTGAAGCACCTCAAAGTGTACTTCGGTGGCGAAGCTGATCCCACAGATGATTAAAATCCAAGCAAAGCTGAAACAAACATGACCTAAGTCGCCACACCAATGGAGCACAGATGAGTGAGAAACATGAAATGAGCAGAGCAAAGGAGGTGGGAGCAGGTGATGTCTACTACGCAACCTTCTTCTTGTAGACTCGTGTTGGGCCTCCAAGCGCAGAGTTTTGTAGGACAGTAGCAAATTTCCCTCAAGTGGATGACCTAAGGTTTATCAATCCGTGGGAGGCGTAGGATGAAGATGGTCTCTCTCAAACAACCCTGCAACCAAATAACTAAGAGTCTCTTGTGTCCCCAACACACCCAATACAATGGTAAATTGTATAGGTGCACTAGTTCGGCAAAGAGATGGTGATACAAGCATAATATGGATGGTAGATATGGGTTTTTGTAATCTGAAATTATAAAAACAGCAAGGTAACTAGTAACAAAAGTGAGCAAAAACAGTATTGCAATGCTTGGAAACTAGGCCTAGGGTTCATACTTTCACTAGTGCAAGTTCTCTCAACAATGATAACATAACTGGATCATATAACAATCCCTCAACGTGCAACAAAGAGTCACTCCAAAGTCACTAATAGCGGAGAATAAACGAAGAGATTATTGTAGGGTACGAAACCACCTCAAAGTTATTCTTTCTGATCAATCTATTGGGCTATTCCTACAAGTGTCACAAACAGCCGTAGAGTTCGTACTAAAATAACACCTTAAGACACACATCAACCAAAACCCTAATGTCACCTAGATACTCCAATGTCACCACAAGTATCCGTGGGTTTGATTATACGATATGCGTCACACAATCTCAGATTCATCTATTCAAACCAACACAAAGAACTTCAAAGAGTGCCCCAAAGTTTCTACCGGAGAGTCAAGACGAAAACGTGTGCCAACCCCTATGCATAAGTTCACAAGGTCACAGAACCCGCAAGTTGATCACCAAAACATACATCAAGTGGATCACGTGAATATCCCATTGTCAAAATAGATAAGCACATGCAAGACATACATGAAGTGTTCTCAAATCCTTAAAGACTCAATCTGATGAGATAACTTCAAAGGGAAAACTCAATCCATTACAAGAAGGTAGAGGGGGAGAAACATCATAAAATCCAACTACAATAGCAAAGCTCGCGGTACATCAAGATCGTGCCAAATCAAGAACATGAGAGAGAGAGAGAGATCAAACACATAGCTACTGGCACATACCCTCAGCCCCGAGGGTGAACTACTCCCTCCTCGTCATGGAGAGCGCCGGGATGATGAAGATGGCCACCGGTGATGGATTCCCCCTCCGGCAGGGTGCCGGAACAGGTGAGGGAGTCCTGGATTAAGGGGTCCTCGGGCATCCAGGCTACGTAAGGTGGGCCGGACTAATGGGCCATGAAGATACAAGACAGAAGACTCTCTCCCGTGTCCGGATGGGACTTTCCTTGGCGTGGACGGCAAGCTTGGCGTTCGGATATGAAGATTCCTTTCTCTGTAACCGACTTTGTACAACCCTAGTCCTCTCCGGTGTCTATATAAACTGGAGGGTTTAGTCCGTAGAGGCAATCATAATCAGACAGGCTAGACTTCTAGGGTTTTAGCCATCACGATCTCGTGGTAGATCAACTCTTGTAATACTCATATTCATCAAGATCAATCAAGCAGGACGTAGGGTATTACCTCCATAGAGAGGGCCCGAACCTGGGTAAACATCGTGTCCCCCGTCTCCTGTTACCATCGACCTTAGACGCACAGTTCGGGACCCCCTACCCGAGATTCACCGGTTTTGACACCGACATTGGTGCTTTCATTGAGAGTTCCGCTGTGTCGTCGCTAGAAGACTCGATGGCTCCATCAATCATCCACAACGATGCTGCCTTGAGGGAGGTCTTTCTCCCCGGCCAGATCTTCGTATTCGGCGGCTTCATACTGCAGGCCAACTCACTTGGCCATCTAGAGCAGATCGACAGCTACGCCCCTGGCCATCAGGTCAGGTTTGGAAGCTTGAACTACGTTGTTGATATCCGCGGAGACTTGATCTTCGACGGATTCGAGCCCATGGCAGCCGCTCCCTGCCACCGCGATGAACATGACCTAAATCTGTCATCGGACCATACCCGGGAGATAGCGCCTGTAACTACTCTGGCCCTAGATCCGGAGCAGATCGCGCCACCCGAGGACGGGAAGCTCAACCTCGCCACGGAAGCCGCAGACTCAGCGGCGTTGGAGCCGCACACAGACCCAACTTTAAACGGGATCTGTGTCACCGAAACCTCGGATTCGTCTCCGGCCACAGGTTTCGAACCGCGTGCATCCGCGCACATCGAGCTCGATCGGGCGCCGATCGTCGAGTTCAGCTCCGCGGACATCTTCCGGCACTCACCTTTGGGTGATGTGCTGAACTCATTAAAAACCCTCTCCTTAGCGGGGGACTCGCAGCCGAATTATATCCGGTTTGAACTGGAGGCTGATGACGGAGAATTTTGCTTCCCACCCACCGCCCACTTCATTGCCACTGTCGAAGACTTAACCGACATGCTCGATTACGACTCTGAAGACATCGACAATATGGACGACGATGCCGGAGAGGAGCAGGCCCAAAACCAGCCGTTTACTGGGCGCTGGACAGCCACGTCCTCGTATGACGTGTACAGGGTGGATACTCCCAAAGAGAATAACAGCGATAACGAGAAAGATCCAGTCGAGGATAAACCTCCTAAGACATAGCCAAAGTGCCGACGTCAGCGGCACCGCTCTAAATCACGCCGTGGAAAAGACAGCAATACCGGCACGAGAGAAAACAATACTCCGGATGATGCCAAAGACAAAGAAGATCCCGTCGAGCCGACTTCCGAACAGGACGATAGGGAAGATGGGCAAGTCAGCCCTGACAAACAGGCCATAAACGAAGACTCGGAGGACATCAACTATCTTCCACTTTCCGAAGACGAGGTGAGCCTCGGCGACGAAGACTTTATCGTGCCTGAGGAACCCGTCGAGCAGGAGCGCTTTAAGCGCCGGCTAATAGCCACTGCGAGGAGCCTGAAAAAGAAACATCAGCAGCTTCAAGCTGATCAAGATCTACTCAACGACAGATGGACTGATGTCCTGGCAGCCGAGGAATATGGACTCGAGCGCCCCATTAAAAGTTACCCGAAGCATAAACTGCTACCCCAATTCGACGACGAGGCACTTGAGCCCATGCCATCAACACGTAATGTGGCTGACCGACCACCACGCGGCCGAGAGAAAGCGGCAACCCAAGCCGAGCACCTGCCCATACTACCTCACCATAAAGGCAAAGATACCACAACTCGGGAATACACATATGACCTGCGGCAAGACCTGGAGAACAGAGTAGGCTAGTCCAGATCGATCTACGGATCGCGGGGGCATGCCCTGGTGCGCGACGATGGCTATCAAGCCAGACGTAACGAGCATAACCACGTTCAGGCCGAAAACCGCAGACGGACTACATCCGCACTACATCGCAACTTGGCCTGATATAGAGGCGCCACACATCCCCCCTGCTTCACTGATGAAGTAATGGAGCACGAATTCCCAGAAGGGTTTAAACCCGTAAATATCAAATCATATGATGGAACAACAGATCCCGTGGTATGGATTGAGGATTTTCTTCTCCATATTCATATGGCCCGCGGCGATGACCTTCACGCCATCAAATACCTCCCACTAAAACTCAAGGGGCCAGCTCGGCACTAGTTAAACAGTCTGCCTGAAAACTCTATTGGCAGCTTGGAGGACTTGGAAGACGCCTTCCACGACAACTTCCAAGGCACATATGTACGACCTCCGGATGCCGATGACTTAAGTCACATAGTTCAACAGCCTGGAGAGTCGGCCAGGAAATTCTGGACTAGGTTCCTAACTAAAAAGAACCAGATCATCGACTGCTCGGATGCCGAAGCCCTAGCGGCCTTTAAGCATAGCATCCGCGAAGAATGGCTCGCTCGTCACCTCGGCCAAGAAAAGCCGAAGTCCATGGCAGCCCTCATGGCACTCATGATCCGCTTTTGTGCGGGCGAGGATAGTTGGCTAGCCCGTAGCAATAACACTGCAAGCGATGCCGGTACCTCTGAAGCCAAGAATAGCAATGACAAGCCCCGACGCAACAGGCACAAGCGCCGAAGCAATGGTGGCACTGCCGATGACATGGCAGTCAACGCCGGTTTCTACGGCTCCAAGTCCGGCCAACGGAAGAAGCCATACAAAAGAAACAATCCGGGCTCATCTAGCTTGGACCGCATACTCGATCGTCCATGTCAGATCCACGGCACCCCTAATAAACCAGCCAATCATACCAACAGAGACTGTTGGGTTTTTAAACAGGCCGGCAAGTTAAATGCTGAAAACAAGGAGAAGGGGTCGAAAAGTGAGGACGACGATGAGGAGTCCCGTCCGCCGAACACAGGAGGACAGAAGAAGTTCCCTCCCTAGGTTAAAACGGTGAACATGATATACGCCACTCATATCCCCAAAAGGGAGCGCAAACGAGCGCTCAGGGACATCTACGCGATAGAGCCAGTCGCCCCAAAGTTCAACCCATAGTCGTCCTGCCCGATCACCTTCGATCGCAGGGACCATCTGACCAGTATCCGTCATGGTGGTTCAGCCGCACTGGTCCTCGATCCAATTGTTGATGGATTCCATCTCACGCGCGTCCTCATGGACGGCGGCAGCAGCCTGAACCTGCTCTATCAGGATACAGTGCGCAAAATGGGCATCGATCCCTCAAGGATCAAACCCACAAAAACTACCTTTAAAGGAGTCATACCAGGTGTAGAGGCCCACTGTACGGGCTCAATCACACTGGAGGTTGTCTTCGGATCCCTGGACAACTTTAGAAGCGAAGAGTTAATCTTTGATATCGTCCCCTTCCGCAGCGGCTATCACGCACTGCTCGGACGAACCGCATTTGCTCGATTCAATGCGGTGCCACACTATGCTTATCTCAAGCTCAAGATCCCGGGACCACGCGGTGTCATAACAGTTAACGGAAATACGGAGCGCTCCCTCCGTACCGAGGAGCACACCACGGCCTTGGCAGTGGAAGTACAGAGCGGCCTTGCCAAGCAGAATTTTAATTCAGCGGCCTTGCCAAGCAGAATTTTAATTCAGCGGCCAAGCTCCCAGACACTGTCAAGCGGATCCGGACTACTCCGCAGTATAACAGTCCGGCTCGTCTGGAGTTAGACTAGCAATCCGGCCTCCGTCTCCATCCCGGCCAAATGGCGGCATACGTACCACGCGTACATAACTACGCACTTAAAATACCATGGGCATAGACGGAGGCATAACTAGATTGTGGTCCATATTACGGCTCGACCTCCCCTGGACACACATACTTTCACTTTTTCTTTTTCATCCTTTTCAGGTTTCTTTTCCACAGGCCCCTCAAGACGGCCTGATCATCGGTCCTTTCGAAGGATAGATACACCAAGGATAGCAAGAAGCATTGAGGTATACGGGAATCGCTAGGAGGTCTTTTTGACGATCACTCTACCTGTTCTCAGGACCCGCACGCAGCTCTCCCTTGGTCATGGCATGTTAAATACCCCTGTTGCTTATCGCACTACTTATACGCTTTGACGTATCAATAAAATTATAATAGAAACAGTTCGCGGCCCAACTTCTGCGGCATTAGCTTACTATTTCATTTTTTCTTGATAATCTTATCAATTGCACCCGTACACTTTGGTACGGCTTAAATTCGCCAGGGGCTTTATTGCACCCCATATTACGGCAACAAAGTCCGAACACTTTTTATAGTATAGTTCGGCACCCCGAATTTAGCATTATATGCATCGGCTCCGAATCATGTCTTTGGTCAATAGTTGGGTTGCCCGGCTCCTGTGCTTACTACCTTACGTTCCGCTATATCGGCTAGGGTAGTAAAGGGAGAACTACTGTGATTGTGCCCTGGTTTATCCGGATGAGCACCTCAGTAGAGAAAGCCGAAAACTGACTGTCATGATGCGGCGTGAGCCGGTCAGCTCTTCGGAGGTTACAAATCTTTTGCGATTTTTTCCGCATTATGCGACGAATCGGTTTCTACCCGATCAGGTGTTTACAACACCCTAGTTCGGACTCACGAATACTAGGGGCTGCGCCTAAATTTCTATTATAAAACTCCGATGGCTAAGTGAGGGTGATAAAGCCACATAGTCCGATTGCCTGGTTCGTTGCGCTAAACACCTCCTTCAAGGACCAAACTTTGGATCAAGAGTGTTTAGATTCTATCCCGAACACCCCCGTACTACCTACGTGGGGGCTGAAGCCGACGACTAGCCAATTCTCAGATTTAATAAAACGGCCGCACAGGAGGAAAAATCTTGATATAAACAACTAATATTATATTACATATCAGTTTTGTTCCATTATACAGGACAGGATAACATGAATATATTCATCCAAAGATAATGTCTTTTGCACACTGCTCCGCTACAATACGGGATCCCTCCAGGACATCGTCAAAATATCGCTCGGGCGTGCGGTGCTCCTTGCCCGCGGGCGGTCCCTCGGTCGCGAGCTGGACGGTGTTCATCTTCACCCACTGTATCTTGACACGAGCGAAGGCCATCCGCGCACCTTCAATACAGACTGACCGCTTGATGGCATCAAGCCGACGGCAGGCAGCAATCAGTCGCTTCACGAGCCCGAAGTAGCTGTTGGGTATGGCTTCGGCAGGCCATAGACGGATTATCAAATCCTTCATGGCCAATTCGGCCGCCCTATGCAGTTCGGTCAGCTGTTTCAGCTGATCGCTAAAGGGCACCGGATGCTCTGGCGCAAGGTATTGCGACCAGAACAACTTCTCCGTTGAGCTCCCCTCTTCGGCTCGGAAGAAATCTGCAGCATCAGCAATGCTGCGCGGCAGATCCGCAAACGCTCCTGGAGAACTCCAAATCCGGGTCAGTAAGAGGTACCTTTTCTTCACAAATTTGCTTTGCATTATAAAGGCCTTACCCGCCGTGATTTTCCTGGCCTCTTGGATTTCCTGGAGGGCGCCCTGGGCTTCAACCCGGGCCTCTTGCGTGCTTTGGTGGGCCTTAGCAAGCTCGGACTCTTGATCCGTAATCTTGCGCTCCAAGGAATCACATTTCTTTACAGCATCCTGGAGCTCTTGTTGGACCTCACCGACCCTGGCCTCGTGCTTTTCGCAGACGGATTGTTCCTCCGCCGCTCTCTTCTGGGCCTCGGCCAGCGCCTTTTTAAGGGCCTCCACCTCGGTCGCCGCTCCTACAAATATCATGGCACTATGGTCAATACAAATCATCTATCCTTTCTGATATACAGAAGGTCATGGCATACCTTGCTTGTCCTCCAGCTGCTTTTTCACACGGCCGAGTTCTTCCTCGGCCAGCTCCAGACTCTGCTTCAATCCGGAGACTTCGGCAGCATGGGAGGTCGCAGCCAGCAGCGATGCCTAGTTTTTCACATAGACATGTATGGTTAGTCTCCTGCGAAAATTGTTTGATCCTCTGTCCGGCTTTTCTTTTCGACCACCGGACAGTGTCTCAGGGGATACTGTCTATACTGTGACATTCTTTTTTACATAATTGCGTTTCATACCTCAAAACCTGTTAGAAGGCTTGTGCAGGCTTTGGTCAGTCCGTTCTTCGCGGACTGAATCTTCTCAATCACCGTACCCATGAGGGCACGGTGTTCCTCTACAATGGAAGCACTTCGCAGCGCTTCCAGTAGGGTGTCCGGTGCCTCTGGTTGGACAGAGGTCACCGGCGAAATAGGCACACCCCCTTCTTTCGAAGGAGGTTGCTTGCTGGATTCCGAAGCCGTATAGGTCTCCGGGACCGTATTCGGCTGGGGGCCGAATTGGACCTGGCCCCCATTGCCAGTCTCCATGGAGATTTGCTCCCCCATGTGTCCGGCGGCCGAGGTTTCACCCTCTGGCGCCGCGCTGACGGCCTCCTGCATCTCTCCCTGGCCTGGGATCCTTCGGGACAACACCTCGGTGTCATCTATGGCCTTGGGAGAGGAGGCTGTCGGAAGGGACCCGCTGTCCATCACCTTCGGGTCCAGCGAATTCCCCGAAGATGAGGATCGCTCGAGGTCGGAACGAGTTGGACTGCAAGTACATGATTCAACATGTTAAAACTATGGAGAAAAGAGGCTGGATATATGAATGCGTCAGAGTCTTTGAGTACTCATGACCCGGCGAGGGGCTTATCTCGGAGGCGCCGCTCAGGGCTGCTGTCGACGTCCCACGCGGAGTTATCCGCGAGGGAGACCTTCCCCTTCTTGGACGCCTCTGCCTCCAGATTTATGGGGGCCGCCCTTTTCTTCCTTCCCCACTCAGGGGGAGAGTTGCTTTCTTCCTCCTCCTCGTCGTCCTCTGCGGCGGTGGAGTGAGTCTCGGCATCCTCGGACGTCGCGTCCGAAGTTCCCTTGCGACGGAGGCCACTTCTGGTCTCCTTGGCCTTTTTCTTGGCCTTCTTCTCCGGCGCCTGGTAGGGTGCCGGGACCAGCATCTTCGTCAGAAGCGGGATGGCTAGTTCCTCGGGCAGCGGAGCCGAACACTTAATCCGCTCTGCCTTCTTCGTCCAGCCCTAAAAAAATAAATAGGGAGGCTTAGGCAGATTCCCTGAGTAAGCAAGTAAAGGATACACCTTGAAGCGCGAAAGACTTACCGGACTGGCGGGATGGGCCAGGTTGTGCCCACGGTCTTCGATCGTCTCCGGCC
The DNA here is from genome assembly GCA_011799875.1 of Thinopyrum elongatum. Classification (NCBI taxonomy): domain Eukaryota; kingdom Viridiplantae; phylum Streptophyta; class Magnoliopsida; order Poales; family Poaceae; genus Thinopyrum; species Thinopyrum elongatum. Next base: position 536,248,816 of record CM022297.1, read on the forward strand.
ATTTCTCGTTGGCCTTAAAAAGCACCTTCCAGATGTCTTCGTGCGTAGTTCTGAAGAACTGTTGCAAGGTCTGGTGCTCGGCCGGATCGAACTCCCACAGATGGCAAGTCCGGCTTTGGCATGGAAGGATCTGGCGAACTAGCATCACCTGGATCACATTGACAAGCTTGATGTTCTTGTCCACCATGCTCTGGATACGCGCCTGCAGCACTGACAGCTTGTCCGATGACGCCCAATTCAGGCCCTTCTGTAGCCAGGAGGTGAGCCGCATTGGGGCTCCGGACTTGAATTCAGGAGCCGCGGCCCAGGTGGCGTCGCGGGGCTCTGTGATATAGAACCACAGTTGCTGCCACCCTTTGACGGTCTCCACAAAGATACCTTTGGGCCATGTGACGTTGAGCATCTTGCTCACCATGGCGCCTCCGCACTCTGCGTGTTGGGCATCCACCACCTTCGGCTTCACATTGAAAATCTTGAGCCACAGTCCGAAGTGGGGTGGGATGTGGAGGAAGGCCTCGCACACGACAATAAATGCCGAGATGTTGAGGAAAGAATTTGGGGCTAGATCATGGAAATCTAGCCCGTAGTAGAACATGAGTCCGCGGACGAAAGGGTGGAGAGGAAACCCTAACCCGTGGACGAAGTGGGGGATGAACACCACCCTCTCATGAGGCTTGGGGGTGGGGATGATCTGTCCCTTGGCCGGAAGCCGGTGGGCGATTTCCTTGGCCAAGTACCCCGCCTCCCGGAGCTTCGTGATGTCCTTCTCCTTGACGGAGGAGGCCATCCACTTGCCTTGCGCTCCGGATCCGGACATGGTCGGAGTGCTTCTTTGAGGCGGAAAAGATGAGAACTTGGGCGCTGGAGCTCGAGAATGGAGAGGCAGAGAAAGAGAAGGCGTGGGTGAAAGGGGTGAATCCTTATCTCCTTATAAAGGCAGTGAATATCAAGCGCCTCCCCACTCGCCTTAAAACTTACCTATTCCCAAGGGCCGTGCAGACTGCACGGTTGGATTACCCACGCCCGTATTGATGAGAATCCCGTAATAAAGGGACACGATCTCTGCTGTGAGAAGACGTGCCACCGGAAACCGCATCTTAAAGCGTGGAGCGGGAGGCTAAAGAACGGTTCGAAATAATAACCGTGCAGGAACGTGGTGTCGCGTTACAAAAAGTTGTCAGCGGATTGGACTCGTGAAATATTATACTCTCTGCGGTTGTGTGTGGTACTTGTTTTGCAAAGCCGGACACGCTTTCTGTGCTCGAAGTCTATTTTGGAGTATTCGGAGGAGGAACCCGCCTTGCAATGCCGAAGACAATCTGCGCGCCGGACACATCGTCATTGAAGCCTGGTTCAGGGGCTACTGAGGGAGTCCTGGACTAAGGGGTCCTCGGGCATCCAGGCTACGTAAGGTGGGCCGGACTGATGGGCCTTGAAGATACAAGACATAAGACTCTCTCCCGTGTCCGGATGGTTTAGTCCGTAGAGGCAATCATAATCAGACAGGCTAGACTTCTAGAGTTTTAGCCATCACGATCTCATGGTAGATCAACTCTTGTAATACTCATATTCATCAAGATCAATCAAGCAGGACGTAGGGTATTACCTCCATAGAGAGGGCCCGAACCTGGGTAAACGTCGTGTCTCCCGTCTCCTGTTACCATCGACCTTAGACGCATAGTTCGGGACCCCCTACCCGAGATCCGCCGGTTTTGACACCGACAACAGGGTCCCGAGAGGTTTTTCGTGGCTACAGAGGCTTGCGGCGGCGGAACTCCCGATCTAGGTTTATTTCTGGGGGTTTCTGTATTTATAGGAATTTTTGGCGTCGGGAACAAGTCAGGGGGGTCCACAAGGAGCCCACAAGACCGGAGAGCGCGCCCAGGGGGGTAGGGCATGCCCTCCACCCTTGTGGAGGCCTCGTGGCTCTTCTGGCCCAACTCTTTTGCTTCGGGGGCTTCTTCTGGTCCATAAAAAATCACCTTAAATTTTCAGCTCATTTGGACTCCGTTTGATATTCCTTTTCTGCGAAACTCAAAAACAAGGAAAAAACAGAAACTGGCACTGGGCTCTAGGTTAATAGGTTAGTCCCAAAAATAATATAAAATAGCATTTAAATGCATATAAAATATCCAAAATGGATAATATAATAGCATGGAACAATAAAAAATTATAGATATGTTGGAGACGTATCAGCAGGCACGCCGTCGTCTACCATGGGGTGGCTGGACTAAGTTGTTCTGACTTCCATCTCCGCCGCTCAAGAGAGCCCCTACCCTCTCGCCCTGGCTCGAAGGGCACCACATCGTCCGTATGCAGAGTTGCTCAACCTAGAGCTCCAATGGAATCAGACGAGAAGGTCGCCAAGGGACAAAAACCAAGAGTGACCACCTAACCATATCGAGCTCGTCGCAAGGTAAACACAACCGCTGTTCAGAGAGAACCACTTGGGCCGACGTAAGTGATCGGTGCAGCGGACTAGAAACAGCAAAAGTGAAGGAGGGTTACCAGTAGCACTAGAGCAAGGTACCAAGCATTGTTGAGTATCCGTCATCTAAGGCCCAGCACACTCGCAACCCCTTTGTCCCACGGCAGCGCCTCCAAGAAGGGGATGGCACCGACAATTTGCCACCGCTAAATCCAGAAAGGATTGGGTTTTCACCCAAGAATTGGGGGATGAGGAGGGGAAGGGGTCCTCGACAACGCCTCCAAGAAGGGAAACAACATGCACGGATGCCGCCGCCGTCGTGGCTGCCCACCAGCCAGGGATTTCTCCTTGAACTCAACAACCACCATATATATATATATATATGCAACTTCGGATCCGGCGACCATGAGATCCGTACAGAAAAGCAGCTAGGTGAGGCGGCCACCTTCAGATCGGACATGAAAGAAGGTCGGGATGCTCCACACTCGTCGCCCGCACGGCCAAGAGGATCGGCCAGCATGAGCGCACGCTACCTATCACAGGGCACCGCCGCCCACCATGGTTGAGGCCGCCGCCACATACCGAGAGGCCACCCTCACCTATAACCAGCCGGACACGCACTGCAAGCACGTAGCAGGCCAGCCCAATTGTCGCACCGGTGCCACTCCAGTGCACTTTGGAACCTCCATCCAACATCCTACACCCACATTTGAGACGTGTGCACGACACATGTCCCCGAGGCCAGATCCAGGGAAGCTCCGACAGGGGCGTGGTTGTCACATTCCAGATTTTTTTCCCAAATCTAGACTGTTTTAAAAATACCTCCGACAATTAAAACTTTTCCAAAAATGATTATGATTGCTTGTTATTAGCTTGATTTTAGATTGGAGATGCTTGAATTATTTGAAATTGAAGCCCAAATAAAACTTTGGGAAACTAAAAAGAACCATAAAGGGGTAAGTTAAGGAAATGATTAAAATCTCCAAAAGAAGTTGACAAAACAAATATTGAAATGGGAAGAAAATATAATTTGCATGGAACTCAAATAATAAAAAGAAACCCATAATTGGAAATGAAAACAAGTCAATGGAATAATTGAAACAAGGCTATGAAATATTTGGCAGAAAAGTAAAGCACCACATGCCCTAAATAAATGTTAAAACTTTTGTAAATATCCCTAAAGTAATTTAGGAAAAGTTTGGTTTTGAGGCCAACTTGATATTCAAATAGAAATGGAAATAGAAAGAAAAACAGAAAAAGATAAGAAAAAGAATAAGTTTGCAACCTAACTAGCCCAAACACTAAAGCCAGCCCTGCCTAGCCTACACACGCAAGGCAGCCCAACACGCAGCATGGCCCAGCTACCAGGACGTTAACCGCGCACGCGCGCACAAACCGCGTCCACGTCGACACTCGCCCATGTCCTAGACATGATCGACCATGCCACCATTCCCTTTAAATCCCCATCCTTCCTCTTTAAAAGCCCTCTGCCAGCGCCTAAAATCGCCGCCAGGCGGCCGCACCATCAACTCACCATAGCTGCCTTTGCCGCCTTCGCCTTCAATTTTTTTTGGTGACCACCGACCATCCCTTGCCCTAGAAATGATGCATTCACCCTCATCTTGCACACACACACCTCCTAGGACTAAGCGCACATCCACCGCTTCCCCGGAGTGCGATTTCGCCGGGAGCCGAGCTCCGCCAACACCGCGACGTCACCTCCAATGAGGTGGGCGCCTTCCCCGGCTTGCCATTCGTCTTCCCCGTGTCTCCTCGCGTCATTTTGATCACACTGGGGTACGCAAGGATGCTAGGACCATCAAGTTCGTCCTCCACCAAGAGCTCGACAACATTCCCCGCCTCCAGTCGCTCGCCGCCGTCGCCAGAGCACGAAATGGACGCAGTCAAGGATACCGATGGGCTCATCGCAGCATGCCGAATCTCACCGTGCCCTTCCCATCGCACGAGGATCAGCGGGGGGTTGAATGTGACTACACTTGAGCCGCCAATGTCGTCATCCTCGTCTCCGATGCCAGTGCTAGCATCTCTCTCCGGTGAGCCATCCTCAGCCGTTTGATCTATTTTGTGTGATCCAGATTAGAACTAGACTGAAGAGACATGAGTGAATAACCGCCACGTCAATTATGACGCCAAAGAGGTATCTTTAGATTTCAACTGTTGATTGGCGAATCGACGATCTATGTTATATCACTTAATGAAACAATACTAGCCAACCAAATTATGCCACATGCCACAACATTATCCAAAACATTTTATGTTTAATTTAAATCACTGATTAAATGACCGTTTTTATAGAACCCATGAAACTTCGAACCATCATAACTTTTTATGTATAAGTCCAAATTGAGTGCAACATTTTGCAAATTGAACTTTAGAGTGAAAGTTTTCATCTAGAACAATAAAAAATTAAATTAGGTATAATTTGAAATTCAAATTCAAATAGATTCAATCCAAACTTAAATAGGGTCTAATTTACATACAATAAATCCATTTTAAATATTTCATTTTGCAGAATAAACCTAATGAATTGTACCTTTAACGTAGTTCATTAGAACTAAAATTTGAATAAATTTAAATTTAAATAAAGTTCAACAACGGCCTAATTCAAATCAAAATCAAACTTAAATTGGTTATAAGTTTTAAAGCTTAGACTTAAATTGGCTAATTCTTTTTGTATTGTAATTCAGTAACTTAAATTAAAATTTAGGATTAATTTGAGGTCATGTTTGGATTTAAGAAATTCAAACTTCTAAATTCAAATTCAAAACTAATTTGACATTGAACCAAACCACAAATTCTAAGTAAATGAAACCTTTTTCAAATGAATTCATGAACCAAACTTAATGAATTCATTTGAATTTGAACCTAACCTTTTGAATTCAAACTCAAACTGAATGCAAATTCAAATATTATTCAAACCCAATTCAATTTGAATTCAAACAAGTCAAACCCTAATTCAAATTCAAATTGAATTGCAACCCAAACCATGTTATAAAATCAAATAAACCTTTGGAAATTATTTGAAACAATTCAAATTCAAACATGCAATTCAAGAGTTCAAACCAATTCAAACTCAAATATGAATTCAACTTAAATCAGGTTTAAGTATGAAAATCAATTTGGAACCGGGCCAAGTTAATTATAGAGTTCATTTTGTAACCAAAACTAAGTCAAGTGTTGAATTCAAATTTATTAAGGTCATTCAAGTTGAGTTGTCAAACCATAGTTCATAGACCATGAATCCAGTTGCAATTGGTCCTTTTGTCAACTAAATCTAGCAAAGCAACTTTGCATCACAAACTTTTAGTGTGTTGAACTTATTAAATTGATACCACATGCATGTGAACCTTGATGTCATATGCATTCCAATTAACAACTAGTATGTTGTTTCCTAACTCTTTTGAGTTGACACCTAACACATAATTTCACAACACCATCTACACTAACACCATGCACTACACTTGTTATCATGTATGTTTGACTTGTAATGTATGGTTGTTTATGTAAACTCCTTTGTTCATGGTAGACTGATCGGAGAGCGAGGAGTAGCACTACCAAGATTGTGTGTGTGTGTGTGTGCGTGCGTGGGGGCACGCGTGTGTGTGAAGCTTGGATTGATGGTTCTGTATGTGTGGGATACCGGCAGAGTCATCGTGCTTTTGATGCTTGATCGGCAGATCCGTTCGTGGGAGATATTCTCTAGATCATAGCTGCGGGGATTCACATCAACTCGCTTCACCACATCTTCTCTCTAGTACTCCCTCCGTAAACAAATATAAGAGCGTTTAGATCACTACACTAAAGTAGTGATCTAAACGCTCTTATATTTCTTTGCAGAGGGAGTATGTTTTATTGGTGAGCAATCTAGATCTAATCTACTCCACCTTCATAGATGATCTTGGGTTTTGGTTTCGTAGGAACAAATTTTTGTTTTCTACTATTTTTCCCAACATGAAGATGAAAATAGAATAATACAACTCACATTTCTATAATTTTCAGCCAGATGGATGATGATTTTGTGAACCTATCATACAACGCTAGCACAATGGCATCGCCCCTGAAGGACCATGGTCCTCCTTCCATCACCCTCTCTCAATCTGCTAGGCAAAAGAAATGCATCAAATAAAGGTTATTGTCTAGCGGGTAAATCTTGATGTGTCGACCAATATCCCATGCCGATCACATATTCCTGTAAAACACTACTGACTATAAGGCTTGGCTATGCATACCCGCGCTATTGCCATCTAGCAAGTTGTCGTAGGTGGCAGCATCTACTCTTACTAAAAAACTACATCATCAAAATCCTCCTCAGGTAAACCGAGCTCTTTCATCATGGCCTCCACCTCGCATGAGTCTGTCCCTGACCCTGACACACGATGGTCCATGGTCAAACTGAAAACTCAAACCCATAGTAGAAGACAAACCGGGCACCAACCATAGTTCCCTCCAAGACGTATCCAAATACCCCATGTGCCAGAGTACTGAAGGGAATATACTTCCTGGATAGAGACTTCTTGCAGCCGACGATTCCGAAGTCCTCATCGGCTACATGCAGAGCCATTGTTGCTAGGAGAGAGGCTCTGAAGATTGGGATAATCAAGTGGGTCGGGGATGGAGCATCTATATTGGTATGGAATGACCGATGGATCCCGTCAACGACAACTATGGTTCCGATGCTACATCCACCAACCACGCAATATCTCATGTTAGTGATCTCCTAGATCAGGATAACTGGACATGGAGATGGGAGCTGATTCGTGAAACTTTCATACCACCAGATGCCGAGGCAATTTTTAATATTCCATTGCGTAATGGTGGAGGGCACTAGTAGAAAAAGGGACATTAGTCCCAGTTCATAATGGCCTTTAGTCCCGGTTGGGCAACCGGGACTAAGAAATCGGGACTAAAGGCCCCCCTTTTTAGTCCCGGTTGTGTTACGAATCGGGACTAAAGGGGCTCCACGTGGCTGCTGCATAGCGCTCAAGCAGGAGGACCTTTAGTCCCGGTTGGTAACTGATACGACGGAACTACTTTTCCTAACGCTTTTCCTATATGTCGTATCTACTTTTCCTAACACGTTTCCTCTTGTTTTGGACTCTAATTTGCATGATTTGAGTGAAACTAACTTGGACTGACGCTGTTTTTAGCAGAACTACCATGGTGTTGTGTTTGTGCAGAAATAAAAGTTCTCGGAATGGAACGAAACTTTCTGGAGAATTATTTCTGAATAAAAGAAAAATATTGGAGCCAAGAACCACCGGAGGGGGGGCCCTGGGTGAGCACAACCCACCAGGGCGCGCCCAGGTGGGTTGTGCCCACCTGGTGGCCCCGCAGACCCCGAGTCCAACTCCATAAAAACCTATTTTTCAAGAAAAAAATCAAGGAGGAAGAATTATCTCGTTTCGCGATATGGAGCCGCCGTCACCTCCTGTTCTACATCGGGAGGCCAGATCTGGAGTCTGTTTGGAGCTCCGGAGAGGGGGATCTTCGATCTTCGTCGTCACCAACCCTCCTTCATCACCAATTCCATGATGCTCCCCACCGGTAGTGAGTAATTCCTTCGTAGGCTCGCTAGTCGGTGAGGAGTTGGATGAGATTCATCATGTAATCGAGTTAGTTTTGTTACTGCTTGATCCCTAGTATCCATTATGTTCTGAGATTGATGTTGTTATGACTTTGCCATGCTTAATGCTTGTCACTTTGGGCCTGGGTGCAATGAACTCAGATCTGAACCGTTTATGTTTTCACCTTTAAATCTGTGTTCTAGTTTCGAACTTGCAAGTCATATTCACCTATTACGTGTTATGATCCGTAAACCCCGGAGTGACAATAGTCGGGATACTTTCCGGCAATGACCGTAGTTTGAGGAATTCATGTATTCACTTTGTGCTAATGCTTTGTTCTGGTTCTCTATTAAAAGGAGGCCTTAATATCCCTTAGTTTCCTTATGGAGCCCGCTGCCATGGGAGGGTAGGACAAAAGATGTCATACAAGTTCTTTCCATAAGCACGTATGACTCTTTACGGAATACATGCCTACATTACATTTATGAAATGGAGCTAGTTTTGTATCGCCCTAGGTTATGACTGTTATATGATGAATATCATCCAATGAATCATCCGATCCAATGCCTACGAATTTCCTACTATCACTGTTACCGTTACTAGTGCTGTTACCACTACTATCAAAACTACCATATTACTGTGCTACTGATCACTTTGCTGCAGATATTTAATCTCCAGGTGTGGCTGAATTGACAACTCAGTTGCTAATACTTGCAAATATTCTTTGGCTCCCCTTGTGTCGAATCTATAAATTTGGGTTGAATACTCTACCCTCGAAAACTGTTGCGATCCCATATACTTGTTAACATTAATGCACCTAGTCCTTCTAGAAAGAAAAAGAAGAAGGAAAATGATAGGACTCTGCATACCTATAGTGAACCTGAAATAGTAAAACCTCCTGAAAATAGTAATGATGTCTCTATCTCTGATGCTGAAACTCAATCTGGTAATGAACATTTATATAGCGATAATGAAAATGATAATGATGATGTTCACAAAGACACTCAACCAAAAAACGATAAACAACCATATAATGATGTTGAGATAGAGCCTGCTGTTGATCTTGATAACCCACAACCTAAAAATAAAAGGTATGATAAAAGAGACTTTGTTGCTAGGAAACATGGTAAAGAAAGAGAACCATGGGTGCAAAAACCCATGCCCTTTCCACCTAAGTCAACCAAGAAAAAGGATGATGAAGAATTTGAACGCTTTGCTGACATACTTAGGCCAGTCTTTTTACGCACTCGCTTGACTGATATTTTAAAGATGGCCCCTTATGCAAAATATATGAAAGACATCATCACTAATAAAAGAAAGATACTGGAAGCTGAAATCTCCACCATGCTTTCTAATTATTCTTTTAAGGATGGAGTACCTAAAAAACTTGGAGATCCGGGAATACCAACTATACCTTGCTCCATCAAAAGAAACTATGTTAAAACTGCCTTGTGTGATTTAGGAGCTGGTGTTAGTGTTATGCCTTTCTCTTTGTATAAAAGACTTGATTTGAATAAACTCACACCTACTAAGATATCTTTGCAAATGGCTGACAAATCAACTGGCATACCTATTGGTATTTGTGAGGATGTGCCATTTGTTGTTGCAAACGTTACTATCTTAACTGACTTTATTATACTTGAGATGCCCGAGGACGACAACATGTCGATTATCCTTGGTAGACCCTTTTTGAATATTGCAGGGGTTGTTATTGATTGCAATAAAAGCAAGGTCACTTTTCATATCAATGGTAATGAGCATACGGTGCACTTTCCGAAGAAACAATTTCAAGTGAATGGTATTAATGTTATTGAAAAATCTCCGACACTCACTATTGGGTTTTCAACTACCTCTACCTACTGCCAAAAATAAATATGAAATACTTATTGTCGGGGACATGCAAGTCCCCATTGAGGTAACTTAGTGTTTTACGAAAGTTCTTCTGTTTCATGTTAATCGAAGGTGGTTGTTAATAAGACTTGATCAACCTTATTAATGGATCATCTTTGAAAGGTATGAAGTTGATGAATTTAGTAGGCACTACCTTCTGTCCCTACCTTTTATTCTCTGTTTTTCTTAGTTTAATAAAAATAAAATGCCATGCTTTGTCTGTTTACTATTTTTCCGTGCAATAAAAAAATGACCCAAAAATAAAAGTGCTCAGAATGCCCTGAAAATTTAATACGATTTTTTTCTGAATATTTCTGATTTTTAGTGCAAATAACATCAGAGGGGGTGCACCAGGTGGGCACAACCCACCTGGGCACGCCAGCAGCCCCAAGCGCGCCCTGGCGGGTTGTGGTCCCCATGTGGGCCCCCTCACTTATCTCTTTAGCCCATGTCATCTCCTATCTTCAGAAAAAAATCACCATTGCTCTCTCTCTCTCTCTCTCTCTCTCTCTCTCTCTCTCTCTCTCTCTCTCGTGTTCTTGCTCTCAAACCCGCAGATTTCGATCTCTTTGCTCGAAGCTCCGTTTCCAAAACTGTTTTGGGGAATTGCTACTTGGTATGTGACTCCTCCATTGCTCCAATTAGTTTTTGCTTTAGTGGGTTGTATTTTGAATAATTAGCTACTCTTGGTGCTATTGTAGATGAGCTTGCATGTTGAATTCTTAGAGTTCTAAGTAGTTCGAATGCTAAATATGGCCTCTATACATGCCTATGAGTAGTTGCTATCACTCTTGTGAAGTTTTGTTGACAAAAATTGTGTGAACCAAAAATTTCAGAAATTGTACGCAAATATAATGTACCTATTTGGAAGGAGTTCTTCGAGGAGGAGGTCCTCGGAAGCATCATCCAGTAGTGGCTCGATACGTCGGTCTTATGTTGAACCAAGCGCAAGCTCAATACGAGAGGCTGCTATCAAATCCTGCCTATGGCCGTGTAACGAGTTCATGGTGAGTGCAGGTATTAAAGAAGAATTTGAGCAATATATTCACAACGCTGAGCTCGGTCCCTACATCGAAGATAAGTGCAACCAGCATCTCAGCCTCACAGAAACATTTACTAAAGAATTTAAATTTCACCCTCGTGAGTCTACAGTTTCGTTTAAACTGTATGACCGTCCATTTACCCTGCCTCTAGATGTTTTCTAATATCTGCAAAATTCCATTTTGGGGTTCGCTAGACGAACCACCAAGGTCTGAGTATGAGATATTCCCGACTAGTCTTTGTTATGGAGAGGATAGAGGAGTAACACAAGGTAGATTAAAAAGTATTCACTTTCCATCAATTCAATATTTTGCACTATTTAATGGCAAATGTATCGTAGGCAAATAGGACTGTAGTACACTGTGTGCTCCTGACTTGAGCCTCATACACACTGCCCTCACCGGTATCCAATGTTATAACCTTGGAGCGATCGTTGCACGCAGATTGCAACACAACGCTGGCAGTGGTTATTTTTATGGTGGGATTTATGCCTCACATTTAGCAACGGAGCTGCGTGTTTCACTTTGGCTTAATGACCCTATTTTACCTACTCAGTACTTAGACTTTGAGGCCATGAACCTCCATAAGTTCCTTAAGGGAAAAATCGATAACTACACTTATAACTTGCGGTTTAATAAAGAATCCATTGTGCATATCTTTTTGCATGCACCTGCTCTCTTTGACTTTCACAGCAAAAGAAGATATTATGTTTCCGAGAGCGAGGCTCATGCACACAATGCGGAGGTCGCGGCTGCTCGGAGGGCTGAGGTGGTTGCACCAAGAGCCTCTGTGAGCTATCACTCTGACTACTATGCAAGCCGCGGATGATGATTACCAAGCTAGGCCAAAAGCCTAAGCTTGGGGGAGTATGTGTTTCCACCGATATTATATTCATGCTCACACATTTCATTCTGGTTGTCGGTGTTCATACTTTTTCATTGTATTATCCATGCTAGGTTTATTTTTCTCGCTTTCTTTTTGTGTGTCTGAAAAACTTTGAGAAAATCCAAAAATATTTTCTACTTCTTTTCTGTTTTTCTTTCTAGCTTGTTTAGTTGTAGTATTAAAAGAAAACCCAAAAATATTTCTCGTTTCTTCTCTTTGTTTGTTGGGAGCTTTCCCGTGAAAATAGTTTTCCTCGTTTTTGTTTTTCTTCCTTTTTATTTTGCTTACCTTTAGAAAAACTAAAAACTCCAAAAATATTTTAGTGTGTTTCTCTGAATTTCTTTTCTGGTCCTTCGAGTCTTACCAAGGAGAAGACCACGATGAAAACTTTGAGTGGCTTTCATATGCATTATCGTTGATCTAACAAAGAGCCCATATTATTTTGTCTTCTCCTCTTGAATAAAATGTTTGCAGATTCCAGCTTAGTCCATGGCACTCTTGCACTATTATCATTTTCATATCATTCGGTCGTGCAAGTGAAAGGCAATAATGACAATATTTGATGAACTGGGTGTGGCAGAGAGAAACGGGTATGAACTCGACTTGTTCTGTTTTGTAAATATGTTTAACCTAGTATCCATGATTCAGCATACTATGATCAAACATGTTTGCAATGACAATTAGAGATTATAGTTTCTTATGCCATGCTTAAGTAGCTAGGAGTGGATAATGATTTATCTTGGAGGTCAACATTGCTTTAAAATGATTGTGATGTGGTATGGTGATATGGTATCCTCCTCTGAATGTTTCAAGTGGCTTGACTTGGCACATGTTCATGCATATAGTTGAATCAAAACCAACATAGCCTCTATGATATTTATGTTCATGGTGTTCATATCCTACTCATGCTAGTGTCCAATGTTCATTATTCATAATGCATGTTCATGACTGTTTTCGCTCTCTAGCAGGCCGCTTCTCAACCTATTTGATAGCCTTCGCCTGTACTAAGCGGGAACACTGCTTGTGCATCAAAATCCTAAAACCGAAGTTATTCTAGATGAGTCCATCATATCTACCTATATACGGTATTACCCTGCCGTCCCAAGTAAATTTGCATGTGCCACCTCTAAAACTTCAAATAAACATCTGTTTTTGTGTGCCTGGATTGTTCATAGAGCGATAGGGGGTAGTCGGTATATTCCATGCTAAGAGGGTTATTCTCATGATGAGTGTTTATTCACTCGTCCTTGCACGAGAGGGGCGGTAATAGGGATTCCCAGTCCCGAAATAAAAAATTGCAAATAATTAAACAAAACTCCCCCAAGAATGATGTTGGTATGGACGGTACCCGTGGATTTGGCTAGCTGTGGAGTGTGTTTGTTGGTGGAGGGGGAGTAAACCTTTACTTTTATCTCTTGGGAACCGCCACTAATGTGTTTAGCATGGAAGATATTGATAACTTTCGGTCGTGACGTAAACAGGAAGGGTGCATTTCTCAAAATTACATTTATCTCTGTTTTAAAACTTTGAGCTCTATCACCGCTACAAATCACTGCTTCCCTCTGCGAAGGGACTATCTATTTACTTTTAAGTTGAGTCATCACCTTCTCAAATAAGCGCCAGATCTGAGAGCACTATTGTCATCCTCATGCATTGTGTATAGTTAATGTTGGATGCATCATGACTGGATCTTTTCTACCATGAATTACAATGTTTAGTCGCTGCTTGAGCTTTGGAGGTGCTGTGCATTTATGTTTTACGGTCTCAGAAAGGGCTAGCGAGATACCACTGTTGTCATATTATATCATGGTTGTTTTGACAAAGTGTTGTCATTTGAGATATTTTATTATTGCTCTCTAGCTGTTTAAGCTATTGTTATGAGTTAATATAATTTCTAAGAGTTATTGTTGACATGGTTAGTCATGATCCTTGCTGAAAACCCGGGTGCTATTTAAGCTTATTTATGTAAACAAGAGCAAAAGAATTCGTAAAAGTTTTTCTTTTTCACTTTTAGTTTATCAACTGAATTGCTCGAGGACAAGCAAAGGTTTAAGCTTGGGGGAGTTCACACGGCTCCGTCGTATCTACTTTTCCTAACCCTTTTCCTCTTGTTTTGGACTCTAATTTGCATGATTTGAATGAAACTAACTCGGAGTGACGCTGTTTTCAGCAGAACTACCATGGCGTTGTTTTTGTGCAGAAATAAAAGTTCTCGGAATGGAACAAAACTTTTTGGAGAATTATTTCAGAATAAAAGAAAAATACTGGAGCCAAGAACTACCGGAGGGGGGGGCCCTGGGTGAGCACAACCCACCAGGGCGCGCCCAGGTGGGTTGTGCCCACCTGGTGGCCCCACAGACCCCGAGTCCAACTCCATAAATACCTATTTTTTTAGAAAAAAATCAAGGAGGAAGAATTATCTCGTTTTGCGATACGGAGCCGCCGCCACCTCCTGTTCTTCATCGGGAGGCCAGATCTGGAGTCCGTTTGGGGCTCCGGAGAGGGGGATCTTCGATCTTCGTCGTCACCAACCCTCGTTCATCACCAATTCCATGATGCTCCCCACTGGTAGTGAGTAATTCCTTCGTAGGCTCGCTGGTCGGTGAGGAGTTGGATGAGATTCATCATGTAATCGAGTTAGTTTTGTTAGTGCTTGATCCCTAGTATCCATTATGTTCTGAGATTGATGTTGTTATGACTTTGCCATGCTTAATGCTTGTCACTTTGGGCCCGGGTGCCATGAACTCAGATCTGAACCGTTTATGTTTTCACCTTTATATCTATGTTCTAGTTTCGAACTTGCAAGTCATATTCACCTATTACGTGTTATGATCCGTAAACCCCGGAGTGACAATAGTCGGGATACTTTCCGGCAATGACCGTAGTTTGAGGAATTCATGTATTCACTTTGTGTTAATGCTTTGTTCCGGTTCTCTATAAAAAGAAGGCCTTAATATCCCTTAGTTTCCTTATGGAGCCCGCTGCCACGGGAGGGTAGGACAAAAGATGTCATACAAGTTCTTTCCATAAGCACGTATGACTCTTTACGGAATACATGCCTACATTACATTTATGAACTGGAGCTAGTTTTGTATCGCCCTAGGTTATGACTGTTGTATGATGAATATCATCCAATGAATCATCCGATCCAATGCCTACGAATTTCCTACATATTGTTCTTGCTAAGTTACTACTGTTGTTTTTACTGTTACAACTGCTACAAAATTATTGCTATCACTGTTACTGTTACTAGTGCTGCTACCACTACTATCAAAACTACCATATTACTGTGCTACTGATCACTTTGCTGCAGATATTTAATCTCCAGGTGTGGTTGAATTGACAACTCAGTTGCTAATACTTGCAAATATTCTTTGGCTCCCCTTGTGTCGAATCTATAAATTTGGGTTGAATACTCTACCCTCGAAAACTGTTGCGATCCCATATACTTGTGGGTTATCAGTAACACCAACCGGGACTAAAGGACGCCACGTGTCAGGAGATGGGGTTTAGGGTTTTGGAGGGTTTTGTAGGGGTTTAGGGTTTTGGAGGGTTTAGGGGTTTCATTTTGTGTCTACCATTCAATTCTTTTTCATTTAGGGTTTTCATTTTTATTTTATGTTTTCCATTCAACTCGACGCTACTACATATAGTAATGAAGGAACCATTACACAACATCGTCATGAATAGAGAAGTGACCTCTTTCTCCGTGCTTGGTAGAACAACAAGTTTTCGTATATATATTCGACGCTACTACATATAGTACACGTTCATGCATATATACAATATAATATCTCTTACGATCTCTAATATCTAATTACCAAAATTCACTACCAATTCCCGTTGGTATTCTCCGGTTTTAGATATGACCTCTTCAAGTAAGAATCCCACCAATTCCTCTTGAATTGCTCGTATGCGATCCTTTGGTAGGAGATCGTCCCGCATCCGTTGGATCTAATTTAAAGAAGGGGGTCAATATATATTAATGAAACTCGACACAATTGATGGTAATAAAATAAAAGTGTGAATATTGTTTACATACTTCAAGTTGTTCTAAAGTTCTGCCCTTCTCACAGGTCGTCTGGCGAATGAACTCGCAAACGTAGTATCCATGTAAATTATTCCCATTGACGGTGTCCTGGACTAGGGGGTACTCACCATGTCGTTTCTCGACCAGCTGGATCGGGCCAAGGACCCCCATGGCGGTTCACTCATGGGCCACTTCGGGCAGCCCATGCCGCATACAAGGAGGTTTCCACAAGACTTGGCGCACAAGACAAGGACTCTCCTAAACCCTAGGGCTCCGGTGCATTATATAAACCGAGGCCAGGCTAGTCAATAGATGGACTCATATTCATTAGAACAATCTTGTGGTAGATACATGTACCCTGTACTACACCCATATCAGAATAATCATAGGCTAGACGGCTAGGGTTTAGCCATTACGATCTCGAGGTAGATCAACTCTTATAACCCCTATACTCATCAAATACAATCAAGCAGGACGTAGGGTTTTACCTCCTTCAAGAGGGCCCGAACCTGGGTAAACATCGTGTCCCCATTGTCCCTTGTTACCATTGATCCTTAGACTCACAGCTTGGGCCCCTCTACCCGAAATCTGCCGGATTTGACGCCGGCATTTGTGCTTTCATTGAGAGCCTGCTGGGTGATGGGCGTGGATCGATGGGATGATCAGATCAGTTTTTGGCTCGCTGGCGGCGGTGATTTTCGCGCAAGGTCCGACGAAGGCAGGCTGGCGTGCGCACACAGATCACTTCGCGTAAGATCGATCAGAGAGACAAGCGCAGACATAAAGACTAATGAACAAGAAAACAGTTCGGATGGCGCTCCTCAATCCTCATGGATTGAAGTGTACGATGCCAAGTACTACTAGTACGAACCGAACACAACCCCACGTGATGGTTATCAAAATCAACATGGAGTACTACTTTTGTAGTAATTGGAGCACGCCTCCCAAGAGTACATCATCACTTCAGCTTTTCATCAAATTCGATCGGTGTTGTGTGCTTTGGTTTTAGCCGGCCACTGCCAGGTGCTATGTCTCCAAATTACTTTTAATGCATAATATTTTTTCTTGGGAATTATTGCTTCGGCCAGTGTTATTTTCTCTACACAGGTTAGCTAATTCATGGCCACAATGAGATCGCCTCGCGAATTCATGTTTCATCATGCTACCACTGCGCTACATCTGCGTCGTTACCCTGGGCACCCTAAATCCAGCCGAGGAGGACGAGCACGTCCGCGTATAGTCCGCGCGGAGCAGCGCCCGTAGCTAACACGAATTCAGCTATGCGACAACCCACAGGGAGATCAATCCTTCCTTTTTCTTTATTAAGATAAGAGTACTATACTACTGCTAGCTACTACCTGCGTGGGATACTATACCTCTGCACCGTATCGATTTGGATCTAACGTCTGATTGCTAGCTGATTGCCTCACAAATCCTCAGGTGCTATTCTTCCTAATAATTACATGCAGTACAAATTATCTGTGCCATTATGTTTTCTGTTAGGTTTGTACTGTTGTATGTATATAGATTGTAGTACGGCCTATGTTCGCGTCCGCTGCTTGGCGATATATCAGATCCGGACTCAATCTGACCAACAGGCGATCCAGCCGAAGAGATAGTGCGGAAGCAGTACCCTAACAGGGACTTGGCTCCATGGCAGCACCCAAACAGGGAGATTTAATTATTTTTCTCTTTTTAACTCAGCTCTTCATCGGCCGCAGGCAGTTCCTAGTAATTTTTTTTGAAAAGTGCATAGACCTAGAGTATTTCTAACCTAATTAAATACTTGTTTTGCAACCACGGTCCTTGCGATCTAATCTACAAACACTACTTCACGTATTGATGAATGCTAGCAGTCCAGCTAGCACTACTTCGGGCAACGATCAAAGTTCGACCAATGTTTCTTTATTCGCTTCGGTCCTCCACGATCATCGCCGTCCAGGTTTTATTTTTCTTAGCTATTTGTTTAGCACATAAATTATTATACAGAGAATATTTTCTGTTCTTTTGTGCTGCATTATTTTTGCAGAGAAATTTTCCCGACCCTCATACATGGCGTCGGTCTGGCCAGTCTCTCGTTGTCACCTCGACATGTCGACCAATGTCGATATTGACCTCGCGCCAAATAATCAACCTTGACTATGTCATGCCGCCACCTCGGCAACCCGACGTTGTCGTCCAGCCTGCGCTGATCACGCCAGACCAATCTCAGCACAGTCACAAGGAGATTTGATTTTTCCTTTTTCTATTATTTAATTAAGTTTGGAGGCCGTCTACACTTTCACTAATGGTCTCACTTTCACGTGCTTCCCTGATGCAATTAGCACTACCAGTTGCTTCATGTCCATCGAGATGGGATTGATGCAACAAGCAGCTTACATGGTACCTTCCATATGAAGTTGTATGAGTACTTTGGGACGGCTCTTTCACAACAATTGCTACATGCGGATCACACTGACAGCCACCGCGCCGACCGACACCTCCGCACAATGAGTTTGGATCATACCAGGCCGATGTTGTCGTCCCGCGCATGGCGACCTGCATCGACATCTCCGGGCTGCCACTTTGTCGAATTGATCTTGGCGCCCAGGCCAAACTTACCTGATTAATTATGCAAAATTTTTCTTTCTCAATTATTATTGTTTCTTGCTCGCACTGTTTTATGTGTGCAGGTAATGAATTTCGGGTGCGTCACATGGTCACTTCGGTGTGCCGATGTCATCATCTCGCCTCCGATGACCAAATTACTGCGGGCTTCACCTCGCCACAGCGTCCATGCTGTGTCGCCACTTCGAAGTGCCGAGCTCCCCGCTCGGCCACCTCGGGACCAGCCTGGGGGCTGGAACCTTGTCCCGCACCAAGCTCGGACCGCGTCATCAATGCTAAACATATTAACCAGCTAAGTCGCTTTTATGCTCAAAGTCTTAAATTTTTAATTTGTGTTCGGTTCGACCGTGCTCACATACGTTGTTTGTTAAAAGAAACTCCCTTTGCCCATATTAACTGGGGGCTCTTAAAATTTATACGAGCTGTTTTATAGTAAATGTGTTTTCTTCTTGGTCGTTGCAAAGTCTTTTTCTACCACTCCTTTTTCGACTCGAGTGTATGGTCAATAGCCGGATAGCCTGGCTTCTCTCTAAAGCCGCTCGAATTTAGTTCGCTAAACTGGCCTCGGAGAAGCACTCCGCCTTCGGGATAAGGAGGTTGAGGCCGATGCTGACCTACTTGTAGTTTAGAGATCGGATGTGTCATGTTAAAGCACGACAGAAGCACCAAAAACTTTAAGACCAATTTTTGGATTGGCACCAAAAACCTGATTTAGTTCGGGCGTAAAGTTTTTACTGAAGTTTTTTGGTTTTCCGAGCCTATGGCACTTTTAACCTATTTGTGTGTTTTCAGCATAAGTCTCGCAGTGCAACGCCGGACACCTTTAGAGATTCGGCAATATCAACAGGGGGCTGCAACTAGAGCCGAACCCATCAAAAGCCAAGGTAATTCATGGAGTCCTCGGCAAAAATATTCTCGGATATTGCTATATATGCATCGGTTTCGAATTGTGTCTTCGGTCAATAGTTGGGTTGCCCGGCTCCTGTGCTTGTCTCCTATGTTCCGCTTTGTTCGGCTAGGTGTGCAAAGGAAGAACCACTGTGATTGTGCTTCCAGCTCGAATGGTTAAGCACCTCAGTGGAGAAAGCCGAAAACTGACTGTCACAATGCGCGTAAACTGGTCAGCGATCCGATGACGGTGTCAAACTATAGATCGATAACGATTACACCATGTTACACGATGGGCCTTTCATAACATTGGCCGAAGTGTTAATGGCTAGACTTCGGTCAGTGCCGAACACTAACCGGGGGCTAGTAACTGGCCTCCCAACTTTAAGCTCCTATGACTAAGTGAAAGTTATAAAGCCTAGATATCTGATTGCCTTGTTTCTGCTAACACAACCGCCTCCGGGCACCGAGACGTTGGCTAAGGGTTGTCTTGTTAATACAGAAACACCCTGCGTAGCATCTACAAAGGGGTAGAAGCCGACGATGGGCCACTTTCAGATTATAAACGGTCGCAACGGAGTCAAAAATATATATATCATCAGCGTTTGTATTCAATATACGAGCACTGCCTTCCGTAATTACCGTTATAAAGCCATAAATATGCATCAATTTGACTTAAGATTCTGACCAAGCTGGGTTGCCTGGCTCCTGTGCTTACCCCTACGTTCCCGATTGTTCGGCTAGGCGGTAAAGGGAGCACCTCTGTGATTGTTACTAACGGGTCATCCGGGTTAGTACCTCAGACTGGGTGAAGCCGAAAGCTAGCCATCTTAAAGGATATAATTGGTCGGCAATGACAGAAGTGAAAATTTCGGTTCATTAGACCATAGAGCTCGGGCACTTTCCCCAAACTAAATCCTCACTATTTTCCTCCCACATTCACCGGAGGCGAGGTTTCATGATCATGGTCAGCATGACAACCCAAAGAAAGGAACCGATAGCGGGACTATTTTCTTTAGAAGATGTTTCTTATGTTAAAAAGTAATATAACATATCTCTCCGTGTACCTTTGTTCATAACACCGTATGATCGGATTACCTTGTTTTCCGTAAATATTTGCCCTTATAACGGCTTTATAAAGTAGGACAAACACTCCCCGGCTACTGGCTAAGGAGGTTGAAGCCGATGGTCGGTCAACAAAGTTTTGTACAATGCGGATCCGAACATTAATGATGTAGAGTACTTGGATACATAGAATCATTACACATAATTTGTGATTTTACTCTGGATATCGATCCTTAATTTGGCCACCCGCGCCCACATTAAGGCTCGGGGGCTACTGGGCTTCGGGCTTATCATTTACTAATATTAAAGGGGCACATCGATCCCCTGATCTGGTGTTGCCACCCGACCAGTGGCTCGGGGGCTACTGCATTGCCTATTCAATGCAGAAAATTCAAAGAGCTCAGTGTTCGGCTTGACTGAGCTATAGGCAAACGCGTCTTCGGACAATAATAGGTACCATCTTGGGCCTATCCGGCATAAAGCTCAGATACAAATGGTTGGCTCCATAGAGGGCATTTCCGGCATTAAGCTCGGCTAAACTCCTTCGACTTTTTTGAGCCAAGGTGATCTATGACACCTCGGATATTGTCCGGCGTTGGAGCTTGGATATAGTCCGGCGTTGAAGCTTGACTGCGGTCCGGCGTTGGAGCTTGGATACAGTCCGGCGTTGGAGCTCGGATGCAGACCGGCGTTGGAGCTTGGCTGCAAAAAGACACCTCGAATGCAGTCCAGTGTTGGAGCTTGGATAGAGTTCGGCGTTGGAGCTCGGACACGAGAGGACACCGCCGCACGGGAAACACTTCAAAACCCGATGTGTGGTGTAAAAATAACAAGGCATTGATAAAGGCCGAGAACTTAAAGGGGCTCCTCGGATACCCGACGTGTAAACTCTTCGGATTCACCTCGGCGATCCTCAAGATTGAAGATAAGAAGATTTGTTGAACCAGTTTTCAAGACCGACGACCGAAGATGAAGAACAGTTTGGAAGAATCAAGGAGCATCCCATACTTGAAGACCGGTTCAGGGGGCTACTGACGGTGTCCTGGACTAGGGGGTACTCACCACGTCGTCTCCCGACCAGCTGGATCGGGCCGAGGACCCCCATGGCAGTTCACTCATGGGCCACTTCGGGCAGCCCATGCCGCATACAAGGAGGTTTTCACAAGACTTGGAGCACAAGACAAGGACTCTCCTAAACCCTAGGCCTCTGGTGCATTATATAAACCGAGGCCAGGCTAGTCAATAGATGGACTCATATTCATTAGAACAATCTCGTGGTAGATACATGTACCCTGTACTACACCCATATCAGAATAATCATAGGCTAGACGGCTAGGGTTTAGCCATTACGATCTCGAGGTAGATCAACTCTTGTAACCCCTATACTCATCAAATACAATCAAGTAGGATGTAGGGTTTTACCTCCTTCAAGAGGGCCCGAACCTTGGTAAACATCGTGTCCCCATTGTCCCTTGTTACCATTGATCCTTAGACTCACAGCTTGGTCCCCCCTACCCGAGATCTGCCGGTTTTGACGCTGATACCCATCTCTCTGCCTCAAGCACTTTACGAGAATAGAGTTCAATCAAAATAATAATCAAGCATGATAATAATATTGAAACTAGAATCAAAGAGATGCGCGGACCTAGCTAGTACTACTTATATTGAGTTGTCGAAATTGCAGCTCCTCTTTCCATTCACCCCTAGCCTCCTTGGTAAAAAATTTCCAAACCCTGCCCGGCAAAGAAAATGAATAAAGGAGTTATTAATTACTTGATATCAGGAAATGAACGAAAGTTGCCGATATAGTGTGATAATGATTGAAATTACCTCTGGAGCATTTCACTCAGGTCCGCCCACATCTTGGATAGTTGGTGCACCGCCAAATCTAGACAAATCTTGGGGAAAATGGAACTTGGAGGTTGAGCTTGGAGGAAGAACAGAGGAGAAGAAAGAGGAGAAAGCTTAAGTGTGGCTGGGGCATTTTATCGAGCACCTCTTGTGCATAGGAAGGGAAAATAAACTAGCACACACCTCCCACCTTCTATGAGGAAAAAACAGAGGAGAGGACGGGCAGGGGCGAGGATATATATAGGCAAATTCTTAGTCCCGGTTGGGGTCTAAAACCAGGACTGAAGACAGACCTTTAGTCCCGGTTGGAGACACCAACCGGGACTAAAGGGTATCGCGCCTGCCGCAACCCCTTTAGTCCCGGTTCGTGTCTGGAACCGGGACTAAAGGTCCCATTCGAACCGGGACTGATGCCTGCCAAGCCCCGGCCGGCTTCTAGCCGCTCGAACTGGGACTAATGCTCGCATTGCATTAGTCCCGGTTCGTAGCGCGACCGGGACTATTGCTCCGATCCGGCTAGAACGAAAGCCCTGTTTTCTACTAGTGGGGGGTGACTTTCTTGCATGGGCCCATGAATCTTCAGGCAATTACACTGTTAAGTCGGTCTACTGAGCTCTAGTGAACCACACAGAGCGTCAAGCTGTAGATGAAGGGCAGGCTACCGGGTCCTCAATTAATGATCAACAGTTGTGGAATGCCATTTGGAAGTTAAATATGTTACAGAAAGTGAGAGTTTTTTGGTGGCGCGTTCTAAGGGGTATTCTTGCTGATGAGTGCACCCTTGTGCATTGCCATATTAGGCAAATTGGTCTTTGCAAGATCTGTATGGCCATGGATGAGGACCTAGAACATGCACTGTTGAATTGGTCAGACGTCAAGAGCTTTTGGGATGAAGCACATGTGTTGTTTGATTCTCACATGCCACGGCTCCACCCTATACATGGGCTAAGGATATCACATGTGATGCTAGATTCACTGACGGAGAACGCACAATTGTGGTCTCGGTGAGGTGGTCCATTTGGTTTTCTCGGAACCGAATTACACATGATAACGTACGGGTAAATCCTACAAATTATGTGTGCCTCATCAGGGAGACCCTAGCACTA
Organism: Thinopyrum elongatum; assembly: GCA_011799875.1. Classification (NCBI taxonomy): domain Eukaryota; kingdom Viridiplantae; phylum Streptophyta; class Magnoliopsida; order Poales; family Poaceae; genus Thinopyrum; species Thinopyrum elongatum. The sequence goes on from CM022297.1 coordinate 536,272,192, forward strand.
CTGGACATTCCTCGTCGACATGTGCTGGTGCTGGTTGAACATGGTTGGCGACCTCCTAAACCAAACTTGATAAAAATCAATACTGATGCTGTTATTCAGCAGGCTGACGGAAGGGGCGGGGCTGGTGGTGTTGCCTGCTCTTCATGCTCTTTTCATGGGGCTTGAAGCAAGTTTTGTAGGGAACGACACATCCTCTTATACCAGAGACACTTGAGGTGCGAGAAGGTGTTATCTACTCCCTCCGTCCTATAATATAAGACATTTTTGACACTACAATGAGGTTTCACAAATGTCATCCTAGAGACAAAGTCCTGGAGGTGGTAAACCTCTGGACCACGCCATGACTCGCGATCAGTTGTGGCTGCGTTACTTGTAGAAATTGGATAGCTAGCTAGTAGTTTTTCTTCTTTTGAAATTCAACATGTAATAAGATTAGCAAACAGTGCGGCTCATATCTGTCCAAACCTTACTTGCACGATTGACGTGACTCCGAGTTGGATCGACGAAACTCCTAGATTCCTGTTCAGCCTGTTGGCTGATTGTTTCACGAATGCCTTTACTTGAAAAAAGTTCTCGTTACTCCCTTGGAAAAAAAAAAGTCAGGGCAAGACCGGTCAGCAATCCATGTTGCCCCTGAATCGGTCCGAGGCTTCGTCGTCGGGATATTGGGGAAGTAGGGAAATTTTTTCTCAACGTCGTATCGCCGCCGAGAGGAACAGAAAGCCTAGCTAGAGGGAAAAATCGATATACATTTTTTGAGTAGCAGCTAAAGGGAAAGTCTATATACGTTAATCTTTTTAGACAAAAAGGTCCATATACGTGTACTAGATGATAAAATAAATTGGGCATGTGCATATGGATATCGAATAGTGGGCTGGGAGAGGCCTCTTGTATCGGATTGTTTTGGGTTAAGAAAATGGGCCTCTGACGTCGGTTATTGTTTTTTTTATCAATGCATTGTACTCCGTTCAATTCTCAACCCTAAACAAACTGCCTCTACCACTCGTAGCAGCAGCAACAGGGGTACCGGATGGAGAAAAAGGATGAAGGAGGAGGAGGAGGACCAGCACGTGATGGAGGGCCTCCAACGATCTCATTCGAGAGATCATGTCGCTGGTGCCGTACCAGTCTCTATGCCGCTCAAAGTGCGTGTCGGTAGCGTGGCTCACGCTGTGTTCCGACCACGCTGTCCGTCGGATATCGCCGTAGACGCTCTCCGGTTTCTTTGGTCTCTCCCGCAGTGGCAGCGACCGTTTTGTCAACCTATCCGGGAGAGGCCGGCCGTTGGTCGACCCCTCTCTTTCTTTCCTGCACGGCTTCCAAAAAGTCAAGATCCTAAACCGCTGTTGCGGCATCCTCCTCTGCCACGGCATGCGAGCGGAGGGCGCGGAATACATTGTGTGCAACCCTGCAATCGAGGATATCTGGGTCGTGCTGCCTGTGCCTGATAGCCATGAGCCATTAGGAGCTCATGATTTCCGCACCATCTGCTTGTGTTTCGACCCGGTTGTCCACTCTCGTTTCTCGGTGTTTTTCATCATTGATAATGGTCGTGACGTTACCATGATAGACGTCTACTCGTCGGATACCGGAGAATAGAGTTCCATGTCGATCCAATGGGGTAAATTCCAATCAGACGGTTGAACAATAAGAGCAGTAATCAAAGCTTTTTTAAGTATTTCAAAGGCTTCTACATCATCATGAAAAACAAATGAAACATATTTTTACAAGGGATTAGTAAGAGGCCGATTTTAGAAATGTCCTTAATGAACCTTCTATAGAAACCAGCATGACCAAGAGAACATCTTATACCTTTAACATCTTTAGGACATGACATTTTTTCAATAGCATCTACTTTAGCTTTATCTAACTCAATGCCTCTTTCAGAAATTTTATGACCAAGACTATACATTCGTTCACCATGAAGTGACACTTCTCCTAGTTCAAGACAAGACTAGTTTCCCCACATCTCTAGAAAACTTTGTAAAGATTGTTCAAGCAGTCATCAAAAGAAGTTTCATAGATGGAGAAATCATCTATAAAGACCTCAAAAAAATTCTCATAGAAATCAGAAAATATGGTAGTCATGCATCTTTGAAAGGTAGCAGGTGCATTACATAAATCAAATGGCATACATTTATAAGAAAAAGTTTCGAAAGGACAAGTAAAGGTAGTTTTCTCCTAATCTTCACGAGAGACATGTATTTGGGAGGTACCAGAATAACCATCTACGAAACAAAAAATATGTGTGTTAGATAATCTTTCTAACAATTGATCAATAAAGGGAAAATGATAATGATCTTTTCTAGTGGCCTTTTTAATTTTCTAAACCAATAACCATCCTATAACCAGTTACAAGTCTTTACGGGATAAGTTCATTTTTACCATTAGAAACAACAGTAATGCTTCCATTCTTAGGGACACAATGAACATGACTTACCCATCTACTCTCAGCTATGAAATAAATTATACTTGCATCCAGAAGTTTTAGTATTTTTTTCTTACCACTTCCTTCATTTTAGGATTTAAGCGGCGTTGATGATCAACCACTAGTTTGGCATCTGGCTCCATATGAATTTTATGATGGCACATACTTGGGCTAATGCCCTTAAGATTGTCCAGAGTATATCCAATTGCGGCACGTTGTTTTCTTGGGGTTTTCAACAATCTCTTTTCTTCGTGCGCTGAAAGGTTAGAATTGGTAATAACATGATATATTTTCTTTTCATCAAGATAAGCATATTTTAATGTATTAGGGAGTTTCTTTATTTCAAATGCAGGATCACCCTTCGATGGTGGAGGATCTCCCAAAATTCCAACATTGCCTAAAGAATATTTCATTTCTTTAATTCATATTCATATCATTCTCATGATCTAACAACTATTGCTCTAAAGGATCGGTAGGAGGTACAACAATAGAAGCAAGGCCAATAATCACATATTTATTTGGTAAATCTCTAGGATGATGTTGTTTGATGAACTTAGAAAAAATTAAACACATGTGACTCACCGTCAAACTTAACTTTAACCTTTTCTATAACACAATCAATTTCAGCATTAACAGTATTCATGAAGGGTCTACCAAATATAATGGGATAGAAATTATCTTGTTCAGATCCAAGTACTAAGAAATCATTAGTATATTTGATCTTACCACACAAGACTTCAACATCTCTTACAATCCCAATCCCAAGTGGCGAAATGATATTCCTATTTGCAAGCTTAATAGTAACATCAATCTCTTCTATCTCAATAGGTCAAATATCATGCATAACTTCTTGACAGAGAGAAAAATGAATAACACTTATACTAGCACCAATATCACAAAAACCATGATAACAATGCTCTCAAATCTTAATAGAAATAACACGCATGCCAACAACCCTTTTATTTTTATCTATCTTATCTTGTTCATTTCTATCAGATTTGGCAATTCTAGCAGCATCAGCATCACGAAAATAAATAACATGTCCATCAATATTTTCAACCAAAAGATCTTTAACCATGGTTATAGAGGGTTCTACTTTAATTTTTTCAAAATGCTTAGGTGCTTTAATCTAACTTTTATGAACCACAGTTGTAGCCTTAGAGTGCTCCTTAATTCTAACATGAAACGGAGGCTTTTCAATATAAACAGTGGGTATAACAGGATTATTAGAATAAGCTTGTATTTAAATTTTAGCAATAATAGATTCTTCACAAATATCTTTAATGGGTTCATGATATTTAAGCCATTTATTTTTTAGGAAGATTAACATGAACAACAAAAGATTTACAAAATTTAAGAACTATCTCAGTGTCAAGCCCATATTTTGCACTAAGCTCATGAGAAACATCTGTTTCTACAAAAGACTTAACTCAATCGTATTCAAGCTTTATACCTCACTTTTTAGTATTTACCTTTGTCGACCTTCCAATCTTCAAAGTTGAGTTTAATTCTTTCAATAAGATCCCAGTTGAATTCAATTTTTTTGCTTGAGAAAGAACCTGCAGTAGAAGAATCCATCATTTCTTTATCGCAACGAGAAATCCCAGCACAAAAGTTTTGAACAATAATATCTCTCAAGAGCTCATGATTGGGGAATTTGAGCATTAAATCCTTAAGCCTCCCCAAAGCTTGAGAGATACTTTCTCCTTCACGTAGCCAAAAATTATAAATGTAATTCCGGTCACGGTGAACCAAGTGCATAGGATAATATTTTCGATGGAATTCCAGTTTCAATCGATTCTAGTCCCATGAGTAAGGATCATCCAATAGCATATACCATTCCAATGCTTTTTCCATCAAAAGATAAAGGGAATAACTTTCCTTTTACTTCATCCCTCGATAATCCTGTAAGATTAAATAATCCACATAGTTCATCTATAAGAAGTAAGTGCATATCAGGATGAACGGGTTGAAGGAAATATGCCCTAAAGGCAATAATAAAGTTGTTATTTTATATTTCCTTATTCATGATAAATGTTTATTATCCATGCTAGAATTGTATTAACCGGAAACTTGATACATGTGTGGGTACATAGACAAAACACCGTGTCCCTAGTAAGCCTCTACTAGACTAGCTCATTAATCAAAGATGGTTAAGTTTCCTAACCATAGACATGTGTTGTCATTTGATGAACGGGATCACATCATTAGGAGAATGATGTGATGGACATGAACCATCCGTTAGCTTAGCATATTGATCGTTCAATTTTATTGCTATAGCTTTCTTCATGTCATATACATATTCCTTTGACTATGAGATTATGCAACTCCCGGATACCGGAGGAATACCTTGTGTGCTATAAAACGTCACAACGTAACTGGGTGATTATAAAGATGCTCTACAGGTATCTCCGAAGGTGTTTGTTGGGTTGGCATAGATCGAGATTAGGATTTGTCACTCCGAGTATCGGAGAGGTATCTCTGGGCCCTCTCGGTAATACACATCATAAGAAGCCTTGCAAGCAAAGTGACTAATGAGTTAGTTGCGGGATGATGTATTACGGAACGAGTAAAGAGACTTGCCGGTAACGAGATTGAACTAGGTATGAAGATACCGACGATCGAATCTCGGGCAAGTAACATACCGATGACAAAGGGAATAACGTATATTATCATAACGGTTTGACCGATAAAGATCTTCGTAGAATATGTAGGAGCCAATATGAGCATCCAGGTTCCGCTATTGGTTATTGACCGGAGAGGTGTCTCGGTCATGTCTACATAGTTCTCAAACCCGTAGGGTCCGCACGCTTAACGTTCGATGACGATTTTGTATTATATGAGTTATGTGATTTGGTGACCGAATGTTGTTCGGAGTCCCGGATGAGATGACGGGCATGACGAGGAGTCTCGAAATGGTTGAGAGGTAAAGATTCATATATAGGACGATGATATTCAGACACCGGAAGTGTTCCGGGGTGTACCGGGTACATATCGGGTCACCGGAAGGGGTTCCGGGCACCCCTCGGCAAAGATATGGGCCTAATGGGCCAAGAGGGGAAACGCAGCAGCCAGTAGGAGCTGCTACGCCCCCCATATGGGCCGCACCTGAGGTAAAGGAAAGGGGAGAAGAGAGAAGGAAGGGGAGGGATTCGGCCTCCCCCTTCCTTCCCTCCTCCCTCCTCTTTCCTTCCCCTTCCGGTGGATATGGTAAGGGGGGAGGCCGAATTGGGAGGCGCCCAAGTAGGACTCCTCCTACTTGGGGCGCCCCCTTGGCTGCCTCTCCTCCCCTCCAACCTATATATATGAGGGGGGGGGGCACCGCTAGAACACACACCAACAATTGTTAGCCGTGTGCGGCGCCCTCCTCCACAGTTTACGCCTCCGGTCATATTCACGAGTGCTTAGGCAAAGCCCTGCGCGGATCACTTCACCATCACCGTCACCACGCCATCGTGCTGACGGAACTCTCCCTCGACACTTTGCTGGATCAAGAGTTCGAGGGACGTCATCGAGCTGAACGTGTGCAGAACTCGGAGGTGCCGTACGTTCGGTGCTTGATCGGTCGGAACGAGAAGAAGTTCGACTACATCAACCGCGTTAACAAACGCTTCCGCTTTCGGTCTACGAGGGTACGTGGACACACTCTCCCCCTCTCGTTGCTATGCATCTCTTAGATAGATCTTGCGTGAGCGTAGGATTTTTTTTTAAATTGCATGCTACGTTTCCCAACACGGTTGCATCTACTGCATAGGAATTAGCATGAAATCTTTGCATAATACGAATAGGAATTTCGTAATAAATAGTTTCAGTAGGTGGCGGCTCATATCTTACCACTTGTGCACGTGGCATCAACACCCCGAACAAGCCTCTCAAAGGATGGTTTTTCATAATAGCAAATAGATAAAATTCAGCACGTATAATAAAAGTGTACTTGCGAAATTCCACTACCAAGAGCGCTACACACCCCGGCAATGGCGCCAGAAAAGAGTCTTGATGACTCACAAGTATAGGGGACCAATCATATACCTTTCTCTAAGTAAGAGTGTCGAACCCAACAAGAAGCAGAAGGAATTGATATGCAGTTTTCAGCAAGGTTTTTCTGCAAGTGCTGTAAGATAGTTTTGATAGATAGTGTGATAGCAATATAACTGGTAACAAGTAAGAAGTAACAAAAGTATCAAGGTGCAACAAGTGGCCCAATCCTTAATTTTTCTAAGGTCAAGCCGATGATACTTCTTATAGTGATTAAAATGTTCTTGAGGACACACGGGAATATTGCCGAGTTACTTTCACTACAATTCGTTGACTTCGCATTTATTTTCTTGATAAGTGTTATGTGGGCGGACCGGAGCAAGGTAATGCCCTTACTAGAACAAATACCTACTTAGGAATATACTCTTCATGAAAGCATCCGCAAATATAAGAGAAGTAATTAAGATAAATCTAATCATGGCATTAAACACGTGGATCCCAAAACAACCCCTCTTGGAACAATTCATAAACTAGGATTTATGTTTCTATCACTCCCACAACCCATCATCTACAAACTAATTTCACAATGCCTTCCCCTAGGCCCAAAGTGGTGAAGTTTCATGTAGTCTACGTTCACATAACACCACTAGAGGAAGAAGAACACAACATAATATCAAAACATTGAACGGTGATCAACTTCACATGATTACTAGTAACAATACTTCTCCCATGTCCTCAATAACAAATACAACTACTCACAACTCATCATATTGCTCATGATCGGAGGGTATAAATAAATTAATAATCTGAACATAATAATCTTCCACCAAGTAAACCAACAAGCATTAACTACAAGGTGTAATGAACACTACTAGCACCCGCATGTACCAATTTGAGGTTTCATACAAAGATAGATAACAAGAGATGAACTAGGGTTTATAGATGAGACGGTGCTGGTAAAGATGATGATTCCCAATGAGGAGTGTGTTGGTGATGATGAAAGCTTGGATTCCCCCCTCTAGGAGGGAAGTATCCGGCGGAATCACTCCACCGGAGAGAAAAAGTGCTCCTGCTCTGATTCCGCCTCGAGACGGCGACGGAAAGTCCCAAAAGTGTTCTCTTTGTTTTTTCGAGGGAAAATGGCAATATATAGCAGAAGAATGTCGGGAGGGGACCCATGATGGCCCCACAAGCCCAGATGGCGCGGCCTGCGTGGTGGTCGCGCCCCTGCCCTTATGGGCCCCCTTGGATCTTCTTCGGAGTACTTCTTTGGTCCAGTATTTTTTTCTTCCAAAATAAATCTCCAGAAAATTTTGCTTCATTTTGAGCTCCGGAGAATTGCTATCTCTGTTGTAGATTTTTCTGGTCAGAATTCCAGCTGCCGGTAATCCCCCTCCTTCGATGTATCTTGCATTTTAATAGAGAAAAGACATTAGAATTGCATCATAATATGAAATATAGCATCAAAATAAGATAAATAATAGTAAGAAATAATGATACAAAATGGACGTATCACAGATCATTTTTTCACCCGGCACTGCTGCATAACACAGAAGTGGCGGGCCCTTCATTCTTGCCCGCCACTGCTGTTTTTGGTCTGCGAGCAAATTTGTAAGAGTTTAGGAGTGGCGGGTGGTAATTTACACCGCCAGTGGCGTGCACACACGAGTGGCGGGCAAATAATTTTGCCGGCAACTGGAATTTTTCGAAAATAGCTATGGCGGGTTTCTTGCCACCCCCACCACTAATTTGAGGCCACCTATAAGCCTTTTTCCTAGTAGTGGCGATCTAGATCTAATCTCCATAGATGATATTGGATTTTGGTTTCTTAGGAAGAAATTTTGATTTCTACTATGTTTTCCAACATGAAGATGAAAATAGAATAATAACGTCTTTATTATGGCCCGGAAGGCATATTTCCAACACATATTTCTATAATTTTTAGCCAAATGGATGATGATTTTGTGAACCTGTCATACAATGCTAGCACAACGGCACTGCCCTGGAAGGGCCATGGTCTTCCTTCCATCACCCTCTCCCAATCCGCTAGGCGGAAGAATTGCATGAAATGAAGGTTGTTGTCTAGCGGATGAATCGTGACGTCCTAAGCAAGATCCCACGCCGATCACAGATTCCTGTAAAACCACTACTGGCTGTAAGCCTTGTCTATGTGTACCCGCACCATTGCCATCCAGCGGGTAGCCGTTGGCGGCGTCATCTCCTCTTGCTAAAAAAACTTCGTCATCAAGATCCTCCTCATGTAAACCGAGCTCTTTCATCATGGCCTCCACCTCGCATGAGTCCGTCCCCGACCTTGACGCTCGATGGTCCATGATCAAACTGAAAACCCTAACCCGGAGTAGAAGACAAACAGGCACCAACCTTTGTTCTATCCAAACCTTCCAAACAATTAGGCCAAGACCAGACAGCGATCCATGATTGCCCGTGAATCGGTCCTAGGCTTCGTCGTCAGGATATTGGGGAACAAGGAAGAATTTCTAAATGTCGGCGCATCGCCCTGGAGATGACTAGAAACCCTAGCTAGAGGGGAAAATCGATATACGTTTTTTTAGTAACAGTTAGAGGGATAAGTCTTTATACATTTATTTTTTAGACAAAAACGTATATGTACTACGTTTTTTTAGCATAAAAAGTGTTTATTTTTAACACTAGATGATAAAATAAATTGGGCCTATGGATATGGGATAGTGGGCTGGGAAAGGCCTGTGATGCCCATCCAGACGACTATTCGGTTATTGTATTTTTTTTATCAAATCTGGCCGTTTGCCTAAAAAAAAAATTCAAAGCTGGCTGTACTTCGTGCCGTCTCCGATCCAAATTCCCCGCGCCGTTCGGCTTCAGATCGATCGCTGCCTTCGCCGCCATCTCGTTCATCGCCGAGCCTCAGGTCTGCTGCCCATCTCTCCCTTCTAATCTTGAGAGAGAGACATGCATCCGGGAGGAGCGGATCTCAATTCTCAACCCTAAACGAACTGCCTCTACCACTCAGCTGCAACAGCCCGGGTACACGGGATGAAGAAAAGGAGGAAGAACGAGGGAGGGGGGGGGGGGGGGGGCAATGGAGGGCCTCCCCAATGACCTCCTTCGAGAGATCCTGTCGCGGGTGCCGTACCAGTCTCTGTGCCGCTCAAAGTGCGTGTCGGCAGTGTGGCTCGCGATGTGTTCCGACCCCGCCGTCCGTCGGAGATCGCCGCAGACGCTCTCCGGTTTCTTCGGCCTCTCCTGCAGCGGCAGCAGCTGTTTCGTCAACCTTTCTGGGAGAGGCCGGTCGCTGGTCGACCCTTCTCTTCCTTTCATGCACGGCTTCGAAAACGTCAAGCTCCTAAACTGCTGCGGCGGCATCCTTCTCTGCCACGGCATGCGAGCGGAGTGCGCGGAATACATTGTGGCAACCCTGCAACCGAGGAGATCTGGGCCGTGCTGCCTGTGCCTGATAGACATGAGACACCACGCCCTCATGCTTACCGCACCATCTGCTTGTGTTTCGACCCGGTCGTCCCCTCTCGCTTCGCGGTGTTTGTCATCATTGATAATGGTCGCGACATTACCATGATAGAGGTCTACTCGTCGGATACCGGAGACTGGACTTCCATGTCGAGCCGATGGGGTCACCGTATTCTGTTGTATAACTATGAACCAGGATACTTCTTCTTAAATGGTACTCTGCATTCGGTTGCCTTTGATTCTCGCGTGGAGACATTTGACTCAAATGATAAACCTATAACTATGGTGGTTACGATGGACACGGGCGGGAATACTTGGAGGACAACTCGACAACCGCCCATAGCTGAATTTACTTTCATTGGGTTCTCTCAGGGACGCTTACATGGTATTGAGATGGAAGATGGTGGTGGTTACCGGATATCAGTCTGGATTCTCGAGGATTATGCTAGTGGAGAATGGACCTTAAAGCACACAACCAGTATGCAGGAGCTGCTAGGAAGGCCTTGTATAAAGCACAAAGAGTGCTACGTCTTTGTTGCACTCCATCGAGAACGTAACCTGCTTTTTCTTAATGGTGGGATGGAACCGGAACATACACTTATGTCGTATGATATGGATACCCAGAAGTTGCATGTTATCTGCAATCTTGAAGATTATGAGATGCAACATTTTCGACCTTACATTCCCTGCTTTGTGGAATGGCGGCCGTCAAATGCTCCCTGAAGTTCAGAGCAGTTTCACATTTGGTTAGTTGGCATGACTCCTTCATGAAAATCAGTTGTTCGGTATGGTTGAGATATTTTAGTTTTGGGCAGTGAGTTGAATAAGTCCTACATCTACTCCAATTTGGTTTTCTTATAAGTTGGCGTCCAGGTGCATGCGATTTTGTGGCTTTGAACAATGTAGGCTACCATTCACTTCTGAAAAAAAGTAAGCTACCCTTCAATCCGTTATGATTTTGATGCAATTGAAATGGTTATTATCTCATTTGTTATTTGAAATGGTAATCTCTTGTTGTAGTATTATTATATGTTGGCGCCGACTTCTCTAGTTGTTGTATCTTGTGTGTACGAACAAGATTTGCGAAACAATATGCATGCATGGTGTTCCACTGACGGTTCCAAACAATATGTGCTAGACCGAGTTACGGAATCCTAACTTTTCTAGGGAGAGAAAACAACACACCTAATGTCATGACATGTTTGTAGTTACGACATCGCATGTGATGTCATGCGGGTTCGCCGTTCATTACTATCACTCATGCAACCTGTCGTGTGTGATGTTTGTTCTTGTTCTGACTAGCTAAGCTAGCAGTCCATGGCCAATATGTCTGTCTTGGATCCACGTTGTTGTATGGCTGAAACAATTTCTGAAAAATCCGCCTAGTAGCATTCTGAATTGGACATGGAGTTCTTAAATATGCAAACTGAACTCTGTTCAAACTGCTAAAGCAAAGTCAAATGTGTGTCTGACTAATAGAAGAGGTTAACTTGGACTTGGTCGAGCAAGACCAGATGCACAATGCCAGCTGACTAGGTGAGTGTTTCCTCTTTACATGCAACATTCTAAATTGTGAGCATTACGAATCTTCCGCCTGCCGGTGTACATATTCTGATGATGTAAATTGAGGGCAAGCGGACCCGATTACAAAACGGAGCACTGGGATTACATATTCTGATGATGGTATGCTCTCACTCTGTGTATCATCGCCTTCCTGATTTGATGGCTGGCTATCAGGCTGATCATCTTGGACATGTCACTCTGCTTGGTTGATGGGCTCTGCACTTGAAAATCACCTGCAAGCTGTACTCTGAACTTCTGAAGGGGGCAAGACAAGTTGTCGATGTCGAATCCATTGACTGGGTTGCTGGATTCTTTTCTTCAGCAGTGTCGGCTCCGAGCGATGACGACGAAAACGGTATTTGTAGCACAGGATCCTGACTCTTGTGGACGTGATTGCAGCACCACACTCCGAGGCCATAGAACGCACGCTCGCCCTGCAAATACATACTGTATGTACCAACTGATTCAGTAAGCGTTCAGTTTTTTGCTCACTGAAAAAATACAGTTGGACAGTCTTCAGTTATAGTTCGAGGAACGTCGGCCGGCCGGCCACCATCCCTGGCGTTGTGGCCGGCGGCTGCCGTGGCCCCCGGTTTTCTGGTTACAGCTGAGCAACGTCTCAAGGTCCTACTCGCACGCTCTCCCGAATCACACTCTGAAGACAGTGTTGACTGGAAGTAGACACGAAACGGTTCAGTCGTTCAACGGCCCGGATGCTGTCGGACAAAAGATGAAGATTTACAGCTTCAGTTCAAAGCGTCGGCCTTTATGTTGTCTCAATAATACTCCCTCCGTCTCAAAATTCTTGTCTTAAATTTGTCTAGATACGGATGTATCTAATACTAAAACGTGACTTGATACATCCGTATCTAGACAAATCTAAGACAAGAATTTTGGGACGGAGGGAGTAGAACTGTATTATCAGAGTGAGTTAACTAAAGTGCTCAAAACAAGAGTGAGTTAACTGAAAGTAAACAAAGTCCCTTAAAAAAACTCCCTGTAAACAAATCCTCGATTGTGCTCTACTGTCACACCATATATGTTGGCAATTGGCGTGAATAAGAAGTAAGAAATTGTTTGCACATGAACACGTCATTGTGTATTCTCGACGCCTGGATGATGCACCGCAGTTTACGTCAAAGGAGCCTCGCGGGAAGCACGATTCAGAGCAACCTTTACTAAAAAAATAGACGACTTGTCTTTATTTATAGGCCAGCGCAAGCCTCGGCCAGAGAACACCGGCCGCCTAGCAGCGCTCAAACAAGAATGCGCCAAAGGGAGTAAGGAAGAGGCTGGTAGGACATGATGGCTCGGTGAACATACAGGGGCACAACCCGTACAACTTGGTATTGTGTCGGGGAAGGTTCTTCAGATCGAGCAAGGGGCTTTAGCTCAATTGATGGCAATGTTTTGTGCACGGATGGTAAAGTGTCGATCATCAAGAGAAGAAGGCAAGGAGAACGGGATGCATAGGAGGGTGATGATTTTATGAATGAAGTGGTCTCCCATGAGGAGGATCACCGGGCCCAATGAGCACCCAGTGTTGGAATTATTGCGTGATTGGCGTCCCCATGACAGTCAAGAGCTCAAAGAGCTCATTTGGGAGTGTGCGTTGGAGGTGGTATGTTTGTTCTAAGCGCAGCTGTCGAAACATTGGGTGGAAAGCCTCACAAGTGTGTTGGGTTATGATGAAGGTATATGGTGGCTAGCAGTGGGAGAAGTGGAGGTTTTGTCGTGTTCTGGAGGAGCCCGGTAACCTTAAGATTGCTGAATTTTCCGAAGTATACACTGAGACAGCTTGGCCTAACCAGAAAAGGAAGAGTGGAGATTAACTTGTTTTTATGGCGAGGCAAACAGAAGATTACGACAGAAAAAATGGTGGGCTTGCATTGGAGATTGTAGTGAGATTCTTCGAAGGGGAGAACAATTGGTGCCAAATGAGAGGGATGTTGTGTAGATGGTAGGGTTCAGGGAGGCGGTTGATGTGTTGTGGGATATATGATCTGGTTTATATTGGAGTTGACTAGAATTTTGAGAAGAAGGTGGCGGGTCATTATTGTCGAGTCCGCTTGGATAGGGCGCTGGCGACAGCAAGTTGGTGCGCCATGTTCCCTTTTGCATCGTTGTGGCACCTAGTCGCAGCTAAGTCAGTTCATTCGACCATAATTGTATTTAATGATATGGGCACTGCAAATAGGAGGATAGCTCTGATTGACCTTTCTGTTATGAGCAGATGTGGGAGATTCATGTTGATTTCTTTCTGATGCTTGAAAAGGTGTGGTGAGTAGGGGGGAAGACCAAGTCTGTCATTGATATGAATCAAAAAATTGAAGCAGTGGCAGGTTTGTTTGCTGCATGGGGGGAGGTATCTTTTGGCCATGTCAGGAGTGAATTATGAGCACTAAAAAGCAGACTTTAAGAGCTTAGATCTGAACCAAAACCGGCAAGGCCAGTCTTATGAGGAGAAGAAAATCGAGCATCGAATTGTGGAGGTGGACTATAGGGAGGAAATTATGTGGAGACAAAGGTCCCAAATCAAATGGTCGGAAGAAGGGGACGGGAGCACAATTTTTTTTCATCGGAAGGCATCTATGAGGAAGAGGAAGAATACAATTGATCAACTGAAGCGTGATGACGGAACCACATGTGATAGTGATATTGAGACCGGGTAATGGTTACATATTTCTATAAAAAAAAACTTTATACTTCCGAGGAGACAGTGGGAATGGAGGAAGTATTATCTCATATACCTTGTAAGTTTACTAATGAAATGAATGATATGCTTTGTGCCCCCTTTTCCAAATGTCCCTACAAAGGTTCCGGGACTTGATGGTTTTTCGATGCATTTTTTCCAAAGGAATTGGGGTTTGTGTGGTGATGAAATTACCGAGATGGTTTTGCGAGTACTTAATGGTATAGAGTCTCCGGAGGTTATAAATAAACGTTCATCATTCTTATCCCTTAGGTAAAATAACTCAACCTCTTTAGTTAGTCTCTGCAATGTAATCTTTGGGATTATATATGAAGTGGCTAACCAGCTAAAAAAGATCTCACCGGAGATTATTTCCCAAGAGCAATCCACTTTCATCCCAAGCATGCTGATCACTGACAATGTGATTGTTGCATATGAGTGCCTTCATTTTATGAAAGTATCAAAAAGAAAAATAACGCTCATTGTGCATTGAAGCTAGATATGATGAAAGCTTACGATATAGTTGAATGGAACTATACTGAGGCAACAATATTGAAAAATGGCTTGCATCCAAGCCGGGTCTGGAAAGTTATGCAAGGTGCAACTACTGTATCTTTTTCGGTCCTACTAAATGAGGTCTGGTTTGAGGAGTTCAAGCCAACTCGGGATATTAGGTAGGGTGGCCCCATTTCAACTTACCTTTTCTTATTGGTGGCTGTTTTTTTTCTTGTTTATTAAAGGCCAAGAGTGATAATAAAGATGTCAGAGGTGTGATGGCTGCACCCTCGGCACATCTGTTTAATCACATTCTGTTTGCTGATGATAATTTAAATTTGGTGATGTTTAAAGCAAATCTTGAAGGATATACGATCATAAGGGACACTGATAAGGAGTATTGTAATGCCTTTGGTTATAGAAGGTAAACATGGCTAATCTTCCATCTTCTTTGGAAATTGCCGGAGGACAATAGGAACATGATCAAGCACACTAAATGTACCTAATGAGATGTTGGTTGAACCGTACGTTGGTTTACTGTCTGATGTGGGGAGGTGCAACAATGAATCTTTTCAATACCTCAAGGACTGAATATCGGTGAAGGTGCAAGGGTGGATAGAGAAGTCTATGCCATCGTTGGGAAAAATAAATCTTGATCAAGTCGGTAGTGCAAGAAATCCTCACGTACTCCATGTTATGCTTTATAATGCCAAGAGATTTATGTAATCATATTGACACCATGCTCAAGAAATTGTATTGGGGATTTAAGGATGGCATGCGGAAAACTGTGTGGGTCTCATGGGAGGATGTGACAATGCCAAAGTATATAGGCAGTTGGGGTTTTTGTGACACCGAGCTCTTTAGCTTGGCCATGTTGGCGAAGCATGGATGGAAAATTCTACAAGAGCCCGAGTCTCTTAATAATTCACATTCAAAAATTGACAAAAAACTTTGGATTTGGAATTTTTGAGGGTTTTTTTTTGTTTTGAGAGATTTTTTATTTTTGAGGGGATTTTTTTGAGGGAACAGGATGGTCTTCGACGGAAGAGCTAGTCTTGGGCTGGGCCTCGTTCCACCAAGGCCGGCCTAGTAGTTTGCGGTGGGAATCCGAGCCCAGCCCAACCAACAAGGCTCCTCCTTTGGTTTCGTTCGGCTTATAGCCGAGGCGGAGCCGCGGAGGAGGCGGTGCTGCTTTGCTTCGCTTCGCGGGAGGGAGGGAAAGTCGGCCACCTTCCCGCTGCCGGCGTCGGCGTCGGCGTCGCCGTCGGTCACGTCTCCGCCCGCAGGTGAGCCGCCGGCCTCCTCCCACCCCTCCCCTCCCCCTCCGCCTCCTCCGCCTAGGGTTTTGTGCTTCGCCAACCAGAGCTGACGAGCATTTCCCCCGTTCCGTTGTTCGTCGCAGCCGCAGGCACCGCCGCCGCTTCGCTCCTCCTCTCCGGCGAGCTCGGCGACTCCCTCACGGCGGAATCCGCCGCTCCTCCCGCTTCCGCACGTCCGCAGGTGCAGGTGAGAAGCGCGCGCCCCCACCTCCCTCCCCCTCCCCGCCTCCCGCAGCAGCGCCATCCCCTGCTCGTAGTCAGCAGTTAATCGGCGGACGGAGGGCCCGCGCTTCCGGCCGGGCGCCGTACGCTCCGCGGCGGAAGTTCGCATTTGGGATGGGGATTTTGGCCGGGAAGGTTGTGCGGTGAACTGTTTTTGGCAGGGAATGTTTCTGCTAAGTCCTCTTGGCCGACAGATCGTTTCTGCTAACTTTGGCCGGGATTTAGGATCGGGATTCTGGCCGGGATTCCCGTCCCGGGCTACCGGCTGTTCTGTTCTTAGTTATTAGGTATCATATTACTTGAGTTCTTAAGTTATTGCTGTGATTAGTGAATCATGCCAATGATGCTTGCTAGTGTATTCCGAATTTCCGAGCAGATAGAGCCGCCATGGCTGTATTGGTTTGTTACTTGTTAGTGTATTCCGTGCAGATATTGCAACTGATTACTTGATGCTGTGGTGATCTATTTACCGAGTGGCATGCAATTTTACTTGACTTGTTCTTAGTGCGTTGCTTAGCCCAATTTGTGTGCACATTGCTGTAAGATGAGCTGTGCTGTGTGGTGTTCCTTTACAATGATAGACTCTGTCTTTCCTGCATTCGGATGCATTCTTAATTAAGTGACCTGCTGATGTTGAGATAATTCATGAATGCTTGCTAATGGTGCCACCGACTTTTTTGTTTGTTAGCGTATTCTGAGCAAAAAATCTTTAAGATTATCTTAGATTCTGAGAAATTGGTTGCTGAACCAATTATATCTGTCAACCCTTGCTGAATGTTAAGTACTAGGTGTTTTATAGGATACAGATGCTATCACAAAGTTAATTAGTTTCAATTCTCCAGGCAAGCATTCATCTTCTTTTGATTGTCATTCATCTTGTATTGCGTCGAATGCAGTATGCAACCTACGGTGTAAAATGCTGGCTTATTTCATATGCCAAGTGTATAGGTGGATACATGTATTTTCTGCCTAGACAAGATTGAGCGCGTGTTCTCCCGAATTAGTTCTAGTTCATTGTTGAGTATTTATATTGCTTGCATTCTTACTTATTGTTGCGATTCATGAATGCTTGCCGATGGCGCCACGGCTGTTTTGTTTGTGACTTTATTCCAAGCAGATATTGCAAGTGATTGCTTGCGCTCTGGTGATCTTCTTACCGAGAGGCATGTTATTTCACTTGACTTGTTTTTAGTGCGTTGCATAACTCAATTTGTGTGCACATTGCTGTAGGGTGAGCTGTGTTGTGTGATGTTCCTTTATGATGATAGACTCTGTATTTCCTGCATTCGGTTGCATTTGTACCTGAGTCACCTGCTGATGTTGAGATTCATTTGCTAGTTTACTCACGTTCTAAGTTACTGGTATGATTCATGAATGCTTGCTAAGGGTGCCACCTACTGTATTGTTTGTTAGGTATTCTGAGCAAAAAATCCTTCTGATTTTGTTAGTTTCTGAGCAAAATTGCTTGCTGAACCCATTATATATCTATCAACCTTGGCTGAGTGTTAAGTAATGGGTGTTTTCTAGGATACAGATGCTTTCACAAAGTTAATAGCTCTGATTCTCCAGGCAAGCATTCATCTTCTTTTGATTGACATTCGTCTTGCATTGCTCTGAATGCAGAATACAACCTATGGTGTAAAATGCTGGCCTATTTCATACGCCAACCGTGTAGGTGGATGCATGTATTTGCTGCCTAGACAAGATTGCGCGCGCTGTGTTCTCCCGGATTAGTTCTAGTTCATCATTGAGTATAGTCTGTAAATTCTATGGGCATGGCGCACTTGGATGCATAATTAATGAACTATTTCATTTTATTAAATTTCTTGGTTCCTGCTCTAAACCATATGTATTGCACCTGCTGATGTTGAGATCCATCTGCTATAATGTATTGCACCTGTTAAATTTCTTGGTTACCGTATTCTCAACAAAAAAATCCTACCAACTGTTTTGTTTGTTAGTGCATTCTCAGAAAAAAATCCTTCTGATTTTCTTAGTTTCTGAGCAAAATTGGTTGCCGAACCCATTATATTTATCTCTCCCCTTGCTGAGTGTCAATATTCAGTTGCTTCCACAAAGTTAATTAGTCAAGTACTAGTTGGTTCATCTGCTATAATGTATAGTTTACTTGAGTTCTTAGTTGCTGGCGTGGTTCGTGAATGCTTGCTAATGGTGCCACGACTGTTTTGTCCGTTACTGTATTCTGAGCAGATATTGCAGCTGATTGTTTGAGCTCTGGTGATCTTCTTACTGAATGGCATGCAATTTCACCTGACTTGTTTTGAGTGAGTTACCTAGCCCAACTTGTATGCAGACTGCTATAAGATGAGCTGTGCTGTGGGATGTTCTGTTGGAATTAACTTACTGCATGGAGTGTACTACTCCCTCCATTCCTAAATATTTGTCTTTCTAGAGATTTCAACAAGTGACTACATACGGAGCAAAATGAGTGAATCTACACTCTAAAATATGTCTATATACATCCGTATGTGGTAGTCCATTTGAAATCTCTAGAAAGACAAATATTTAGGAACAGAGGGAGTAGTACTTACTATTTTGTTCGTTCCCAAGAAAGATTCTTGATGTGCTTTCGATGCTTTGCTGCTTTGTGATGATGAAAGCTGAACCTGAATGTCGATGGTATGTGTCGTCCAGAATTAGTTCTAGTTAATTGTTTGAGTTAGTTGTTCTCCTTTGCAATGGCGAATTGTTGGCAAGTTGGTGCCTCCTTCACAAATTGTGTAGCTGAACAGAAACAGTTCTTTTTCTTCACTTATCATTTGTACTAGTTTTGTTTTCCGGGCAAAAAAAAAAACCTACAGCTGATCGAATGCCTGAATCGATTTATCTCCCAATCAAGTACTATCTGTTTGATACTACATACTTAAAAATTGTGCATGACATTGCAGAGATACCTCGTCATGTCAGCTGCTGTAGATAGTGCACGGAAGAGGTGCAGCTGTGGCAGCACCAAATGGCAGAACTTCAGCACCAAATGCCAGAACTTGTATGCACAGACACACTGGTTGAATTATATGAACCAGATCCATCCAATCAACTCGAAGGGAGTAGTAGTTAATTGGTAGTGCTGCTGTCTAACTGTTGCTTGTTGATATGCTGCGTGCAGAAAGTGCGCTTGTTTCAGGGATGGTTTGAGTTGCATTCATGGGCGATGCAAGTGCGAGGGCTGTGAGAACAATCCGGATGGGCGGGTAAGATATGCTTCTTTCTTAGAGCAGACTTCATTACTGAACATCATGCTGCTCTGGCCTCTGCCATGAACCTGAAAGAAATGTGTTGCAGGTATTCCAGGTCTATAATGCAGATAGTGGGCGGAAGAAGTGCAGCTGCAAGTTCACCAATTGCAAAACCAGGTATGCACAGACACACTGATTGAACTCTATGAACCGGATCCATCCAACCAACTAGTAGTTAATTGGTAGTGCTGCTATCTAACTGTTGCTTGTTGATATGCTGCGTGCAGCATGTGCATATGTTTCAGGGATGGTTTGCGTTGCCTTCATGGGCTATGCAAATGCCAGGACTGTGAGAACAATCCGGAGGGGCGGGTAAGATATGCTTCTTCCTTAGAGCACACTACATTCATGAACACCGTTCTGCTCTGGCCTCTGCCAAGAACCTGAAAGAAATGCGTTGCACTTATTCCAGGCCTATGAGGGTGGCAAGGGGTGCACGTGCCAGTCCAACAAATGCAAAACCATGAACTGTGGTTGCCTGAATGTATGCGCTCTACATGCACGGTCCTTCTTTGTTCTGCATTCTTGACTATTCAGAAACTAGACATGCTGCTGTTGCTTCTCTGATCTTGACTGAAATTCTTCTTTTCCTGAAGCGCGGGGCCAGGTGCACCTTAAAATGCAGTTGCCAAGGGTGCGAAAATGGAAAAGGGACCGGAGGGGGTGAGCAACCACATTCTCCTCTCTTTATGTGTGACTCCTTGTTTGCATGATGGATCACGCTCGTGTATTTGTCTCTGCTGTTCTGCGTGTAGAAGCAGCCGATAAGTCCAATGCTGGACCAGGCGGGCAGGGAGGTACCATCAGCAGCGGCGAGGCCGTCGAACCGTCCAGCAAACGGCCAAAACTCAAGGTAAGTTTGTGCCTCTTCTTACTTGTGCAGAGAAAGTGTAGTGTATGCATGTCTGTTGAGGGATAAGCAACTAACCCTGGTGATATGCCCCTTTTGTGCAGTGATGACAGTAGGCTTGAGACATACCATAGCATGATGCAAGTCACCTTACATACTTACCATCCTCAAGACAGTAGGCTTCCTTGTAATGATTACTCGAAGCAAGCACGGCGAGAACTCCATGATCTGCGATGTCGTTAGCCTCAGGGGGCTTTGGTGGACCCCTAGCTCTTGATCAGACTGATAGATACTTGATACATATATACTCCTGTAGGAATCGTTGCTCTCATCGGTTGCCATCCATACTCCATACATACTATCTGGAAAGGGGTGCTTCAGCTCGTTCTTATGCATACATACTTCCTGCAAATGATTTCTCTCTTATAAACTTTAGGAATATTCTGGTGGTGTTTGTAATCCAAACTGGTATGCGTAGACAAAGAGGCCCTGGTGGCATTGTTTCTGCATTGCGTTACATATTCTGATGATATGCTCTCCTCCTGTTTGCATCATCATCTTGCAGTCTGCTTGTTTTATGCTCTGCTTGAAAATTGCTTGTGAGCTTTACTCTGGTCTCTGAAGGAGGCAAAACAAGTTCTCCATCATCATCTCCGTTCCTAAATATAAGTCTTTCTTAGAGATTCAATGTGATATATATATAGAGGGAATCGCATCGACGTTAATCCTTGTACCTACCAGCTGCCACCTCTGTTTTTAAATCTAAGACGTTTTTGCAGTTTACTCAGAACAGAGGGTGTATTTATTTCTGGAAGAATTCTACGTACGAACTACTCCACAATGCAAGGATTCGAGCATCAAACACGAGATGCTTACAAGATCTTCTAGGCCACCTTTTCCAGTCCTAGCCAACCTCCACCGAAAGACCATCGTCGACTCAGCTTCATGCCCTCGCTGCGAGATATGATATTTGCTATGAGATCGCTCACCACCCTCGCCGGGTGGTTGACGCCCCTTACGACTCTATGGGGATGTTTAATTCCCACATAGCTCTTCTTTGTTCCCTAGCTGCTCAGGTTTAGCTGAATCTCGGCATTGTGGATCCATCCTGCACGGACATCATCATGACGTCCGCTCGCCCCTGGCCTCAACCCCAACATCTGACCATTGGTGGATCTCATCATTCTACGGAATATATAGGACTCAACAAACACCATGGCTTTCAACTCCGACATTTTTTTAATCTCGAATCACTATTTGGAATATTGTGCATGATTTCTCCCTATGGACTACACAGTTAAAAGACTTAGCAAATAGGGATGTTGCCAAGTTTTGGCCGTATTCCTATCCTCCCGCCTTGATGCTCTCATGTAATGGATACTATTGTGTTTGATTGGAGTAATATATTCAGGTGAGGAAGCTCTTCCCCCATGACCGTTAAAAAATATCATTTTTCAGTCCCGCTTCTCTAGCTGAACCGACGACGAGGCTAGCACGGGCGGGGAGCACTCTTCCTTTCATGGTGTTGCAGCTTTGAATGGTGAGTCATAACAGAAACGCTCCAAAATGTAAACCACAATGGGGATAATATGACTAGAAAAGAAAGACATGCTTGGCTGGTGGCAGCGGACATCGCCTACTTGGCGGAGTGATAATTGCAACCCTCTCCTCTATCTCACTCTAAACATTGGTGTTCGCTGGAAGTTGACGCTAAACGGTCTAGTCGTCTAACAACTCGGATGCTCTTAGACAGGAGATAAAGATCTACGAGTTCGGCAGAAAGCGTTTTTTGCCGTTGAGTTCTATTACCTAATAGAACTGTATTAACAGAGAGAGTTTCTTTTTGTGGAGAGGGCTAAGGCTATATATTGGAGTACTGGGCGATGGTGAGGTCGGGGCTCGGGGTGGAGTAGCTCACCGGAATTTCACCACTAGCTAAGATGAATCAATTCAATCAACTCCTGGTCACTACAATATCAATCAATTCAATCATCAACTCCTAGTCACGGGAATTATTTTGAGCCACAGTATCAATCAATTCAATCAACTCCTAGTCACCACTAGCTAAGATGGATCAATCACAGAAATTCTAAATAATTTTTAATTCACTCTAATTTAATAATTCAAATTTAAAAAATTGACAAAAACTTAGGATTTGGATTTATTTTTTGAGAGAGTTTTTTAGGGTAATTTTTTGAGAGATAAGCAAGAGCCAGTCTTGGGCCGGGTCTCGTTCCAGCAATGCCGGCCCAGTAGTTTGCTGGGGGAATCCGAGCCCAGCCCAACCAACCAAGGCTCCTCCTCTGGTTTCGTTTGGCTTATAGCCGAGGCGGAGCCGTGGAGGAGGCGGTGTTGCTTGGCTTCGCGGGAGGGAAAGTCGGCCACCTTCCCGCTGCCGGCGTCGGCGTCGGTCGCGCCTCGGCCCGCAGGTGAGCCGCCGGCCTCCTCTCGCCCCTCCCCTCCCCCTCCGCCTCCTCCGCCTAGGGTTTTGTTTCGTTGAGCTGACGAGCATTCCCCCCGTTCCATTGTTCGTCGCAGCCGCAGGCTCCTCCTCTCCGGCGAGCTCGGCGACTCCCTAGCCGCGGAATCCGACGCTCCTCCCGCCTCCGCACGTCCGCAGGTGCAGGTGAGAAGCGCGCGCCCCCTCCCCGCCTCCCGTAGCAGCGCCATCCCCTGCTTGCTTCTAGTCATCAGTTAATCGGCGGGACGGGGTCACGCATTTCCGGTCGGGCGCCGCACGCTCCGCGGCGGACGTTCGCATCTGGGGTCGGGATTTTGGTCGGGAAGGTTGTGCGGAATGTTTCTGCGAACTGCTCTTGGCCGACAGATCGTTTCTGCAAATTTTGGCCGGGATTCGGGATCGGGATTTTGGCCGGGATTCGCGTCCCGGGCTCCCGGATGTTCCGTTCTTAGTCATTAGGTAGTATCATATTACTTGAGCTCTGAAGTTATTGCTGTGATTCGTGAATCATGCCAATGATGCTTGCTAGTGTATTCCGAGCAGATATTGGATGGATCAGCAGGGGAGCAGATATTGCAACCGATTGCTTAGTGCTATGGCGATCTATTTACCGAGTGACATGCAATTTTACTCGACTTGTTCTTAGTGCGTTGCTTAGCCCAATTTGTGTGCACATTGCTGTAAGATGAGCTATGCTGTATGATGTTCCTTTACGATGACAGGTTCTGTCTGCCTTGCATTCGGATGCATTTGTATTTCGATCTTCTGCTGATGTTGAGAATCATTTGCTAGTTTACCTGCGTTCTAAGTTACTGGTATGATTCATGAATGCTTGCTAAGGGTGCCACCTACTGTATTGTTTGTTAGGTATTCTGAGCAAAAAATCCTTCTGATTTTGTTAGTTTCTGAGCAAAATTGGTTGCTGAACCCATTATATATCTGTCAACCTTGGCTGAGTGTTAAGTACTGGGTGTTTTCTAGGATGCGGATGCTTTCACAATGTTAATTAGCTCCGATTCTCCAGGCAAGCATTCATCTTCTTTTGATTGACATTTGTCTTGCATTGCGTCGAATGCAGCATACAACCTACGGTGTAAAATGCTGGCCTATTTCATACGCCAACCGTGTAGGTGGATGCATGTATTTTCTGCCTAGACAAGATTGCGAGCGTGTGTTCTCCCGAATTAGTTCTAGTTCATTGTTGAGTATAGTCTGTAAATTCTATGGGCATGGTGCATTTGGATGCATAATTAATGAACTATTTCATTTTATTATTATTTTTTGGTTCCTGCTCTAAACCATATGTATTTATTGCATCTGCTGATGTTGAGATCCATCTGCTATAATATATAGTTTACTTGGGTTCTTAGTTATTTGTGTAACTCATGAATGATTGTTAATGGTGCCACCAACTCTTTTGTTTGTTACCATATTCTCAGCAAAAAAATCCTACCAACTGTTTTGTTTGTTAGCGCATTCTCAGAAAAAAAATCCCTCTGATTTAGTTTCTGAGCAAAATTGGTTGCTGAACTCGTTATATCTATCTCTCCCCTTGCTGAGTGTCAATATTCAGTTGCTTCCACAAAGTTAATTAGTCAAGTACTAGTTGGTTCATCTGCTATAATATATAGTTTACTTCAGTTCTTAGTTGCTGGCGTGGTTCGTGAGTGCTTGCTAATGGTGCGACGACTGTTTTGTCTGTTACTGTATTCTGAGCAGATATTGCAGCTGATTGTTTGAGCTCTTGTGATCTTCTTACTGAGTGGCATGCAATTTCAGCTGACTTGTTTTCAGTGCGTTGCCTAGCCCAACCTGTATGCAGACTGCTGTAAGATGGGCTGTGCTGTGGGATGTTCTGTTGGAATTAACTTACTGCATGGAGTATACTAGTACTTACTATTTTGTTTGTTCCCAAGAAAGATTCTTGATGTGCTTTCGATGCTTTGCTGCTTTGTGATGATGAAAGCTGAACCTGAATGTCGATGGTATGTGTCGTCCAGAATTAGTTCTAGTTAATTGTTTGAGCAAGTTGTTCTCCTTTGCAATGGCGAATTGTTGGCAAGTTGGTGCCTCCTTCACAAATTGTGTAGCTGAACAGAAACAGTTCTTTTTCTTCACTTTTGATTTGTACTAGTTTTGTTTTACGGGCAAAAAAAAAAAACTACAGCTGATCGACTTAATCGATTTATCTCCCAATCAAGTACCATCTGTTCGATACTAAATACTTATAAAATTATGCATCGCGTTGCAGAGATACCTCGTCATTGGTGTCCACAATGTCGCGGACAACTTGCAGCTGCCCCAGCAAGAAGTGTTTCCAAGGGTATGTGTACAACCGCACACATTTAGAATGACCTGAACCTGATCTATCCAGTCAGCTGGTTAAGGCTAATTGCTTTGTTATGTGCAGCACTTGTGACTGTTTAATAGGGATTGCGTTATGCTGTTCGGGATGCAACTGCGGTGGTGACTGCCAGAACGGCTTATCTCTTGGAACAATCAACCCGGCTGCTGCCCAAGGTACCACCCCAACGCTTGCCTCTGGCTCTTCTGCTGCCCAAGATACTGCTCAAACGCAACCGCTTGCCCCGAGCTCTTGTACTGCCCAAGGTATCGCTCAACCACAACCACTTGCCCCGAGCTCTTCTACTGCGGCGGTGCCAAAGCCAGAGGCAGTTGGTGAGCGGGTGAAGTGCAACTGCAACTTTACCAAATGCATAAACATGTATGTTCAAACACAGTGGCTGAATTATCTGAACCAGATCCATCCAGTCAACTACTCCCTCCGTCCCATAATATAAGACGTTTTTTGACACTACACTAGTGTCAAAAAATGTCTTATATTATGGGACGGAGGGAGTAGTAGTTAATGGGTATATTAGTTGTCCAAAGCTGCCATCTAACTGTTGCTTGATACATTGCGTGCAGCCAATGCAGATGTTACAAGGAGGGTTTGAGTTGCATTATGGGACGCTGCAAGTGCTATGACTGCGAGAACAACCCAGATTGGCTGGTAAGATATTCGTTAGAGGGCACTGCATTCATGAACACTGTGCTGCTCTGGTGTTTGCCAAGAACCTGAAACAAATATGTTGCACTTATTCCAGGCCGACGAGGATTACGAGCAGTGCGCGTGCAAAACCAAAAAATGCAAAACCGGACTCTGCGGTTGCAACAAGGTGCACGGTCCTTCCTTCTTGTGTATTCGTGTCAGCTATATCTCCTTTGCAAAAGACTAGACATGCTTATTCTTTCTCTGATCCTGGCTGAGGCTAGTTGGTTCTTGTTTTGAAGAAACTGAAAGGGTGTAACCCAAATTGCACGTGCATAGGGTGTGAGAATGGCTACGGGATGAAAGGGGGTGTGTGCATGACACTTTCTTCTTTTATGTGTGTTGTTTCATTCGTAGCTTGGATAATCATGCTAGTGTAAATCTCTGTTGCTCTGGATGTACAAAGCAGCTGATAAGTCCAATGCTGGACCAGGAGAGCAGGGAGGTACGGGTGGCACAAGTGACACCGGAGGCTCAGGTTCCAACAAGCAAATAAGAATCGGGGTAAGTTTGTGCTTCGACTTGCGCAGTTTGTTGAGAGAAATCATAGGTTAATTATGTGTATGTCTGCCCCAATCTGTTCAGGGATAAGCAACTAATCCAGGTGATCTGCTCCATTTGTGCAGTGATGACAGTAGGCTTGAGACATACCAGAGCATGATGCAAGTCACCTTACATACTTACCATCCTCAAGACATACCAGAGCATGATGCAAGTCACCTTACTTACCATCCTCAAGTCACCTCCTGTTCAGATATCTTCCACTGTAAAGCACAGCCAGGTTCCTGTATATTCCTTGTAATGGTTACTCGAAGCAAGCACGGCGACAACTCCATGTTCTTCCTCAGCCCTCAGGGGGCTCCAGTGGACCTAGATTGATCAGACTGATACACTTTAGAACATATATACTTCTGAGTCGCGTAAGAATAGTTGCCGTCATCGGTCGGCGTCCATACATGCTGCCCGGAAATGGGTGCTTCAGTTCGTTCTTATACATGCACAGTCTTGCAAAGGATTTCTCTTATACTTTAAGAAGATTCTGGTAGTATGAATATGGTTTGCAACTTTGCATATTCTGGTAGTATGAATATGGTTATTCTTTGTATAGACCAGTTACACAAGCAGCACTGGTTGCTTGCTTGGAACAACAATGTCATCTTAGATATTGGGAACCATCTGGTTCAGTAAGCGTTCAGTTTTTCTCCACCGACTAAACTCAGCACGAGGCATGCACTCTTTGTAGTGTTAGAGCATCTGCCGCCGTTCGGCCCCCCAAGGGCTTGAAATAGCGCCGCTTGGGGGCTATATTCGGCGTGGGGGGCTCGGGTTCCCAGCCGACCCCCCAAGTTCGCCCCCCAGCCGCCCAGTTCGGCCCAAATTCGGCACACTTCGGCACAAATTCAACAAAAACTAATTTTTATCACATAGTTCATTACAGAAATCAATACAAATGAAATAGTTCAACGAAGCAAACTTATAATTCAAACACAAATTAAAACACATCGAACTAGCCGTTGCTCTTGAGCCTTCATAGGTGCTCTACCAGATCGTGCTGCAGTTCTTGATGCACCTGTGGGTCTCGGTTCTCCTGATGCATATTGAGGAAGGCAGCCCATGCTGCCGGTACCTGGTGATCAACAGCTGCAAGAGGACCTTGCCTGAAATATTGTTGTGTCAAATACTGGCTCTTTCTGCTCGCTCTCAATGATCATGGATCACTACATGAAATTGGTCATTTGCCGAGCTTCTGACCCTTTGCCCAAAGGCCAACCTAAGCCAATAGTAAACCAAAAACAAGTCGACAATGACACAACTCTCAATAGAGTAGGAAAAAAAAACCGACAACAATGAAAGCAGTCGGCAAAGGATGGACAAAGTCCCGGCAAAGAAAACCTTCGGCCACCACGCTGGACATGTACCCCCTCGCTTGTCATTGACAGAGATGAGACAGTGCGGCTCTCTTTGCCGACAGTCTAATGTCAGAGCAACAACATTTTTCTTCTTCTTATTTATTTGAGGTTTGCTGATAGTCAAACAACAGGCACATGAAAAAGATATTTTTCTATTTTATTTATTCGTTTCGGTAGGCAGCTGTCAGTACCACAAAGATCTTTTTTCTGTTATTCTTCTTTGCTGACAGTTACAGCGCGGACATACGACAAAGATGTTTTTTTCTTTATAAAATTTTCTTTCTTTCTCATTTGTGTTTCTTTCTTTCCCTAGATTTAACACTAAACCTAACCCAAGACATAAACCCTAGATCTAACCCAAGACCTAAACCCTATAGCCAAACACTATACTTAAACCATAGATCTAAGCCTTGGACATAAATCCTAGAGCCAAACCCTATACATAAAGCCTACACCTAAGCCCTTGACTAACGCAAAACCTAAACCCTAGAGCCAAACCTTAGGCTAGTCATAGTGGGAGTAACTTAGGTAGTAACATAGCGCACTCCAAGAATATTTTGCTTATGTGGCATGTAGTTAATGAGAAGAGAGGTGTTTAGAGTAACATAATATGTTACTGTAACATAGCGCTTACCGAGAAAGGATGAGTCTACAAGCTAATAAATGAAGTCATCTATGACACTACAACTATGTTACTTTGCACTATAGAGGTAGTAACTTAGACTAGTGTCATATGCATGACACTAGTATAAGTTACTCCCCACTATGACCAGCCTTATCCTTAATCAATAGACCTTCCCAAGACATATACCCTAGATCTAACCCAAGACTTAAAACCTAGACACGAACCCAAGATCTAAACCCTAGACCTAACCCAAGACCGAAAGCCTATGCTTAAACCCTAGATCTAAGCACTAGGCATAAACCCTAGGGCTAACCCTATACCAAAATCCTAGAAAAAAAACCATATACATAAACCCTAGACCTAAATCATGCAAGGAAGTGTCGAAACAACTCCTCCTTTTGCATGGGGTAATAACATGGGGGTATAAAAGAGTGTTTTGATGAGTAAAAAGGCAATATTCAACTTTGAGGTGTCACCAATTTCTCAAATCGGACCATCCCGCATGAAGGTTCAAGACTTCAGTGCGAAGCTCCCACCTTCTAAGGCCGCTAGCCCAAGTCCTGCCAAGAGTGGGCCTATCTCTAGGTTGGTCATAATAAAACACGGCGTGATCCCTTCGAAATAAAATCAAAGGCTAAACGATGCGGGGTCTGCCGGAGAGGGGGCACACAAATTGGTGTGAGGAAGTGTTGGAGCCACTATTCCTTTTGCATGGGGTCATTAAATGGGTAAGAAAGGGTGGTGTGATCAGTAAAAAGTCAATACACAACTTTGAGGTGGCACGTCCTTTAGAAATCGGGCTTAGGCCTGCACGAAGGTCCATGTTTCCAGTGTGACCCCCTCCCCCTTCTCGGGGCCTCTGACTGAACTCCTGCAAAGAGTGTGCCTTTCTTTTGGTTGATCATTACCCTATGGAATACAACAACACAAACAAAGACTAAAAGCCACATGGGCTGGCCCCTTCCAAATAAAATCGAGGGCCAAATGACGCAGGGCCTACCAGAGAGAGGGGCGCACGAAATCATGTGATGAAGTGTCAGAACCACTCATGCTTTGGCATGGGGTCATATATGGGTATAAAAGAGTGGTGTGATGAATAAAACGAAAAATACAAACCGAAGTCGAGGGGAGCTGAGTAATCTGATACGAACTCCGGAAAATCATCGGAGGAGTCTAAACGCTAGGCGCCCCGCTAGGGGAGTCTACGAGGCGGTTTGTGTGCTTTTTTTTTTAACATATATGAGTGAGTTCTTTTGACAACTTAAAAAAAAATAAGTCGCATCTTCCCCAGTTTTTCCCATAAGCCGCCTCTCTTATTCATTGGGACTTGTAAACTAGTTATGAGATAACTAATTTAGAAGTCTCAACGAATTTGGGGAACACCTTATTTTTTAAACTGGGGAGGGGCTGCTTTTTTAGCCGCCCAGAAGAAGTGGCCCATAATGTAGGGTTATGATAGAGTAGGTCGTTTTTTTCTAAAAAATCGAAATCACATTTTTATGTTACAATTTTTTTTGAAAAAAACGATACACGTTTATATTGATGTGTTTCACATGTGTGTAAAGTCTGGCGATGAGCATTTTTTATAGTGAACAGTGCGTGTACCATTCATCATTTCAAATTTGTGTAGCTCTCACCATAAAGTATGTCATTTTCAAATTTTACACACATGTACTATACATCCGTCTGTACGAGTGTGGTTTTTTAGATTTATTTGAAACTTTAAAATGTGGTTTTCAAAATGAAGGGCTCTATGGAGCTGTCATGCATTTAGTAATAAGCTGACTAGAGGGGTAAGTTTTTTTTTGAGCGAACTAGAGGGTGCGTTTTTTTTTATACTAGAACAGAAGAAGAAGAAGAAAAGAAAAGGAAACCACTCCTCCTTTTGCATGGGGTAATAACATGGGGGTATAAGAGAGTGTTTTGATGAGTCTCTGCTCCTAATGTCTCAGTTGGTAGAATAGCCTCGACGATTTTTTTTTCGTCTGGTTTATTTTCGTCTGGTTTATTTCGTCTGGTTTAATTTCGTCTCACCTTCAATCATCATATCCTCATGTTGATTTTTTTCACCCTCCCAATAAAATTTTTCTTAACATTTGCAAACTTTCCTAACCAGGCACGTCATAAACGGCAGGTACTAATATCACGTTACCAAACAATAAAACCCCATTTTCATAAAAATCAATTCAAAATCCTAACTTTGCTATTCTTACCTTTCCTAATATCTGCTACCTAAAAAAAGCGGAAGGATCCGTCTCCCGTATTACGTCGTCGAGCGCTTCGTCAAGCCCTCCCACAATCGATTTTCATCTCTCTCCCACGTTGTATTTTCCTTGAAAAAAAAGAACTATCAAACCGCTCAAGAATCTGCCAGGTCAAGCCTCTCCCTACGCTGGTTGGTACTGCCTACCCACTCTCCCCCGAATATCGTGACAGGGAAGATCTGCGTCCATCGAGAGAGACCGATGCCGCCGACCATTAATGTCGCGGGGGAGATCTGCGACTGTGGAAACATGCTCCCCTTCGCGCCAACGACGCCCCGAGGTCACTGACACGGGTGACCCAACGATTCGCCGCCGCCGTCCCGAGCTACTTTGCCAACGTTGTGGGCGTGGGCTACTGGCCTTCCAGGTACTCGACCGCCGGGCTTATCGGACTGGGCCGCCATGGTGCTGATCTGGCCGCCGCCGGTCTCACTATAGATGCATCCTGCGCCGTCGGCCACGCCATACCCGGAGACGTTGGTGCGTTCACACTTCTCATGGATCTTTGTATTAGCCTGATAGTGTTGGGATCTCGAAATTTCGCTGTAGGTGAAGAAGGGCTTCCTATCTCGAAATTCTGCTGTAGGTGAAGGGCCTCCTATAGGAGATGACCAGGGACGCATTGGGAGGGGGGCGACGTAAAGCGCTGGAGGGGAGTATTGTATTATGTATGGTCCTCCTTCAATTTTTGAAAGATTGTATAGTCGTTTTGATGCATAAGATATAATTTCAGGTTCTACATACATATTGGTTTGAGATGTTTTCCTTTTTTATCATTTCAATGACTAATGCAATCTGGATTTGTTTTATCATGCCAATTTGAGGCATTCTGTATGGGCTGGTTGGAGGCATAATTGACGCACTATGTGTGAACATGTTGAAGAGGCATGACCATCAACCAGCTTGTTGCAGAAGTTTGAATGTGAGTAGCTCCTATTTTTTGTGTAGTTATTTTCAGTCTATCAATCAAAGGGTAGAATGATTACACGTGCAGTTATTTCGGTCTGAGCTTTGACAAGGGATGACGATTGTTATGTTGAAGAGGCTAAAATCTTCCCTGGTAAGTGATGTGCATTATGCATCTGATAAAAAAACAAGAGGCTTTAGGGAGTTGATTGTGCCCATGAGAGGTGGTCCTGATATTAGGCTTGCTGTAACATGTCATATTTAATACGTAATGTTCCTTACCAACCACATGTGACCCTACTGGAAGTTCCACCTCATTTCAGTTCTTCTCTTTTCCATTTTATTATCTACTTCATTCCAAACTAACTGTCTTATATACCTATACCTTTCAATGCAAGACTACATGAGGACTATGGTCTATGGGATATCAAGCTCCTTCAGATAATCTACACCAGTTCTTCTGGAGAATAATGTGTATGCATTGTCTACAATGGAGTTTACAAGATAGATTCACTTAAGATTCAGCCTAACATTGTCCATAAGGATTCTGTATGTTATACCAACTCCCACGGTAGAGGAGCGCCCCAACTTCGCCATGCCTCTCGTGTGGCTCCAATGGCGTCGTCTTGTTGGGGAACGTTGCATGGAAAACAAAAAATTTTCTACGCACACGCAATGATCTATCAATGGAGATGCATAGCAAAAAGAGGGGAGAGTGTGTCTCGTACCCTCATAGACCGTAAGCGGAAGCGTTTCACAACGTGGTTGATGTAGTCGAACTTTCTTCGCGATCCAACCGATCGAGTACCGAACGTACGGTACCTCTGAGTTCTGCACATGTTCAGCTCAGTGACGTCCTCGCCTTCTTGATCCAGCAAGACGGGCGAAGTAGTGGATGAGTTCCGTCAGCACGACGGCATGGTGACGGTGATGGTGAAGTGTTCTCCGCAGGGCTTCGCCTAAGCACTACGAAAATATGACCGGGGGTGTAAACGGTGGAGGGGGGCGCCGCACACGGCTAAGACAATGTTCTGTTTATGTGCTAGGCGCCCCCCTCCCACATACATATAGGTGGGAGGGAGGGAGGAGCAGCCAAGGGCGGCGCCCAAGTAGGGGGAATCCTACTTGGGGTCTCTCCCAAGCCGCGCCCCCCTTTCCTTATTTGGAGTGCGGGGAAAGGCAGGGTAGGGTGGCGCCCCCCCCCCCTTTCCTTTCTCCCATGAGAGGGAAAGGCAGGAGGGGCTAGCCCTCCCCCTTTTCCTTCCCTAGGGCTGGACAACCAAGGGAGGAGGCACACCAGCCCCCTTGTGGGCTGGTCTGTCCCCTCCTTTGGCCCATAAGACCCATAACTTGCCGGGGGGTGCCCGGAACCCCTTCCGGTGACCCGATTCCTTCCTGGTACGTCCCGAAACACTTCCGGTGTCCAAATACCATCGTCCTATATATCAATCTTTACCTCTCGACCATTTCGAGACTCCTTGTCATGTACGTGATCTCATCCGGGACTCCGAACAACATTCGGTCACCAAAACATATAACTCATATAACATTATATCGTCAACGAACGTTAAGCGTGCGGACCCTACGGATTCAAGAACTATGATCTTTATCGGTCGAACCGTTATGACAACATACGTAATTCCCTTTGTCCATCGGTATGTTACTTGCCCGAGATTCGATCGCCGGTATCTCTATACCTAGTTCAATCTCATTACCGGCAAGTCTCTTTACTCGTTCCATAATACATCACCTCGTGACTAACTCCTTAGTCATTTGCTTGCAAGCTTATGATGTGTATTACCGAGAGGGCCCAGAGATACCTCTCCAATACTCGGAGTGACAAATCCTAATCTCGATCTATGCCAACTCAACAAACACCTTCGGAGATACCTGTAGAGCATCTTTATGATCACTCAGTTATGTTGTGACGTTTGATAGCACACAAGGTATTCCTCCGGTATCTGGGAGTTGCATAATCTCATAGTCGAAGGAATATGTATTTGGCATGAAGAAAGCAAATAGCAATAAACTGAACGATCATAATGCTAAGCTAACGGGTGGGTCTTGTCCATCACATCATTCTCCTAATGATGTGATCCGTTTATCAAATGACAACACATGTCTATGGTTAGGAAACCTTAACCATCTTTGATGAATGAGCTAGTCTAGTAGAGGCATACTAGGGACACGGTATTTGTTTATGTATTCACACATGTATTTAAGTTTCCGATCAATACAATTCTAGCATGAATAATAAACCTTTATCATGAATAAGGAAATATAAAATAACAACTTTATTATTGCCTCTAGGGCATATTTCCTTCAGTCTCCCACTTGCACTAGAGTCAATAATCTAGTTCACATCATCATGTGATTAACACCCATAGTTCACATCGCCATGTGACTAACACTCAAAGAGTTTACTAGAGTCAATAATCTAGTTCACATCACCATGTGATTAACACCCAAAGAGTACTAAGGTGTGATCATGTTTTGCTTGTGAGAGAGGTTTAGTCAACGGGTCTGCCACATTCAGATCCGTATGTATTTTGCTATTTTCTATGTCTACAATGCTCTGCACGGAGCTACTCTAGCTAATTGCTCCCACTTTCAATACGTATCCAGATTGAGACTCAGAGTCATCTAGATTAGTGTTAAAGCTTGCATCATCGTAACCCTTTACGACGAACCCTTTATCACCTCCAGAACCGAGAAGCATTTCCTTAGTCCTCTAAGGATAATTTTGACCGCTGTCCAGTGATCTACTCCTGGATCACTATTGTACCCCCTTGCCAAACTCATGGCAAGGCACACAACAGGTCTGGTACACAGCATGGCATACTTTATAGAATCTATGGCTGAGGCATAGGGAATGACTTTCATTCTCTTTCTATCTTCTGCTGCGGTCGGGCTTTGAGTCTTACTCAACTTCACACCTTACAATACAGGCTAGAAATCCTTCTTTGACTGATCCATTTTGAACTCCTTCAAAATCTTGTCAAGGTATGTACTCATTGAAAGTCTTATCAAGCGTCTTGATCTATCTCTATAGAACTTGATGCCTAATATGTAAGCAGCTTCACTGAGGTCTTTCATTGAAAAATTCTTATTCAAGTATCCTTTTTATGCTATCCAGAAATTCTATATCATTTCCAATCAATAATATGTCATCCACATATAATATTAGAAATGCTACAGAGCTCCCACTCACTTTCTTGTAAATACAGGCTTCACCGTAAGTCTGTATAAAACCATATGCTTTGATCACCTCATCAAAGAGCACATTCCAACTCCGAGATGCTTGCACCAGTCCATAGATGGATCGCTGGAGCTTGCACACTTTGTTAGCACCTTTAGGATCTACAAAACCTTCTGGTTGCATCATATACAACTCTTCTTTAAGAAATCCATTGAGAAATGCAGTTTTGACGTCCATTTGCCAGATTTCATAATCATAAAATGCAGCAATTGCTAACATGATTCGGACAGACTTAAGCATCGCTATGGGTGAGAAAGTCTCATCGTAGTCAACCCCTTGAACTTGTCGAAAACCTTTTTGCGACAAGTCGAGCTTTGTAGACAGTAACATTACCATCAGCGTCAGTCTTCTTCTTGAAGATCCATTTATTCTCTATGGCTTGCCGATCATCGGGCAAATCCACCAAAGTCCACACTTTGTTCTCATACATGGATCCTATCTCAGATTTCATGGCCTCAAGCCATCTGTCGGAATCTGGGCTCATCCTAGCTTCTTCATAGTTCGTAGGTTCGCCTTGGTCTAGTAACATGACTTCCAGAACAGGATTACCGTACCACTCTGGTGCGGATCGTGCTCTGGTTGACCTACGAAGTTCAGTAGTAACTTGATCTGAAGTTTCATGATCATCATCATTAGCTTCCTCTCTAGTTGGTGTAGGCATCACGGGAATGGTTTTCTGTGATGAGCTACTTTCCAATTTGAGAGAAGGTACATTTACCTCATCAAGTTCTACTTTCCTCCCACTCACTTCTTTCGAGAGAAACTCATTCTCTAGAAAGGACCCAAACTTAGCAACAAAGATCTTGCCTTCGGATCTGTGGTAGAAGGTGTACCCAATAGTTTCTTTAGGGTATCCTATGAAGACGCACTTATCCGATTTGGGTTCGAGCTTATCTGGCTGAAGCCTTTTGACATAAGCATCGCATCCTCAAACTTTAAGAAACGACAGCTTAGGTTTCTTGCCAAACCACAGTTCATACGGTGTCGTCTCAACGGATTTAGACGGTGCCCTATTTAACATGAATGCAGCTGTCTCTAATGCATAACCCCAAAACGATAGTGGTAAATCGGTAAGAGACATCATAGAACGCACCATATCTAATAAAGTACGGTTACGACGTTCGGACACACCATTACGCTATGGTGTTTCAGGTGGCGTGAGTTGTGAAACAATTCCACATTGTTAAAATGAAGGCCAAACTCGTAACTCAAATATTCGCCTCCGCAATCAGATCGTAGAA
This sequence comes from Thinopyrum elongatum, assembly GCA_011799875.1. NCBI lineage: Eukaryota > Viridiplantae > Streptophyta > Magnoliopsida > Poales > Poaceae > Thinopyrum > Thinopyrum elongatum. Next base: position 536,308,176 of record CM022297.1, read on the forward strand.
ACTTTATTTTCTTGCTACGATGATTCTCCACTTCACTCTGAAATTCTTTGAACTTTTCAAATGTTTCAGATTTGTGTTTCATCAAGTAGATATACCCATGCCTACTCAAATCATCTGTGAAGGTCAGAAAATAACGATAACTGCCGCGTGCTTCAATACTCATCGGACCGCATACATCGGTATGTATTATTTCCAATAAGTCATTAGCTCGCTCCATTGTTCCGGAGAATGGAGTTTTTAGTCATCTTGCCAATGAGGCATGGTTCGCAAGTATCAAATGATTCATAATCAAGTGATTCCAAAAGTCCATCATCATGGAGTTTCTTCATGCGCTTTACACCAATATAACCAAAACGGCAGTGCCACAAGTATGTTGCACTATCATTATCAATTTTGCATCTTTTGGCATCAATATTATGAATATGTGTATTACTACGATCGAGATTCAATAAACCATTTACATTGGGTGTATGACCATAGAAGGTTTTATTCATGTAAACAGAACAACAATTATTCCCTGACTTAAATGAATAACTGTATTGCAATAAACATGATCCAATCATATTCATGCTCAACGCAAACACCAAATAACATTTATTTAGGTTCAACACTAATCCCGAAGGTAGAGGGAGTATGCGATGGTGATCTTATCAACCTTGGAATCACTTCCAATACACATCGTCACCTCGCCCTTAACTAGTCTCTGTTCATTTTGCAACTCCTGTTTTGAGTTACTAATCTTAGCAATTGAACCAGTATCAAATACCCAGGGGCTACTATGAACACTAGTAAAGTACACATCAATAACATGTATATCAAATATACCTTTGTTCAATTTGCCATCCTTCTTATCCGCCAAGTATTCGGGGCAGTTCCGCTTCTAGTGACCATTTCCTTTGCAGTAGAAGCACTTAGTTTCAGGCTTGGGTCTAGCTTTGGGCTTCTTCATGGGAGCGGCAACTTGTTTGCTGTTCTTCTTGAAATTCCCTTTCTGTCCCTTGCCCTTTTTCTTGAAACTAGTGGTTTTGTTAACCATCAACACTTGATGCTCTTTCTTGATTTCTACCTTCGTCGATTTCAGCATCGCAAAGAGCTTGGGAATTGTTTTCGTCATCCCTTGCACATTATAGTTCATCACGAAGTTCTAGTAGCTTGGTGATAGTGACTAGAGAACTCTTGTCAATCACTATCTTATCTGGAAGATTAACTCCCACTTGATTCAAGCGATTGTAGTACTCAGACATTCTGAGCACATGCTCACTGGCTGAGCTATTCTCCTCCATCTTGTAGGCAAAGTACTTGTCAGAGGTTGCATACCTCTCGACATGGGCATGAGTCTGAAATACCAATTTCAGCTCTTGGAACATCTCATATGCTCCGTGGCATTCAAAACATTTTTGAAGTCCCGGTTCTAAGCCGTAAAGCATGGCGCACTAAACTATCAAGTAGTCATCATACCGAGCTTGTCAAACGTTCACAACGTCTGCATCTGCTCCTGGAATAGGTTTATCACCTAGCGGTGCATCAAGGACATAATTCTTCTGTGCAGCAATGAGGATAATCCTCAGATCACGGACCCAGTCCGCATCATTGCTACTATCATCTTTCAACTTATTTTTCTCTAGGAACATATCAAAATAGGGGAGCTATATCGCGAGCTATTGATTTACAACATAGATTTGCAAATACTATCAGGACTAAGTTCATGATAAATTAAGTTCAATTAATGAAATTACTAATGAACTCCCACTTAAATAAACATCCCTCAAGTTATCTAAGTGATACGTGATCCAAATCAACTAACCCATGTCCGATCATCACGTGAGATGGGGTAGTCATCAATGGTGAACATCTCTATGTTGATCATATCTACTATATGACTCACGTTCGACCTTTCGGTCTCCAGTGTTCCGAGACCATGTCTGTACATGCCAGGCTCGTCAAGTTTAACCCAAGTATTCTGCATGTGTAAAACTGTCTTACACCCATTGTATGTGAACGTAGAGTCTATCACACCCGATCATCACGTGGTGTCTCGAAACGACGAACTTTCGCAATGGTGCATACTCGGGAAGAACACTTATATCTTGAAATTTAGTGAAGGGATCATCTTATAATGCTACCATCGTTCTAAGCAAAATAAGATGCATAAAAGATAAACATCACATGCAATCAAAATATGTGACATGATATGGCCATCATCATCTTGTGCTTTTGATCTCCATCTCCAAAGCATCGTTATGATCTCCATCGTCACCGGCTCGACACCTTGATCTCCATCATTGCGTCGTGGTCGTCTCGCCAACTATTGCTTCTACAACTATTGCTAACGCATAGCGATAAAGTAAAGCAATTACATGGCGATAGCATTTCATACAATAAAGAGACAACCATAAGGCTCCTGCCGGTTGCCGATAACTTACAAAACATGATCATCTCATACAACAACATATATCACATCATGTCTTGACCATATCACATTACAACATACCCTGCAAAAACAAGTTAAATGTTCTCTACTTTGTTGTTGCATGTTTTACGTGGCTGCTACGGGTTTCTAGCAAGAACCGTCCTTACCTACGGCAAAAATCACAACGGTGATTTATCAAGTTTGCTGTTTTAACCTTCTTGAAGGACCGGCCACAGTCAAATTCAATTCAACTAAAGTAGGAGAAACAGACACCCGCCAGCCACCTTTATGCAAAAGTAGTTGCATGTCAGTTGATGGAACCGGTCTCATGTACGTGGACATGTAAGGTTGGTCCGGGCCGCTTCATCCCACAATGCCGCCAAATCAAAATAAGACGTTGGTGGTAAGCAGTATGAACATCACCGCCCACAACTTCTTTATGTTCTACTCGTGCATATCATCTACGCATAGACCTGGCTCGGATGCCACTGTTGGGGAATGTTGCATGGAAAACAAAAAAAATTCTACGCACACGCAATGATCTATCCATGGAGATGCATAACAACGAGAGCTCGTAGACCATAAGCGGAAGCGTTTCATAACGCGGTTGATGTAATCAAACTTTCTTCGCGATCCAACCGATCGAGTACCGAACGTACGGTACCTCCGAGTTCTGCACACGTTCAGCTTGGTGACTTCCTCGCCTTCTTGATCCAGCAAGACGGGCGAAGTAGTGCATGAGTTCCGGCAGCACGACGGCGTGGTGACGGTGATGGTGAAGTGATCTCCGCAGGGCTTCGCCTAAGCACTATGAAAATATGACCGGGGGTGTAAACGGTGGAGGGGGGTGCCGCACACGGCTAAGACAATGTTCTGGTTATGTGCTAGGCGCCCCCCTCCCACATATATATAGGTGGGAGGGAGGGAGGAGCAGCCAAGGAGGGCGCCCAAGTAGGGGGAATCCTACTTGGGGTCTCTCCCTAGCCGCGGCCCCCCTTTCCTTATTTGTAGCGCGGGGAAAGGCAGGGGAGGGTGGCACCCCCCTTCCTTTCTCCCATGAGAAGGAAAGGCAGGAGGGGCTAGCCCTCCCCCTTTTCCTTCCCTAGGGCTGGCCAACCAAGGGAGGAGGCGCACTGTAACATCCCCAGCCTCACACCACAGTGATCACCCTCTGATCATGCCAAGTCATCATGATTAACTATGTTTGATCATCATTGCATCATATCTCATTTCAAATTCCAATGCAATTGCAATTCAAATTTAAAGTGAAAAATAAAAGTTGTTCAAATGTGAAACTGAAATGTTCATTAATAATAAAATAATCCATAACTATTTATGTTGAGAAAAACAACATCACCTAAAACCCCTAGATGAGTCTAACCTCCTAAAACAGTACTAATACAACTTTTTTTAATTGCCAAATGATTTAATTAAAAACCAAATGAATTAAAAAATTACCCAACCAATTTCTGGCAATACTACATATTGCCTAGTATTTGATTTAACCAACCACCTATTTTACAAAAGCCAAATTGTAGCCAAACATTTTACCAAACAGAAATAAAACCAGAAAACAGAAAATTAAAATAAGAAAAGGCCTACGCTACTGTGGCGCTGGGCTCTAGTGCACAGTAGCGCACGGCCCAACCCATCTCACCTTTTCTTTCACCTCCCGTCGTCGTGTCGCCGTTCCGGTGGCCGAGCACGCCTCCTCCGTTCGCTGCTCGCCACCGCGACGAGGCAGGTGGCTGGAGGGATAAGGCTGAGCCCTATCCCTCCCCCCTGGACGCCGCCCTCACTTCTTCCCCTCCACCTCGCCCATTCTCCTCCCTCTCGTCCCTCTCGCTCAGATTCACCCCCGCCCGAAACCACCGTCGTCGCCCCGCCACCGTTTGCGCAGCCAGAAACTACCCCGCGCCGCCTAGCCAGGTCCAGGAGCATCCTCGTCCTCGCCTACGTCGTCTACATCAACCCGTTCGAGCTCAGCGTTGTCACAACGCCGGGTCGGCATCGTCTTCAACCTCGGGACGCCGTCGTTCCTCCTCTTCGATCTACTCCCCTGCAGCTCCTAAACTTCCACCGAGCCGTCGTGCGCTCCTTGGTGAGCTCCGCTTCCTTCCCCTCCTCTGCTCCTCGATTTGCCGCTTGTTGCTGCTGCTACCATTGCTGCCGTCGTTCCGCCGCTGCTGCCATGCTCGACACCGCCGCTGCCGCCCGTTTCAAAGCCCGATAAGCATGGCAACGCGCTCAGTGCCTCGCCGCGATGCCGCCAACACCTTTAGATCGCTTGCATCCGTGCCCAAATGCCGAACCTGACGAGCTCCTGATTCGGCCTCCGCTACGGCTCATCGATGGTGCCGATTCCGACCTCCCCAGCTCGCGTGGATGGCTCCATTGGATGCGCCTCATCGCGCTCGTCATCTGGGTGGTCGCGGGCGACCATTTGGTCGCGTGTACGCCGATTCCGGACGACTCCGCTTCTCTGTCGCTCGCCGGAGATGCGCCGCCGCGCGCCGGCGTTTAAAACGCCGGCGGGACTCACCTGCCAGGCCATTAGGGCCTAATCTCCCTCTAACCCCAATGACACGTGGGCCCTAGTACTGTAGCATTAGGTTTAACTTAACTAACCTATTAACTAACTGGGTCATTGATAACCGGGCCCCACCTCACTAATTATCTGGTTAGATTAAATAAAATACGTTTAAATTAAACAGTCGCTGTCAACTGGGTCCCACTGGACCCAGTTGACTAGTCAATATGCTGACTGGGCAGGGCCCAGTCTATGACAAGTGGGACCCCTGGGCTCCTTTGACCAGTCAATGGTCTCAGTTGACTGCTGACTGGGCAGTCAGCTGGGGCCCACTGTCAGCCTTTGTGCTGCTTTGCTGTGTACACCTTGTGTGTGCACGTAGCAATTTAACTTTTATTTCTGAATTAGTATTAATTCCAGAAATTCCAGAAAATACTAAAATCTTTAGAAAATCATAGAAAATAATCCGTAGCTCAAATCGAAAAACTTTCTACATGAAAGTTGATCAGAACAACGAGACGAATCTGATCGTGTCATCTGTTTCCATGTTGGAACCCTCTATGTAGGTGAACCCGCAACTTTTTGCCCGTTTCCGGTAGATGAATAGTGCAAATACACCGGATAATAAATCCAACTTAAATCCTAAATAACTAAAATGACTTAGACAAATCTTTAGGCAACCCTGCACTGCATCATAGGCATAGCATGCTCCGTGTTGCAATATTGCTATGTATTTATATGTTTCTTCCCCCTCTTCTCTCTCGGTAGACCCCGACGTCGATGTAGCTCCCGAGACCGACGTAGCTCCGGAGGTCGACTACGCTCCTGACGATCAGACCCTTGCCGCCGAGCTTCCAGGCAAGCACCCCCCTTTTGAATATTCCGATATCGCCTATTCTCTTCCCTCTTATGCTTGCATTAGAAGTTGCTGCTATTACTGTTATCCTATTTCTGCTGCATAGCCTATTTATTGTAACCTGCTGTTGATTCCTACTTGCTTATCCTAAACTGCTTAGTATAGTCTAGGTAGAGACCCATCAGAGGCCCCCACTTTGTCCTGACTGCCCCGCTGGATTATCAGAAGACCCGATCAACGGGATCGAAGACCAGGCCCCGGCACCGCACATCACTTCCCCCTTAGTTGCTCGACACTACTGGGTTACTATCGAGTGCCGAGGGTGATACCTCATCAGCACTTCTGATGTTAACCTTGTAGGTTAGTTCATCGGTTATGGTCATCGAGGGTGATTTCTCCTTCTCCATTCCCGGTAACGACAATGTCGTGCAACTCCTCAAGAGTGGACCTCGAGGGTGATTCCTCCTTCGTTCACCTTGACGATAACATCGGGTGGAATTCCATCGAGGGTGATTCCTCAGGGTTCCCCTTTGGTGTTAGACACATGGATACTATGGTTACAATGACTTTATACTGAACCATGTTACTAAAGACGGGTCGGCTCTGAGGGATACCCGCGCGAGCTTAATTGCGAGAGATGTGGAGTCGGGTGGACCTGGAGGGTGCCCGAGAGTTGAACACGAGGCGTGGCTTGGCATTCTTAGCCCTTGTCGCAAGTCCTCGAGACGGGGCGACGGGGTCACATCTTTCGTGAGTCTCTGCTCGTTACCGCACTACCAACACACTAAGGGTTTGGATATTTGATCCGAGGGGCCTCTGGCCTGATAGCACTAACCATCACGTGGGCATAGTATGGGCGTTCTGCGTCGTATACTTCAGCCGGAGCTTAATAGACGTCAGCGACTGAGCGGCGCGCGCTGGGTTGGACTGGTAACGCCCTGCACTTGTATAAGGGGGGCTAGGTCTGCTCATCGGCCGCGTTCGCAACGTGCAGGAGCGCCCGGGGCGATGGCCCAAGACCCCTGGGTGCCTAGGTTTAGTCCGGCGTGCTGACCTCTCTGTTAAGTATTCGGTCAGGTTGCGGCGTATCGTTTGGCCGAGGCCGGGCATGACCCAGTAAAGTGTGTCCGGCCGGAGTTAAGCGAGCGTGGTGGGTAAGTTGGTGCACCCCTGCAGGGAAGAAACAATCTATCGGTAGCCTGTCCTACGGTAACGGACACTCGGAGTTGTATCCCGATCGGTACAACTAGAACTGGACACTTGAGATGATAACTGGATAGTATGGCTCTGGGATTGCTTCCTCGCAGGGAGTCGAGGAAGAATCTCTGGACGAGGTTGATAACATTACTATACTTTACATTATGATAATCTGCACTCTTCTAATGCTGCAAGACCAATGAAGATGCTAGTCTTCGATAGGACTAGAGCTTCCTCTCTATTCTGGCATTTCTGCAGCCCTGTCCACATATACAGCCCTCCTTTGAAAATGTTGCATATGTAGTGTAGATCCTTGCTTGCTGAGTACTTCGGATGAGTACTCACGTGTGCTTTGCTTTCTTTTTCTCCCCTTTTCCTTTTGTCGCAACCAAACGACGGAGCCCCGGAGCCTGCTGCCCCACCGATGGTTACTACTATTACTACCCTCCCGGCGAGTACTACTACGAGGAGCCGTCCGACAACCAGGAGTAGGTTCGGAGGGTCCCAGGCAGGAGGCCTGTTCCTTTCGATCGTAGGTTTTGTTTTGACCCGCCTTCTTAAAGGCTTATTCTGTTTTATCTTTTATATCTGTACTCAGATATCTGATGCTTCCACTGACGCTTGTATGCCATCAAGCTATGCATTCAAGCCCTCGAGGCCCTGGCTTGTAATATAAAGCTTGTATGACTTTATTTATGTTTTAGAGTTGTGTTGTGATATCTTCAAGTGAGTCCTTAGGCTTGATCGTGTGCATTTGCGTGTATGGTTAGTGCACGATTAAGCCGGGGTCGTCACATGCACCAGCCCCCTTGTGGGCTGGTCTGTCCCCTCCTTTGGCCCATAAGGCCCATAACTTGCCGGGGGGGGGGGGTGCCCGGAACCCCTTCCGGTGACCCGATTCCTTCCCGGTACGTCCCGAAACACTTTCGGTGTCCAAATACCATCGTCCTATATATCAATCTTTACCTCTCGACCATTTTGAGACTCCTTGTCATGTCCGTGATCTCATCCGGGACTCCGAATAACATTCGGTCACCAAAACATATAACGCATATAACACTATATCGTCAACGAACGTTAAGCGTGCGGACCCTACGGGTTCGAGAACTATGTAGACATGACTGAGACACCTCTCCGGTCAATAACCAATAGCGGAACCCGGATGCCCATATTGGCTCCAACATATTCTACGAAGATCTTTATCGATCGAACCGTTATGACAACATACGTAATTCCCTTTGTCCATCGGTATGTTACTTGCCCGAGATTCGATCGTTGGTATCTCTATACCTAGTTCAATCTCGTTACCGGCAAGTCTCTTTACTCGTTCCGTAATACATCACCTCGTGACTAACTCCTTAGTCATTTGCTTGCAAGCTTATGATGTGTATTACCGAGAGGGCCCAGAGATACCTCTCCGATACTCGGAGTGACAAATCCTAATATCGATCTATGCCAACTCAACAAACACCTTCGGAGATACCTGTAGAGCATCTTTATGATCACCCAGTTACGTTGTGACGTTTGATAGCACACAAGGTATTCCTCCGGTATCCGGGAGTTGCATAATCTCATAGTCGAAGGAATATGTATTTGACATGAAGAAAGCAAATAGCAATAAACTGAACGATCATAATGCTAAGCTAACGGTTGGGTCTTGTCCATCACATCATTCTCCTAGTGATGTGATCCCGTTATCAAATGACAACACATGTCTATTGTTAGGAAACCTTAACCATCTTTGATCAACGAGCTAGTCTAGTAGAGGCATACTAGGGACACGGTATTTGTTTATGTATTCACACATGTATTTAAGTTTCCAATCAATACAATTCTAGCATGAATAATAAACCTTTATCATGAATAAGGAAATATAAAATAACAACTTTATTATTGCCTTTAGGGAATATTTCCTTCACGTCTTGCATAGTTCCTGGCTGAGCGCCACAGAGCATGACGCCCGCCGACCCGATCTGCCCGGACAGCCCCGCCCTTGCTCGTCGGTGACGCCTCCTTTCGCCGTCCTCACACTCATCATCGGCCGCCTCTCTACCTCCGGCCGAGCTCCACTGACGGCTCCGCCTCTGCCTCGATCCCACACACCATGGCCGTCCGGACGGCTAGCCACCAGACGCAGGCTACCACGCCAGATATCCTCGACCGCTGTGGCCGGCCATAATGTCTGAAGATGTTGCGCCAATAGCTTTGGCCCCCGCCCTTCTTCTGATCCTATAGATGGTGACTGTGCCCCTTCTAGTTCCTTTCTTTTTGTACTGCATGCTCCGAATCTCCATCATGATAGGCTTTCAATTCAGAAAGAACACTTCGTTGGTGTGTCATTGCTGTGCAAAATTTGTTTCGATTTGAAAAGAGAAAACAATTAGCCGCACTGTATTTGATCCAAGGACAACTAATGATACATGATCCAAATTGCTTTGTATGTTGCTTAAAAAACCACAAGGTTCAAATCAAACAGATCATAATTGTTGGAGCAGCTAAGTGAATTCTTACTCCACACAGTGCAGGTTATGTTGTGTTCTCCTTATTTAATTAGTGCGGCAGAAAAAGTTGAAATGTAACAGTAGCTTCTTTTTCTGAATTTGGTTGCGCTATGCAAAGGCAATGGAATTACTTGTGGTAGGGTCTTATGCAAAACTCAATGCTAAGATTACATGTTTCCATCTGTGGAGCACGTGGTTCACACCGAACAGGATACTGTTACTTGATACCACAAAGTAACAGTACATATATGCTACAAAATATGCAAATCTGTATCGAGGGTAGAGAATGAATTTGAAAGGAACCTCACCCAGCCCCCTTTTGCCCTTTGATTCTGAATTACCTTCTGATAGTTTTAGGTTCTAGCAATGATGAGATAACACTGGAGGAAGCTTCTTCTGTGCATACTGAACCTCCCCAAGATGGCAGTGCCCTACCCATCGTTACCACAGATATGGAAGTTCTCCATGATAAAGTGAATAAGCAAGTCATTAAGGAAGGCCATGTAAGATACCCTAAAAAATTTCTACGTGCTTTGGTAAGTAGTATGACACAAATATCTGAGTCTTGGTTATGTCGTTAATTTCTAGCCTTTCTCTTATAATTATAATTTGTTTAATTAATGTGTTCCCTTGAACCATGCCAAATGTATCCTGATTCATGAACAAGGATATTAGTTGAGTTGGGAAGCGTAATTTATTCTTCTTGCTAGAACAATTGTTTATATGTACTTCTGAATTTTAAAGTTATATCATAAGTATCCTCTAATATTGTTGTCTGGAACAAGCACTGCTCCAAGAGGGAGATCTACTACATGTACCCCTCCACGTTCATAGGTATGTGCTTGTCTGCTACACTTATGTCTATGTTTTAGCCATTTATGTTGTGAATGTAGGTAATGTGCATGCATTAGGTCACGGGGAGAGGACACATTATATTGTGAATGCAGTTGTTAGATTGCGGGGGGAGTCATCGGATCAGGGGGACAGGATAGTTTTTTATGCTTTTAATCATTATAAAAGGCAAGAAAAAAGAGGGAGCGGAAACGGTTCACCTAATCAGGATTATCGAGCTTATAGCATCACTAAATTATTTATGCTAATTGCTTATACATTCTTGTCATAGTTTGATGATTCCAAAATGAGAAGAGAAATGGCGAAGAACTCCTTCAACTTATTCCTGGAAGGTATATAGTTTAATTATTTTCGCAAAGCTCAAGTAATGTATATACATTTTCCATTCAAGGTTGACTTTTTGCTGATTTTACTAGCTTGACATATTGTCCCAAGTTACATTAGCAATTGTAGGGCTACCATCTAAGCGATGCGATAAATTTTTTCTTATAATATGGCACTTGTATGATATGCATTCTTGATTGTGCAACACAATTATTTTATACTATTGGAGTACTTTAGTGGGACATGTGTGTTGCAATGTAAACTTATTCTGATTTGGTTCTTTTGTGATGATGTTGAACAAATATTTAGTTTCTTCTTCATATATTCCTTGGAAGCGTCAGCATGCAAGGAGAACATTTTCACCATACTTTATTTTGTTTTCCATATCCCCTTGAGCTTTTAGGAACTTGATATCGTGGCATAAGTGATACCTTGTTTCTTAGATACACCAGTAACTTTTACCATTTAGATCCACTCGGTTAAATATACCTTTAATCACATGTTTCTGAAAGAATCGAGTGTGGATAGATTAATAGTAAAATTTGGTAGCTGCCTTTATTATTAGCAAATGGCAACAATTCCTTTGGTTTCAAAGAGAACAACATAATGTGATAAGACCTATGCCAATTATGTCATTTCCTATTAATCGTACATGCTTAGGAGACATCATTTCTGCCTTCTCGGCTCAGGGCGCGTCACGGGCGAAGAGCGGGTTGGTTGGCGGGGTTGGCGGGGGACTCCTCCTGGCGGTCCGTGGGGAAGTATGGTGTGAAGGAGAGAGGCCGCCATGGCGAAGGTGAGGTGGGCGTCATCCCGTTTTAAAGGAGAGGGCTCCGGCGAGAAATGTCTCACTATGGCGAAAACCGAGCGGAAGGGGAGGGTCTGACAGGAAAACATAAGGGTGCATCATGGGGTGGAGTTTTTATGTTGGGTCTGCATGTTGGAGATAACATGGTTGATAGTTCGGACATTTTTCCCTCAAATATGGTCTGGATTTGAGGGAGCCCGGACTGTCGCGTTGTTAGATGTTTCATACAGTGTATCATACATATAGTGAAAACAAGTCCCCTTCATTATATACAGTATAGCCCTCCAATATGGCCATGTTTATGCTACACTAGATCGCGGGAACCTGCCGTCGACATTGAGGTTGGCGTATGAGAGAGAAATAAGCTTCAATCTCAATAATTTGTCTGATTCATTTATATACAGTATAGCCCGTGGCAACGCACGGGCGTTCTACTAGTAAAAAAGGGAATATCCAACTTTGAGGTGTCACCGATTTCTCAAATCGGACCATCCCGCATGAAAGTTCAAGACTTCAGTGCGAAGCTCCAACCTTCGAAGGCCGCCAGCCCAAGTCCTGCCAAGAGTGGGCCTATCTCTAGGTTGGTCATAATAAAACACGGCGTGATCCCTTCGAAATAAAATGAAAGGCTAGACGATGTGGGGTCTGCCGGAGAGGGGGCACATGAACTGGTGTGAGGAAGTGTTGGAACCACTATTCCTTTTGCATGGGGTCATTACACTAGTAGAAAACAGGGCTTTCGTCACAGCCGGATCGGAGCATTAGTCCCGGTTGCATTATGAACCGGGACTAATGTGAGCATTAGTCCCGGTTCGAGCGGCTAGGGCGCTGGGCAGGCATTTGTCCCGGTTCAAATGGGACCTTTAGTCCCGGTTTGAGCCACGAAACGGGACTAAAGGGTGCGATGCCCACCTTTAGTCCCGGTTCGAGCCACGAACCGGGACTAAAGGGGTTGAGGCTTTAGTACCGGCTGGTGGCTCCAACCGGGACTAAAGGTTACACCTTTAGTCCCGGTTGGAGCCACGAACTGGGACTAAAGGGGTTCAAACTCTACCCCCCCCCCATGTATCGCCATTTCAGTTTTGTAAAAAACAAAAGAAAATGATAAAAACTTCAAAAATTAAAATCCTTTGAGATGTAGTTATGTTACTACATCTACTAGTTAGGAAAATTAAAAAAACTTAAATTTGGACATGTTTTGCAAAAAAGTGTTATGAAAAAATAAAACGGCCATATCTTTTGCATACTATATCGAAAAAATGCATAATATATCAAAAAAATCAGCACGAAAATCCGCATCCGATTTCGACCGCCGTAGGCCGTGTTGCAAATTTTAGAATCCTCAAATTCTTAAAGGAAAAAAAATTATGCTCAAATTTCAGTTTTTTTGTATTTTGGTTAAATCTGGTCAAACTACTTATTCAAGAAATATTAGTGTTATTAAATAATTATTTTAGTTTTTTTGAATTTTAGTCAAACTATGGTCAAACTGTGGTCAAACTACTTATTCAAGAAATATTAGTGTTACTAAATAATTATTGTTTTTTAGAATAATAGTTTCAAACTCAAACGGTGCTTAATGCTCAAGTTCAACTCCTAAGGGTTAATAGGATTGACAGCTTAGTATTGTCAGGAAAACAACAAGTGCAGACTTGGAAACTAGGGGGAATAGAACTCGAAAGTTAAGCGTGCTCAGGCTGGAGTAGTGAGAGGATGGGTGACCGGCCGGGAAGTTAGACAATTTGGAATGAGTGCTGATTAGAGATTAGAGATTAAATTCTGAAGCTGTGAGGAGGGAGGGGTGATTAGAGATTAAATTGTCAAATAATTCAAAGATTTGAAAATCAGAAAAAAAAATAAAAAAAATAAAGAAAAATTCAAAAAAATTCTTTAGTCCCGGTTGGTGTTAGGTCCCCCAGCCCCGCTCCAGCAGGCGGCCACGTGGAGCCCCTTTAGTCCCGGTTCGGCTTTAGTCCCGACCCTTTTGTTCCGGTTCCAGAACCGGGACTAAAGGCCCTCTGGAATCGGAACAAAAGCCCTGTTTTCTACTAGTGTTAAATGGGTAAGAAAGGGTGGTGTGATCAGCAAAAAGTCAATACACAACTTTGAGGTGGCACATCCTTTAGAAATCGGGCTTAGGCCTGCACGAAGGTCCATGTTTCCAGTGTGACCCCTCCCCTTTTCGAGGCCTCTGACCGAACTCTTGCAAAGAGTGGGCCTTTCTTTTGGTTGGTCATTACCCTATGGAATACAACAACACAAACAAATACTAAAAGCCACATGGGGTGGCCCCTTCCGAAGAAAATTGAGGGCCAAACGACGTGGGGCCTACCAGAGAGAGGGGCACACAAAATCATGTGAGGAAGTGTGAGAACCACTCCTTTGGCATGGGGTCATACATGGGTATAAAAGGGCGGTGTGATGAATAAAAAGAAAATATAAACCAAAGTCGAGGGGGATTGATCCTGGAGTAATCTGATACAAACTCTGGTAAATCGCTGGAGGAGTCTAAATGTTGGGCGCCCTGCTAAGTGAGTCTACGAGGAGGTTTGTGTGCTTTCTAAACATATATGAGCTATTTCTTTTGGTATCTTAAAAATTAAGCTGCCCCTCCCCGGGTTTTCCTATAAACCGCATCTCTTATTCATTGTGGCTTCTAAGTTAGTTATGGGATAATTAATTTAGAAGTTTCAACGAATTTGAGGAGTGGCTTATTTTTTAAGCTGGTGAGAGGCAGCTTACTTTTTTTAGCCGCCCAAAAGAACTGGCCCATAATATAGGGTTATCATAGAATAGGGTATCTTGGTGGATGAGCTCCATGGAGCTCTTTTTTGAAAAAAAATTAAAATCATATTTTTATGTTTCAAAAAATTCTGGAAAAATCATACACGTTCATATTGATGTGTTTTGCATGTGTGTAAAGTGTGGTGATGAAATACTTTATGGTGGAGCTACACAAAAAAAAAAGAAAATTTCATGCATTTTTTGTACTCCCTTCATTTTTTAATATAAGGTGTACTTATTTTATGATAAAATTTCACATTGTAAGGTGCATTTCTTTCAGTTCTTCATAATTCGTTTCTTAGCCCTCTAGAAAAAAAGGAATGTATCTCTCTCTTGATGTCATGTATCTATCCTTATAGGAAAAGAAGGAAAGTACCTCTCTCTTGATTGCATGTATCTCTTCCTTTACATGACTAATTGATTTACCAACAAATTAATCAAGGGTAATTTTGTCCTAAATTCTATAAAATTCCATGCCTTGGTCACCGTGTAAAAAAAATACACCTTACATAAAGAAACATAGAGAGTAGTGAGCTGTGTGTGTACTGTTCATCATTTCAAAATGACGACTCTCTTTTTTGTGTAGCTCTCACAATAATGTATATCATCTTCAAATTTTACACACATGTATTATACATCCGTCTATACATGTGTGATTGTTTTAGATTTATTTGAAACTTCAAATGTGTGATTTTCAAAAATCTCAAAATAAAGGGTTCCATGCGAGACCAACCCAAGGGCTAACCCTCATTGGCATTTTTTATAGGAGAAACTCCGCGCGTCCGAGCCGAGGCTCGAACTCGGGTGGGCTGGCAGCTACCCAGCTGCCCAGCCAACGGGTCGACGCCCCGTCCTCAACAATTTTGGTTATCATGCCCTTGTGTAGTACTCCCTCCATTCTTTTATGTAAGGTGTATTATTTTTGGCACGATGACCAAGGCACATAATTATAGACAATTGAGGGCGAAATTACCCTAGTCTAATTCATTGAACAACGACAAGTAAATCGTTTAGGTTAGGAACAAAGAGATACATGCAATCGGGAGAGATATAATTTCTTTTTTTTTCTCTACAAGGAAAGATACATGCAGTCAGGTGAGAGATACTTTCCTTCTTTCTAGAGGGACAAGAACGGAATTATGAGAAATTAAAATAAATGTACCTTATGTTGTTGAATTTTATTAAAAAATAAATACATCTAATATAAAGGAACGGAGGGAGTAAGTAATAAGCTGACTAGAGGGGTGCGTTTTTTTAATACTAGAACAGAAGAAGAGAAAAGGAAAAAGAAACTTGAGGGGCAAGTAACGAGGTAAAGGCGGCATCAATCGATCGGGCCCGAGCAGCCCGCGCCAGCCCGGCCCGACCCGACCCGACCCAGGCCGCGCATCCATCCATTTAAAGTTGGAAGCGAAAGCCGTGCAACGGCTGGCTTGCCTCCGCTTCGCCACCGACCACCATCCACGCGGGACGCGGCGCGGCAGGCCGGGGAGCGGCGACGACGCGGCGCGGCCCGGCGGCGACCGCGGCGGCCCCCGCTTCCTCTCCCTCCTCCTCCTCGTCGTCTCGGTTAGTTGCTTCCCCTCCCCCGCTCCTCCTCCCCTTTCTGCTCCAAGCTACAGCTCCGTGCCGCGGCTCCCGCGGGCGGCCTCCCCGCACCGCGCCGCTCTTCCCGGCGAGTGCGCGCGCGCCGGGGCGAGGCTGAGGCGCTCCTCCTTACCGCTCCGCCTCTGCGCGCCCGTAGGCCTGATGCGGGCAAGCAGCCACTCGCCGCGCCGACCGCGACGACAGCACCCCCTGCGACGTGCTCCTCCCATGCGCCTGGGAGAAACCGCCGCGCTCCTCCGTAGCGCTCGCACCGCTGCGCGTCCGTAGGCGCGACGCGAGCAAGCACCACGCGTCTCTCCCCGACCCCGCCTCCAGAAGCATACCCGTCGCTGCGCGCGCGCCCGCATGCGAGCAAGCGCGCGTGCCTCTCTGCCTCTCGCGACGCGCCCCTCCGACGTGCTCCTCCAACGCGCGTCGCCATTGATTGATTGTGTGGGAAGAAATCGTTTGTGTCCAGTATGTATGCGGTTCATCATCCATCGTTAGCTGAGTAGATTCTTGTCGATGACCACGATTTGGTCGATTCGTTGCTGGCTACTGGTCATGTTCCTGAATCCTGAGCAAAATCGATCAGACTGCGTGCACTCAGGCTGTTCGACCGAATGCCTGTCTCTTCTCTAGTAGGCTGTAGATTTAACTCTGAACTCTAACGCTGTAGATTTACCGAGTGGCATGCAATTTTACTTGACTTGTTCTTAGTGCGTTGCTTAGCCCAATTTTGTGTGCACACTGCTGTAAGATGAGCTGTGCTGTGTGATGTTCCTTTACGATGATAGACCCTGTCTTTCCTGCATTCGGATGCATTTGTATTTCAATCATCTGCTGATGTTGAGATTCATTTGCTAGTTTACTTGCGTTCTACTCCCTCCGTCCGGTGAAGAGTGTACGTTTGGCTTCAAAATTTGTCCACAAAAGAGTGTACTTCTATCTTCCCAATGCACTTTAAAGTAGAAAAAAATATTTTTCTCTCATCACACGGTAATCAAGACCAATAACAATCTACACATGGTCTTCTTAATTTCTACATGCACTTAGTTCATTGCGCGTTGGGTAATTAAAGAGGGGAGATATGATGGATTGGATCTTTCCAATGCACTTTTTTACTTCACTTCATAATTTGTCCTAAAATCTCTAGATGTACACTCTTCACCGGACGGAGGGAGTAAGTTACTGCTATGATTCATAAATGCTTGCTAAGGGTGCCACCTACTGTATTGTTTGTTAGGTATTCTGAGCAAAAAATCCTTCTGATTTTGTTAGTTTCTGAGCAAAATTGGTTGCTGAACCCACTATATATCTGTCAACCTTGGCTGAGTGTTAAGTACTGGGTGTTTTCTAGGATACAGATGCTTTCACAAAGTTAATTAGCTCCGATTCACTAGGCAAGCATTCATCTTCTTTTGATTGACATTTGGCTTGCATTGCGTCGAATGCAGCATACAACCTACGGTGTAAAATGCTGGCCTATTTCATACGCCAACCGTGTAGGTGGATGCATGTATTTTCTGCCTAGACAAGATTGGCGTGTGTGTTCTCCCGAATTAGTTCTAGTTCATTGTTGAGTATAGTCTGTAAATTCTATGGCAATGGTGCATTTGGATGCATAATTAATGAACTATTTCATTTTATTAAAATTTCTTGGTTCCTGCTCTAAACCATATGTATTTATTGCACCTGCTGATGTTGAGATCCATCTGCTATAATATAGAGTTTACTTGGGTTCTTAGTTATTTGTGTAATTCATGAATGATTGTTAATGGTGCCACCAACTCTTTTGTTTGTTACCGTATTCTCAGCAAAAAAATCCTACCAACTATTTTGTTTGTTGGCGCATTCTCAGAAAAAAATCCTTCTGATTTTCTTAGTTTCTGAGCAAAATTGGTTGCTGAACCCATTATATATCTGTCAACCCTTGCTGAGTGTTAAGTACTAGGTGGTTTCTAGGATACAGATGCTTTCACAAAGTTAATTAGCTCCAATTCTCCAGGCAAGCATTCATCTTCTTTCGATTCACATTCATCTTGCATTGCGTCGAATGCAGCTTGCAACCTTTCATACGCCAACCATGTAGATGGATGCATGTATTTGCTTCCTAGCCAAGGTTCCGCGTGTGTTCTCCCAAATTAGTTCTAGTTCATTGTTAAGTATAGTC
Source organism: Thinopyrum elongatum (assembly GCA_011799875.1). Classification (NCBI taxonomy): domain Eukaryota; kingdom Viridiplantae; phylum Streptophyta; class Magnoliopsida; order Poales; family Poaceae; genus Thinopyrum; species Thinopyrum elongatum. The sequence goes on from CM022297.1 coordinate 536,326,198, forward strand.
TGTAAATTCCATGGGCATGGTGCATTCGGATGTATAATTAATGAACTGTTTCATTTTATTAAATTTTCTTGGTTCCCGCTCTAAACCATATGTATTTATGGCACTTGCTGATGCTGAGATCCATCTGCTACAATATATAGTTTACTTGGGTTCTTAGTTATTGGTGTACTTCATGAATGATTGCTACTGGTTTTTTTGTTAGCGTATTCCCAGGAAAAAGTCCTACCAACTGTGTTTGTTACCGTATTCTCAGAAAAAAATCCTTCTGATTTTGGCCGGGATTCGCGTCCTAGGCTCCTGGCTGTTGTGTTCTTATTTATTAGGTATCATATTACTTGAGTTCTTAAGTTATTGCTGTGATTCGTGAATCATGCCAATGATGCTTGCTAGTGTATTCCGAGCAGATATTGGATGGATCAGGGGAGTTGCCACTGCTGTATTGGTTTGTTACTCGTTAGTGTATTCCGTGCAGATATTGCAACTGATTACTTAGTGCTATGCTGATCTATTTACCGAGTGGCGTGCAATTTTGCTTGACTTGTTCTTGGTGCGTTGCTTAGCCCAATTTGTGTGCACATTGCTGTAAGATGAGTTGTCCTGTGTGATGTTCCTTTACGATGACAGGTTCTGTCTGTTGCATTCGGATGCATTTGTATTTCAATCATCTGCTGATGTTGAGATTCATTTGCTAGTTTACTTGCGTTCTAAGTTACTGGCATGATTCATGAATGCTTGCTAAGGGTGCCACCTACTGTACTGTTTGTTAGGTATTCTGAGCAAAAAATCCTTCTGATATTCTTAGTTTCTGAGCAAAATTGGTTGCTGAACCCATTATATATCTGTCAACCTTGGCTGAGTCTTAAGTACTGGGTGTTTTCTAGGATACAGATGTTTTCACAAAGTTCATTAGCTCTGATTCTCCAGGCAAGCATTCATCTTCTATTGATTGACATTCGTCTTGCATTGCGTCGAATGCAGCATACAACCTACGGTGTAAAATGCTGGCCTATTTCATACGCCAACCGTGTAGGTGGATGCATGTATTTTCTGCCTAGACAAGATTGCGTGCGTGTGTTCTCCCGAATTAGTTCTAGTTCATTGTTGAGTATAGTCTGTAAATTCTATGGGCATGGTGCATTTGGATGCATAATTAATGAACTATTTCATTTTGTTAAAATTTCTTGGTTCCTGCTCTAAACCATATGTATTTATTGCACCTGCTGATGTTGAGATCCATCTGCTATAATATATAGTTTACTTGGGTTCTTAGTTATTTGTGTAATTCATGAATGATTGTTAATGGTGACGCCAACTCTTTTGTTTGTTACCGTATTCTCAGCAAAAAAAATCCTACCAACTGTTTTGTTTGTTAGCGCATTCTCAGAAAAAAATCCTTCTGATTTTCTTAGTTTCTGAGCAAAATTGGTTGCTGAACCCATTATATTTATCTCTCCCCTTGCTGAGTGTCAATATTCAGTTGCTTCCACAAAGGTAACTAGTCAAGTACTAGTTGGTTCATCTTCTATAATGTATAGTTTACTTGAGTTCTTAGTTGCTGGCGTGGTTCGTGAATGCTTGCTGGCTGTAGATTTAACTCTGAACTCTGACGGTTGGAAACTTTGTTCTGTAATGCGGATTGAAAAATCTTTGATATCTGCTGCTGTGCATATTGCTTTGGATTGCAGTAAGTTTGAGCATGTTGAGATCTCTGATATCTAGTTGGATGCATGCATTTTTCCTATTCAATTGTACGTACTAGTATAGATTTTTGAGCACAATCCCACTGTTGGTTTATCTGAACTGAATGCCTTCTTCAGAAATTGTCTAGCTGAACATAAGTTTTCTGAGCAAGTTTGATCGTGCATCCCACAGCATGCATCCTATCTCATACTGTGCATCTCATATTCTCATTGCAGCTAGCTCCTCATCATTGGCCGTGATGTCGCAATCGCAGAAGTGCTCGTGTGCCAACCGCAATTGCTTCCATGAGTACGTGCAAAACCGCAAACAATTCAAATGACATGAACCTGATCTATCCAGATTTTTTTTTTAAACTGATCCATCCAACCAGTTTGCTAATTGTTTTGTTATGTACAGCGGTTGTGCTTGTTTCACAAAGGAAGGGGTCTGCTCTAAGGACTGCAAGTGCCGTGGTAAGTGCAAGAATATCTTGGATAATGAAGAGACGATCGCAGAGAAATTCGCTGAACACACCAAGAACAAAGCTCCTGCCACCCAAACGCTTCCCTTGGGCTAAGCCATTCCCAGCACGAAAACCAGGGTCTACGCCACCGTGCAGCTGTCCCACCTCCCAGTGCCAAAACGGGTATGCAGAGTTGAATTATGTCAAGCAGATGCATCCATCAACTAGCTAGTTAATTGATACATTATTTGTCCGGTGCTGCAATTTTACTGTTGCTTGTTGATATGCTGCGTGCAGGAACTGCAGATGTAACAGGGCTGGCTTGCCTTGTTGTGACCGCTGCAAGTGCAAGGACTGCAGAAATCGGGAGAAGCTCCAGGATCTATTCCCGGGCAGCGGGATCAAGGGAGAGGTTCCTGCTTCAGGTCCGACCATGACGACTCGTGGGGCGGCGCAGGTATCTTCTTCTTCTTTAGAGGAGAGCACACTACATTCATGAATACCGGTGGAAATGCTCTGACCTCTGCCAAGTACCTGAAACGCGGCGCGCTTATTTCAGGCTGCCAAGGAGTCTGCTGTGGGGTGTAAATGCCAAACCAAATGCGCCAGTCGCTGCGGTTGCGTGAAGCGTAACATCAAGTGCTCCTCAAAATGCAAGTGCAAAGTGTGCGGCAATGACAACGGGAGCAGATTTCGTGAGCACACCACTTTCTCTTCCCTTTATTTATGCGTCTCTTCCCTGAGTGATCAATCACACTCGTGTAATTTTCTCTCTTGTTCTGTGTTGATGTACGCAACAGCCAATAAGTCCAAGGCGGGACCCGGAGGTCAAGGAGGTACCCGCTGCAGCAGCAGCGCTGTCGAATCGACGGGCAAACGGCCAAAACACGTTGTAAGTTTGCTCCTCTTCTTACTCGTGCAGAGAAATCATCGTAGTGTATATATGTCTGTTCATCAGGGATAAACAAATAACCCTGGTGATCTGCTCCTTTTGTGCAGGGATGACAGTAGGCTTCAGACACCAGAGCATGATGCAAGTCACCTTACATACTTACCATCCTCAAGACATACGAGAGCATGATGCAAGTCACCTTACTTACTTACCATCCTCAAGTCACCTCCTGTTCAGATATCTCCCACTGTAAAGCACAGCCAGGTTCCTGTAGATTCCTTGTAATGGTTGATTACTCGAAGCAAGCACGGCGAAAACTCCATGATCTGCGATGTCGTTAGCCTCAGAACGTGGTCTTGATCAGACGGATAGATACTTGAGAACATACATATACATACTCATGTAGGAATATTTGGCGTCATCAGTCGGCGTCCATACATACCGCCTGGAAAGGGTTGGTTCAGCTACTTCTTATGCATACAATACATAGTTCCAGCAAATGATTTCTCTCTTATATACTTTAGGAATATTCCGATGGTGTTTGAAACCCAATGTAGTATGGATCTGATGTGCATAAACAAAGATGCCTGGTGGCGTTATGATCTGCATTGCGTTACATAATCTGATGATATGCTCTCACTCATGTTTGCATCATCACATTCTTAATTCTATGGCTGCATCTTGCACTCTTCTTTTATTGGTGATTCATCTGTGACGCCGGACAAATCGCATGCAAGCTGTACTCTGAAGGAGGCAAAACAAATTGTTGATGTCAAATTGATCGATGCCGGGATTCTTTTCTACTCCCTCTGTAAACGCTCTTATATTAGTTTACAGAGGGAGTACTAGTTTTCTGCAGTAGAGTTGTTTAGCTTGCCCTATACGCATGCACCATTTGGTTCAGTAAGCGTCGGTTTTTTGTCCACTGAGAAAATACAGTTGCATAGCCGTCAGTTGTACGAAGCTGAACTGATGATGCAAGATACTCACTCGAGCAGAAAACCAAGAATCTAACTCACTAACTAATAAAAATAAAGAATAAATACGCAAACAACATCCACAATTCAAGGGTTCGAGCATCAAACAAGAGATGCCTAGAAGATGTTCCGTTCAGTCCTCCAGTGGCTCAGATGCTCTCGGACGAACTATGAAGAACTACGGCTTCGGTGCAAAACGTTTGTTTTTTCTACAAAGAAGGCCCAGGTCTGACGTTAAATAAAAGGAAAACTATATTTTTCGTCCCTCAACTCTTTCGAGAGTATAGAAATGGTCCCTCAACTGTAAAACCAGAAAATTTTGGTCCTTAACTATTCAAACCGGATAAGTTTAGTCCCTCGTACCACTTTGGCTTTTTTTTCTGACTTGGAGTGGTTTTGACTAAAACCAGTCACATCAACATGTACAAATGTGCAGGGTCCCACCTGTCAGCCTCAGGAAAAAAAAGAATAATAGCTTAAAATAAAATGCGTCGCACAGGTTTCAAACTTATAGGACCACAAGCACTCCGTATCAGTAGGTAACCAATACACAACGGATGCTATGTATTACACAGTCAAGTATAAAATCTTTAGTAAGTTTCGTAGATGTTAAGCATGTTCACTGTACAATGATATTAACTCATTTAAAAGCGATTTATTTTTCTTATTTTTTGCAGCTTCAGTCCTCTGCACATATGTTATTTCTTTTTCTGAACTCATGTGCACAATGAAGTAGCTATATTGATGTGTAAGCATTTATATATAACAAATGTACGAATGTCAAAATTGGTAAAATAATGCAGTGGTTCTTACTCATTTTTCTTAATTTAATAGCTAACTCGTCTGCACCCAGCATTCCGTGTTTGAGTATAAGAAGAAAAAAAAGTATCTCTCAGTATAAGGATATATGAAAATTTTAATGAAGCCGAATTCTATTTCTATCCATTATCATGTCAGGTGCGTTTTGATAAATAATTTATACAATGTATTTGTCCACATCACAAGAAAGATTACTCGCTGGGTGGCTGGCCCGTGCTTGCAGTTTGGGCGAGGTGCCCTGTTCGAGTAAGTTGACCGACGATATTTTTTTGCGCGTCTTTTATTTATTTTTACACCACATACTGTACTAGTTTCGACCACTAACAGCCTGGTCGCACGGTTCCAAACAAAAACCAGTCCACGTCAGCAAAATATCAGCCAAAGCGGTATGAGGGACTAAACTTATCCGGTTTTGAAAATTGGGGGACTGCAATTTGTTGGTTTTGAAGCTGAGGGACCATTTCTATACTTTCAAAAAGTTGAGGGACCAAAAATATACTAACCATTAAATAAATGATGCCATGAAAAACAGAAAATGGTGAAAGATACAAGCTACATGACGCCGCATGATCAGCTAACAAGACACTCGACAAAAACAAGCAAACCAAAAAATAAAACAAAAGATCAAAGCTAAGGTCCTCATCCACTAAGTCACCGCACCAATGGAGCAGAGATGAGTGAGAAACATGAAACGAGTAGAGCGAAGGAGATGGGAGCGGAAGAAGAGTCAGTGTAGATCATACTTGAAGGCCCTCGAACTGTTCACGAACGATCCCTCGAACAGAAGACCGAAATCACGACCTCTCCACAGTTTACAAGCGTGCGGTCTTCACGATCTGGCAGCACTTGGCCGTCCAGAGCTAACCGATGCCGAAGAATTAGAGGGATAAGATTAGAACCACACTGGTCTTCTAATTATGATGATTAGAGAGGATCTAGATCTAGCTCTAATTAGATCAAATAGAATTAGAAATAGAGAACTAGAGAACTAGAGAACTAGAGGAGGCTTCAAAACTTGCGTCCAAAGGCCAAAATCCTCTAGTATATATAGGTTAAAGGGAGAGAGGGGTGGCCAACTTGGGGAGGGTTTTCCCGGAAAATCCTATTCGCCGCTTATTGCGGCAAAATGTCGAGGCGCCGCACACCCCCTCGTCTCGAGTGGGCCGGCCTTTTTATTTCCTCTTCCGTGTCCCTTTTCCTCCCTTGCCCCGACTCGTTCGTCGACAGAGAAGCCACAACTTTCCCTTCCTCCCTCGCCTTTCGCTTCCTCCGCCGGCCGCTACTTCTTCTGCTTCCTCCGCCGGCCGCTGCTTCTTCTGCTTCCTCCGCCGGCCGCTGCTTCTTCTGCTTCCTCCGCCGGGATCCTACTCCGCAAGAGACTGCCGCCCTCGTAAGCAGCCGGCGGGCCTCTCTACTCCCTATTCATCCGCGCCATCGCATCAGATCTGGCTGAGCTCGTCGCGTTGGATGTCTTTTTTGCAGTTTTTCTGTGTCTCGTCGGCTAGGGTTCAGCCAAGCTCGGCGTCTGCTAGGGTTCCGTCAAGCTCGGTGTCGTCTAGGTCCCCGTCAAGCTCGGCATCAACAAGGTAACATGCCCAATTCCCCCCGTTGTGTTCCTTGCTCCCTATGTGGTACCGCGCGATCTAGCCGTTTTTGTTCCATTTAGCGTTGGTCAAGTGTTGCTAGGGTTTTGTAGGGGGCTTTGGTTGCAGTGGTGGTGTTTTGGATGTTCTGGAGATTAGACAAGGGGGTTGTGTTCAGAGATCTGGATTAGGGGTATGATTCAGCATGATGATGTTAGGGGGTTGTGTTCAGAGATTTGGATTCAGGGTATGATTTCAGCATGATGTTGTTAGGGGGTTGTGTGTTCTGGCACTTTGTCCTTGGGATTTTTTGTTTGTTTTGTTGATGATGATAGGTGCTTTGTGTAGCATGGTGTAGTAGTTCTTATCTGTGTTTTTCTGAATTTTGTAGTAGCATCAAGGTTCTTTGTTGTTCATAGATGCATCCACAAAACCCTAGCCTAGCCTGGCCTAGTGAGTGGAAAAAGCGACTTTCAGGGTTCCGACGCGTGGGGTGTGGGGAAACGAAGCGAATGCGAACGGTAGGAATAGGTGGAACCAACGATCAGTGGCTACTTTTATTGTTGTTTGCTGTGAAGTTATATGTCTTTTTTTTTGTTAATCTGATGCTTACTACAGTGGCTACTTTTTATTGTGCCCTTTCTTTTTGCCTGAGAGTGATGTTATGAGGAATTGAATAAGTAATAGATAATAATTTTAATGCATTCCCGGGGCAAGAGTGAATGCTGTTTTTCGAGGTTGTTGAACTTGTGGCATTTTTTTATACATTGATTCCTGTTAATTCACTGCTTTATATTTGATTAGAGAATCACTCTTCTTTTTTTTACAACAAACCATGAAATAAGATATGAATAAGATATGTTTAAACGACAGTTTGAGAATAACTTTTGTGTGCTACCTTTTTTCACATATGGATGGTTCTCGTGCTAGTTTTGTCATTTTAGACGAGTGTTATTAGGTGATGTGATATATATTCATAAGATGTGATTGTAGTTTTTCATATATGATGTTAACCCAGTAATGCAAGATGAAACTTGCAAGATGTGGCACTTTTTATTTTGATAGTTTTTCATATATGATGTTAACCCAGTAATGCAAGATGAAACTTGCAAGATGTGGCACTTCTTATCTGCTTTTTGCTCTTTTTATTTATTTTTCAAATGTGTTTACATGTTTTTAATTGTCATACTTTCTTCTGTGTATTTAATTAGTCTTTGTTTCATGACCTTACTTTTTTAAATTATTATACAGGTCTCCCTCAACTCTAAACATGCCTAGACTTTACAAATATCCTGCTGGTACCATCAAGCACAGGTTTTCTACCATCAGGTGGCATAAGGCAGTTTCTGATTTAAGTGATAATCAAAAGTCGTTTGTTAGGAAATATGAGCTCGATAATCTTGTGAATATTCATCCTCACTTAATGGTTCCAATACCAATTCTTCAATGGGTTGCGGACCACTTAAATTGCAATGGGACTGGAGTTCTCGGAAAGGGTGATAAAATAATTCATCTAAGAAGAGACATGGTAATCCAGGTTTTTGGGATCCGTTCTGGTTCTGTGCCTTTTCCTCTGGACAGCACAGATCCAGTTGTCGTGGCTAGAGTGTTACAGCTTAGGTCTCAGTATCTCGGTAATGGCCAGAAGAACATTCAATTTGATAGTATCATCACTATCATGAAGAATGACAAGACCGAGGAAGGTTTCATCCGGAGTTTATTATTTCTGTTCATAAGTTCTGTGTTCTGCCCAACCACTCGAAATTATGCAAATTGGAAAATTCTTTATGGGCTCCACGACATTAGCAAGCTGAAGACCTTTGATTTGGCTCAACTTTGCATTGATCACTTGAACAAAGAAATTGATAATTTCAGCACCAATCTATTCAATAGAACTGAAACTGCATTGAACAATTCAATCTATGTTGGTGGATGCTTACCTTTAGCTGCTGTAAGTTTTATAATTTTCCCTACTTTTCATTTTTTTAAATGTATTGTTAAGCTATGCAATTTTTGTTTATAGTCACTGATTTGCTGTTTCATGTTCTCTTATGATTCCCAATATTCTTAGATTGTCTATCTGGACTTTGTGGACTTCACAAAAGCTTCTCAACAACGAAGTATCAATTATGGAGTCCCTAGAATGGCATATATTCAGAATGACGACTTTGACTATCTAGCTACAGTGGACTTAAACACAAGATCCAAGAAGCCGTTTGCATTGGGATTCTTACCAGTAAGCTTGTTCTATCCTTTTTTTGGCATTTGTTTAACTGACGACAAAAGTTGCAGAAAATAGTTTCAAACAATAAGGAGCAAATGTTTTCATTCTTAATTCTTTGGAATGACATTTTTCTTGGTTTCATGGTCTTGTTTTAAGAACATTCAGACCTGTTTGTTGACTTTGTTTTTTCTTTTCAGCTGAAAGACATTTCTAGGACACCTTACGGTGCTCGTGCAATTGTATTGGCTCAAGAGAAGTGGACCAAAGCCCCACAGAGTTATGATGTTGAGGAAAATCTCATTCCAAACTCCAATGACATCTGAAATGTTGCATCTACATCGAACAGTAATCCAGAAGTATGTTTATCTGCTTGTTATTAACCTTTTGTTTACCAATACATTTTAGTCTTCTCACTTCAGTGTCATAGCAGAACTAGGAAATCAGTTGCCATATGTCTATAGTCTGTTCGCAACAAAACAGATTGCATAATATGTTCCTAATATAACATATGATTACTCAAAAATAGAATGAGTTTTGCATTCATAAAATGAACATACTGTGTTCGTACTCTCAACTGAGATAGGAATTTTGCTAGAGGTAATTTCGTCCTTGTCAATTAGGCGGTTCTCTATTGTATTGACATTGAAAAGATCTGAGACCCAAAAAGATAGTATCACCAATTGACAAGACTAAAATCAAACACAAGGAACAGAATCTAATCAATTTTCGTTGTTTACCAATGACATCTCACACGAGTTTTTGGATGCATGATCTGTTCCTAGTGCAACATATGAGTACTCAAAATATAACGAGTTGCAGTGCTCCCAGTACAACATACAAGTACTTCAATGCATAATTTGTTGCTTGCTTTGAACATATAATGATTTTACTAGATAATGATTTGTTCCTTCTATGTTTATCTGCTTTTTTTAACCTTTTGTTTACCAATAGATTTTAGTATTGTCACTTCAGTGTCATAGCAGAACTAATACACTTGTAACTTTTCTGTCCTGAACTAATAGGTTATGAATATAATATCTCAAGTTGTTGCAAAGCATGATGAAATTTGGAAGAAGCTTCATGAACAGCATATGCAAAATATGTTTTCAGATCTCAAAGCAACTGTCATGTCTCTTCAGCGAAATACAAATAGCCAAGTAAACATTCCTGCCACTTGAACCATGAATCCGGTTGTTCTTCTTTCAGCACGTAGCAACATGAATAATCACAATGAACCATTAAACACCAACCATCGCCTAGTCCAGATAAACAGTGAGCCAATTAGAGCATCTTTATTCCAAGATCACGTAGAAGTTAGTCCTACTCCTGATGTTACCTTAAGGCACACCAGCAAGGACATCCAAGTTGAAAATGCAGTTCCAGTTCCAGAACAAGATTCAGTTCCTCAGCAAGTAGAGGAAACTAAGCAAGCACCTTCAGCTGTAAACATTGTTCAGAATGAAGAAATTTCACCTGGGAACAATGGTATTCATACTGACAACACACCTGATCAACTTATTTCTTATAGTCAAACAAGTGATGGCACTCAATTTGCTGTTAACACTCTTATTGAGATCTCAGGTACCTTTTCTGAGCCAATTCGTACTCCACCGATGTCAGTATTGCAACCAGTGGATTGCATTGAACATGCTGTCAATAGTGAGCCATATGAAACGGAATTTCAGCATGTGAACCCCACAACAGTCCATATTCAGGAAACTCCCGTTTCTGTCAGCAAACAAGCTCAGTTAGTGAATGAGTCTCCAACGAAAGAACTGCCTGCTTCGTCAAACATTCTAACTGAAGATGGCATTATGCTAAGGAATGTGATCTCACAATCAAATGATAATCTGGGAGATGGCATTGAAATTTCCATGAAGTATGCTGATGGTATTATAATCCCAGAACTTGATAACACAGTCCCCAAAGGTAGTTCCCACCTTTTTTTAAATCAACTGCTCTTTCCTTCTGTTCATTTTTGTTTGCTTTCACTGTATTTGAGTTTTTACTTCCAATTTGGTTGTTTCAGTTTTTGCAATGTCCTGCCTTCTTTTTACATGCTTCATTGTTTTTCATACCAAAGCTTATTATATGCAATTGGTTCACTGGACAGATCCTGTAGTACCTAAGGTACCTGAGCACAAATCATCTCATGCAGCATTGAATATATCTGGTCCCAGCACTATAGAGAAGAGAAATCGAAAGAAAAAGAAAGCAAAAGATCTATCTGCTCAAGAAAAGATATCAAAGATAACTGTTGAACCTCATGTTCAGGAGTTTTATAAGAAATACCTTGGAAACAAATTCTTCAACAATGAAAAGTAAGTTATTTCAGGAGCATCTTACTTTATAGGCACGAAACAAGCTATCTTGTTGTATATTTTGTATGTTAACTGTTTCAATTTTTAAAAATGCAGTCCAACCATTATTGACATCAATGGCTTTACTGTGGAGTATGATCATTTCTATAATTCACTCAAGGCAATAGGAAATGTTGACAATGAAGTCTTCAATGCTTATGTCCAAGTTTTCAATTATGAGAATGAAGATCCAGATCCAAAAAGTAAGGAACCTTCGAAATACTGCTTTACTTCATACTTCACGGTAATTCTCTATTCCTCATCTATAGTATTTCCTTTTTTTTTGTTCCGTGTTGAACTTTTTGCAACTTCTGTTCTTAGTGTTCTTATCTCTTTCATTGGATGTGCAGGAGAAGTTAGTTGTCTATCCCAAGAATTTCAACTCTCGGTCTTGTGTAAGAGAATTCAAGAAAGTGAACTGTGGCAAGAACTTACATAAGCGTGATATGGTAAACATCAGTTATCAATGCAACAAACTCTAAATTATCACATCCTCTCTTCATCTCTACTGATTTTACTTCTTTGTTTGCAATCCAGCTATATTTCCCCAGAGTTGATTCATTCCACTGGACTTTGTTCTGCATTAACAATCTGTTTGAAACTGTCAATTTCTTTGATTCAAGGAGTTCTGTTCCTCAAAATCAAGTCAATAAGTTAACATCAAATCTGGTTTGTTTTCTTCTCTTTTTAGTTTTTACTCTTGTGCCTTTTGTAACATCAAATATTTTGTGACTTTTAGTTTTTACCCTATCATCATCCGTATGTCAGTAGTTACACGCAGATAATTGAACTACTGTTCTTTTTTTATAAAAGTTCTGCACTAGTTGAATTCTTATACTTCTTTTAATATAGATCATCAACATGGGCACCATTTTCAAGTCTTCTGGATGCACATACAAGAATATTGAGAATTTCGAGTGCATTTCCCCTGAGGACTACCCCCAGCAAGACAACCTGTGAGTAAAGCAACCATCATTATGCTCCATGCACTTTTCTGTCTTTAACTCTTATAATCAATTAACATTCTGCCACCCAAGAACTTCCTTTGCTGAATTTTATGTATACCTTTGTACAGCCACAATTGTGCTCTCTATGCTATCATGTATATGGATATCTGGGATGGGGAGAACATGAAAGAATTTGATGATGTATGTCACCAGCAAATCACTCTTCCTCTTTCTTGGTCTATACTTTCTTTCGCAAATTATCCCCCCCCCCACATTTTTATGCATGCTAATGTGTTGTTTACTGTTTCATTTGTCCCAGGGAATTATTCCTCAATTTCTTCAGGTCGTTGCTTACAAGCTGGCAAAGTCTGACATCAACGAAAAAGGTGTTGAGGGACTTCAAGATGATGTTTCAACCAAGAAGAGGAAGAAGCGCCGCTAGTTGTGTGCAGAAAGCAAATACTTTGAGTTTCTAGAATTGATCTGTCCATTTTTGCCAATTGAATGTGCACCACAACTACTTATAACTCACCGGTGTCATTGCTTGGAAAACTTTTAAGTTCCCTTTTTCCCTTTGTGTGGAAATCACTCTTTTGTGTGGAAAACATTTATGTTGGAGACTTAGTACATTTATATTTTATGAGAGTAGTGTCACCAGCACAATTCAATACCAACATGAGTGTCTTCAAGGATTTTTTTTTTCAATGAAGTGTGTTGTTTATTTTTTTCCAAAGCAGATGTGTGATTGATTTCCATGAAAGGGATCACTATTGCTTTTGTAAGTATAATGACAATGTTGCCTTTCGTCTCGTTTGCTATGAAAAAAATGCACATTTTTCTTGTAAAATATATCTAAGATGTTTCAGAATTGAACTTCACATTCTCTTTGGAAATTTGGCATTTAGGAGGTACGGCCTCAGTACCATACTCTCTACTTTTGCATCAAGAATGTCTACTTCAAAAGAGTTTCGTAAAAAATGTTCCATTAAAATTGTTGTCAAACAATTGTTTACTTCAAAAGGATGTCTACTTCAAAAAGATTTCCCAAAAAAATGAAAAAGTCCCCTAAATAATATTCCGTAAGTAATGTTCCCTAATAATGTTGATAACGTTCCCCAAATAATGTTCTCTAAGAAATGTTTGCTGAATTTTTGTTCACTAATTTTTTTTGTTTCCCTCAAAAATGTGAATTCTTAGGGGATCTCATAACGTCATTATGCACTTGCTCGGGTTATTTATTGGGAAATCTGTTTTTGGACCCACAGACGGGTTATGACTATAGTTTGATGTGTATAAGAACATTATTGAGGGAACATTAATCTGTTTTATTTGATGACTATAGTTTTTGGACCCACACATTGTAAATTTTGTGTATACATGAGAAAAAAAATCCTTATACACATTTAACATTTTTCAAATACATGATTAACATCTTTTGTTCCCCCAATAATGTTCCTTGAATATTGTTTCTTTAATTATGGTCCCCCAATAATGTTCCCCAACTAATTGTTGATGCCGATGAAAAATTATTTGACTTAAAGAACATTGTAAAATTTCAAAGAACATTGTTTATTTTGAAAACATCTAGTGATTTTTTTATAACATTATTCAGGGACATTATTATATTCCTGTAGTAATCTTTTTTTATTCAAGAATTTTTGTTCACCCAAAGGAACATTATTCTATCATCTTTTTTTAATGTTCATTCAAAAATGTCCCTTTAATAATTGCCCCAAATAAATGTTCAATTTCTTTTGCTCCCCAATAATGTTCCCTGAATAATGTTTCTTTAATATTGTTCTCCAAATAATGTTCCCCCAAAATAATTGTTATGCCGAGGAGTAATTATTTTGACTGGAAAGGACATTTTAAATTTTCAGACAACATTGTGTTTTTCGAAAACATTTAGTCATTTTTTAAGAACATTATTGAGGGAACATTATTCAAGGAACATTATTATATTCTTGTAGTAAACTTTTTTTACTCAAGGAAATTATCATTTTTTAATGTTCATTCAAAATTTCCCTTTTATAATGTTCCCCAAATAAATGTTTAATTTTCTTTGCACCCCCAATAATGTTCCCTGATAATGTTTCTTTAATATTGTTCTCCAAATAATGTTCCCCAAAATAATTGTTGATGCCGAGGAGTAATTCTTTTGACTGAAAGAACATTTTAAAATTTTCGACAACATTGTGTTTTTCGAAAAACATTTAGTCATTTTTTAAGAACATTATTGAGGGAACATTATTCAAGGAACATTATTATATTCTTGTAGTAAACTTTTTTTATTCAAGGAAATTATCATTTTTTTAATGTTCATTCTAAAATGTCCCTTTAATAATGTTCCCCAAATAAATGTTCAATTTCAATTTCTTTTGCTCCCCCAATAATGTTCCCTGAATAATGTTTCTTTAATATTGTTCTCCAAATAATGTTCCCCAAAATATTTGTGGATGCCGAGGAGTAATTATTTTGACTGGAAGAACATTTTAAAATTTTCGACAACATTGTTTTTTTGAAAAACATTTAGTCATTTTTTAAGAACATTATTGAGGGACACATTTTTATATTCTTGTAGTAAACTTTTTTTATTCAAGGAAATATCATTTTTTTAATGTTCATTCAAAAATGTCCCTTTAATAATGTTCCCCAAATAAATGTTCAATTTCTTTTGCTCCCCCAATAATGTTCCCTGAATAATGTTTCCTTCAAATTGTTCTCCAAATAATGATCCACAAAATAATTGTTGATGCCGAGGAGTAATTATTTTGACTGGAAGAACTTTTAAAATTCAGACAACATTGTGTTTTTCGAAAACATTTAGTCCTTTTTTAAGAACTATTGAGGGAACATTATCAAGGAACATTATTATATTCTTGTAGTAACTTTTTTATTCAAGGAAATTATCACTTTTCTAATGTTCATTCAAAAATGTCCCTTTAATAATGTTCCCCCCCAAATAAATGTTCGATTCAATTTCCTTTCTCCCCCTAATGTTCCCTGAATAATGTTTCTTTAATATTGTTCTCCAAATAATGTTCCCCAAAATATTGTTGATGCCGAGGAGTAATTATTTTGACTGGAAGAACATTTTAAAATTTCCGACAACATTGTGTTTTTCGAAAAAACATTTAGTTATTTTTAGAACATTATTGAGGGAACATTATTCAAGGAACATTATATATACTTGTAGTAAACTTTTTTTATTCAAGGAAATTACATTTTTTTAATTTCATTCAAAATTCCCCTTTATAATGTTCCCCAAATAAATGTTCAATTTCTTTTGCTCCCCCAATAATGTCCCCTGAATAATGTTTCTTTAATATTGTTTTCCAAATAATTGTCCGCAAAATAATTGTTGATGCCGAGGAGTAATTATTTGACTAGAAGAACATTTTAAAATTTCCGCAACATTGTTTTTTTCGAAAAACATTTAGTCATTTTTTAAGAACATTATTGAGTGAACATTATTCAAGTTTTCTTCAACATTTTAAAATAATGTTTCTTTAATATTGTTCTCCAAATAATGTTTCCCCAAAATAATTGTTGATGCCGAGGAGTAATTATTTTGACTGGAAGACCATTTTAAAATTTTTTGACAACATTTGTTTTTTGAAAAACATTTAGTCATTTAAGAACATTATTGAGGGAAATTATTCAAGGAACATTATTATATTCTTGAGTAAACTTTTTTTATTCAAGGAAATTATCATTTTTTTAATGTTCATTCAAAAATTTCCTCTTAATAATGTTCCCCAAATAAATGTTCAATTCTTTTGCTCCCCCAATAATGTTCCCTGAATAATGTTTCTTTCAAATTGTTCCTCCAAATAATGATCCACAAATAATTGTTGATGCCGAGGAGTAATTATTTTGACTGGAAGACCATTTTAAATTTCAGACCATTGTGTTTTTGAAAAACATTTAGTCCTTTTTTAAGAACATTATTGAGGGAACATTATTCAAGGAACATTATTATATTCTTGTAGTAAACTTTTTTATTCAAGGAAATTATCACTTTTTTATTGTTCATTCAAAAATGTCCCTTTAATAATGTTCCCCAAATAAATGTTCAATTTCAATTTCCTTTTCTCCCCCAATAATGTTCCCTGAATAATGTTTCTTTAATATTGTTCTCCAAATAATGTTCCCCAAAATAATTGTTGATGCCGAGGAGTAATTATTTTGACTGGAAGAACATTTTAAAATTTCCGACAACATTGTGTTTTTCGAAAAACATTTAGTCATTTTTTAAGAACATTATTGAGGGAACATTATTCAAGGAACATTATTATATACTTGTAGTAAACTTTTTTTATTCAAGGAAATTATCATTTTTTTAATGTTCATTCAAAAATGTCCCTCTTATAATGTTCCCCAAATAAATGTTCAATTTCTTTTGCTCCCCCAATAATGCCCCCTGAATATATGTTTCTTTAATATTGTTCTCCAAATAATGTTCCCCAAATAATTGTTGATGCCGAGGAGTATATTTTGACTAGAAGAACATTTTAAAATTTCAGACAACATTGTGTTTTTCGAAAACATTTAGTCATTTTTTAGAACATTATTGAGGAAGCATTATTCAAGGAACATAATTATATTCTTTTAGTAAACTTTTTTTATTCAAGGAAATTATCATTTTTTAATGTTCATTCAAAAATGTCCCTTTATAATGTTCCCAAATAAATGTTCAATTTCTTTTGCTACCCCTAATAATGTTCCCTGAAGAATGTTTCTGTAATATTGTTCTCAATAATGTTCCCACAAATAATTGTTGAGGACAGGAGTAATTCTTTTGACTGGAAGAACATTTTAAATTTTTCGACAACATTGTGTTTTTCGAAAACATTTAGTCATTTTTTAAGACATTATTGAGGGAACTTATTCAAGGAACATTTTTATAATCTTGTAGTAAACTTTTTTATAGCATACAGGAAATTATCATTTTTTAATGTTCATTCAAATGTCCCTTTAATAATGTTCCCCAAATAAATGTTCAATTTCTTTTGCTCCTCCCCCAATAATGTCCCCTGATAATGTTTCTTTAATATTGTTCTCCAAATAATGTTCCCCAAAATAATTGTTGATGCCGAGGAGTAATTATTTTGCACTAGAAGAACATTTTAAAATTTCCGAAACATTGTGTTTTTCGAAAAACATTTAGATCATTTTTTAAGAACATTATTGAGGGAACATTATTCAAGTTTTCTTCAAACATTTTAAAATAATGTTTTCTTTAATATGTTTCACAAATAATGTTTTTCCCCAAAAATAATTGTTGATGCGAGGAGTAATTATTTTGACTGGAAGAACATTTAAATTTTTTGACACATTGTGTTTTTTTGAAAAACATTTAGTCATTTTTTAAGAACATTATTGAGGGAACATTATCAAGGAACATTATCATATTCTTGTAGTAAACTTTTTTATTCAAGGAATATTATCTTTTTTAATGTTCTATTCAAAAATGTCCCTTTAATAATGTTCCCCAAATAATGTTCAATTTTCTTTGCTCCTAATAATGTTCCCTGAATAATGTTTCTTCTCAAATTTTCTCCAATAATGATCCACAAATATTGTTTGATGCCGAGGAGTAATTATTTTGACTGGAAGAACTTTTAAAATTTTCCGACACCATTGGTTTTTCGAAAAATATTTAGTCATTTTTTAAGAACATTATTGAGGGAACATTATTCAAGGAACATTATTATATTCTTGTAGTAAACTTTTTATTCAAGAAAATTATTTTTTAATGTTCATTCAAAAATGTCCCTTTAATATATGTTCCCCAAATAAATGTTCAATTTCATTTCCTTTTCTCCCCCAATAATGTTGCCCTGAAATGTTTCTTTATATTGTTCTCCAATATATGTTCCCAAAATAATTGTTTGATGCTGACTGGAAAGAACATTTTAAAATTTCAGACAACATTGTATTTTTTGAAAAACATTTAGCCATTTTTTAAGAACATTATTGAGGGAACATTATTCAAGGAACTATTATATATTCTTGTAGTAAACTTTTTTATTCAAGGAAATTATCATTTTTTTTAATGTTCATTCAAAAATGTCCCTTTAATAATGTTCCCCAAATAAAGGGTCAATTTCTTTGCTCCCCCAATAATGTTCCCCTGAATATATGTTTCTGTTATATTTGATCTCCAAATAATGTTCCCCAAATAATTGTTGATGCCGAGGAGTAATTATTTTGACTGGAAGAACGTTTAAAATTTCAGACAAATTGTGTTTTTCGAAAAACATTAGTAATTTTTTAAGAACATTATTGAGGGAACATTATTATATCTTTGTAGTAACTTTTTTCATTCAAGGAAATTATCATTTTTTAATGTCTATTAAAAAATGTCCCTTTAATAATGTTCCCCAAATAAATGTTCAATTTCTTTTGCTCCCCAGTAATGTTCCTGAATATTGTTTCTTTAATATTGTTCTCCAAATAATGTTCCCCCAAATAATTGTTATGCCGAGGAGTAATTATTTTGACTGGAAGAACATTTTAAAATTTTCAGACAACATTGTGTTTTCCGAAAAACATTAGTCATTTTTTAAGAAATATTGAGGGAAACATATTCAAGGAACATTATTATATTCTTGTAGTAAATTTTTTTATTCAGGAAAATCTGGTTGACCCAGGGAACATTATTCATTTATCACTTTTTAAATCTTCATGGAAAATGTCCCTTTAATAATGTCCCCAAATAAATTTCAATTTTTTCCACCTATAATGTCCCTTGATTAATATAATACTGTTTCGCCAAATAATGTTCCCTCAATAATGTTTTTTTTAATTATGGTTCCCAAATAATGTTCCCAATTAATTGTTGATGCCGAGGAAAAATATTATTTGACTTGAAGACATTTTTAAACTTCAGAGAATATTATTTGTTTTGAAAAAAAATTAGTGATTTTTTTGGAACATTATTAGAGGAAACATTATTCAAGGAACATTATTGACATAAATTTTTTATAGATCATTTTCTTTTTGTTCCTCAATAATGTTTCTTCAAGAATGTCCCGTCAACAATGTTCCCCAAGGGGCATTAATTAATAGAAATGTTTGAAGACCGAGTTATTCATACATCGCCACGATCTAGCTCATCCTCTGTCTCACTAATCTGCGTAGCAAGGCATTTGTAACAGCATATCTACCTAGCAAGGCATATGTAACAAACAATCAACGAAAACTATTAGTTTTTTAACTTTTCTTATTACCACAAAATAAAACATAAATAGTTCAAGGTCAACTATAGCTATAACAAGTGTAAACTTATCCAAAAAAAAATTATCGACACAATATTAAAATCCATCTAAATTTTCTCAGGTAATAATGCAAAAAGTTTCTTCATCAGAGAGAAATTATCTTCTTCGCTTGCTTGCGCAAACAGAAATTATCTTCTTCCTTGGTGCAAACATAATGATGAGCATCAACCAGTCTTCTTTTTTGAGGCCGCTTCTCTCCTAGATTTCTTTTCAGATTGTGGCTTCAATCTTTCTCCTTGTTCACAGACTTGGATGGCCGTATAGGAGGATCTTTCAACGAATTTTCCGACTGCACTTCGGGTTGCTGTTTCTTTCCTTGCAAGTACTTTGAATGAATTTGAGCAACAGCATCCAAAGTTCTTTGCTAAGTTTCAGAATATTGCTGATGTCTAGCAAGCTTCACCATACTTTAACTCATCAGAATAGCATATCTGACTACATTGTGTGACTGATCTTCACTCTGTTGTAAGCAGCACCATTTCTTTCTTGCACTTATCCAATCTTCTTTTCTTGAAATAGAAATAGTCCATCTCTCAACAATCAGCTTATCTGGAATATGGGTAATGTCAAACTGCGTAAAAAGTCTGAGGATATGGCAACAAACAATACATCCACGCTCAAACTTCCCCACAGAAACATTTGAATGAACCAGTAGTAAGGTCCACATGCACTCTGAACATTTCTCTGTGAATTCTGGTTTCTCATACCTGATGTGTTTTTCAAATCATACCACTGCTATCCTTCTCTCAATTTCAATAACTTTAAAAGCTGTCGCATTCTACTAATTCTGTCAAAAACTTCAGTAGATTCCTCTGGTATATTTGCTGCTGCATGCCGTTCAACAGGCATGATGACTCCAAAAGACAGGAGTCTCTCCATTCGACAAGAATCTTCCTGTGTTCTATGTGAACAACATTCTCGTTGGAATAGCAACGTAATGTTTCATGAATGCCTCTATAGTATCTTTCCTCATTATTAGTCTTTGAAATTTGTGAGTTGAAGCTTTCAACTAGGCTGGTTGACCTAATGAAAGGGCAAAACATCCCTCGAAAATAAGCTGGAATCAAAGAAGGTCCGGTTCTCCACATCCTTTTGATGTGAGGCATGTTCAGCACATCCTTAGCTTTCAGAATAAATTCTCCCATCTTTCTTCAATTCTTCAACGGTACTGGATTGTAATAACACTCATACATATCTTTTCCATGTTTTCCCTCGTAGCCATGAAAGCACTCTGTTTTCCCGCACATTTTTAATATATGCCAAAGACAGAACCTATGTAATGCATCTGGAAATACTTGAGGAATAGCAGCTTTCATCCCTGCGTCTTGGTCTGTCAATATTATTCCTGGTTTTTCGCACTGCAT
This sequence comes from Thinopyrum elongatum, assembly GCA_011799875.1. Taxonomy (NCBI): domain Eukaryota; kingdom Viridiplantae; phylum Streptophyta; class Magnoliopsida; order Poales; family Poaceae; genus Thinopyrum; species Thinopyrum elongatum. Next base: position 536,346,790 of record CM022297.1, read on the forward strand.
GACCTCCATGAAAGTTTCAAAACAGCCACACAAGTACGCTGAAGTCTCACTTGCAATGCGGCCCAACCAAACACAATTGTTCTTCCATGGCCATTAATTCCCAACTATAGGTGCAAAAGGCATGTTATATTTGTTTTGGCTTAAGTGGTGTCAAATGAAATGATTCTCACCCAAACAACGGTGAGTTCAATCGGGAACGAGCATCTGTCCAGAACAAGCTGAGAACCGTGTTGTCTGTATCTCTTGCATCTGTAGCAGAAACCAGGAGTATCAATTTGTAGCTTCTCAAGGTCCACTGCAATGCCATTTCAATATCTGTGTTTTCCTTTTGCGCACACGTTCTCCGCTGTCCTTTCAAATTATCCAGTTCTTCCACTCAAGAGGTTGTTTCCAGTCTTCCCACCACAGAGCTTTTCTAATATGCTCATGATCTTCTCGGCTTCACTCTGTGTCTTGAAGCAATTTGGACAACATGATTTCTGCCTCATTCATGTTTTGTGCTAAGAAAATTTTTGTAAGTGATGGAGACCTTACTAGATCTGGTTATGCTCGAGAGACATTGATTGCAATTGCCACTGTCATCCACCAAACTTCACTGTTATACTGCATTGGACAATTTGTTGTCAACAATGTTCTTTTCCTTTCCTCAAACCAGTGTTGACACTACTTGTCTTTTCCTACTTTTGTTGCACTGGAGAAACAACAATTCCTGTTCTTATATTCCTTCCTTTATCATTGCGAAAACCATTCAACTGAGCATAACATTTACAAGACGGGAAGCATGCATCCAGTGTTGAGAACACTTTACGCAACTTCTGGCGTACCAGCATTGTATGCTCGTCTGGTGTAGGGAACACATACTCTTTCATTCACTACTGCACAAGCTACTGTCTCTTCATCAGAATCTTCGCTCTCAAGAATTCCTTCATAATCACACTTAGAATTCCAAGCCAAGAAAGTACCTGCAAGGGAAGGAACCACAACTATTCAACATCAGAATAAGAATCTTAGAAACAAAGTTAATATCTAGAAAGTCTTTTTTTATTCTTTTCCAGAAATGCAGATCCTACTACGGCGGAAATATTTCCACTCTTTCTGTTGTTGTCAACGGTTCACTGCACATGTTCTCACCAACACTGTCTGTAAAGATTTATTTACGTTTTAATAGCCATATCAATTTCTCAATTTACTTATTTATTTTTTCCAACACAATCACTTGCAGCTTTTCCCTTTTTTCTCTACACATCTGACCTGCTTGCTCAAACTTAGCACTACTGCTGAAGATGATTCAGTAACATTGTAGTTGTTCCCATCATTTTATGCTCACTTGCCTGGCAAAATCATGAAGATATACTTTCTGTGTCAAACAACTACCACTTTTCAAGATCTTGTCTTAATAAAAAACATATTTTTGATTGAGACAAACATATGCTAGAATTATAATTGCACTACCCGGTTTGTAATTACTTAGTGCATCTGTTCATTGTTATTTGTACATTCGCAAAATCTTCGATGATGATGTTTGGTGCAGCTTCTTCTATTCTTTGTCAATGCCCCCAAATAAATTGAACCCTATTTCAGCTTCTTGACCTCAATCAGTTCCTGGACACCATTTTTGTGTGTGTTAAGTTTGTTAGTTCATGATCCTCTTCCTAGAAGAAATGCTATTGAAATCAGACATGTCAAACAACCAACCTCAGTTTCTTTCGCTCAACCTTTTGTATATTGAACAATCACTGATCAAATCTTCCATCAAAGGACCAACTCCTAAGAGTAAAAGGGAAGGAATTAAATGGATTTTTCATCGCTAACTGAATCCTACGTTGAAGCGGGCATTGACACAAGGACAGTGACCCACCCAGTTGCAGGTTCTGCAAGCACATTTGCCCGGCTGTGGTTGCGAGGCAGCTTGTTAATCACTTGTTTGTTCTCTCTCTTCTTCACCTTCTTTTCCATTGGATTGACACGTTCTTTTCTTCAGTTTGCTTTTGCATGTCACAAGAAAAGCGCACAATTAATGAAATTTGTGAACCCAATTATGAAACACTACATTTTTCTTCTATTTTTTTAGTTTTGCGCTCAATGTTTGTAATCGACTAAGTTTTAAATTGAGCACACCCTCACTTCATTTTATAAACAAGAAATGTAGAGACGAACCTTCGTTAGTAATCTCTTTTCTCTAGCTGAATATACTCTGCTGCTTAGCAAAATGCTCACCTTATCGGAGCGAGAGTTTCTCCCCCAGCCTCCGATGTCTGATCTACCGCTGTGACCTGCAACACGATTAATTCAGAATCTTTGTTACTTTTTTTTAAACAAACAAGACACAGTATGCTTATTACCATTTTTCTCGTGCACTTTGTTCAAACTTGACGCAATATGCGAAGTAAAACGAACGGATGGAGCATGGATGGCTCTTGGTTCCGGGCAATTACTACTTGCTTTCCCTTCATAACATCTGCCAATGTACAGCCGAAAACAGCAAGACTGAATCTGATGTCCCAAGTAACCATCAAGACACAGTTCAGTCTAGTTTCACTCCAACTCCAAAGTTGGATCTATTCTCTAGATTGTAACAACAAGTGCAAATCATGGCAGCAGGAAATTATTCTCAGGTAGCATCAAGCTAGGTTAACTGCAAGGTTCAACCGACTCCCCATATTTTAGATTAACCTTAAACATGGATATTTGTTGCCAGCTTCAAGTCAGACAAACTAACTGGGCTGCAATTCTGACTGCCTAGTTACTCTCTAGTAGAACTACAACCAAATTTCTTTACCACTTCTTCCGCCCTTTCGCCCCAAACCATCTTTCTCGTCAACGAACACCTCACAAGATATTAACGAAGGTAAAGGAAAGAAGTTCAAGGAAGTGGGAGGGAGGTATTGCTGTGCGCTGCTCGAGGAGGGCGCCGTCCCACATATGGGGGG